>CM069912.1:97109985-97564741 GCA_036172215.1 Camellia granthamiana | reverse complement strand
TTCTGAACACGTAGCTCATACTAAACACACAGTCCGTTTACTTCATTTGCCCGCAGCTCATACTGAACACACAGTTCATTTACTTCATTTGCCCGCAGCTCATACTGAACATATAGTTCATTTACTTCATTTCTGAACACGCAGCTCACACATTTCAATTCTGAACACGCAGCTCATACATTTTCATTTGCACGCAGCTCATTCTTAATTCTGAACACGCAGCTCATAAATTTTCATTTCTGAACACGCAGCTCATTCACTTCATTTTAAACACGCGGCTCATACATTCCACTTTGAACACGCAGCTTACACATTTCAATTTTGAACACGCAGCTCATAACACAACACTGCTTGATCTGCACACACGGCTCATAACACAGTATTCTTTTAATTTTGAACACACAGCTCATTCTGAACATACAGGATGCGATGACGAAACTTGCAGAAGTTGAAACAAACTCAGATGCCCGACATTTTCCCTTTTTCTTTTGCTTCGAAATCTGGAACCTATATAGCTTCAGATAGGTCCTGGTTCTACTGTTCCCACATGACCTGGGTTGAACCCTGCTGTTTTTTAAAGAACAAAATCTTGTTTTGCATAAATGTGGAGAACGGCACGGCACTCTGAGCACAAAATGATTTTTTGAAATTGAGAGTGAGAATAAGTTCTCAACTGGGTATTGAGCCTACGACTGAACACAGCACACCACGACTCGACAACAAAGAGAAAGACAAGGTAAGACAACCTAAACACATCTATAGGCACCTGAAACGACTCAAAACAAGAATCGAGACAAACAAAACAACTGACACGACACATAGATGTGTTCCAATGGCAAGGGACCTCTCAGTGCGCGAGGAGCCAGTTTCTCCGGGTATTGTTTCCCACCCTTTCTTATTTGTGATTCTTACATCACTCGGCCCTCAAGCTCGGTTTTTCTCTCAAAACCCTTTCTTCGCCTTTTCTCTCAGCGCACACCTCTCTATTCTTCAATCTCTCATTTTTTATCCTTCCTCTGGGTGGTTGATAGATAAACAGGAAATTGTGGGTTCATGCCCAACATTATCAGCTCGCGGCTATTTCCTCCGATGACGTTTAGTCGATACCCTGGATGAGGGAGTGGAGTATCTTGATCCATTCCAATTCGTGCTTCGCACTTGGCTTGATACCTCGTTGCTTGGAGGATGAGAGAGCTTTCAGCCCTTTGTTGTTAGCTTCAGTTGTGCCCTTTTCTGGAAGGTAGAGTGCCCTTTTTGGCAAGTACGTTGACAATGGGGAAAAGACAGAACACCTAACTTAACTGTGCCCCTAGTTCATCATTTTGACCATTTTTTATTTTTTGCTTCTACTAAAACAATTTTAACCAAAATGAGAGTTAGATTAACACGCTTGTTCGATTTTCTGATTTGAAATCATGCAAGTCAGGTTATGAGCACTGAAAATTTTCCTTTTTTGGGTCCAAGAAATGATACAGTTTTAGAAAAAAAAGGAATAATTTTCGAGAGAATTAGTCAACCTCATTAAAAATTCCCAAAAACTATTTTTGCAAACGGCCACTGCTCAACGAGCACGGAACCTACTCTTAAGATGCACGACCTCGGACCCATAAACAATGGAAAATTGCCCCTTATTTGAACGGCACTGCATGGCAACTGAAAGTTGCCCCTAGTCTGAATAGCACCATAGCACATTTTATGGTAACGGAAAGTTGCCCCTTGTTTGAATGGCACCGCAGCGCATTGTGATCAGCTTTCAGAGTGACGATCACAGCCGAACTCTCGGATACAGAGAAGACAAAGATGACCAAAACCATCATATGGACACAATCGAATTTGAAGTGTTTTACGGCTGGACTTTAGAATGAAGTTGCCTACGTATCCCAAAGATGGGAATCAAGCCTTACGTAGTTCGGGGTTAAGGTATACTCGGGTATTAACCTCTCCTTTTGCGCTCTAACTTTTGCCAAGGTCGCCCTTTCTGAGTTTTCAACCTTGCGAGCTTTGTTCTTTTTTTCTTTTCAATTCTTTTCATTTCTTTTCTTTTTCATCTTTTCTTTTCATTTTCTTTATTTTTTCTTCTTTTCTTTTTTTTTCATTCTTTGCATTTTTCTTTTTTTTTCTTTCTCTTGCTCTAACTTTTGCCTAGGTCGCCTTTCCGGGTTTTCGACCCAACGAGCCTCTCAAGGGTAAAAGTGTAGCTTTGTCAAATGGTTTTGAGATCCTGAAGTCATCTGAATCTAGGAGAATGGCTACTGTTAGCTGATGATGTAAGAGTCCATCCAATGGGGCTGAAATTGCCCCTAGTGTTGTGGATAGGAACTTGGTTGTCCTTCAGCAATACTTTCTTCTTTCCCCCTTTTGGGATTTGGCATTCTTGCCAGTCTTCCCTGGTTTGCAGAAAAGACTCATCTTTGACTCTTCGAGCGCATCTGACATTTTTGCCCCTAGTCCGAGGGGTGCTTTTGATCTAGCTTCGCAAGCTTCTTTCTGACGACATCTGATATTCTTGATCTAAATTCCCCTGTCCCTAGTTCAAGGGCTGCTTCTGATCTGGCCACGCAAGCCTCACGTTGTGGTTGATAGTTGAACATTCTGAATCCCAGTTCAAGGTTTGAAAGTGAGGGGTCGAGTCTCGAGGCTGAGAGCGATCCTAGGCTGCACAATCTCAAGAGTGATTCCACATAGGTCTTCGCAGGACCGCGCAAAACATTTTTTTGAAATCTTTTAAGAAAACGACAAATTGCTCGCGCTGAAGACAATGCGGAACCAATCTGGATCAAGCCAGGATCCTTCCCAGTACTCCACACTAACAAGCATGATCTCATTCATTAAGGGCTTAGCATGCCTCTCTTTCTCTCACTTGATCAAATTTTTGCAAATCTTGAGGAATTCCTTCCTCTTTGTTTTCATCACAATGTTCAAAAAGTTTTGAAAAACTTAGGTTGATGTAATGACTTATAGGTACAAAAGAGTAGGTGAAATGCACTGCTGTTTCATTCAAACTTCCGGCACAACTGGCGCAAGGCAGAAGCAAATACGAGCATGTGAAAATTACCGCTGTTTCATTCAGGTCTTTTAGTGTAACTGGCTCCATGGCAGAAACAGACTCGAAAGAAAGCAAAAAGATAAACACAAAACAAAATAGTGATATCTGAGGTAACACCCCCGAAATCACTGAACTTCTGTACAACGGGACTAACTTCACACAATAAGACAGACCCGACCGACATAGTACAAAAAGACTGCTTATATACAAGATAACAAAACTGACTGAATACCCAAGTCAGAAAGTGCAAAACTAGCATTCGCAAATGCTCCAAAGTGCGTGCCATACGCCACATCCGAAGTAAACTGAGCGCCACCCGCAGGTGGACCAACTCTTGATCACATACTTGTAGTATCCTCAAAATCTAGCAACTCAGCAGTGACAGGCTTTGCTGAGGTAGGTGGGAAGATGACCTCATTGTCGATCAAATCCTGTACTTCATGACGAAGACGGAAACAGTTGTCGGTGCTATGGCCGGTTTGCTGGTGGTACGCACAGTACAAGGCAGCATCATGTGAGGAAGGGATATTCTTCGGGAGAGGCCGAGGCTCAAGGGGTCTAAGATGGCCCTTTTCGGCAAGGATCTGGAGAGCCTTAGACAAAGGCATATAAAGGGCATGGAATACCCTGCAACCTCGAGGCAGATACTTCGAGGTTTGTTGACTTTTGCCGGACGCACTAGCAAAAGGATCGGCAGGTGCTGCCTTGGCTTTCTGATCCTTTCCAGGTGCAGAGTTAGGGTTGGAGGGAACGGTTCTGGTATGACGGTTCCTATCCCGATTTTCTGCCTGGCTCGAACTGCCCTCGATCGAAGCGGGGAATGCGTCATCCACAGTTTTAGCCACAACTGCGAATACTTGCTGCTTATTCAACCCTCCGGCTTTCAGAGCCTCAACAGCCTGCTGGAGTTGTTCATAGGGATCAGTGTCCACCTTCATCTTGTTCTTTCCACTAGCCTCAGCTTGGTGAAAGGTTTGGCTCAATTAAGGTTTGGCCTAAAGTCTCTAAGACTTTTTGCTCATCTAAGGAATATGATTATATTGTTCATATTTGAACATTTCTACTAAGTCTATGCCAACCAAATTAACTTTTATAGGCTAAGTCAATTAGAGGGAGAAAAAAATTCACATTGGAATTAATTTGATTAGCATATCATAATATAATTTTGCCGCAAAAAACCTAAATTAAATAGTGACAATATTACATAAGTCACAAGATTGAAAATCTGCTATGCTCGTAATCATCTCTGGCGCCACAAGTGACAATTATTCAAAATTTAATTTAATTCATGCGTAAAATATTGGTTGTCGAGAGTAAATCTACAAAGATTTCTCTCAACCGAATAACTTCCCACTAACTATGGCATGTCTAAAGCATGATAAAATATTTAACTTCACATGATAGCATCTCAATGTAATTCATAAAAGAGAACATGATATAATATTTAATCATGGAATTAAAATTCATCAATATAAATAAATCATGATATTTAAAATACGAACATACTACAAGTTCTAATCATTTAAAAGAACTTAATATGCTATATACAGTATTTAAATAATGCTATAACATATTTCTATAATTTCTTTGATTTTTTGAAATTTTATAGAATTACAAGTAATTAATAATTACACAGAAATTCAAAAATAAATATTACAAAATCTAGAAAAATAAAAAAATCAAACCAGTAAATAATATTACATAGCAATAGCTCACTGTAAAAATTTCAAGTCCAGAATCTAAGTCATGCTCCCCCAAAAGCAATTTAATGTAAAAATATTGAATTATTCATTAATGAAAAATATTTTATTTTCCATAAAATTCTAAAACTTTAACACATTATATAAAAATGAATTACAAGTTCAATGGTTAAGCCATGCTCCAATCGGAATTATAATAAATAATCTAGAAGCAATTAACGTAGTTTTTAAACTAAAATTAAACAAACAAATCCTTAAACAGCTGCAGGTAGACAACGTGGCTCAGCTCAGTGCATGATGGCATCAGCATGCGTCATGATGACGTTAGGGCACAGGTAAGCCTCCCATGCTTTCATGGTTTCAACTCTCACCTAAAACTAGGGTTTGAATTTTCTTCTTAACCATAAGTTGGAATCAGACTCATAATATACCGTTTTGAAGGTCTCGAAATAAGGATTTCAAATATATAGTTTTTACAGCATGAAAACAAAGTATGTAAAACCAACATGCAATCAAAATTATGGAAATTAAATATAAATCTCTATTTTTTCAAAATTCGACTGTCTGATTTTTGCAAAACTTTGCAGATATGATTTAAATAATATGAATTACAACGTATATGAAATTCATGACGATCAAAGATGGTTCGAAAAATATCAATTTTTATGCACAAATCATATCTATAAATATATTCATGCACAAATAACACGAAAACACCCAACAGTGGCTCTGATACCAATGTAGAAAAAATAAGAAATAATACGCAGTGGAAAATAAACTGATTTGGGCATACATTTTACACTCAAACCGAATCCATGGATTATGTGGGTAAATCACGTGTCTCCATTGATGTCTTCAAATAATTCTCAACAGTGGGGTAGAACTACTAAAGAACTATCCATACTATTCATAGTACAAAGACTATTAGTGTTTTTATGGAGGAAGAAGAAAAATAAAGTTTAGGAGGAAGAGAAAACAGATTACCCATCCGGTTAAATCCTACTATCCCAAATATAATATGTATATTATATGAGAGAGTTATAACAACCCATAACTCTATCTCCTTAAGAGCATCTCCAACCATACTCTCTAAAATGCCTCTTCAAAGTACACAGAAAACTACATTTTTTATTTTGCCTAACTTGTTTAGCTAGTATAAACTCCAACCATACTCTTTCTTTTAGCTAACCAATCAAACTAACTTAACTAATTTTTAAAAGAAAACTATTATAAACATTAATAAATAAATAAATAATCTTTTTATGACATGCTGAATATATTGACGTGGCATTTGCAAATATTTATTTATTTATTTAAAATATATAATTAAATTATTTATAAAAAAAATGTTTTCAAACAATCATATTATCTCAATAGTCATATTTTCAAACAGTAATATTCTCTCAATGGTCATATTTTTAAACGGTAATATTCTCTCAACGGTCATATTTTCAAACGATATTATTCTCTGACAGTAATATTCTCTAACGGTAATATTTTCTAACAGACATATTCCTAACGGTCATATATTTTTGTTTATAAAAAAGGATTTGCTCTTTCATTTTTACCAATTTGAACTATATTTTTCAACTTCATTCATTTTTTAATTACCATGGCTTGCAATACAATGAAAATGATTCTTAACGACGTTGACGGTGATGACGAATTGCAGCTAATAACGATAGCTGCAATGGAAGAAGAGTGACTCAATAGAGAAAGATGTTTGAGAAGACGTAGTGGTTCATATAAAAGTGACAAACCATATAAAACAACTTGGTGATGGTTTGTCAAACCATATAATTCATTACATCACTTTTATATGGTTTGTCAAACAACTTGTTGAGCCCAAATAGTAGAAAGTGATGCCACAAAGAGAAACAATGAGAAGCGAAAACCCATTGGTGGATCAATTAGAACAGTTGCGCTACCAACTCACTCACTACAACAAAAAGTTGAAAAAGAACAGATTAGTTTAAGATCCACTGCTATCATTACCCCGTTTTTGTAAATGGAAAATATTACACGGAGAATTTTCTACAACAAAGCAAACTAGTTATGCAGAATATAGAAAGAACAAATTTCCTGCAAGATGTATGGGTGTTCCACAGTTGTTCTTATACAATAATAGTTATGCAGGTTTCAGATACAGTTTTATTTTAATTATTTCGAAAGAGTTCAAAGAGGACCCAAAATCATATTAATTATCCTATCAAAGCAATAAGAGTTCAAAGAGGATCCAAAATCAGGAAACTAGAATAAGCTCATTTTTTTGGTATTAATTAATTTTTGAGAGAACTATAGGACTACATACAACACAGACATGCATACATTCACACACATACCTCTGCATTTCAGCAAAAAAGGTTTGAAACTCTCAAACTTAGCAAGACAATTTAGAAGAATCATGAGTAAATAGAAATATACATACACTTACAGATGCAAAAAAAGTGATAAATATCAATCACCATTTCTTCCCATCTACAACAAAATTACCAAAAGTAAAAGCAAAGCTACACACATCACAAATCGTAAGATTTCAGTGAAACCCAATAAGAATTCAATAAATCATAACCCGAAAATCAAGAAAGATCTTTAATGAAAAATCTTTACAACTACTCAAAAAGACTAACGCCAAAATGGTATAGCAAAACAAAATCTTAAGGATAACCTAGATAAATTCAATAGAAACAATTAATTCCTTTTTTCAAGGATTTGCATTTGACGTTGGCGAATATATTGTGCTTGCAATGAAGGCATCATACTTGTATCCATTGACATAATTCTCTCTTCGTTTCTCCCTTTTTCCAATGCAATCCTTCGTTCCTCTCTCCTTTTCTTATTTTCAATCCTCTGTTCCTCTTGAAGATAAGATTTCTCAAATATCTCTATTTTCTTCTCATTTGTTATGTTGTTCTTTACCTTTATCTCTTCTAAGAGTTTCACAAAAGGCGACTCTGTAACTTTATTTCCAAGATCTTTGGCTTTATTTTTCTTTGCAGCCTTCTTTCCTACTGGTCTTTCCACATCATCATAGTTATCATTGTCCCCTAAATTTACTGAATCTGGTGTACAAGGGGCAGTCGTTGCTAGAGATGCATTTTTTGTGCTTTTTTGTTTCTTCGTTGTTGTATTTTCCATCTATTTTAGTTCGGATCTCAATTCATTCCAACAATGCTCAAAGGGAAAGTTCGATTAATGCAAGTCTTTGTACAATTTTTTCACATCCCGAATCTAAAAAATAGATTAAAGAATAGTCACTATCACATAATGAATAATATATATTCATTATAGGTACAAAATTAAATTCTAGTAATACCTTGTCTTTTTCAGTCGAACCACTTCGATTCAACCGTTCAACTTGAGCAAAACATCCTCAAAATTTATTTGTAACAAGTTGAATCGTCGACCACCGATTCATTAGAAAAGTTTGAGTTCTTTCAGAATAGAAGGTTTTGTACTTGTTGAAATTCTTTCACACTCTTAACCAATATGCCTTTAACTTTTGCTCATTTCCTCTAATTGTATCTAAGCTAATATTAAGCCATGAAGATATGAGCATCATGTCTTCCTCTACGATGAAGTTCCCTTTGCGTTGTGATATCTTTATGGTTTGAGTAATAATTTCATGAGAGAATGATAAAGATTGACTCTCTTGTTGAGGAGATTCAGTGGTAAAATCATGGTCAAGGTCAAACTCGTCGTTCATTAGGTTGCTAAAATATGCATTTCCTTGAGATTCCATCTAAAGCACAATTGTTCATACCACACAAAAAGAATGAGTGAAATCATTGTTGTGGAAGATTACTGAATTACTACTGAACTAATGATATTAATGAAAGTAATGAAAGATGATAAAGGGGTGAAGTGTAAATCATTCCTAATATTAAGGATCCTATTAACATACTACAAACAAGTTGACATCAACCTCCGAAGTTGTGACAAGATGCCAAATTTCAAAGGAATGAACTTGTCAATATTTTTCAATAAAACAATAGGGCACCGGCAATCTATTTTCACGCCCAAAATAGCAACACCCACCATATTCATCTATCACTACATGTCTACAACCAACCACAATATCTTCTTGACTTCCCCAAAATGATAGCACTTTACTCGATAGTTTTGCATTTTTTCCACCTATCATGGAGTTCCCATCTTAATGACAACACTGGAATTGACAAGAAATGGGAAAATTGTCTAGAAGCTTTAATGGCATTGAACTTTTTTTGTTCTAAATAAAAAATTAACACCCAAGTCCTATGCTATGCTTGATATGCTATATGAAATACATTAACACCCAGGTCCTTGTAACCAATGCCGAGACACAAATAAGATTAATTAACTGTGCACAAAGATTTAGTCTTCAACTCCTATATTGTGTGGGCTCTGAAAGTAAAACTTTCCATATTGACATGAAATGATCTGACTATATGTAAAAAACATATCTTCTATTCTTTCGTACCTTTTTTTAAAATTTTTATAGCAATAATTACAGTCAATGCAAATGAATTTCCCTAAATCATGTAATTATTTCCATCGAATTCTTTTCAATTTGTAACTCAATTAGAGTTCGACCGCTTCAAATCAAAATGCCCACTACACACAATTTCCATTAGAGTTCAATTTCTTCAAATTTGATTCTGAATCTGAATTATATGAACACACCACACAAAAGGCAGAGGAAGAGTAATTTAACTCACACAGAGATATGATCTGATCAATTACATATACAGATAGATATACAAAAATAGCATGAAAATACAGACCAACAAACAAAAATCGAAACTTTTGACAATGATGCGTCCTCAGATCTCATAGCTTCAAATAAATCATCAACGATTTATACCCAATGGCTATCATCAATTTCCCAATGAACAATTTCAGTACACAAACCCAATTTTTGCAAATGGATTGCCCTACATCATGTATTTCTTTGCACAAACTTAACATAGCAAGGTAGAAGAGGGTCTGGGACAAAGTTTCACAGAAAGAGGAAGAGTTTGGGAGGGGATTCACACATAGGGGTAGGGTTTTGTAGAAGAGGAATGGGTTTGAGAGAGGGTTTTGGAGTGCAGGAGGTGGTTCGGTATATGGAAAACGATTATAGATAGATGATGGGAAAGAACAGGGAAGTGGAGAAAGAGAAAGAGAAAGAGAGCCATACCTGTGATCAATGGGCTGGAACAGAGATGGAACAAGCAGCGATAGAGGCCAACACAATGACGAGAAGAGTGTTTTGCCTAGCAATGGACGCTGGCTACCTATGGAGAGCCAAAACGAGAATTGGCAAAATGCCTCCTCAGTTGCAGAACGCGTTGGAGCTTCGAAATCCAGCTTCAATAGGCAAAATGCCTAATTCTCCCTTTTGGCTCCTGCATTGGAGATGCTCTAAGAGATAAGATAGTGAGATATATACTCTTATCCCGAAAATAAGTTAATCCAAGTCCATTTTGACTGGGTCACTCTTTATGAGTCTTGGATCATGCCACTATGGGTGACCCAATCAAGCATGGGTTATAAACCCAACCCAATTTTTAACATAAATAATATTTATTAATTGGTTGAAGTAATGGATTTCACTGCTTTAAATGAGGATTCATAGCTTTAAATACGACCCATTTCACTTCAAATAGAGGATTGTTGCTATGCCCAAAGACACAGCAACTTAATGTATAACTTGGTAGGGATCGGATCGGAGGATATTGCTGCCTCTCAAGGGCAATAGGAACTACGGTGCCATGAAACGACACAGTTTTGATAATTTTTTCCCTTTTTTTTAACACTTAGCGTACACCCACAAATTTCAGTAGTAAGGCACCACCTTGTTAAATACACATGACTTTTTGGATTTTGTGCATTATTTGTAGAGAATATAAAAACAGCATAATTATATAATTCTCAATTCCAAAAAGTATTTCACAATTTACCCACTTACTAAGGTATTAATATTATTACTTGATTTCAAAAATTTTAGATTTATTTTAAAATTTTGCGTAATAAAATGTTCAAATTTATGATTGATATTGCAAAAATTGTGACTTAGTTACGCCGTTTGAGAAAAAAAAAGTTGTCACTTGTAAATAAGTTAGTGAGTAGGCATAATTAAAATTATACATGAGAGGAATATTATACCCATAGTTCATCATTTCTGGCCAATAAGGTATCACAATATCATAATAATCTATAAAATATCGTTACAAGTAAATACACTATATTATTATTTCACACATGCACAATATATAGAATTTTGAATATTTAGGGCATGTTTGATTATAAGGATTATAGCATAGGATTGGAATCGTTAGTCCATAGACTCACAATTTTATGTTTGATTACAAATTTTATTAACCGGATTACATGTATAGCGAATATTCAATTCGACGAAATTGACAAATTTTTGATATTAAGAAGAGTTGAGAATCATAATTTCAAATATGAAAGGAAAAATAAATAAATACATAATAAATGATTATCTCACTAATTTAATTGGATTATTAATCTTATACTAATTTATGAAATTATTATCATTTCTCTATTAATCATGTTAATCAAGCAAGGCCTTATAGTGTTGTTGGATTGATCAATACTCTAATATAGTTTAGCAGGATAAAATAGAATGAAGTTGAATTACTATTCTTTTACAATAATTTTATTTATAATTATTTTTATAATGAATCATGAATGAGTGGTAAGGGTGCAAACCATATGTACTCTATTACAAAATGTATGATTTTGCTATAAAATTTTATTATATTAATTACAAAATATATAATCTCGTCACAAATTTACGTAACAAAAAATATCATAACTAAATCATAAGTTTTTGTAATATCAATCATAAAATTTAGAACATTATATTATATTAATTTTAAAAATAAAGATAAAAAATTTGAAATAAAATAATTAAATAAAATTAATACCTTAATAAGTGGGTAAATTATGAAATACTTTTTAGTATTGAGAATTATATAAATATATATCTTTTTAAATCTCTAGAAACAATGCACAAAATCCAAAAAGTGTTTACACACTTTTTGTTATTGAGAATTTTATAAATATAGGGTAAATTACATTCACACCCTTTGAGGTTTATATTTATTACAGTTTTTCTTTACTTTTTAGAAATTACATCCCCTTCCTCTAAGGTTTAAAATTTTATTACAGATTGCTCCCTCAGTTAGTTGACTGTATGTCAACTAACAGATTTTTCTGATGTCAGCAATTTAATTTTTTTAAATACTAATTTTGCCCTGACTAGGTAAATTACATTGACACCCCTCACATTTTAGAAATTACAATCCCCTCCCTAAAGTTTAAAATAGCATTATCAATTGCCCCCTCAGTTAGTTTTAGTTGAAAAAAAAATTAAGTAGAAAAAAAAAATTAATTGAAAAAAAAAATTTGTTAGTCAAATTTTTGAATTTCTGTTTAAAAACAAACGTAAACTCATTTTTTGAATTTACGTTTTTTCCTTAAATTTACAAACTGAGACAACCATTTATAAACCAAAAAAATTATCAAACAAGTTCTTATGACAGTTTTTTAAATTTTTGTAAATATAAATTGAAAACTGAAAACGAAATGGTTACCAAACAGGCTGCAGATGGTATAAATGTCGCAAAATTAACACATAATTAAATAAGTTACCAACGTAAAAAATGACTTATCAAAAAATTCTTAGGTTATGTATGGTTTGATTTTTAGAAAAAAAATTTAAAAATTAAAAATTAATTTGGTTAAGAAATAAAAAATAAAAAATAATTATCATTTTTATATAACTTTTATCTTTCAAGTGGTTAGAAATAATTTTTTACAAATTAAATATATTTCTTCATATTTATTTTTATTAAATTAGTTTTTTTTTTTTAAATGTCAAGGGGAGATCCAAATTAAATTGAAACCTCAGGGGTGTCAATGTAATTTACTCTTTAAAGTATATTTAAAGGTTAAGGGTAAATATATGATTTTAACTTAAAAGTTAACACCATTTTGGAAGAATTATAATAAGTGTAATTTTTCAAATATAAAGGAAGAATTATAATAAATATAAACCTTAAGGGTGTTAGTGTAATTTACCCATAAATATATATATTTTTAGCCTGTGTTTGGCAAGTGGGTTTGCAGGCTTTTTTGGCTATTTTAGCCACAAAAAACAAAATAGGCTATTTTAGCCATAACAAACAAAACATCACATCCAACCCATAATCATTACATTCTTCTCTCACAAAAAAACTCAAAAAAGCCAAAAAGCCAAAAAGTCCTTCCCAAACCAAGCTTTTAAGCCCAGGATAAAATAGCCAAAAAAGCCAAAAAGTCAACCCACTTCCCAAACCAAGCCTAAATCTCTTGAAGCAATGCTCAAAATCCAAGAAGTAAGAAAAATGCTGTAGCATTGTCCACAAAGTTGTGAGGTTTGTGGGTGTACGCCTTAGTGTTAAAAGAAAAGCAAAAAAACAAAAAAAAAAAAATGTCAATACTGTGCCGTTTCATTGTACAGCAGTGCCGCTTGAGGCGCAACAGCATTCCGACCCGGTGGAGACTTTATTTTAATAATTTAAATTATTTCTATTATATGATTCATTTGATAGATTATTTATAATAAAAAAATTTAAATTAATTGTATAGTTATAATCCTATAATAAAATTATATTTGTTTAAAAATAAATCAGTGAACGTGATTTTGATAATTTTTTTTTTTTTTTTTAAAAAACAATTAGGCAGGATATTGAGAGTAGGGATGTCCAGAAACCTATTATTTGTTTATTTTTTATAAATAATATATTTGACAAAGTACGCAATTTATACAATTTAAATAATCAAAATAAGCCCAGAAACCCTCACAAGCCCTCACATTAATGTTGCAATCACTGCTCCTTTCATTTTTTACTATTTTAATTAACAAGTTTAAGAGCACATAAATCAAACATAAAACTAAATACATAAATTATATGAATTGAGTAAATTTTACAAGATTGATTGGTAAAATCTTCTTTTCATCCATCAATTTATGTTTTGTGATTTATTATACTTTTCTTCAACTAATCAATGGATACTGTTTATCAAATAATTGTGTTCAAGAAAAACATATATATGTATATATATATATATTGTGGGGACATATTTTTTGAATAACGACACGTGGCCGAGGTGTCGCCGGAATGCCAGCCGAAGTGCCACGTGTCATGGTCATGATGCCGAGGTAATCTCGGTTAGGCCGAGGTTATCTGCGAAGATATCGGAATCCGAGATAAGCGGATAAGGGACAAGAGTCCTAGAATGGGAGAAGACTTCAGTTTGAATAAAGATAAGACTCTTAGAGAGTTTATCTCAATCCTACTGAGAGTCCAAAATTAGCAATAATCCTAAGTCCATTGAAACTAGACTTCTATTGAGACTAGGTTTGTGTTGGCTATAAAAGAGAGGCACCCTCATGGGTCTAAGGTATGCTTTTTATACTCTAAATAGTGAGTTAAGCACTTTTGCTATCTTTGAGAGATAACTGACTTGATCGTCGGAGTGACCCTGGGTGGACGAACCACCGCCGGAATCTCTTCTTTTTGTGACAGGTCGTTTGAGCTTAATCTATTCTGCTAGTGTTCTCCAGCTGAGTGCTTGATTGGCAGTGTGGTCGGAAATTGACACACACAATTTGGCGCCATCTGTGGGAACGAAAGGAGAATAGATGGCAAGCAACGGACAGAAAGAGAAGATTGGGAACGACATCCCTACTAAAAGTGGAAAACATGTAGACCTTGACGTCGAATAAGACAATTGTAACGTAGAAACTCGTAACCAGAATCACGGAGTGAAGGACGTTGGCCAGGAAGGCGACGTACCAAAGGAAACAGACCAAAGCGTGTACTATAACGAAGATAACCTTCAGGTATGGAAAAACAGATGCCTACGGAGGGACGAAGAGGTGAAGGGGATGGCGAACAAATTGGTGGACCTGCAAACAATGGTCAATTTCATGATGCAGAATAACGTCATGCAGCCACCGCTCCCATTACAAGATACGCTGATTCCAGCAGCCAAGGAAGATGACCAGATAGGGGGGCAGAAGACAATTCCTACGACTCCTCAGCACGATAGGACCAAGGAACATTCTCACTGGACTTCAAGGGAGGTCGGGCGAGGAGAATCAAGAAGGGGAGATTCACGGAAGACACATCGCACCAAGGAAGCTGACCCCAAAGAACATCGGCATGTTCAGGGAAAGAACTCTATTTCGATGTGACCAATGGAGGGAGATCCAAAAGGACTCACAAGGACACTGGAAGTAGTGCACCCAAAAGGTTGAAATCCAGAGATAGCTGAGCTCCTGGACAAACCAAGGAGGATCTGAGGGATTACCTCCAGAAAAAGTGACAAGATGTCGAGGTGATCTCTCCTGTCAAGCCGAAGACACCATTCTAGGTAGAATTGGACAAATTTGAGGCCCCGAAAAGGTTCAGTATGCCGAGGTTCCAGATATACGATGGTAAGTTGGACCCGAACTTTCACGTCGGCTTATACCTGAACTCGATGGCGTTGTACACTGGGAACGAGCCGTTGCTTTGCAAGGTGTTCCCCTCATCCTTCGGAGAAATTGTATCGGACTGGTTTCACAAGTTGTCAAAAGGAACTGTGAAAACCTGGGAAGGCCTGGCCCAGATGTTTGTGGCCAAGTTCGTGACAAACAAGCTACAGCCATTGAGGGTGGACGCCCTAATGGCCCTGAAGATCAACGAGGATAAAAGTCTTAGGGCCTATACCAAAAGGTATTATAAGGTATTCAACTAAATACCAGGATGAAACCAAGAGATGGCGGTCGTGTCGTTTAAAAACGACTTAAAGGATGACTGCCTGCTTCGAAAATCACTAGCAAAGACATTGCCGAAATGCATGGAGGAGCTGATGGCCAGGATAGAAAAATATGTCAGAGCCGAGGAGGACACGCCGGGGACAAAGGCGTCCAAATAATAGAAGAGAAATGGTTCGCCGAAGCGAAGCCGAGATAACACTGGATATGAGAAGACAAGAGCTCAGCCCAAGTGAGTAGATCCCGGATTCTAGATCTCGGATCCCAGATCCCAAAAGACAATATCTCAGCCTAGATGATTAAGTCCGAGAAGAGAAGAGCTTGGCCTAAGTTAAAGAATTTTTATATAAGGTCTATAAAGGAGTATGTGGAAGCCATGCAGGAGGGCAGATCCCTTGCACATAAAGCAATATCGTAGGGATTCTTTTGGCCTTACATGCAAAAGGAAGCTAAAGCCTATGTAAAAAAGCATGAAAATGCTTTGAAATTCACCTGCAACATGCGATAGAATAGCAATTCGGCTGGGGGCATACCAGCAATAACTTGCTAGGGCTTACAACAAGAAGGTCAGTCTAAGAGAGTTCAAAGTTAGGGACCTCAACTTGAGAAAGGTTGCCGACAATGGGGCATAAAGGGCTGAAGAATGATGCTTGGGATCGGTTTAGACACTTGTTAAAACTGAAATTCACAAGTTGAAGTTAAACCGAGGTCATGTTTAACACTTGTTGAAATTGAAATTTACAAGTTGAAGTTAAACCGAGGTCACGTTTAACACTTGTTAAAATTGAAATTTACAAGTTGAAGTTAAACCGAGGTTATGTTTAACATTTGTTGAAATTGAAATTTACAAGTTGAAGTTAAACCGATGATATGTTTAACACTTGTTGAAATTGAAATTTACAAGTTGAAGTTAAACCGAGGTCACGTTTAACACTTGTTGAAATTGAAATTTACAAGTTGAAGTTAAACCGATGATATGTTTAACACTTGTTGAAATTGAAATTTACAAGTTGAAGTTAAACCGAGGTCACGTTTAACACTTGTTGAAATTGAAATTTACAAGTTGAAGTTAAACCGATGATATGTTTAACACTTGTTGAAATTAAAATTTATAAGTTGAAGTTAAACCGAGGTCACGTTTAACACTTGTTGAAATTGAAATTTACAAGGTAAAGTTAAACCGATGATATGTTTAACACTTGTTGAAATTGAAATTTACAAGTTGAAGTTAAACCGATGTTATATTTAACATTTGTTGAAATTGAAATTTGCAAGTTGAAGTTAAACCGATGATATGTTTAACACTTGTTGAAATTGAAATTTATAAGTTGAAGTTAAACCGATGTCATATTTAACGCTTGTTGAAATTTAAGTTTACAAGTTGAAATTAAACCGGGGTCATGATTAAAGGAAGGAATGATATAGGTTCCATCACCTCAAGATGCCGAGGTAATAGAACCTAGGGGATAGTTGTGGGGACATATTTTTTGAATGACGACACGTGGCCGAGGTGTCGCCAGAGTGCTAGCCGAGGTGCCACGTGTCATGGTCATGATGCCAAGGTAATCTCGGCTAGGCCGAGGTTATCTGCGAAGATACCGAAATCCGAGATAAGCGGATAAGGGACAAGAGTCCTAGAATGGGAGAAAACTTCAGTTTGGGTAAAGATAAGACTCTTAAGGTTGGTTTGGGAAGTGGGTTGGTTTTTTGACTTTTTGGATTTTTTGGCTGTTTTAGCTTGGGCTCAAAAACTTGATTTGGGAAGGGCTTTTTGCCTTTTTTGGCTTTTTTTATGAGAGAATAGTGTAATGATTATGGGTTAAATGTGATGTTTTGTTTATTGTGGCTAAAATAGCCTATTTTGTCTTTTGTGGCTATTTTAGCCAAAAAAGCCCAAAAAGCCTCTTCCCAAACAGAGCCTTAAGAGTTTATCCCAATCCTACTGAGAGTCCAAAATTAACAGTAATCCTAAGTCTATTGAAGTTAGGCTTCTATTGGGACTAGGTTTGTGTTGGCTATAAAAGAGAGGCACCCTCATGGGTCTAAGGTATGTTTTTTATGCTCTAAATAGTGAGTTAAGCAGTTTTGCTATCTTTGAGAGATAACTGACTTGATCGTCGAAGTGACCCCGGGTGCACAAACCACTGCCGGAATCTCTTCTTTTTGTGACAGGTCGTTCGGACTTAATCTATTCTGCTAGTGTTCTCCAACTGAGTGCTTGATTGGCAGTGTGGTCAGAAATTGATACACACACACATATATATATATATTTAACTCTCCCGCTTTCTTTATTTTTTTAAATTAACAAAAAAAAACGAATTCTGGTGGTGCAATTCTAAGCCAGATCTCAAGAGAGAGGTATATTTAAGTTACTTAAAAGGAAAATATATTTGACTCTTCTAGAGTGAGAGTTATTATTAATTTGTCAGCATTGGGCTTGTTTCAGAACTTTGCTTTTTTTTTTTTTTTTTCTTTTTTTTTTTCTTTTTTTTTACTTTAAAGTATTCACATTAGACTTGCTATATTAGTTTTGGAATTATATTAGCCAAACAAGATTTAAAAGAATCATTGCATTAGGCTAGCTACAACAAAATAAATTTTGACATTGTTACTATTCACAAGTTACATATTATTTTATTATTTATTTTAGAGAAAATTTCACTAAGTGGTCAATCATCCAGTCATCCACTTGGTTGACCACCCAATAAATGAAAAAATTAGGCAATTTTTACCAAGTGGTCAATCGCCTGGTTGTGCATCCGGTCAACTACCTAATATACCAAGTGCTCGACCATCCGATTATCCACTTGCTCGACCACCCAATATCTGTCCAAATTGGGCAATTTTCAGCAAGTGATCGACCACCCAATAAAAAATAAACATTTCATAAAATTAAATTTTAGAATAGAGAGCCTGATGAAGTTTGTACATACAAAAAAAATGTTAACTAAAATACAAAAGTAGATTTTTAGTTATAATTTGACTCAAAATTGTCGAGTCTCATGTGGATGCTCTTAGCCTAGCTAAAAAAATTGCGTTTGGGTCAATAATTGGTCTCTCTTTTTTTTTTTTTTCTTTTTTTTTTTTATAGTTGATTTGATGATTGTGAGATGAAAAGTGAAATAAGATTTAGATGTGACATTTTATTTTATTGACTATTTTAACTTATTTTGTTTTTATTGCTATTTTAGCCTAACTCAAGTTCCCAAACACATTGTAGTCTTTTGGCAAGTTGGGTTAAGCTGCATTTGCAGCTTGGGAGCTAAAAAAGCTAGATGGCTTTTTTAGTTATGGAGTCAATTGGCAGGTATAAAAAAACTACATATAAAATTATAATTATACCCTTTATATTATTTAGGGTTATATATGGATGAATATATAATTTTTTTTAAATTGGATGGGGTAGTTTGGTCATTTTATTGTGATGTGATATCATAAATAAATATTTAACCAAAAAAGTCAAAGACAGTTTTTAATCATCTTTCCATATCACTTTCTAAAAAAGTCAAAAAACTTGATAAAAAGTCAAAAGTTAACTTTTTACCATCTTCTCAAAACACCCCATTGTGTACTTAGGCCTCATTTTGAAAAGTTGGCTATGTTAGTTGGCTTTTTGTTTGAGAAGATAATTGTATTTTTTTTATATTTGATTTGATGGTTATAAGAGAAAAAAAATGAAATGATTATGGGATTAGATGTAATATTTTGTCTTATTAACTATTTTAACTTATTTTATTTTTATTAACTATTTTAACCCAAATAATCTTTCCCAAATAAGGCCTTAGAGTTGTTTTGACAACACACCTTTTTAGTCAAAAAAATAATTTATTTCCAAAACAACCCTTAGGCAAATCCATCATTGGAGCATTTTGAGTACAACAACTAATACTAAGCTGCATCTAGTTTCTTTAAGAGAATTAAAGGATAAAAAGTGTTCCAATTGAGCTAGCAAAAAAACAAAAAAAAACAAAAAAGAAAAATTGTTCCAATTGAAATTTAGGGCAATCACCAAATCAGGCTTCATTTGCATTTCTATATTTTTTTCTCAAAATTCTTGGGTTTGGTTGTAGAATGTGAAAGGCCATTGGGATGGTTGAGCTGAGAGAGATGAGGTTGATAATAAAGATGACATTTGATGCTTTATTTAGAATAATGTTATATGTACCAAATAGTGTATTAACTAGTGTACCAATTGATGATGTGATATAATTTAAGAGGTTTTTAGTATTTATAATGTGATTAATGAGTGAGGTCAATAATTATGTCATAACTAATGTTGGTAACCATACTAATTAATGCATGTAGCACCACCGCTTTATTTATGCTAATGTCATCATTTTTTGTTTGGTTAATTAATGATTAATGAATGGACATGATCATGACACAATTTTGCAAAGCAAGGGCGACAATGTGATTTCAAAAAATTGAAGGGAGGTTAGTGTTGAAAAAAAAAGGAAAAATAATTAATAAGTTCTGTTTTGTTCTTAAGAATATTACAAAATTTTATTAATTTTTACTATGATTAACTAAATTTTATTTTTCATAATATATTTTAAAAAATTCATTGCTCTACAATGGTGCTTGTTGTCTCAATTTTACTCCCCATTTAATATAAAATATTTTTAATCTAAGTAAAATAATATTTTTTAATTGTAAAAATTATGATATTGTATTAAAAAAAATCATATACCATAATGAAAAAATTATCAACAAGTTCAATTTTGTTTTGAAAATTATTATTGAGTTATATCAAATTTCAATATTAACAAATAAATCTTATTTTTTTATTTATAAATTGTTATATGTAAAAAAATTCAATTGTTCATAATAGTATATTTTATTTTCATTTTATCTTTTTCGTTAAAATATGAACAAAAAAATTCATAAATAATTTTAATTTATTAGAAATTTTATAATTAAATTATTTTTAATTGTTCAAATTAAATGATTTTTCATAAATAAAAAAAATCACAAGTATAAGATTAATAATTTTTACAATTAAAATTTTAAATTTTAATTAAGTAAAACTTATTGATAAAATTATTGTTCATATTAAATATGCAGAATAAAACTAGGATAACACCGTTATGGAGTAATGAATCTTTTGAAACCTTTTATCACAAATAGGACTTGGTTGTTGATATTGAAATTGATAGAACTCATTCATAATCTGTAACCCTCCATTTGGATGGAGGGGTTTGATGAAGAAAAAAAGAAAAGAAATGAGAATAAGAAACCCTTTTATTTGTTTGGATAGTTAAGTACGTGAGAAATAGTGAGAGATGGTGCTAAAAAGATTCTTACCAAGCCTCTGTTTTGTTTCTCACAAAAAGTGGAGAGAAATGAATTGGGCTTGATAAATTTTTTTCTAAAATATCAAAATAATCCTTAGGAAAAAATATAGCTTATCAATATGGAATGTTATTTTAGTAAAATGAAATACAATACTTTCATTTTTTTTTTCTTCTTTTATTTACTCTATCCAAGTAAGATAAGTGAGAAATTACATTTTCTTCTCTTTTATTCATCTAAATATATATATATATATATATTTTGATCGGCAAAAGAAAAGCTTTATTGATGGAAAACATAATGGTGATAAATTACATTTTCTTCTCTTTTTTTCATCTAAATATAATGGTGATAAATTATAATCATTTCTTTTCTTAACTCATCTTACGATCCAAACGAAGTGTAAAACCAAATAAAACTTGTTGATTATTTTTACAATGATAATGTTTGATTAACAGAAAGTAAACAATATAAGAGTAAAATGAATTTATAAAAAAATTAGAGAGAAACGAAACACAAGGCATAAAAATAATCCATTGTTCTTAAGAAACATTTTTGCTCCCTCTCGGTTCAGATGGCTCCTAGTGATCATTCTTCAAGTTTAAACGGTAATCAAGATTTCGAACTAGTCTGTAGAATAGCCCAAGATTAGAGGAAGATTGTAGTGAAAAGTTAAAAAAAGAAAAAAAGAAAAAGAATTTTGTGTCTATAACAATGTGTGTGTACTGATATATACATAGTTTGCCAATATGATGTGTAAAAAGGAAACGAAATTATTTAAGGATTTCTCCTAGTCAAATAGCTTAAATTATGACAACCGCTAGTTAACTCCATAATCAAGGTTAAGCTTCAAAGTGGAAAAAAAATTGACTTATAAGTATAAAGAATTAATTACGATGTGTTAAAAAAAAGGAAACAAAGGGTTTTTCCTATAATCAAATTCCTTAAATTATGATAATGACTAAATACACTGATATAAAAAAATAATTATAATATAAACTCACATTAGGAGTGACTACGAATAGTATTAGGCAGGGAGACCTCTCATCCGCTATCCATTCGAATTTAAGTAGATTGGGAAAAATCAATCATCATCCATTTATTTAATCAGCGAATGTGGATTGGGTGGGCGGTGCAGGTTGGCGGGTGGATACGGATTGATTTGGCAGTTTAGACTTTATTGTTTTTGGCATTTTTTGATCTATTTTTTAGTAATTCTTTACTATTTGCAGTTCAAAATTTTTTATTGTTCATTTTTTATAATAAAAATATGGTTCGACTTTTATATTAATAAATAGTAAATATATATACTAAATAAAATGTCATTTTTTTAAGAGAATTAAAGGATAAAAAGTGTTCCAATTGAGCTAGCAAAAAAAAAACAAAAAAGAAAAAGTGTTCCAATTGAAATTTAGGGCAATCACCAAATCTGCCTTCATTTGCACTTTTATATTTTTTTCTCAAAATTCTTGGGTATGGTTGTAGAATGTGAAAGGCCATTGAGATGGTTGAGCTGAGAGAGAGAGATTAGGTTGATAATAAAGATAATTATGACATTTGATGCTTTATTTAGAATAATGTTATATGTACCAATTAGCGTACTAACTAGTGTACTAATTAATAATGTGACATAATTTAATAGGTTTTTAGTATATGTAATGTGATTAATTAATGTGGTCAATAATAATATCATAACTAATATTGGTACACTAATTAATATATTAATTGGTGCATGTAGCACCACTACTTTATTTATGCTAATGTCATCATTTTTTGTTTGGTTAATTAATGATTTACTAATGAATGGACATAATCATGACACAATTTTGTAAAGCAAGGGCAACAAGGTGATTTCAAAAAATTGAAGGGAGGTTAGTGTTGAAAAAACAAAGGAAAAATAATTAATAAGTTCTATTTTGCTCTTAAGAATATTACAAAATTTTATTAATTTTTGATATGATTAACTAAATTTTATTTTTCATAATATATTTTAAAAAATTCATTGCTCCACAATGGTAGTTGTTATCTCAATTTTACTCCCCATTTAATATAAAAATATTTTTGATCTAAGTAAAATAATATTTTTTAATTGTAAAAATTATGATATTGTATTGAAAAAAAATCATAAACCATAATGAAAAAATGATCAACAAGTTCTATTTTGTTTTGAAAATTATTATTGAGTTATATCAAATTTCAATATTAACAAATAAATCTTATTTTTTCTATTTATAAATTTTTATATGTAAAAAAATTTAATTTTTCATAATAGTATATTTTATTTTCATTTTATCTTTTTCATTAAAATGTGAACAAAAAATTTCATAAATAATTTTAATTTATTAGAAATTTTATAATTAAATTATTTTTAATTGTTCAAATTAAATTATTTTTCATAAAAAAAATAATAAAATCACAAGTATAAGATTAATAATTTTTATAATTAAAATTTTAATCAAGTAAAAATTATTTATAAAATTATTGTTCATATTAAATATACAGGGTAAAACTAGGATAACACTATTATGGAGTAATGAATCTTTTGAGAACCTTTTATCACAAATAGCACCTAGTTGTCCATAGTGAAACTTGATAGAACTCATTAGTAATCTTCAACGCTCCGTTTGGATGGAGAGGTTTGATGAAGAAAAAAAAAAATTGTGAGAATAGGAAACTCTTTTATTTGTTTGGATGGTTAAGTATGTGAGAAATAGTGACAGATGGTGAGAAAAAGATTCTTACCAAACTTATGTTTTGTTTCTCACAAAAAGTGGTGAGAAATGAATTGGGTTTGATAAATTTTTTTCTAAAATACCAAAAATTATCCTTATTAAAAAATATAACTTTTCAATATAGAAGGTTATTTTAGTAAAATGAAATACAATACTTTCATTTTTTTTCTTCTTTTATTTATTCTATCAAAGTAAGATAGGTGAGAAATCACATTTTCTTCTCTTTTATTCATCTAAATATAATGGTGATAAATTATAATTATTTCTTTTCTTTCTATATGTCAGTGACAAACCAATCATTTCTTTTCTTACCTCACCTTACGATCCAAACGAAGTGTAAAAGCAAAATAAAACTTGTTGATTGTTTTTACAAAAATAAACCATTATAATGTTTGATTAACAGAAAGTAAACAATATAAAAGTAAAATAAATTTATAAAAAATTAGAGAGAAACGAAACACAAGGCATAAAAATAATCCATTGTTCTTAAGAAACATTTTTGCCCCCTCTTGGTTCAGATGGCTCCTAGTGATCATTCTTCAAGTTGTAACGGTAATCAAGATTTCGAACTAGTCTGTAGAATAGCCCAAGATTAGAAGAAGATTGTAGCAAAAAGTTCAAAAAAAGAAAAAAAGAATTTTGTGTTTATAACAATGTGTGTGTACTGATTTATACATAGTTTGCCAATATGATGTGTAAAAAGGAAACGAAATTATTTAAGGATTTCTCCTAGTCAAATAGCTTAAATTATGATAACCACTAGTTAACTCCATAATCAAGGTTAAGCTTCAAAGTGGAAAAAAAATTGACTCATAATAAATATAAAGAATTAATTACGATGTGTTAAAAAAGGAAACAAAATCATTTAAGTGTTTTTCCTATAATCAAATTCGGTAAATTATGATAATGACTAAATACAATGATATAAAAAAATAATTCTAACTCACATTAGGGGTGACTATGGATTGGATTAGGTAAGGAGACCTCTCATCCGCTATGCGTTCGAACTTAAGCAGATTGGGAAAAATCAATCATCATCCATTTGTTTAATCAGTGAATGTGGATATTGGGAGGGCCGTACGGGTTGACGGATAGATATGGATTGATTTGGCAGTTTAGACTTTACTGTTTTTGGCATTTTTGATCTATTTTTCAATAATTCTTTATTATTTGTGGCTCAATTTTTTTTATTGTTCATTTTTTATAATAAAAATAAGGTTCGACTTTTATATTAATAAATAGTAAATATATATACTAAATAAAATGTCATTTTTTTAATACACAAAGCATAAATACATATACTTAGGAGTGTTGGCAGATCGGGTGATTTCTCATTCATTATTTGTCCGAACTTAGATAGATTAAAAAAAATATATCTGCATTCGTCCGCTCAGACTATCAAAATTATCCATTTTGTAATAGATTAATTCAAACCATTCGATTTTGACGAATCGGAAGCGCCCAACCCTAACTCACGTATGCTCTTCCATGCTAGCCAAGTCCAAGCCCAGTGCAAGTGTGTGTATATATAATATGGGCCGCTCACATTAGAATCTTATATATACAATATTGGAAAGAGTCCACATATAAAAGATTTTCAAATATTTGCTAAGAAATCAATGTCGTATAAAGGATAAGGTAAATTAAAGACAACAAAATTTAAAGCATCTCCAGCTAGTTCCTTTAACAACTCATCAAATATGTTTCTTTTATTTTTATTAGTTTTGAAAACATGACAGTATACAAACATGTTTTTTTTTTTGTTTTTTGTTTTGAAAACCTAAATAAAAAATATGTTTCATATTTTAGTAAATAAAAAAACTAAAAAAGCGACAGACAATATATATACCAAAATGCATCCTAGAAGTGCCTATAAACGGAGGGCAAAGAAAGCACTTCCATGAGAAGGCATCTATTAAATTAAGATGTCTTCAAAGTGTTTGATTAATTGATTCCTTGGATTTTTCTTTATTATAACACAACAAAAGGGTTTCTTGAACAAGCCGTTAAAGTGTCTTAATTGCCTCAAACAAATTGAAAGGGACAACCCCAAAGAAATGCTTGAAGATAAAGAAAACTCAAATTTGGCGAACTCATGTTCTCCATGAGGCATGGAATTTGGCTAGTTAGTTTAAGAAAGGACAAGGCTTTCACCTTTGGTAACATCTCCTAGCTCATTGTTTCCAAACACAACATTCTCTCTCTCTCTCTCTCTCTCTCTCTCTCTCTCTCTCTCTCAATGAACAAAAAAAAATTCTGCACCCCTAAATTTTTTTTGAAAAAAATTAAAAGTAATGCTAGAGATTCCAAAAAATTTATCAAAATTTTTACCAAATATCTCATATCGGTTTGGGACCCACACAATGTGGGTCCCATGTGAGTCCTACACTCATGTGAGACATTTGTAGAATTTTTAAAACCTCTAATATTTTTGAAAAATTAATGGCCACCTACTAAGATTTTTTATTTTTATTTTTTTTAAATGTTAATAATAGTACAAATCTTAATATATTCATCACCTGATATTAAAATCTTCCATCCATCTTGAAAATCAATAAGCATTCACATGATTTACAACTCACAATGGGTTCTGTGAGGGCATATTTTGTGAATGACAACACGTGGCCGAGGTGACACCGGAGTGTCAGCTGAGGTGCCATGTGTCTTAGTCATGGCGCCGAGATGATCTCTGCTAGGCCGAGGTTATCTGCGAAGATATGTGAATCCGAGATGAACGGATAAGGGACAAAGTTCTAGAATAGGGAAGGATCTCAGTCTGGATAAAGATAAGACTCTTAGGGAATTTATTTCTATCTGGTTGGAAGTCCAGGGTAAGCATTGAGCTAAAGTCCATTAAAGCTAGACTTTTACAGGGATCAGGTCAGTACTAGCTATAAAAGTAAGGCACCCTCGTGGGTCTAAAATATGCTTGTTGTATTCTTTTTGTATTTTTACTGATGAGTTAAGCACTATTTTCTATCTTTGAGAGATAAACTGAGTATTGACTTAATCGTCAGAGTGCTCCCAAGTGGACGAACCGCTACTAGAGTTGCTCCCAAGTGGACAAACCGCCACTGGAGTTTTATCTTTCTATGACAGGTTATTGGGGCATAATCTATTTTGTTTATACTCTCCAACTGAATTTGAATTTCCTATTTAACAGTAAAATCAGAAATCACCACTCACAGGATCTTACAAAATATAATAAAGAGGATAGCTAAGAGTCGACATTGCAGTGATAAAAATTAATTTTTAAAGTCACAAATCACTTAAGTGAATACAATAAAAGCCGATGCGACTTCTGATAGGAAACTTGTAACGTCAGTCGATTTCTTTAGATAAGTGAAATGTTTGTCTACTGCTCCAATTTTTTGAAAGCCTCAAAATTTTATTTTATTTTTTAGATGGGAAATTTTATTTTCTTTGATATTTGTGAAAAGTTTCTTTAAAAAATCTTTTGTTTAAAGGCGTTCCAAACTAGAAAATCTTGTCTAAAGACTCAACAAAAATAAAAAAATCCTCTTTGTTGAATGACCTATAAAATAAGTTTCTTCATCCAAAGAGCCCACAAAATAAAACTTTTCTTGTCCATGGCCCAATAATAAAACCTTAATGAAACACTTCTTCGTGTCCAAAGGACTGAAACAACAAAGAGGACACACATACACTTAAAAAAAAAAAAAAAAGCTTTCTTACGTAAGGCCCAAAAACACTAAAAGCCTTCTCCTCCAAAGGTCCCTCAACAACAAAGACTCTATCTTAATCACGAGAATAGAAACAAGAGAGTTTAAAAATTACAAGATAAAAAATTAATACATAAATATTAGAGTTTAAAAATTACAAGATAAAAAATTAATAAATATTATTCAAATTTGAAAGAAAGGCCTATTTGAAATTTCACCAAGGCTTCCAGGAATATTGTGCCGCCCCTCAAGACTTGCTGCGTCAATAAGTTAAGTGTATAAAGGATCAAATACAAAATAGAAGACAGGTATCTCGTACGAGTATAGTTACCAAAATCTCGATTCAGATATCAGTTGTGCCAAACGATTCAGATCACATTAGGATCTTAAATTTAATAGAATCTTAAAGTTATTATGATCCTATTCATGAAATCATATAGAATCGCATTCGATCCTGATTTTAATACAATCCCAATCCTAACAATTTTTTTTGTTGTTATTTATTTATTTTATATATATATATATATATATCTATGTGTATGTGTATATCCATATAAAAAATTTGACTATAAACACTTTTTTCAAATGTCTCTTCTAATTGATGTTAACATAAAAAATACATTATATCAAATTTATCATTTTTCTTTAATATTTTTAAAATTACGTAATATATATTATCATTATCAATAATTTTTCATTTTATTTTACAATGAAAGTAGAATTTTATGATCTTTGATCTGATTTTACGATCTAATCTACCAGTCCCTTCCAACGAACCCATGTAGGATCCTGATTTTAACAACCCATATGTGGAACCCATATGTAAGACTTATCATTTGTGAGATATTTATACCTCATTTTATATTTAGTCTCCGTATCCTTAGTATTATTGATTTAACATAGCAAAGCATTTTTTTTGTGGTTATTTTATTAGGTTGGTCCTATTATAAAGTAAAGTCTGACAATAATGTTTCGTATTAACTATTGTGCTAACTAATGATACAATTTTAAAACTTGAAATATGACTCACTTCAATAATAAAATTTATTAATTTGTATAATACTACTTTTTCAAAGATGCTAGATTGTAAAAAGGTCATTCTAATGACAATAGTAAAGACTGTCAATAAAAAATACATAATGTCAAAATATATATAAATTTAATACTCTTTTACATATCTCAAAATATTTTTACATATTTTAAAATATTTTTTTATATATTTTAATACAGATTTTTCAATACTAACAGCCATCCTAACAACTATTTTTAACATTTTCCAATTGTAAAATAAACTTTTTAATAACTTTCACATCTCCAAATTTAAAATTTGGTCAGGAAATTTTGTAAGGCACCAACGGCTACATGCTTCTACCCATAAAATAAGTCCACAAAATGCCACCCACCACACACCATTTTCACAGCTTGGCACACACCACTACTATTTATATCTCAACTTTTCGAGTTTGAATTGGTTAAAGTTTAAGATGTTAATTTCATGGGTGAAGTTAGTAATTTGAACAACCCATTTTATATGATAAATTAAAAACAACATTCAGTGTATTGTGAGGTAATTAGTACATATATTAATAATTTGAACAGTTCATTTCATATGACAAATTAAAAAGAACATTCAAGCAACTAATTGGATTGATTAGACATACAATCACATATATATATAATACATGAAAGGTCTATCCTTAAAAACATGTAACCCTATAGATAAAATGATCAAGTTATATGATAATCGATATTGGATCAATTTGATTTTTTATATGAAAATTTTTCTTACTTAGTTGTATAAGATAAATGGTTTAAATTATTAAAGTAAGTCCAAGTTTGTTCGATAATGATTCCATGAATTTATGCAGATGGGTCACTCCAAAAACTTAAGTTCAACAAATTTTATGAGAAAAAAAAATTTAAACTAATTATAATTTGAACTTCTCCAATTTTAAGTAAAATAAATTTCTAATAAAATACTATTCACTCTGTGTGGTTTTCATTTCTAGAATTCACTTTTCAAAAAATTCTACCTTTTCATTTTTTGTATTTTTTGTTTTCACTGATTTTTTTTATAAAAATATTGTAAGCAAAATTTTTTTTTTTTCCAAAAGTTATAGACACACCTAACATAAATACACTTAAAACGTATATTACTTGTGAAAAAAATCTTTAAAAATTTCACTAAATACCAAAAATACAAAAAAATATATATACAAAAATTCAATATATTTTTCATATTTTGTGTATTTATTAATTTTTTAAAATATTTTTTCACAAATAGTTTATTATTTAGATATATCTAAGTAAGATGCATTTAAAAAATTAAAAAAGTTGCTTAAAATTTTAAAAATATTCACTAAAAATTAAAAAATATAAAAAACAAAAAGCTCAATTTTCAGAAAATTGAAACCAAACACACTGATTGTATTAACAAAACAAAAAAATGCATAAATTTCTACAATTACATTCGACAAGGTGACATTTTTTGAAATTGTTGCATGATAATCTCATTGTCAATAATGTCAAACTTAACTTTCTCTATATTTGTTATCAAACAATCATTTAATCATTAATTTCCCATTCGATTATGCAACGGACTCTTTACATATTTCATAGCCGCAAGAGCTCTTTCTACTATAACAGTCGCAGCTGGTAAAAGCAATGATAATTTCACAAGCAAATATACCAATAGATATATAAGATTCTTTTTTGTTTTCACCAACTTCTTAGCAAGCAAATATACCAATGCATACATAAAATCCTTCCATTATGATCTGAATGTAAAATAAAAAAAAAAAAAATTAATACCTCAAACGTGAGAGGGAAAGAAAGGGGAGCAATAGTCCACAAAGCAACGTGTGGTTCCTTAAAGTTTGGATTCTAAAGTCTGGGTTGTTATTATTACTTTGTTGGGGTTTTTGGTGATTAAGTAAAAATTTTACCATAAAAAAAAAAGTATATATTTCAAAGATTTTGGCAACTTGATGGGGGATGGGACCGGTCAATGGAACAGTGGTGTTGCCCTTGATATTAATGGATTAGTGTTACTGTGAAATTTATATGTCCAACTTTAATAAATTCGAACTTCACATTTTCACACCATTAAAATCTCCTCTAATTCAAGCCCAACACCAAAACCCCATAACTAATGCCTTTCTCAAAAAAATATGCCTAGAAAGAGATTACCCATTTTCCAAAAGGTCTCAAATCATCTAAAAATTTCCATTTTCACAGCCAAAATGAAAATACCCACTATTCCAAAGCTCATTTTTCTCAAGAAACCAATCAAGCTGGCCAAGAAATACAAGCTCCTACAATATTACAACTATGACTACATTCAAGAATACCAGTTCTCTTCTCCAAGAACTCCTCTCCTTTATTACCACATAAAGCCATTCAAGAAGAGAAACTACAGAGACAAATATGCAAATTTGTTTATGTGCCAGTGTTTGGGTAAATTGAGAGCTGAAAGAGGAGGGTACAAAGAGATTACCCAATATTGGAGGCTTTGCCTGCCATTGAAGATGCTGTCGCAAGAGAGTTGTCGGAGTTTTCGAACTTCAGTGGGGAAGAAGTTTCACTTGATGAGACGGCTGAGAGTTTCATCGAAAGGTTTTATCATGAAGAGATGAAAATGTAGAGGAAAGAATCACTATTGCAGCTTATGGAATGCTAGAAATGTTACAGTGTCCAAGAGCAATATATTCTTGTGTTAATTACATTTTACACTTTGCGATTATAATTGAATATCACTTTATCCTTCTTAATTTTAAAAGTTTACATTTAGACCACTCATTCATAAAAAAATGCATCACTTTCACTCATCTTGAAGGATAAGATGGTCTTTGTAGGATTTTTTTTATTTATTTTTTTATTTTTTAATGGTTGATGAATCTAAATGTATTATTTTTAAAGAAAAATGATTCATCCATACAATTTCTCCCTCGTCCCCCCTCCCCTCCCTCCTCAATCTCTCAAATGATGTGGCAAGCAAAATTCAAAAAGTTAACTAAAAATATTCCCACAAGACTCTCCTTACATCTATTCTGTCTTACCATCTCATTAGGGGGATAAAGTGTAATTAATCATCTATTTTCTTTGAAGATATCTTTTGGGTTTGTTTTCACAAGTAATTTAGTTAAGTTTAAATTTTGGATTTGTGAAAGCTTTCATAGAAAATTAAATGAATAAATAAAAAAAAAAGAAAGAAAAGTGAATGAAGTGGACGTTAATTTCTCTTGTATTCCCATTTACTTTTCCTCAATAAACTTTCCACAAATCTAATATTTAAACACAATATTAAACATTGTAGAGATCATTCTTTTATTGGGTGTCATTTGTTGCTCTCTTTTTTTTTCTTTTTTTCTTTTTTTCTTTTTTAAGGCTTTTTGAAATGCACATAATACTAGTATTAGTTACTTAGCGAAAGGGGTCAACATCATTTTCTCTCCACTTTGTTAACATAATTTTCACAATTAACTAGCAATTTAACACCGGATCATTTTAACACTTGCAAACAAAGCCTCTAACAATTGCATTGAAACAAAATTTTTATCCCTCACCCTTTTTTTTTTCTTTAGCATATTACAAAGGCACACAGAAGCTCTTAGTCTTTCAAATATATATACATTGATGAACTCCTATACCCCGACGCCATGTTTATTAGAGATGAACGCATCATTCAAATATAAGAAGGACGAACATATATTTTAACAAAAAATTAAAAAAAGAAGTGTAAACTAGAACCTCAATTTCTACGGACATAAAAAGTGAAAAATAACATAAAAAATATATATAAATAAACATATTTTTCTATGTTTATTTTGAGTTATAAAATATCAATTGTAAGACAATCTTTCGACTAACATAAAAGAGTGAAGACTACTCAAGAGTGACTATTCAAATTTGGAGTTTTTGATTCTGTAGAAGGACATAAATTAAGGCCAAAATTAAATATGGACCTAAGTGCTGAGATCGCCCTTCTTAGGCGGGCAAGAATGATTGAAGAAGCATGGGCTAAAGCCTAAGGGAAGTGGGTCAACAGTGGGTCAAAACAGGTCCAACCCGCCAAAAGTCCGAACAAGCTCAATGAAGAAAAATGGCTAAGTCAAGTTGTGGAGGCAATACTTGCAGCGGTCAAGTTGTTGAGGCACATTGTCTTAGCGCCACCATTCTTAATATTGTGCACCGCCGATCGCCGTCATCTTAAGTATTGTCAACGCCACCATTTGAATTTGCTAGGAAAAGAGAAAACCACAACAACTAACTTGCTGAGGCAACACTTGTAACGGCCAAGTTGCTGAGGTATTTTGTTGGTGCCGCCACCTTTCGTATTGTCGGCACTGGCACTTGAACTTGCTATGGAAAATAGCTATTGCAGTAACTACAACCGCTACAACTAACTTGCAGAGAGAAGACTCCACTAAGGTGATAACAACCTTTAAGAGGGGATTCCCTTCCACAAGAAGAGCTAATGCTTGGCGTTGATAGCAGACCCCAAGGCATTACCAGCTTAGGGCTGATAGCAGGCGCCCAAAGTCATTATTAGCTTGGCGCTGATAGCAAGCCCCGAAGCTCACTAGCTTGGCGTTGATAGTAGACCCTAAAGATTACTGGTTGGAGCTGATAGCAGGCCTAGAGATACCAGTATACTGTAGCGATTTCACGAAGATGAGAGCATGGTAGCTCGAAAGTAAGGCACTCCCTTTCCATTACCTAGGTCATGAACCTGCCTTGGTTGCACAGATAAGACTTAAAAAGCCCCATTGAGCTTGGTACTAAGACACAACATGGCTGATTGCAGGCTTGGTTGTGGCCTTCGTCCTAAGATGCTGGAGAGTTTATGGTTAGATGGTTAAGGGTGGAGGCGTCGCTGAGGTGAACACAAACATGGTTGATAGCAAGCCATGAAATCCTAAGAATGCATGTCTTTGCTAAATCAAATTGAAAAGGCAAGTGCAACGCAAACACTACTGCCGCAAGTGTACTTAATGAGGTTTGAACTGAAAAAACAAGTGCAACAGCAAATACTACCACCGCAAGTGCACTTGCTGAGGTTAAAAAAAGGTAGTTGTGGAGGCATTTCTGCCAAATAGATGGTACATAGCACATTCAGAGAGACACATGACGCCTTCAACATGGTGGTCCAAGGCAGAATATTGCATGTGATTCTTAGGGACATATGTTCTCACCTTATTTGGCCACTTAGTATTCTTTGGTACTAAGAAAAAGTCTATAAATAGGATCTATTTCCCAAGGTCCAAAAGGAGGATTTTTAGGAGATTTGGGGAGGTGTTGCCCATTTGTGCACTGTTATTCCTTTCTTCTTGAACCACTTCCTGCACCCTCACCCAGCCACTCATTCTCTAGCCAACCCGGATCCATTGGGCCATTGATATAATTTTGCCTTTCTAGTCATTCTCTTAATCATTGTTCACTTCAAACCCCTTTACAGATTCAATATCATGCAACCATTATGGTAACGCTTCAACCAAGACTCAAATATAAACTAAGAAAATTCTCAATTATGATAATCAAAAAGTCAAATATAATTTCATTATACCAAGAAGTATGGAGTGTTACAAACTTCACATCTTATTTGTTTATATATTCAAATGCCATGTCAAACACCTAATTCTAACATCACAAAAGGTTTAGCCATTTTCAAATCACTACAAATGCTTTATCACAAAATTTTGTTATGGCATCCCAATATTAACAAATATTAGTGCTAACACATACCAATATCTGATGAGGACCAATCAAATCAAGGCTATAGCAAGATCAACAAGTGTAGCAAAAATAGAATCATAAACCCATTATATCAAAGGTGACTGAATTCCCAATTTACCAGGAATGGTCCTATCTATACGTAATTAATGATATTGACATAAATACCACTGAAAATATTATAATCCAAATTCTCATATATACCAAAAAATTTCCACTTCATTAACAAGTTCCTCAAACAATACAAGGTTATAGTTGCAAGGTTATCATCATTCATTTTGATCCAATTTAATTGTGATCAAACAAGTCACTATTTATGCCAACCAAGTAGCCACTTCAATAGTCCAACCAAATTTGTTCCTTCCATTTAAATTCATTATATACTTGTGCCAAGCTCAGAACAAAAAAAGAGGAATATATCATATATCACATAGACGCCCCTGCTATTGCTCATCCAAACCCTTCTAGTTCCAACATATTACTATAAAATAGACAAACTCATTTATAGTCTTTTACTACTCATCACTATTGTTTCTTTTGTATGTGTATATGTTTGCCTCTATAGCAATATGTTGATTGTCTTTTAAACATTGGTCTCTTCAAATACATTCAACAGAGAGAGTGCCAGCAAAATTTAAACATAAACATAGATTTAGAATTGGATTAAGCAAATACCAAAGCACTCATATGCTCACATAAAGAGATCATACAAAATTTAAATTGGTCTAAACTGTTATTACATATGGAATGTTGAGTTCAAGGCAGATCTTGGAGCTATCGTAATGATGAAGAATTGGTCTGAATGAGTCCTCTTCTAATGGCTCGCATACTTTTCTTGTCAAAACATGTACATGTAAATTCCAAAATGAAATTCGAAAATAGAATTTAATGAATTATTAGCAACTTTACAACAACTTTATTTTTCAATTAGGTGCATAAATATATAGGAGAATTTTTTTGTTATTTATAAGGAAAAATTGGTAGAAATGTTATGATCAAATTTTTCATGCCATTGCTTAAGAGTTTGTTTTAATTCATAAAGAGATTTTACAAGCCGACAAACTTTTTTTTTGCCCTGGCACTACAGTCTCCTCGGGTTGCTCCATATAGATCCCTTCATTTAGATCACTGTTTAAGAAAGCTGTCTTAACATCCATTTGATGTATCTCTAAATTATACAACGCTGCTATGGCAATAAGCATGTGGATGGATGTTTTTCTTGTCACAGGGGAATATGTGTCAAAATAATTCAGACCTTCCTTTTGTCTGTAACCTTTTACTACAAGTCTTACTTTATACTTGTTTATTGAATCATCTACTTTCATTTTTCTCTTAAATATCCATTTATATCGAAGAGGTTTAGAACCAGGTGGAAGATCCACCAATTCCTAAGTATGATTTGCATAATGGATTCAATTTCATTATTAACAGCTTTTTTCTACAAAGGTACTTCAGGACCTGTCATTGCTTTCTTAAAGCTTTGAGATTCATTTTCTAACAGGTATATCAAAAAATCTGGATCAAAGGATTTTGATGTTCTTGCTCTCTTACTTCGTCTTGGTTTATCATCAGTTAAATCCTGCTAGTTGAGACCGTTACTAGTCTTTTGCGTTTGATTGTCATTAGTCTCTTGACTTTGTGTACAATCATAAGTTCTTTTATGTGAACTTAATTCATGTCCTCTCTTGTAAGGAAAATCATGTTAAAAAACACACAGCATTTCTTGACTTTATAATAGTGTTCACATTTATATCAGGTATTTCTGATTTATAAGTCAGAAACCGATATGCACTACTATTTTGAGCATAACCAATAAACACACAATCCACTGTTTTTTGTCTTATCTTAGTCTTTTTAGGAATAAGAACTTCTACATTTGCCAAACACCTCCACACTTTTAAGTATTTGTAAGAAGGTTGTCGACATTTTCACAATTCATAAGGAGTGTTGTTGATTTTCTTGTGAATTTCTACATTTGCCAAACACCCCTACATTGTTAAGAACATAATTAGTAGACAACATTGCTTCCTCCCACAAGTTCTGCGGTAAGCCTGAACTTAGTAACATGGCATTCATCATTTCTTTAAGGGTTATATTATTTCTTTCATCAATTCCATTTTGTTGTGGAGAATAGGGTGCTATAGATTGGTGAATAATGCCATGTTGTGCACAAAATTCATTTAATAGTGCATCATAATTCATTAAAATCCACTTAACATACTTGAGTAGGGAAACGTGATTCATCGGGGTTCTTTTTGTCCTCCCATGCCATTGGATCAATATTTGTTCCTCTAAAACTTATAGCCTTGAGGAGACTATTTTCAACTTAGTAAAGTGCACAATCTTGAATTAGAACTAAACAACTTTTTGAAAAGACAAATTTGAGAAAATAGAAGTCTCTTGTTGGAAAACAAACAAGTGAATTTGTTATTGTCACGCCCCAATTTTTAATTACTCGGAAACATTACCAATGCCTGTAATTTAGGTCCATTTTTTTTTTTTTTATACATATACAAATATCTATTACACTCGAGTAATAGAAATACAATATTACATGTTCTCTCTCTCTCTCAATGAATATTACAATGACAACAATACATGTCAATCTCCTACCGTGCCACAAATAAATAAATACAAATACAAAATCCATTTCCTTTACATCTACTATGAAATTATACAAAGAGACTCAAGAACTCCATAAATCTTCAATCAAATAATCCAAACATTCTTCTTGTAAAAAGATAAAACAACAACGGGGTGAGCACTAATGCCCAGTAGGAATCTCATAGTTCTCAATCAATGACTAACGCACAGATAGAAATGATCATGCATGCAGGATGATACCATATAGTAGAGTGACGTTTTATAATTTCAAAATATCATAAGTAGAGTACCCTTTTCTCAAAAACTATTTAAACACTTTTAAGAAAAACCTTTAGCCATTAAAAATCACCTCTTAACTTTAGAAAACCATAGATCCTTGTGAAACAACCATATTTAAGAAACAACATCATTTAAAGGTTATTAACCAATTCCCAAAATATTTCTCATTTAATTTCCATTTTTAATGTTTCTCTTTTTGTTTCATTCTTCCTTTTTACTCATTATATTTATTTAGAACTCCATAACTTCAAGTTCAAGTTCCCTTTTTGATTCACTAACAATTCTCCTATACTCAATTCACACCGTTATTTACACTCTCAAACTTCATTTCAAGGTAACACAAGATTAACAAACCTCTTTCAATTCAGTCGCTTATTTATTTACTGAACAATACTCATAATTTACCTTTATTGTCACAACTAATTCATTAAGTTCATAATTACCAATCCATAATCCAGTTACCACTTCAATTTCTATTCTTTCAATTAATTTCATATCAAATACCAGATCCAATCACAAGTCATCTTCATGAGTCACACGCTTTACTGGTCACAAGCTGGAAGGAATGCGGAACCTCACATTTTACCGGTCACAAGCCGGAAGGAATGCGGAACCTCACATTTTACCGGTCACAAGCCGGAAGGAATGCGGAACCTCACATTTTACCGGTCACAAGCCGGAAGGAATGCGGAACCTCACGCTTTACAGGTCACAAGCCGGAAGGAACGTGGAACCTCAACATACCACACGCTTTACCGGGCGCTACTCCGGAAGGAAGACGGAACCTATCTCAAGTGTCACGCTTTGTCGGCTCAAAATATGGCGGGAAACGGACCCCAAGATAACATCACAATCCATCATTACAATTAGTGGACAATGCCAATACATCTTCCATTATTTCCGTAACACATTAATTCAATATTCATCCACCATATATTAAAATTTCATTCACATAACAAGTACAAATATGTTCCACGACCTTCTTCATTATCCATTAAATCATTCATTGTTTTGTCACACAAAAATATAACAACACCTCCTTAGAGGCAAAGATTCATCCTTAAAGTGTTCATAATTCTTGGGTTCAAACTATTTCTTTACCTTTCCATATTATCATCAAATCTTCAAATTCAATTTTTTTTAAAACACATTGGTGATCAATTACTACCCACGGTTATAAATTAAATCTCCAACATTTAATTTTCTTTGATACAACTCCTTCATATAACATCGTCATATTTCACAATCTCCCATTTATTATTATTCACACTCATCTTAACCTAACATAGACTTAATTTCATAAATTTAATGTTGATTGAAGTATCCACATTTTCCAAAATAAAACTTCAGAACTAGAGTTAAGTATAAAGTTGGGCTTTTAGTTTTGAGGCATAAAATCACTTTCTAATTACACAATAAAATTCTTAAATTTTCACTTCATCATCTTATCACAAATTCCGTATCATCTTTCAACTCCCCCTCCCCCCTCCGAGGGTACCAACACAACACCACCCAACACAACTCATCTCAAACTCAACATGACCCGACACAACACAACTCAAACTCAACATAATTCAACATGATTCAAACACAATTCATCATAGTCTAACACAATTCGGTTCAACATTATTCAACACAACTCAACATAATTCAAGGTGAACTCTTAAACCTTTATTTCATCATTTCACCCCAAGGCTCATGTCATCCATATCATTAATATATCATTTCCCCAATCTTTATTTCACATTATAGCAATATTTACAATATCCATAACAAAGGTTCAATCGCTAATTTTTAACATAATTTTCAAACACATCCAAAATTCAATTAAACTTGTATATATACAATTCAATACCTCAATTTGATGATTCTACTTTCAATTTGGGCAAAATCATTAATTATCATCATGAATCAACCTAGGATTTTCAAGAAAAATTAAGATTTTCAAGAAAAATTCAAACTTCTTAAACCATTACTTGTTATTCCAATTTTCCCATTGATTTCATACCTAAGGTTCATGATCCATCATCTTAACCCAACAATTAAACCCCCAAATCTCAAACCCTAAACCCCCAAATCTTATGATATACACTATATGCTCAAAAATGGAGATTTTGCATTTATGTAATAAAAATACCACAAATCTATCTATTAATGTAAGTATTGAAGAGAACTAGAACTCCTACCTCAAGAATCAAGCAAAGGAGCGAAGCTTTGAGAAGAATCCTCCACCAATCCGAATTCCAATCGGTTGAAAAGGGAGATCTTCAAACCTTTTTCACGTTTTTACAGGGGATCTTGGCCAAATCTTTGAGAAATTGGAAGTATTTGGGGTAAAAAACCTAGGGTTTTCGGACCTAGGGTGAGAAAAAGGAGGAAGGAAATGGAAATGCCAAGAATGATCTAGAATTGTGCCTTTAAACTTGCTGAATTCGCGCGGTCTGCTCGAGCGTAGCTTTTCTACCTCGAGCGTACCTGCTTTCAGCATAGATTCCAAAACTTTAAACAGGTATAACTCTCTCATCTAGACTCCGTTTTAGGTCGTTCTTGTGTCCAAATTGAAGCCCCGAAAACGAGCTTTCCAATGGTTCTAGCCTCATACCCAAATTCAAAGTGTGGAAAAAGAAAAGGGCAAAAGAGTGATGGCTGATCGTAGAATGATTATCCGAATTAAATTCTTTGGTCAAATCCTACTTTACCATCATGTTACCACCTCAATCAATATCCCAAAATAAAACAAGGAGGTTCCAAATACACTAATAAAAATGTCAAGGGCAATCTTACTTTCCACGCTCGAGCGTCACTTCCTACGCTCGAGCGTGCGCAGACCAACAAAGCTGTCCGCTCGAGCGACTACTCCTACGCTCGAGCGGGAATTCACAACTCATAGAATCTAAAGCCGTCTGCAAAAATGCTGGAAACCTCACAAGTCCACTCGAGCGTCAACTCCCCAGCTCGAGCGGAGGGAAAAATTTTAGATCCTTACAGTTATCTATACCATTGAAAGATGAACATGAAGCCCCAAATGGAAGAATTGAGTACCATGCCTCCAAAATTCCCAAACCTTGGGGTTAAATTGTAAAAACATTTATGGGTTATTATTAGTTCATTGCAGATGTTAAATTGTATCAACTATGAATCAAACCCAAGAAATCAAACCTATTATGACATCAAATCCAAAAAATCCAAAATATCAAACAACTTAAATCAAACTCATTTATGATAGTAAGAAGAAATCAAACCCAAGAAATCATATATGTACACACATGAGAAAGAGAAATTGAAGTATTAATTAATGTAGATTATGTGAGAATGAAATTTGAAGAATCTCGCCATCGTCTCGTGTCGTAGTTGCAGTCTCGCCGATTAGCCACCATCGCTTCACTGACTAGCTGTCGTTGCCATCAACTTTCGTTGTTTGCCCTTGCCTCTCTTTGTTCGCCTATCCTGGTATTGACAGGTTAGGATTCAGCAAATAAGAGAGAAATGAAAAGAGGGAAAAATGAGAAAAAAAATAAATAATCAGCTTGCTTGTTTTTATTTTTCAAAAAAACATTTTTCAGAAAATTCTACATTCTTATTTTCCGTATTTTTTTATTTTTATTGAATTTTTTTTAATATTTTAAACAATTTTTTTTACTTTTTAGACATACCTAACATAAATACACCTAAAAAGTAAAAAAATTGTAAAAAAAATATTTTAAAAATTCACTAAATACCAAAAATATAAAAAAATACAAGAATTCAGCACATTTTTTTGTATTTTTATATATTTATTAATTTTTTAAAATATTTTTTCACAAATTTTTTACTTTTTAGATACATCTAACTAAGGTGCATCTAAAAAAGTAAAAAAAATGTTTAAAATTTAAAAAATATTCACTAAAAACAAAAAAATATGAAAACCAAAAAACTTAGGCCTTATTTGGGAAGACTAAATAAGTGCACTTTTTGTCTTTTTTGACTAAAAAATTGAGGTTAAAAATATGGATGTTTGGGTTAACTTTTTGACTTTTTATGGAAAAATGTGTAATAAAAAATTGTGAAAATTGGTTTTTAGAAGAAAATTTGAATTGGGAGTTATGCAGCCGTAATTGTTGACTTTTGGTGAATAGTGTTAACTTTTTAACTTTTTGAGTAACTTTTTGGCTTTTTGGCTTTTTTGAAAGATCCCAAACAAGGCCTTAATTTTCAAAAAATTGAATCAAAAAAATTTAAATCAAACGCACTGAATAATAATAAAAAAATTTAACCAAAACGATATTATTTTAGAGGAGTTCGGATCCTCTCCAGCCAATTCTTCCTCCTGTCCTCCGGTCAAGGGCCACGATTTGGCCACGTGGCCCTTTCAAGATCTACGGCCCAGAATTAAAAATAAATAAATAAATAACAAAATTGAATTTTTGATTTTCCCCAGACAAAGCTTCCTCAACACAGCCACACACGACACAAAAAATTTGAATTTCTTGTCCAGATCAGTGAACGGCGACGGCATTCGTGACCCACGACGGCGAATCGAAGTCGGCGGTGAACATCGGTGGGCTCTCCCTCTCTCCCTCTACATCGGTGGGCTCTCACTCTCTCCCTCTGTCTTACTCCGAACATTTGGACTGCGATTTGAGCCGCGATTGGGAAGGCGAACCATAGTCAAAGGTAAAAAAAATTTGTCGACCCGAAAATGGGCTCTCACTCTCACTCTCTCCCTCTGTGTTTAGATTTGGGCTCTCACTCTCTCCCTCTGTGTTTAGATTTGTGGGGAACAAATTCTCTCTTTAGACCACCGTGTTAAGAGTAAGAGCTCCCATATTTGAGTTTTTGGTTGGATGGATGCTTTATGTTGTTGATCTTTAGAAATGCAAAATGGTCTATTCTTGATTTTGAAACTTACAAAAATTATGATTTGTGACCTTAACCTTCACTTAATTAGGTAAAAATAGGCAACCATGGTTTAATTCAGTTAACCATTGAAATCCTTTGCCATGTCTTACTCATCATACTCATATATGGGGTGAATGGCCTCATACAGTTTCTGGTATACGACCTTTGATGGTTTTAATTTGGGTTCTCTGCTTAACCTTCACTTTATCTGATTGATGTTTAAATAATATGATGAGTGATATTGTTTTATGTTCTCTGCTTTTTTATGTAGTTTTAGGAATTGGCTTTACAATGGAAATGTTGTGAGTTATGGTAAAATTCTTTGTGACTATTTTATGTAATTAATAGATGGTTTGAGGTTGAAGATTTGACATTTGAAGGAAATTTCTTGAGTAAGTAATGGTCAAAAAGTGTAGGTGAAATTGATGAATGTAGGGTGGAGAAAGTAAGGTTTTGGGTTGATTCAATGTTTTTGGGATGTGAGTTTAACAGCCTGTAAAGCAAGTTTGGATGGCTTCTAAGATTTTGATCAAAATTTCAACTATAAGTTTGATTGTTGATTTAATTTGGTCAATTGAGGTTTGATTGGTGAATAACTGAACTATGAACCAACCAACCCAAGAAAACTTTGGTTCACTGAGCTTGACTCTGTTGGAAGGATTGAGGATTTGAAATTGGAATTTATTTCATCTTCTCAGAGGCCAATCAATTTGAAGGGTTCTGATTTTCAGGTAATTTCTTCTGCCTTTGTTTCCTATTTTACAATTTTTATCGGTCACTCAATCATTTCACAAAGAAAAACAAATTAGTTGTATAATTCTGAATTTCCTTGGCATATTCTCTACTTAGCATTTAAATTGTAAATGTGAATAACCATCATTGTGACATTGCGGATCCAGAAAATTTGTGCTGCAATTGTGTTAATAGAAGTGCCTGTGTTAGAAACTTAGTTTTTATGTATGATGAATATGATCACTTGGTTCAGGAACAAGCACACTATTTTTAAGGCATAATTGGTGTCCCCTCAAAATGATAATAAAGATGTAGAAGTCATTAGTGTATGATGTATTCGTGCTTGTAAATTGTTTGATAATGCTTTATTTTCTTGTTTTGAAAGTCCCAATGCGGCAAGATTCTCTGATCTTTTTTCTTTTTTTTTTTTAATTTGAATTTTCAATATTTTTACTTTTAGATTTGAATATGTTATGTTCTAGATAACTGGCATCAGAAATTTGTATTAGCTCTCTTTGCAATCTCAATGAACAACATAGACAGTTTTCAGAATCTATTTTCTAACAAAATTTTTAAAAAACCACAAACTAATTTGGTAGAAGATTATGAAAAAGACCACTGTGACTTCATCTATTGAAAAATAATGTGTGTTAACTAACACAGACAGTTGCAATTTTTGTGCCTTCTGGGAACATTTGTCCACTGTTAGATGGTTAATAATTATGCATACAGATGGATGCATACAGATGTTTGTAACTAAGAACTATGGTTGAAATCAGTACATTAACAACTGCAATTTCTCAGGCACTGCACATAGTTTCTTATATTGTATTAAGTTTTGTTGTTTAAGTTTTGTAGGTCAATGTCAATGTCAAGCACAAATGCAAGTATGGACAACATGCGTGAAGTTAGATTCGAAAACCGCTATTGTCGATGTGGCAGGAAAGCTATGTTGAAGATTTCGATGTCAACGGATAATCCAAATTGCCTTTATTTTGTATGCTGCAATTATCCCAATGGTTGTAACTTCTATCAGTGGTGGATCCCTCCAGACATGCAGCATAATTTGAAGGTGGTGGAGAATGATATTGATGAAGAACGCATGGAAGTCTTGTCTACTCTTAGAGAAGTAATTATCGTGAATGGGGAGCTCAAAGACATGACTATGAAGAGTAGGAAACAATATAGAGACATGGCAATGGTGGTTGAAAGAGTTGGTCAAAAATTGAATTACGCCTTTGTTTTTATTGTTTTGTTGTTGGTGGTAGTTGTGATTGTAGTCTATTTGAAATAGTGTATGTAATGTAAGGTACTGACAGTATGACTTGTATTGTAGGTTGAATGTGTATGTAATGTAAGGTAGTACGAATATGTCTTGTAATGTACGTTGAATGTGTATGTAATGTATGGTGGACCACTACCATTTTGTTCAAGTGGGAATCAATGTTGAATGTAATGGCTTTTTTTGTTTCATGAAGTGGCATAGTTGAACACAGATTTAACACTGTTTTGAACACAGATTTTCAGCATAGTTGAACACAGATTTTCAGCATATTTAACACCATTTTGACAGATTTTCAGCATAGTTCTTGAACACAGATTTTTACACCATTTACAGCATATTTTCAGCATATTTAACACCATTTTCAGCACAGACCATTTTGACACCATTTTCACACGATTTTGACACCATTTTGACACCATTAAACACCATATTTAACACCATTTAGTTGTTGAACACAGATTTTCAGCATATTTAACACCATTTACATGCAACTGCCATAAACATCTGCAACTGCCATAAACAGCCACTGCATTAACAGATTTTGAATTAACAGATTTGCATTTGCATTAACAGCAACTGCCATAAACATCAACATTCCATTCAACATCAACATCAACATCAACATTCCATCCATAACCTATTAAATAGTTAACATCAAAAGTGACATAAACATCAAAAGTGACATTCCATTCATAGCCTATTAAATAGTTAACAAGTTTCAACATCAACATTCAAGTTTCACCATCAAGTTTCAACATCAAGTTTTACCATCAACATTCAACAAGTTTCACCATTAAATACTTTAACTTCAACATCAACATCAATTTTTAAATACAGCAGCTCAGAGGCATCTCCTATGCATGAAATTTGAAGTGCCTTCCACCTCTTCATGGCCGTCCAAACCCTGAAAAAAAAAAAAAAAAAAAAAAAAAACAGCAGCAAACCCAACATTATAGCAGCACAAAATCAGCACCAAAAACAGCATGTTAGCAGCACAAAATCAGCAACAAAAGTACCAAATCAGCAACAAAACTACCTCAGTATACAGCGGCAAATTATTTGTTGGTCGAGAACCTGTCTGTGAGCCTTGAGAATCTTCAAACCCAATGTCATACCCACCTTGAAGTAGTGTCATAAATGTTGGTTGTCCACAATATGCCAAATTGTTTGCCTACAATTCATTCAATTTATATTACGATTCATAACAAGATGCAATTGAAAAATTAATTGAGAAAACACAAATTACTTGGCTACAAAATCTGACTCACATTATATGTGGGATATATTACTGGAGGACGAATTGTATCACCCATGGCAACGGAATGAGGAGGAGGAGGGGGAGCAAGAGGAGGATGAAGAGGAGTAACATTTTCATGAATACTTACATCTCCTCCAATAGATAATGGAGAAGGTCTCACTATTGGAGCAACAACAGGTCTTGAAGAACTCAAAAATTGTGCACGGGACTTCTTTTTAAAGCTTGCTTGCAATGCTAGCTCACATGGACCTTTTATCCTTCTTTTGCCCTTACTACTTGGATGTTTTTTCTTCAATCCTATTGGAATTTGCACGACATGATTATTGTCTTCATGATTGTTGACTTCTTGCTCACAAGTTTGAGATTGACCATTAATACTTACTTCTTTTTCGGGACAAAAATGTGCACTTATCTTGCTTTCAACATGTGCACCTAATGCAGCTACTTGTGAACAACAAAAATCATAACTTTCCTCAGTTTCAGCAGCTCTACATGCTATTGATCTAAATGCAGTCATCAATGTCTTATACCGTGAGGCTTGTTTGAATTTGACGTCTACTTGAATGTCATTCCCTAACTTGTCCGTCACAGCTTCTCCTCTTGCTTGTTTGGTCCACCTCTTCATAATGTACTGTGAAGGAATCTCTTTCAACTTCAATATTTCTCTCATAACCTTCAAACAGTGACTACACAAAATCCCTTTCCTTTCAAACTTTGAACAACTACAAGCCAAAGAGCCATCCATCTCCATTTTCACTTTCTTTGCATTTTTCCCAATAGCATCAACAACTGTGTATAGGCTACAACCATCAATGTATTCAATTGCTTGTATGTCTGATTCAACAGAAAGAAAATACTCATCTTGAAACTCATCAAAAATATTTTTAGTGTACACATTACCCATTTGACTCAACATTATGAATGGCGCTCGCACCCTTGGCAACCTTTGGCATAAAGCATATCCAGCTTCTAACTCCTTGTACCGCTTCTCACAAAGTACCCTTTCAAAATGCATGAAGAATTCATTTAAATTAAAATCAGAACGAATGTAATCCTTCAAAAATGCATTAAAAGATTCACTAAGCTGTGTTGTACTCATTCCCGCAGCCCATGTTGATCTAACATACGGCCAACCCCATTTTTCCTTCACCCCAAAAATCAACTTCAACCAATGATTGTCATGAGCATCATATCTATCAAGCATTTCCCCCCACTTCATTTCCCATTCATTTTCATCCTCAATATCAAACATGAATCTATTTAATACACCTTTCACCCCCTTATCTTGAAAGAGACAATTACCATGCCTTAATGCATTTTGCATCAAGTGCCAAGTGCACAAACGGTGACTCGTGTAAGGCATGACAATGGGTATGGCCTTAGCCATTGCAGCATCTTGATCGGTAAACAAAGTTTTTGGTGCCTTTTTTGACATAGCCTCTAAAAAAGTTTGAAATAACCATACAAATGTTTCGGCAGTCTCATCATATAACAACGCAGCACCAAAGACAACTGTTTCTCTATGGTGATTAAATCCCACAAAAGATGCAAATGGCCTATGCTCTTTATTTAACTTGTACGTAGTATCAAATGTAACTACATCGCCAAATTGGGCATAATCCATGACCATTTGTGCATCGGCCCAAAACATATTTGTTATTTGCTCTTCATTGTCTAATTGGAAAGCATAAAAAAAAGATGGATTCTCCAATGATTTTTGTTGAAAGTATTGCAACACATGACCTACTTCCCCATATTTCAAACTTTTTTGTCTTTTGGTTCTCAAGTAATTTTTTTGATCTAATTTCATAAAACCAAGAGACTGCCGCCCTCCAGCTTCCCTACCCATCAATTCAAAAGACTGCCCTAAACGAAGACCAGACTCTGAGGCTAAGTCTAACTCAATTGCTTGGGTATCTGATATCTTTCTTTGCGATGGCAACATATGGGCACAATCAAGAGATACAAGTTCATGGTTGTGTTTTTCTTTGAAATCAATCACAACAAATTTCCCACTATTGACATCCAATTTAACAAAAAGTCGGGCCTCACAACCAGTCCTAGTTTCAGCTCTAGGGGTTTTTGTCAATGGGTCTCGCTTGTCAACCTTCCGAAATCCCTCTTTGTTGCAAACCAAATTTCTAGAAATAATTTCTTTTGTTAACTTGTTCTTCTTACAATATTCCCTTCTTATGCTAAATCCCATTCTTCCTCCATATGTATTATAAAAATTGTACGCACTTTCTTCCGAATCAAACGTCATTCCTACTTTTGGCTTCCAACCACAATCATTGTCAAGTTCCATATCCATATAAAAACGCAACTGAAAAGTAGAGGCAACCAAATGGGAGAACAATAATTAGAAACATTACTTACATGAACTTATAGCTTCATTCAACCACAATCATTTTTTTATTGTTCTTCATTACCTCTAATTACAAAGAAGTGCAGGTCTTCAATGAACTTATAGACAACAATATGTCAATGGTTTAGCTCATAAGTCAATTTCTTTTTCCCTTTGTGTTGTTCAACAGATTCTAAATCACTCTAAAATGATTAATATGTTCATATAACTATCATTTATAATCTGAATCTGTTCATAAAGTGCTTGAAAATCTGTCTTTGTTTAGGGCAATCTGTGCTGTAAATCTGTGCTGAAAATCTGTTGTTAATATGTTCTAATATGTTCATAAAGTGCTTGAATTATCTGAATCAAATAGAAGTGCAGGAATATGTTGTTAATAGATTCCTTCACACAGGAATTATCAGATAATAGATTAACAAAATCTGTTGTTAATATGTTGTTAACAGATTATTAGATAATTTTGTTATTCCTTCACACAGAAATTCTCTGAAAATCTGTTGTTAATATGTTGTTAATCTATTAATTCAAATAGAAGTGCAGTTCTAATATGTCCTAGAAGTGCAGATTCAACAGATTATCTGAATCTGTGCTGTAAATCTATCCTAATATGTTAATATGTTGTTAATATGTTCTATTCAACAGACAGTTCTATTCAACAAGTTCCACAACAGAACAATGTTCCTCCTGTGAGACATCAATAGCATCAATAGCATGTTCTAAATACAGACACAGTTCTAAATGCAGATGTTTAGTGTTTACTCCACAGGAACATTACCTGGGTTTTAAATAGCATCAATAGCATCAATAACATGTTCTAAATACAAACACAATGTTCCTTAATAACAATGTTGCCCAGCTATGACAAACTTTACCTTCAGTTGATGACGAAGTCGAGCTCTGGTTCGCGGGGTTCGCCGGAGCTTGGTTCACCGTCGAAGTTCGCCGCCGATCGTTCAAATTAGCAAAGCCGTCGACTTCGCAATCGCAAGAGCTTGGAAGAAGGAGGGAACTTCGAAGAGGAGGGAAAATGAAATGGGAGGGAAGCTTTGTCTGGGAAAAATCAAAAATTCAATTTTGTTATTTATTTATTTTTTTTTAATTCTGGGCCGTAGATCTTGAAAGGACCACGTGGCCAAATCGTGGCCCTTGACCGGAGGACAGAAGGAAGAATTGGCTGGAGAGGATCCGGACTCATTTTAGAGACCGCTGTAAAAAGCACTATAGGACATCGCGACAGAGGATTCAAACTCACACACAATAGCCAATTCAAATAAAGGGAAAAGTCTCTTACCCTCATTGGGATTGACTTCCAAAATTCCCAGTGGGTTGCAATTGGTTGAATATATATATATATATTTTTTCCGTAATCCCACGTAGAGGTGGGGTGCTGGGTGGGGTGCTGGGGTCACCCCTGGGTCCCAGCACGGCTGTCAAATAAAACTATTTATTAGCCATTTAATAAAGGGAATCTTTTCCTAAATTTATTCCCACACACAATCCACAACACAAGATTTACCCAGACCCAAAACAAAAACAACAACAAAAAAAAAAAAAAAAAAAAAGAAAAAAAAAGAAAAAAAAGAAAAGAAAAGAAAAATTCACACCAAAACATCATATCTATTCTGGGCTGATTATAATTTAGGGTTAGGGTTTCTGCAAAACTAGGGTTTGATTGAAAATGGCGGAATTTCAGTTGTATAACACTATGACGAAGCAGAAGGAGATCTTCAAGCCGAAAGAGGCGGGCAAGGTTGGCATGTATGTCTGTGGTGTCACTGCCTACGACCTCAGCCACATCGGCCACGCTCGTGCCTATGTCGCCTTCGATGTCCTCTTCAGGTTCCCCCCCCCCCCCCCCCCCCCTCTCTCTCTCTTGATAGGTTTCAATTTTCGTAATATATGCAATTAATTTGAGACCGATAGACTCTGCTCTTCAACTATACTGATTGTGAGTTAAATCACAATTTTGATAATTTTCAATGTTTTGGAGTACAGTGAACTACTTTTTGATAGAGAAAAGTATTAGTCATATCAATTTGGCCTTGCAATTGAAGGGAAAAAAAAAAAAAAAAAGCATTGGCCTTGCAATGTTCCTCCACTGGGGGTATATGATATCTGGTAATATTCATTTCTGTTTTTTGAATTGTTCTTTAAAATAATTACAAAGGTGGTGTTTGAGTTGGGGATTATGCTACATGCAATTCCAGTAGTATTAGGACTGCCTGACCTGTCCTATAGAACTGCTTTATTACTAGTTATTTATTTGTACCCTTTGCTCGCATTGTCTAAAATTTCAAATAGCTCTTGTGAAATTTACTTTGTTGAATCACTCGAAAACATTAGAATGTGCTATTGTTGGTTGCCCGGTCCATGTTTACTAAATTTTTGATGTCAGTATGAGTAATGTATAATTTTCTTCAGGACAAATTAGAATGTCCAGTTTTCTGGACATAGGGTTTATTAGAAAGGGGTTTTGTTTGGGATATTATTCGACCTACATTTGTTAATTGTAGTTTGTAATGCTTGCATGCTGCCTTCATATTAGTAAGACTGTCTGACTTCCATCCAAATGCATAGAAAGTGTTTTAGAATCAAACCCTGTAAAATGATTTTACTTTGTTGCTTCATGAAATTCAGGTGAGAATTTTTTTTAATAATTTTAAATAAAATCTGGTATCTTGAAGTTTGCATGCACGTTTGTTTCTCCATTTGCATCCTCCATAAAGGATTGGGTTATTAAGCTGTATATTCCAATCATGCTTTATTGCCTTTTCTTTTACAAAAGAATATTGTCTTCATGATTTTTCATTATTTGGCTCAAAATTCAAATCATGCTTCTATTGAGTTGGAATTTTGCAGGTACTTACAGCACTTAGGTTATGAAGTCAAGTACGTACGGAATTTCACTGATGTTGATGATAAGGTGAGAAGTCAAATGTGTTGTGTTGAGCCATATTCTATATTTTTATGATGCAGGCCAAGGTTTTAAATTCAATGTGTTAATAGGTTATGAAATTGTGTTTCAGATGGAGCATTTTATCATCTTAGTTTTTTTTCTAATGCTAGATTTTGCGTTTGTGTTCTAAATTATTTATTTATTTAATTGGGTGTTATCTGCACTAGGACCAAGATACACAAGCTTTGTTACATAGACTCTTCAAAGTAAATCAAATACTTGTATCGGACACTCGACACTTGGACTAGGGTGTGGGATATGTGTTTGATATTTTTCATTGGATAGTTATATATTTGTATTTAACATTATCACTATATGTATATATTGTTGTATAATTGCTATAAAATGAGTAAAATGCCTTTTGACAATGAATGCTACATGTAACAACATTTTATTTTGCATAATAGATTAAAAGTACAAAAATATGACCATTTTTCCTGAGTACATTGGAAATGAAACGAAATTATGTTCCTTATGTGTGGGGTGGTGATACTATAACTGTGTATACAAACAATTATGTATAGCATTAGGATGAGTAGTTATACCTTCAAGATGATACTCCAAAACTTCCAAGGAGCAAACTCTTCTCCATTGGTGTAAAGGAGGTTTCACAAACTTACACTCACTCACATAAGATGGGAAACCTTGAAACGATGTGATCTAGAGTGAATAGAGGTGCTTTAGCTCTCAAGTACTTGTCTCTCGTCATGAATACCCAATGAGGTCACTTGGTATTATACTTTTCCTTTCAAATGGCATAGCAGGCTTTTCATCAGCTCATAGCCTAAAGGATTTAAATTGAGATTCCAGTGGGTCTGCCTATAGCCAAAGTTTGGCTGCCCCTTCCTGTTCTGCAAAGCTTCCAACACTCTAGAACTTACCATGGGCCAATCCACATGTGTGTATGACAGACAACCCTATCTGGTCGACAAGCCTCTGTGGTTGGTCGCTACTCACTAGTGACCTAGACTACCTTGGTCAACCAACCTCCAAGTTAATTGAACAAAATGTCTAAATGCACAATTGTGTCAACCCTTTAAGGTCTTCTCGCTCCTAGCTTTGCCCAAAGCAATCTTGGTGGCAATGAAACTCTCCTATAGCATCTTTCATGATGATGAAGCTCTCTCACAGGCACTTCAAGCTTCCAAGGCTCTAAGGCATGACTAATATGCTATATACTTATTGCAGTTACTTGGATTTTCCTAAGATGCACATTACATAGTCATAAAATGGCCAACCTAATGCTATTTCTAATACTAACAATATCTCCCTTTGGTAATTTCATGACAGAACCCCACAAGTTAACCCTTAGACCTAGTTCTCATCTCTAGACTTAGGCGCAGCTTAACTGCTCCCCTTGTCATGATACTCTCATCATCCCTATCACAACATATCCCCTGTTTCTCTTCCCTATTATTTGTGCAGTGGTTTTAAACTCTTTTCTCACTTGCATTATTAAATTGCACAGAAGTGTCTATTGTTAATACACATGATATTGTTGCAGTTCCAGTTGTCACTGGTACCCATAAATGACTTTAATTGTGAAGCTTCTTGTTTAGAATGTCCATTGTGAGTTCCTATTGAATTCTTGCCATAGTGTCTGTTTGGTTTGATTTTTCAAAAACTGTTTTTAGATGAGTTTTCGTTTATTTTAGTGAATTTTTTTTGATATTTTACTCAATTTTTTTGTACTTTTTAGATGCACCTAATCAAGAGGCATCTATAAAGTAAAACAGATTGGCTAAAATATTAAAAAAAATACTAAAAATAAATGAAAATTCTAACAAAAATCTGTGTGCAGTTTTGTTCAGGTTTTCGTTTGTTTTTAGTGATTTTTTTTTTAATATTTTAGTTAAACTTTTTTACTTTTTAGATGCATCTAATCTTGATGTATCTAAAAAGTAAAAAAACATTGACTAAAATATGAAAAAAGTTCAGTAAAGACAAACAAAAATCCGTTTAAAAATAGTTTTTGAAAATGTAAACCAAACAAAACTAAGGCTTCTCTTCTCATTTGTCTGGTCGGCCTTTTCCACTTCCAACTTGGACCTTAATTAGCTGAAGTGACATATGAGTTAGCATATTATTATGTATTACATGCAGATAGATACAGAGTTGGCTATCAGGAAACATATTTCAGTTGATCCATGTCCTGCTTATCTGAATTGGTCATATCTATTCATTTTGGAACATATCTGGATATTGCAGTGCAGGTTCCAAACACGTGTAGAATTTGTATCCTAAATGACCAATTTTTAACCTGCATTTTAAGGTCAAACCTGGTACTAAATAAATCTGTGTTTTCAATTTAACTTGTCATAAATGTACATGTCTTAATTCTAGATGAGTGGCTGAACAAAAGTTAAAGTGGCTTACATTTTTCTTACTGATTACAATTTAAGTTTAATTGATGAGCAAATTACACATTCCAATTAAATTTCTGTGTTATTTAATAACTCAGCATCTTTTGTAGTTTTTATGGAAAAACCCGTCCAACTACACTTTTTGCTGCTTTAATATTTTTCTTATGCTTTAAATGCATCATATTATGCTGTTGCTGTTAACATCTGTATTTTCTTAGATAATTCGGAGAGCAAATGAGCTTGGGGAGGATCCATTAGCTCTGAGTAGCCGCTACTGCCAAGAATTTATTGATGATATGGTTGATCTTCAGTGCCTTCCTCCTACGCATCAGCCACGTGTTTCTGAACACATGGACCAAATCAGGGATATGATAGCTCAGGTACTTATGGTCCTATATTTTTATTACCAATTGTCCCAAAAGCTTAATGATTAAGAAATGAGCTCAATAATATATACTCCCTCCGTCCCAAAATATTAGCCCCTTTCGAGGAATCCAACTTTTTTTGGTAGCACAATTATTACACTTCAAAAATACTTACTTTCCAAAACTACCCTTTGAATTTTTTTGGGAACATCAATTGTCATAATTATACTTTTTGTATAAGAATTTAAAAAAAGGGCAAAATAGGAAATTCATGTTATTTTTGTCCTTGATTTTTTGAAAAGAGGCTAATATTTTGGGATAATGAAAAATGGAATAAGGGACTAATATTTTGGGATGGAGGGAGTACTAATATAAGACTTCTCTTCACGTGCAATCCTGTCTCTCAAACAGATTGAGTGAAGGAGGTGCACAAAGACAAGCAACACAAATCACACAACAGCGGAGATAAAGAAGATGATAAGACTTGAACCTAGGACCTCATGGAACTAGAGCTCTAAAACCATGTTTGATCATCAATTGTCCCCAAAGTTTAGGATGTTAAGAAATGGGCCCAACAATGGATGAGAAACTAACACCCATTATGGTCTTTGTGTTTCTCCTATTTGTTGGATAAATGAACCCCCCTTCTCTCTCACACTCAAAGAGGCATGCATGTACTTGTGTGTCTGTACAGTTACACAAACACATATGCACATGCATGTACTTGCATGAGGCACAAATGAACATATCTGATATATGGAGATGAGACTACAATAAAATGCTTCAAGAAATTGTACTCCAAGTGACCTGCTACAATAGTGAGTAATATATTCGTTCAGTCGGATTATGCATTGTTCAAATGCTACAAAACATATTAACATGACTCGTGTATCGATATTCTTGTGTTCCTTTCCAGGATTCATGGGGAATATGAACTCACTAGTTCTTGTTTATTGAGTTAAATTTTACAAACTTGTAGCATTTGAAGTTGGTGCGTTCTTGTGAAAGAATTTTGTGATTTTCTTGAGGACCTGTATTTGAGGATATGAGATATATTGGAAGCAAACAACAATGACTGCCATGTACACTTGAAATCGATAACTAGTCATAGCATACACAACTTGTTTCTTTTGTTAAACTTCTTCTTCTTTGTTTGTTGCTTCCTTTTTTGGGTTGGATTTGTTTAACGTTCCTGAATAGTCTCTTTTTTTAATGTTCTATTTTTTCTTCTCTTGCAGATTATTCGTAATGGTTGTGCTTATGAAGTGGACGGGGATGTGTACTTTTCTGTTGATAAATACCCAAATTATTGCCAATTATCTGGACGGAAGCTAGAGGACAATAGAGCTGGTGAACGGGTTGCCGTTGATTCAAGAAAGCAAAATCCTGCCGACTTTGCAAAATTGTGGAAGGTAGAATTCCTTCACAACTTTCCTTATCTTAATTATCATTTCTGATGCATATGATTTCCCTATATTTTCCTTGCTTTAGGCTGCCAAGCCTGGTGAGCCAAGTTGGGACAGCCCTTGGGGTCCTGGAAGACCAGGATGGCACATAGAATGCAGTGCGATGAGTGCTCATTATCTGACTTATTCATTTGATATTCATGGTGGTGGAATGGATTTGATCTTTCCGCATCATGAAAATGAGCTTGCCCAAAGCTGTGCTGCCTGCTCGGATAGCAATGTGAGTTATTGGGTGCATAATGGGTTTGTCACTGCAAATGATGAGAAAATGTCGAAATCTCTTGGGAATTTTTTCACTATTCGTGAGGTAAAAGGGAAATTTATTATTTGTATTTGATATCTTGGTAGCTTTATATGGTATTCTCTTAAGAGTTTCTATTGCAAGTTCTGACGCATTCTGGGTTTATCTTTTTTCTTCTTTTCCGTAGGTTACCAAACTTTACCATCCCCTGGCCTTGAGGCATTTCTTGATGGGCACACATTATAGGTCTCCTGTCAACTACTCAATTTCACAGATAGAAATTGCATCGGAGGCTGTTTTCTACATGTATCAGGTAGAAACTAGAAAGCATATCATACTCCCCTAGGTTGCATTTCGATGGATAAATTTGAAATGAAGGGATTTGGGCTTCAAATACGAATCTCAAGATTGTTGTATGATCCATGGGTAAAAAATTTGTTTTTCGTAAAGAAATAAAAAAAATTCTATCACATACATTCATGGATCAAATTATGTTAAATTTAGAGCTGAGTATGGTTTTTATATACTTGCTTTTTAAGCTTTATCTTCTAAGTTTATTAGGCTGTGTTAGTCCTAAGTTCCTAACCAAATTGGTAAGGCTGTATTTTAGAAACTAAGCCTGTGTAAAATTTGGTGATGATAAAAATCATTGTTGAATTGTGATTTAATGCAACGAGTAAAAGATTTAAAGGTTCTAATATCTAGCAGATTACTTGAGCCGAACTATTTCTTAACCTATGATCACCTTTACTTGAATTTGTAATTATTCCGATAACTTAGAAGATATTAGTATGACGTTCTAAGAAGTCATTTTGCATTAGCATTAGTGGTCTTGAAGTTGGGACAAAGCCTTATCTTAAGCAAGTGATTTAAATGAAGAATTTATTATATTTTTGTGTATGTTATTTTTAAATGTGCCCATAATTTTTTGTGCAAACTTCTCTTTACCTCCTGTGGTTTGGGCCATGTGTGATTTATTCTCCAAACATTTGGAAATGACCACATAATCCCCATGTGATTTGCGGATTGAAGTGCACTGTTAGGCCTGTTAACGATTTAATTAAAAAGACTAAAGTACCTATGTATATAAGTAATTTAAGTGTGAATTACGAATATTTCGTCATTTATTTGGAAGGCAAAGTGCACTTTAACCCTCTATGTTTTATTCTATGTGCGATTTATCTCCTTAAAATTTGAAAATGAGCATATTATGTCTGCCACGTGTTTCACACTTGCTGTCTCTATTATCAAAATCTTATAATTCGTGATTCGTGATTCGAAACACGATTCGATTCACATTTTTTGCAAAATCGATATGAATTTATAGGTGAATCTATTTTGGAAGTGAATCTCTAGTGAATAACACGATTCACAATTCGATTTACTTTTTACGATTCATGCAATTCTTGAAACTATCATGTCCAACATATTTCGATCATTTTTTCCCTTCGTTTTTAGTTAAAATGACATAATACAACTTTTAATAGGGTTTAGTACGAAAATAATCAATATATATACATGATTTGTTGTTAGTTTGGAGATCATGGAGTTTTTAATAGGATTCCAATTAGATAGTTGTTAAGTTATTGTTACTTGAAAATTGAGAGTTTGTCTTTGTTTATTTTCTTTATTAAGAATGCTTGATGAACAATATCTAAAAAAAGAAAAGGTAAGATGGTGATCGAACATGGGAACCTGTGTTAATTTCTTACCTATTAGACCACGCTATCATTATTCAAAATAACATTTCATTGTTTGGTTTGAATATTTTATATTTATAAGATATATTTAAGGGGGAACTACATGCAGGTGAGAGATGAGAAAAAAAATTACCAACACGAGAGGGGTGCAAGTACAGTCTTTCATTTGCATCCCACCATAGACACACTTGCACCCCCCATGTGTTAGTAATTTTTCTCTCCCTTCCAAGTGCATGTAGTTCTCCCTATATTTAACATCCAAGTATGTAGACATATTTTTTTAAGTAATTTATAAAAAGTGACCGAATCTTTACGATTTACGATTTGATTTGATTCACGATTCGGTACAAGGCCATTTTGATTCACGATTTGACAACTATGCTTGCTGTTAAGTTGGATGTAATGTTTAATGGTGCACTTTAGTCCACAAACCACGTGAGGGTTATATGGTCATTTTCAAATGTTAAGAGGGTAAACTGCACATGGCCCAAATCATAAGGGGGAAAAGTGAAGTTCGCCCTAATTTTTTTATATTATATGTATAAAATCTAACATTTTAATGTTCAAACTCATTCGTAATATTAATCGAGATTTGAAATGTTAGTTTTTACTTGGCTATGAGTTCATATAGGTTTTTATGGTTAAATTTTCAATTTTTTTCTTCTAAAAATCTTACATGCATTTTTTTATATCTCACAATACTGTAATTAGGGTTCCTTTATTTTTCACTTTTTGTTTTTCACCTAACATAAGTGTTGTTCTCATCAAAGTTTTTAAAGGCAAATTCGTAAAATAAGGCATTTTACCCCTCATGAGGCAAGGCGTAAGCCTTAAGGGCTAAGCATTTCAAATTTTTATATTTAGTAATATTTTAAAACAATAAATAAATATATCAAAATTGAATATAAAGGTGTAAGTAAATACTTTTTGCTCAAGGCTCACTGCAGAGAAGGAAGTTTTGCTTTATTGAGAGTGAAATTAGTATTTTTAGCTTTAGTGATTAAGTTTCTCATTAATCACTGACTTTGTGTTTTTTCTTGATTGGTCATTTACTTAACTTTTCTTATAGAATATAGTTGCAAAAGATTTTTTTTTTTGGTCATTATTTTTTTTTTTTTATAATTTAAAAAAACCATTTACTAGACTAAGTTTAACAAGATCTCAAGACAAACTCTTCATATGCATATGCCTCACATTCTTATGCGTACAAGACACACTTAAGGCGCATGTCTCAGACTGTGTGCGCAAGCCTTTGGGGAGTAAAGCCTAAAAATCAAAGCCTTGAGGCGTTCTGCCTTAGTCTCGCCTCGAGGCGTTTTGCCTTAGTCTCGCCTCGAGGCAAGCATTGAGGTGAGCCTGAGTAAAGCCTTTTAAAACTTTGGTTCTCATTCATATTTCTATTATTTGGTATTTGAGTGAGGAAAAATAAAAGTAGTTGATGCTGTTTTGTACCACCTTGACACGTGCATGTGCTGATAAGCTGGGTTAGTAGCTCTTGTCCAACAAGTTAGTAACTGATTTTAACTTTGGGCCTTTTGTATGGTTCTTGTAGTGACTGGACCCATGGAGCCTGTTGTCATAGAATGTTGAGTTAGATTGTTGGAACTAATTTACCCCATTGGGCATTGCATAATTTGTTGTACGGTTGTTATTTGACCTTCTGGGCTGCATGTCTAGAAGGTTGATCTACTGTCAGAACTTTTTGTAATGTTTTTGAAGTGTGCTGAACTGACAACCTCAGGTTCTTGGAGGTCGAGCACGGCACGTGATGTTAGAAGTGTGTCAAACCCATGACATCCTCTGTTGCACCTATAAGAGGGAAGGCTGAAAAAGAAACTTAGCAAATACTAGGTAGAGTTAAGCAAATAACAAAAGCAAGCCATGATTTTTTGCGGCACACACAATATCAGAACAGCAGTAGTTTTAGTATGTTCAAAGCTGAAGATTGGCCCATTTTGTGTATGTTCTGCTGAAGCTGAATGAAAGTTGTACATATTGTATTCTCAAGGTGAGTTATGGGCATGAGTTGGAGGAAAATGTTGTAACAGACTGAATAATGTGTTAGAATATTTCTTTATTTCCTTATTTAGATTAGATTGTGATTGATTAATAATCAATCAATCAATATAAAAGATGATTTCTTAATCAGTGCCTTAGGGCTTCCTTTTGTAGCAGTTGATTGATTAATATAAAAGGTGATAATATCATGATCATCACCTAAGCTTTGTATTCTTTTAAATTATATAAAAGGTGACAATATCATAATCATCACCTAAGCTTTGTATTCTTTTAAATTACATGATATCAGAGCAACAGCCCTAAAAACTGTCACCCACACAGCCGTTGCCACCAACCAGCCATTAGCCATCACCACCCATCCTCCACCGTTGGTCCTTGATTCTTTGTCAGAACTAGCCAAGGTCCCATAGAGCTGTTTTGGCCCCTCTGGCCTAGTTGACCCTTGTGAGGGCTGTCCTAGCCTCTCTTTGTGTATTTCGGCTCCTGTCGATGAGTGTTTGAGGGCTGCCCATATTCTGGTGGCCCAAGTTTCTTTCCCTCTACTTTCTTGAACACAGTTCAGCACTTGTTTTGATTGGAGGTTCATTTTTCCGTGTTTGATTTATTTTTTGGGTCCATAGATGGCCCATTAATCTGATTGTTATGTTCCCATAGTGGTCTGTATGTGATTTTGCTTGTTCCAGCCCATTCCATTCATCTTTCCATTCTTGTGATTCGTGCAAGGTTTTATGGGTTGAAATTGTAGAGCTTTTATAGCTGACCTAACTAGTGAATCTACCACTACTTCTCATCCATCTAAAAGGGAGAGCTCCAATGACTACTACATCTGAGAACCTAAACCCTAGCCTCAAAATCACCACCACTCTGTTTAATAGTCAGAATTACCTTTCATGGTCTCAGTGTTTTGACACTTTTTCTGAAGAGGAGGGGGAAGATAAGATATGTTAATGGGAGAGTTCAATCACTAGGTATTATGGATCCTGGCTATGACCAATGGGAGATTACCTACTCTTTAATCATGGGATGGCTCAGTCATTCCATGGTTCTTGAGATTGGTGAAAACTACTTATCCATGGATATTGCCTAGGATATTTGAAAAGCACTCATTGCTACATATTTTTGAAAAGGAAATTTTTCTCAGTCTTTTGAGCTGCGTTGGTCTATTGAGTGCTCAGTATAGGGGGAGTATACAGTTTTCTAGTATTATACCTTTTTGACTAATGGTTGGAAACACTTAGATCATCTCCTGGATTACAAGACTGTCTGTATAGTTGACTCAGTTGGTTACTAGAAGTTTCTTGCACAGGAGAGGGTCTTCAAGTTTCTAGAAGGCCTCAATGTGGAGTTTGATCCGGTCTGAAGTCGTGTCCTTGGCATGGATGTTCTTCTATCTGTTCAAGAGGCATATGTACAGAATGAGTCGAGTCGTCGTTTTGTTATGTTACCACTTGCTACTGGATACCGTTCAGCATTACTTTCTGCTCCTTCTCGAGATGGGGTTGGTTTGTCACTACCTTTTTTCCATCCTTCAGGGAAGGATACTTTGTTCTGTAATTACTGCCGCAAGCCGTTGCATACTCGTGAGACATGTTGGAAGCTTCATGAGGCTTCATTAGGGAGTTGGGGTGATCGGTCTGGCACTAGACGCGGTCGATCAGGCTAGTCTAGAGGACGTGGCTCTAATCCACGAGCCCATCAGTCTAATGCTGTTGACACCCTCAATTCTACTTCCGCTTCAGTTGGTCCGACTTCTGATAGTTTATTTAGCATGACTTCTCTTGAGCTTGAGGATGTTCTGTGTCATTTGTTGACCCGCTAATCTTCTACTGCTCCCAATGCATTTTCCTCGTCATTTGCCCACTCAAGTAATTTAGCCTCTTCTCCTAGTGCTTTTCTTTCTCATAAGTCTTTGCCATGGATTATTGATTCTGGTGCCTTAGATCATATGTCTGGGTCTTCTGACCTTTTCTCAGCATATAAGCCCTCTTCAGGTCAAGACAAAATTAGGATTGCAGATGGTACTGTTTCTTCTATCTCTGGGAAAGGTTTAATTCATGTCACCCCTACTTTACGTCTGTTTTCAGTGTTCCATGTTCCCAATTTTTTTGTTAATCTTCTATCCTTGAGTTGTATTACTAAGGATTTGAAATGTAGTGTGATGTTTTTCCTTAATCATTGTCCTTTTCAGGACCTTATCACGAGGAAGATGATTGGCAGTGGTAGTGCAGAAAATGGTCTCTATTTCTTGGATCAACCGAACAAGCTTGCTTATCATTCCATCTAGTTCCTAACCACCAAGGAGGATTTATGGCTGTGGCATCGGCGTCTTGGGGATCCTTCTTTTCATTTACTTAGGTATTTATTTCCGTCTGTTTTTACAAATAATAATGTGTCTGAGTTTCTTTGTGAGTCTTGTTAACTTGGCAAACAACACCGAGCTTCTTTTGCTCCAAGTCTTAATAAAAGTTTAGCTCATTTTTTTTTAATACATTCTGATGTGTAGGGTCCATCTCGTGTTATGTCTTTAAAAGACCATAGATGATTTGTTACCTTTATCAGTGATTTTTCTTGTACTACTTGGGTGTATCTCATGAAGAAAAACGTAAGGTTTTCTCTGTGTTTCAAAATTTTCATAAAATGATTTGTACTCAGCTTGGGGCAATTGTCGAAATTTTGTGTTCTGATAATGGGGGTGAATACATCGATTCAGGGTTAGAGAGCTATTTTTCCACTCATGGTATTATACATCAGACATCTTGCACCAATACCCCTCAACAAATTGGGGTTGCAGAGTGCAAGAATCGCCATCTTCTTAATATGGCTCACTGTATGTGTTTTTCTATGAGTGTGCCTCGGTTCTACTGGGGTGAGGTCATTATCACCGCAGCCTATTTCATTAATCGTCTTCCTACCTAGGTTTTGCAAAAACAAGATACACTTTAAGTCCTCCTCGATTCAGAGTCTTTGTTTTCTATTCTCCCTAAAATATTTGGTTGTGTCTATTTTGTCTACAATCATTCTCTTACTTGTGGTAAGTTAGACCCTTGCTCTATCAGGTGTGTTTTTTCTCGAATACTCGCCTACTCAAAAGGGGGTATAAGTGTTATCACCCTACTTTTCATAAATGGTTTGTGTCCATGGATGTCACATTCTTTGAGTCTCAATCCTACTTCTTGTCTTTTATGGTGTCACAGTCATCCCTTCAGGGGGAGCCTTGGTGTGAAGAGATTCCTGTTGTCCCTGTTGCTCCTATGGTGGGTCCAGTTGTCCCTGCACTACCTATTACTGGGGCTATAGAATCCAATCCATCAAGGATAGGGAAGGGCAAATTTATGTCAAGGACAAAGACAAATAGAAAGTTACTTGGATACAAGAGACCACTTTTGTTCACCTACTGCCATCTTCCGCTTCTGATAAGAGTTCAGGTAACTTTGAACTTCTTGTTTCTCTTGAGTTTGTTGATATTGCTATCCCTAACACTACTGATGTTGATATTCCTATCGCCAAGAGAGAGGGTGTGAGATCTTGTACTTAACATCCTATTTCAAACTTTGTGTTCTACTCTCATTTGTCTTCCTCTTATAGAGCCTTTGTGTTAAACATTTCTTCTGGTAGAATTCCTAACCATTTTCAGGATGCTTTTGCTACCTCTGAATAGAAACTTGCCATGGTTGAAGAAATGAAAGCACTTCGTGAGAATAACACTTGGGAATAAACTGAGTTACCCAAGGGCAAACGACTGGTGGGATGTAAATGGGTGTACACTGTGAAACACAAAGCAGATTGTTCCATTGAGCATTACAAGGCTCGACTTGTGGCAAAAGGCTTCATTCCAACTTATGGAGTAGACTATCAGGAGACTTTTGCACCAGTGGCTAAGATGAATTCAGTCAAAATACTTCTCTCTCTAGTAGCTAATTTAGGTTGGCCACTTTATCAGTTTGATGTAAAGAATGCTTTCTTACATGGTGATCTAGAAGAAGAGGTATATATGGATATTCTTTCTGGCTTTGAGGATCATTAGACAGAGGATAAAATATGCAGGCTTCGGAAATCGTTATATGGTCTCAAACAGTCTCTAAGGGCTTGATTTGAGAGATTCACTCAGGATATGCTTAAATATGGTTTGAAGCAGAGTCAGGCATATCACACTTTGTTTGTGAAACATTCCTCACGTGTAAGACTACAGCTCTCATTGTTTATGTGGATGACATAGCGTTTAAATGCGATGATAGTGAGGTAATACCCTTGTTAAAGAAATATTTAGCTAGTAAGTTTGAAATCAAAGATTTTAGAAATTTGAAGTATTTTCTGGAAATAGAAGTTGTTTGCTCCAAGGATGGGATTTTCATCTCGTAAAGGAAATGTGTTATTGACCTTTTGAAGGAAATAGGGATGCTTGGATGTAAGACCTGTGATACCTCAGTGGAAGCTAATCAGAAACTTGGTGATGATAAAGGAGGAGTAGCTGTTGATAGGGGGAGTTATTAGTGACTAGTGGGTAAGCTCATTTACTTATCTCATTCTTGTCCTGATATTGCTATTGTTGTCAGTATGATTAGCCAGTTTATGCATGCTCCTCATCAAATTCACTTAGAGACTGTTATGAGAATTTTGAGGTACTTGAAATCTTCTCTTAGAAAGGGTCTTTACCTTTTCAAACATGATCACCTTAGAGTGGAAGTTTACACAGATGCTGATTTGGCAGGGTCGATAACTAATAGGATATCTACATCAGGATATTGTGCCTTTGGGGGCGCCAATCTTGTTACTTGAATGAGTAAGAAACAGAATGTGGTAACTAGATTGAGGGTAGAAGCTGAGTTTAGAGGTATGGCATAATGTGTGTGTGAATTCTTGTGGATCAGGCCCTTGTTGAGTGATTTGGGGATAGGCCAGACAGACTCTATACGGCTATATTGTGATAATAAGGTTGTCATCAACATAGCTCACAATCCTATTCAAGATGACAGGACAAAGCATGTTGAGATTGATCGTCACTTCCTCGAGGAGAAACTCACCAGCGGCATGATATGCACTCTTTTTGTGAAGTCAGGCGAACAACTTATAGACATCCTCACCAAAGGAGTTGGGAGTAAGCAATTTCATGACATTCTAGGCAAGTTGGGCATGCATGATATCTTCGTACTAACTTGAGGGGGAGTGTTAAAATATTTTCTTATTTCCTTATTTAGATTAGATTGTGATTGATTGATTGATTGTGATTCCTTAATCAGTCAATCAATCAATCAATCAATATAAAAGGCGAGTCCTTAATCAGTGCCTCAGGGCTTCCTTTTGTAACAGTTGATTGATTGATTAATATAAAAGACGATGATATCATAATCATCACCCAAGCTTTGTATTCTCTTAAATTACATAATGGACAATGAAGACACTAGTTTTGAAGGCTAAGTGATGGTCATTTAAACTTAAAAAATTGAGAGAAGGGTAATGGTTGAAGCTTGAATAGCTGGACTGGACTGAAACTAAAGCATTTGAGCTTCAAAATGAAAGTTCGTATCTTTAAGAGGCCAAAATAGGCTTATGAAGGAGACTTGGATGATCTAAGATACTGGTATGCTGTTAGGATGACTGATTTAGGCTGGCCGGAATAGAAAAGGTCGTGGAAAAGTTGTATAGGCTAAGTTAGTCTGCGTTAAGCTTACTTAGTGGTTTTAGTAAGGTTTCAAGATTTCAGTTTTGAGACCATGAGGGACGTGAAAGGTGAATAACTGAGAGAGGAAACTTGGGAGAAAATTTCATGATGAGACTTCTGGTTTGAAATGGATGTGTTTTTTATATTTATAGTGGTGCTAATTTGACTCCTATCCAGGGGTTATTCAGATTCTTAATCAGACGGATGAGGTGTCAAGACAGGGTTAACCTTGTTCAAGAATATTTCATCATCTTTGATGTCTTCAAAGCTCCAAACTGGTTGGGAATTAGTCTGTTGAATTGAAGGCCCTATTGAAAGCAGTAACTATCAGTCAAAGATATGAGTTTTCAAAAGGGAATCTAGCAGAAATGATCTGGACCAATGAGTGGACAATAAGTATAACTAAGTCAAATCCACAAAAGTATCTTATTGTTCAGTGAAAGCCTTGGACAGCTAACTAATGACCACCTCATATCTTTCCCAACCAATCTAAATATCTCGTCATCTGGATGATGACATGGACTGGGTTCACGTGGCAACCATGTCATCACCCCAGGAATGAGCTTAAATGGGTTGGGTCAAGCCAAAGTCGTCTTGAAATAGATGAAATTGGGCAAACTTGTTGCTGATTGGACTTTTTTGGACTGGGTTTTAATCTAGGCTGTTTCTCTGAACTCCTTGGGCTTCTTCACTGTGTATAAGCAATGGGGTTGGGCATGCGGGTTGATTTATTTAAAATGTGGTATCAACGAAAGTTACATTTAATTATGTAATGATCAATGGAGAGAGAATAAAAACAAGGATGTATAATTGAAATTTTAATTTAATTCTCGTATGCTGAGTTATGTGTATATATATATGTGTAGGTGAGAGAGCTGGTGTATTAATTGAAGATTTAGAGATATAGATTTTAGTTTGAGTGTATTAATTGGAAGTGTAAATTGATTTAGCACATTATTTAATAAGAAGAAATAAATTTAGAAGTATCAATTTAGAATTTAAATAAAATAACTTTAGATTGACATCTGGCAGCAACTGAAATAGGGAGCTCTACTTTATTTATATTTAGTTAATAGATAGGAGGACTAGCTATTGGTGTTGGATTCAGAGATGTAGAGAGGATGGTGGAGTGCAGGCAAGAACTGCACTTTATAAGGATTCATGTGCTGTTGACTTCTTGAATGGATTTCAAATAACTCTGCTCCTTTTGTTCTTACTTATAAAGCTGTAACTCTATCCTTATGTATTGTTGAGAATCTAAATCTAAGATGTATTTCTTAATTGAGTACACGGTAGTTAATTCATTTCACCAAAAAAAGAAGAGAGAGAGAGAGAGAGAATAGAAAAAATTGAAAAAGGAAAATCGATTTATTTCAAATCCTTATAATTGAAATGCAATCTAACGGTTTTGTATTAGCCTTGACCTTAACTGCATTAAAGCCTTTAAATTGCCACTTTGATTTTCTTATTAGCTTGTTTGCTTGTCTGCACGTGCATGCATAGCATTTTCCTGGAGGCCTGTTTTTAATGGTAAGGTAGCTGGTACGTGTTGATTCTGTTGAACGTAGATGACCGAGTTTTTCCTCTGATACTTGAAAATCTGATATATATGTAGTGGGTTTTCTTATTAGAATCACTAAAAATTTTGTGGGAAATGAATGTTGTCGTTGCTTAGGTTGTTTTATATTTTTCGTTCCATTTTGTCTCACTTTGCCATGAATGCCATTCATTATATCTCTCTCCATGCTAATTTTACATGGATTGCTCTAATGTTAAGTGGTTTTTGATTGATAGACCTTACAAGATTCTGAGGATGCTCTGTCACGGGTTAGAGAAGGAAACCAAAATGAGGGAAGTGAACCGCAAGGCAGAACAGCTCGGATTACTCCTGCTGCCAAAGACTGCATTAGTAAACTACGCAGTGATCTTGAGACTAAACTGTCAGATGATTTGCACACACCATATTTGTTGAATGCCGCTCTCCAAGAAGCTTTGAGATTCATGAACAGTTCTTTGAACCTGCTCAAGGTGCACCTTTGAAATTGGTTCTAGCATAATGCTTGTAATCTCTCTCCCGTCCCTGCCCTCCCTCTGTTGCGTGCGCACACGGCTGTTCTTGCATATGAGCATATATGTTCCTTTGTGCTTGTGTTTATCTATAATGATTTCTTATTTTAAAATTTTGCAGAAGAAGCAACCAAAACAACAACAATTATCAACGATTCAGTCCCTCACTGAACTAAAGAAGGCAGTCATTGAAGTTTTGAGCATCCTGGGATTGCTGTCAACTTCAACTTACTCTGAGGTGCTGCAATAATTATTAGGACAAACCAAACCAAACCAAGCCTTAAGTCCCATAAAATGGGGCCGGCTATATGAATCTTTCTTCTCCATTCGACTCTATTAACGGCTATTTGGTTAGTCAAATTAAGGAGATTCATATATCTATTTACTACACTAGTTCACGTCAATCTAGGTCTGCTCTTTCCCCTAATACTTCCATCTACCATCACTATATCACATCTCTTTACTATTGTCTCTGTTAGTTTCCACTATATATGACAAAATCATCTCAATGTATTCTCTCTCAACTTATTTTTTATTGGTACTATTACCCATTCACAAATATATTCATTCTTAGCTCTGTCTTTTCTAGTCTTGCCACACATTCACCTTAGCATCCCCATCTCAGCAACACTCATTTAAACGTTGTTTTTTAGTTGCCCAGTATTCTGTCCCATACAATATTGCTGGTCTAATAGTCGTTCTGTAGAACTTTCCTTTAGTCTAGTAGGTACTTGTTTATCGCGTAGTACCCTAGATGCACTCTTCCACTTAAGCCACCCCTCCTTAATTCTATAGACTACATCTGCTCCAATCTCCTTAGCCGTTGTGATAATCAATCATAAATAACGAAAACGTTCACTCTTAGATAGTTCTTGATTCTCAATCTTCACTTCTCTTCTGCTTCTATTATTACTGTTACTAAAATTACACTCCATGTACTCTGTCTTAGTTCTGCTTATCCTAAATCCTTTAGATTCAAGTGATTCTCTCCAAGTCTTCAACTTAGTGTTAACTCCTTTAGTCTCATCCACTAACACGATATTTTCTGCAAAAAGCATATACCATGACACATCATCTTGAATATTTCTCATCAACTCATCCATAATTAAAGCAAAAAGATAAGGATTTAAGGTTGATCCTTGGTGTAATCCTACAGTAATTGAAAATTCACTTGTCTCTCTAGTCGACGATTTAATAGTGGTCACCACACATTCATGCATATCCCTAATCACATCAATGTAGCATTTTGTTACCCCTTTCTTCTCTAACCCTCACCAAATTATCTCTCGAGACATTCTATCATATGCTTTCTCAAGATCAATAAAAACCATATGAATGGCTCTTTTATTTTCTCTACACTTTTCTATTAATCTGCTCAAAAGATAGATCGCTTCTATTGTTGACTCATTAGGCATAAATTCAAATTGATTCTTTGACACCTCTATTATATTTTGCAATCGACGTTCCATCACTCTCTTGCACACTTTCATTATATGACATATTAACTTGGTTCCTTTATAGTTGCAATTCTGGACATCTCCTTTATTCCTAAAGATTGCCACTAAAATACTCTTCTCCTACTCCTTTGGCATTTTCCTAGTCAACAAAATCTTGCTAAATAATCTAGTCAACCGAACAATCCCTTTCTTACCCAAAAATTTTCAAGCTTCAATAGGGATATTATGGAGTCCTAAAGCCTTATTTGATTTCATCTTCTTAAGTGCAATCTCCATTTTAAAGTTCCTAATTCTGCGATAGAACCTGTAGTCTTGGTTTTCCTTATTACTGGCCACTTCCTCCTCTTTTGACCTTCCTCCATGTTCCTCATTTAACTTCTCAAAATTGTTCTTCCACCTCTCCTTAATCTTTTCATCATTCACTAACACCTTAGTGTCCTCACTCTTGATGCACTTAACCTGATTACAATTTCTTATTTTCCTCTCTTATCTTAGCAAGTTTGTATATTCTCTTCTCTGCCTCCTTACTATCTAATCTAGTGTATAGGTCATCATAGGCTTTCAACTTAGCCTCTCTTACTATTTTTTTGACCTCCTTATTAGCCAATCTGTAGGTCTTAAGGTTTTCTTTAGTTTTATCATTCTGCCACCTTTTAAAGCATTTTTTCCGTCTTTACTACCACTTGAACCTCCTCCCTCCACCACCAAGTTTTTCCTTAGTTTTATCCTTCTGTCACTTTGAGATTTTTCTCACGCAATTAGCCATCGAGTTTCACATAGTGTTAGTATCATCTTTCAAGTCCCAAGTACCTTCTTTATCCATTCTATTCTTAAATATTTCTAATTTAACCCCTTTTAGGTCCCACCATGTCATCCTACGACTCCCACTATCCTTCCAAGCTTGATATTGCCCTTTAAATCATAAATCTAGTATCAAAATCCTATATTGAGATGTCAGGGCTTTCCCTAGGAATCACCTTACAGTCGTTGCATTTTAGACTGTCCATTTTTCTTACTAGAAAGTTGCAATAATTATTAGGACATTTAACAAAATATTTAAATCTTCTTGCTGATGATGAAATCCATAACAAATTTGACCCCCTTTTTTTTTTCTGACAGGTTCTTCAGCAGTTGAAAGAAAAAGCACTAAAGAGAGCAGGGTTAACAGAAGAAGACATCTTGCAGCTGATTGAAGAAAGAGCATTAGCAAGGAAGAACAAAAATTTCTCTAGAGGTGATGAGATTCGAAGTGAACTGGCTGCCAAGGGCATTGCTCTTATGGATGTGGGCAAGGAGACACTTTGGAGGCCATGTGTACCTGTTCAAGAACAGACATCTCTACCAGTCGCAAAAGACCAACCATCTGTGGCAGGTAAACAAGAAGAGCTGGCGCCACCTGTTTCAACTTGATGATGTGCAGGCCTAATTTGGTAATTTGGTCTCCATTTATATGATCCACAAGTTGTCTAAATTAGGAATTATGAATTGATTCCAGATATCATATATACAACTGATGTTGTTACAGTTGGGAGTTTCACTTTTTACAACCCTTGTTGGGTTTTGAAGATGCCATGGGGTTTTCAATTGTACCCTCTTTGGCTTTATTTTGATGACCATGAGCTGGAGAAAACAGTGAGAAACCAGAAATGTTACTTCTATACCTGTTATTATAGGTCCAACTAACTGAAATTGAATGGCACTAACTTTTGAGATGGGTTTCCGATGCCAGCTCATGCTAAAACTTGTTTTGTTTGATTGCGTGGATTGAATTCTGACGTTTTACTCTATCAGGGCATTCATTTGAAAGGGGAAGCTGTATTTTAGTCCTCTGAAAAGGTTCAAGTTTTATTGTAAATCACTCTTGGAAACCTAGATATGGACTATTATTTGTTGATCAAACAACATTAAAATTGCTTGAAATAGTGTTAAAATCAGTTGTACCTAAACAAGTCATTTTTAAGTACTGCCTGGTGGTTCGTGATTGGTCAGTGTCGGTCACAGTTAATTTGTGATAATCATCATTGAAATGTGAAAGTCATGGTCCCTGCTCTGCCCTAGTTTTGGGGACCAGTTGAAGAACTCTAGTGCCCTTAAGAGTTTGTTGCCTTTGTGTAGTGTTGAACTTTGAGCAGCATATGGGACTATGAAGAGCCCATTATAATTGCACAAAGAGGCCATCAAGAGGCAAATGTGATGGAAACTTGCCAAGGAGCATATCTATAGTACATTTTTTTGGAGTGATTCTCTCATGGTCCTGCCTGACCTTTTTCTTCAACTTGCCTATATTATGAAGCTACCTCACTGGCCTACTTTGGTGCCCTCCAAATGTCCTTTGTACTACAGATGAATTGATGATAGGATCACCAGTCACCCACTTGCCCAATTTTAAAGTTCTTTTTCTTTTTTGATATTGCAAGAACATGTCATATAGTACATGGCAAGCATATCACCAAGCGTGTAATTTCGTTTGCTCAATCTTATATGGTAAGCATATCACCTTTTACTGGGCACAAGATCTTTTGCTCACCAAAATCTCTATTTTCAATGCTCTTTTTCAACTAGATGATTGTGTCTTTAAATTTTTATATTTTGAGATTGATACAATATTTTACGGCTGAGATTGCATTCCCTTCCCCCTTAACCGTGAGCTTCTTACCATACACACAGCTGGAAGCTACAAACAATTGCACTTCAAGTAGAAAATAGGAAAAAAGAAATGGAAAGAGAATGCGAAAATAGAGTGCAAAAGAATCAATAAAATTTGTTCCTTTTTCTTTAGAAGAAGATAGTTATGTTAGCTGGTTTGAACTTTTATTACATTTTGTTACAAGAGATGGTAGGGTGATCATTCATTTGTATGTTATATTGCAAGTATTTTGAATTTGATAAATGACACGAGATCACTTCTTCCAAATTCTCTTTTCGACGCACTTAATTGTGTTTCGAAATTCTTATATGTTATGACTCTGAGTAGGGCTGCAAATGAATGGAGTTGCTCGTTAGGTCGACTCGATAAGGGCTAGACTTAAGTCCCACTTTTTCTTAACGAGTCTATTGAGTTTGATTATCAAGCCAAACTTTTTCCTCATTGTTGAATTAGTATTTACTAGTTGAGTTGAGATAAAGTTAGATACATTTTCAAACTAAGTAGGAGCTTGATTTGTTTTGAGCTCGATAAATAAATGAGCTGAGTTGGAGTATTACAAAGTTTAGACAATCTTGACTCGTTTATAATTTTTAACTTTTAAGTGCATTATCGTGTTTTGAAAATTTTACTACATATACGTAATAGGAATATAAATATATTAAAACATAGAGATAGAAGATCCTGGCTTTGATTAAGCTAGCATAACTAAAGGATGGTACCAAGTACTACCATGATGTGAAGGTTGTCGATAGTACTAGGGACCATTTCAAAAATGTAGGGCATAATAGAGTTCATATTTCTTCATCATTAGGGGGCTAGTTTGACAAGCTTGCATTGCTGTGGAAATTGAACTCATATACAATTGATATATATGAAGCAGATGAAGTGTATTCTATCTGTGGACATTTTTGATTCCTTAAATAGGCATAAAGACATAGAATTGTCCTTGTCTAAGTTCATAATCTCAGTCTCTATACAAAGCTTTGAAAGATTTATATATGCATTAATCAAGAAAATCATAGCACACCTCACTATCTCTCTCATATTAGGTAGCTTGAATTGACAAATCGACAATGAATTGTGACAACACAATGTACAATCCAAATAAGTGCATTATTTTGGGGTTGTCTATCACTTGGTAGGAATGAAGATATGTAGGGTATATGTCTATTATTTATATTAGATAAAGTGTGTAAATTATTTAGTATCAGCATGAAAGTTTTGTCACGTTTTTTAATTTTTAAAAAATGTCTCTTAATAATTGATGAATTTGAAAACTGTTATGTAAAAAATCAAATTGATTAAGATATTTTAAACTTTACAAACATGAATAATTTTTACTCACAAACTACAAATTTTTGAATGCGCATTGCGTATGCACCTGTCGCTAGTGTGTGTGTGTATATATATAGAGAGAGAGAGAGAGCCAAGAAATTAATTAAGGAGAACAACTATTAATCACAACCTAATTTGTTTTTCTATAATCAATAAAATTTTAATTTTAATACAAATAACCACAAATCAAAATCTCTCATTTTAGTTTAGACTTGAGAGAACCGATGCGAGATTTAAATAGAAAGAAAAATGAGAGAGACAGAGAGAGAGAGAGAGAGAGATGCATTGCAATGTATATTAGTATAATTCAAGTTACAAAAATAAATAAATAAATTACAATGGGTAGGAAAGGAAGAGCAAAATATGCAGTATATGTATATCACATGTACTGAAAATCATGCTGGCCATGTTTGATTTGTGTTTCTGAAAATTTTTCCTTTTTTGTTTTTAAAAAAAATAGAAACTAATTTGAGAAGAAAAAAAAAAAAACATGAAAAATATATTTTTTAAATATTTTTTCCCTCAAAAAAGATAGAATTATATAAAAATAAAGTATTTTTTATTTTGATTTTTATTTTTTTCATGAAACTAATGGGGAATATAATTGTATTTTTTAACTGTATTTTTTTCATGAAATTAACTGTATTTTTTAAAATTGTTTTTAAGGAAGGGTAATATAATTCACCCTTTATTTAATGTTATAATGCTAACAAATTTTCATTCTTTTTTAAAATAAAATAAAAAAATCAAATTTTAATGTAATTTATTCATTAAATAATTATCAAACCTAAATTCACAGTGAACCTTTTGTAAGGTAAGTGACACAATGTGAGGAATCTATAGCTAACTCACTCAATGATTTTTGAACACTATATCATATATGGGATGATATATATGTAAGATCAACATGTTGTACTGTCGTCTGATGGATCATCAATTTAACTTCTATATATGTACATAGAAAATTCATTGGAGGGTGACTTGTAAGTCCCATCTATGACAAAGTTGGAGAGAGAGAGAGAGAGAGAGAGAGAGAGAGTTGGGGAGAAGTTGATTGGTAAAGTAAAGGGGAATTGAAGTGGTTGTCCACATCAATTAAAATGCATTTGACGAAGAAAACCATTATTGGGTCCCAAAAACCAAAAGCTTAAGTATTTTGTTTTGGCAAATTTATGGGAATGTTGATTGATTTTATTAGGTTTGCCTCACCAACCACTTTAAAGCCTTTAGGTTGCATTTTTGTTTCCCATATGTCGAAAAGCTCTATAGAAGAAGCAACTTTTTTTGTCTTTTTTTTTTTCTTTTATTTTTTTTTTAATAAGTGCACCAATATTTCAAATCCATGATTATGCTCACAAACCCCTCCTTTATTTTATTTTATTTATTTATTTTTTCATGTTCCCAAACCATCCAAAATTTTCAAAAGAGAAAAAAAAAAGCATCCAATCCAAATAACCACTACCATCTTATTCTCTTTCTTTGGCCACCAAATTTTGTCTCTTTGTCTCTAATACATTTTTAACCATACAATGTAATAAAAATATTAAGGGTGAATTATAATGACCTTTTTTAGGATTTGAAAAAAATATAATAATTTTTATAAATTTGACATAATTAAGGGTAATATTACACTGAGCTCCCTTTAAGTATTAATGCATTTAACGTTTTGTCTCATTTTCATCAGAATTTCATTAGTTGTATGCATAAAAAAAAATGATGTTCTCATCTCTATTACATTGAAATGTATATTTTATTTTGTGCATTTTCATACAATTTGTATCGGTTTTAGTCTCCCTGAACTTACTAAAAGGATGGTCAGTGTGATTATGTTATAATTGTGGGGTTTATTGTATTTTTTGTCAAATCTAAAGAGAAATTAGTGTAATTTACTCAAATATTAAAGGAAAGAGTTCTCTTCGATCCCTACTAGACTGGAGAGGTATTGTTAGGACCCATAAGGCCCATTATGGTTTTATTTTGATAATTTGAAATGTTTGTTTTTAAGATTTTTTATATAGATCATCTGTTGACACCATAATTTATTTTTCTATTGATTGTGACCTGTCAATTATGACCAAATCTAATTTAATTAATTATGGCCTGTCAATTATGATTTATTGATACAGACCATATAAACCATCCTTAAATAGTAAATTTAGCCATATTTATTACTATTATTATTAGTATCATCTTTATCATTTTTATTGTTATTGTTATTAATATGGTTGCTAGTTTTGTGCAGAATGTGAAAGAATTAAGTGGGTGGTCAAATATAGGATATATATGGATGATGCTAAAGAAATCATGAATTTTGTTACCTGCTGAGGAAATTATGGGTTTAGATTACCTCTATTTCTCTTTCATATGGCTGAGCCTATAAATAGACCAAAAGAAATACAAAGAAAGGACACAACTCAATTCACACAACGTGATTTCTAGGAGTAGTTTATATCTAGGAGTAGCCACTTAGCATCTTAGGAGTAGTTTAGCTATAATTTGTTACTGTTGATTAGTGTATTTTCAAGCTTTTTTGTTCTTGTTTAAGATCATGTAATTTGTGGTAAGTGACAATTATCTTTGATTAATACAAATTCAGTTATTCTTTCTCATATTCTTCTTTATTTATTTTTCTTGAAAGAAGTTCTTGATTTGTTAAAGGCATAGAAGTCAACCATACTGCCTGATTTGTTATTGTTTTGTGAAGATTTTGGTTTATTTGTCGATTGGCTTCTATCATTCTCATTTATTAATTTGAAATTCATAACTATATTTTTTTTATGAAATAAATGGTTTATTTTTAAAATTATACTTGTCATTCATTTTTTAAAATAAATAATGAAACCATATAGTTGTGAATGTTGAATTAATTTAAATTTTTTTATGAATGATTTACATACAAAACTCTACAAAATAAATAATTTAAATCAAGACAAGTGATACAGCCAAATGGGCACTATCTCATGTAATATGTGACAATCAATAATGATATTAGATAACTAATTAGGTTAGTCTGTTTGGTCAGAGATCTTATATTTCATCAAGTAGAAAGTTAAAAATTCAACTTTTTTTTTTTTTTTTTTTGACAAACAATAAGATGTTATATGATTTCTTCCTTAGTTTTATTTGGGGTCACTTCTTATTTTAAGAATTCATATGCAATTATTATTTGTATTATAATTATTGATTATTTACTTACTTGTAGTGTATATAATAAGAAAAGAAAAAGAAAAAAACCACCACTTTGAGGGTTTCCTGCCATGCATGCGTCTGCAACTTTTGACCATGGCTGAGATAATCTTGGCATTCATTATCTCATGCTGTGCCTTAATTTTGACTAAATTATTGAGGAAAACAAGTCTAAAACACTTCACTTTCTATGATGAAAAGTAATCCTAGAAATTAGAGTTTCCACCTATGGCATTGAATTCAAGTGCATTAGGTTATCTTGAAAAAGGTTTTTAAGAATTTTTTTGATTTGGTCATTTTAAAATGTGAGTTTTAAGAAATAGTACCCTTTCTACAAAGATAACTCTATTTTGGTTAATATGAACTTAAATCGATTTATGTTGAAGTAGGAACAAAGGTGTTAAGCACAATACATTGCCTACAAATTTGTACCTCTTTCCCTAGTTTTAGAAAATGCAACCTGTATATCATGAACATGTGGTTTTATAAAAGTATGATTTTTTTTTTAATATTGAAAATAGAATTTTAAGAGTTGTTTTTGAGAAAATTATATTTAGTGATGTGAATACTATTAAAAATTGTTCTAGTTATCTTTGACAAAAATGTAATTTTACTTCAATTTTAACTTTGAAAATAGAATTTTCTTTCAAAAAAATTAATTCTAACATCGATGAATACGATTAGTGCTTTGATGATAGGATAAAATATTATCTTATGGAAAGTATACACTCAATTATGATTACGGACTCGTTTGGTAACATGCTAATTTAGTAATTTTTTGACTAAAATATAAGGTAAAAAAATTAGTATGTTTGGGATGATTTTTTGACTTTTTATAAAAAAATAAAAATAAAATAATATAAAAAGTAAAGAGAAAATGAAATATTTGACTTTTTTTGCATAGTTTATTGGATTTTTTTGACATTTTTAGTGACTTTTTGACTAAAATATTGTGTTGCCAAACGATGCCTAAGTTTTGAAATAATATTTTTACTATAACAATAAGCTAGTGACTTTTTAGTTTTTAGATTAAACTGTTGTGTTGACAAACGATGCCTAAGTTTTGAAATAATATTTCAATAAAGATTGAAAGCTCTAGAAGGAGAACTCTAGAGGAGTTCTAAATTGGTGTAGCCCACCTGTGATGTGATGTGTGTGCCTGTGTATTTGTTTGTTTTTTTTTTCTTGTCACATGTGTAGAGCTCTCTTTAGAACTCAAATTTTAGAGCTCTCTATCATTGCTCACAAAATTTTTACTGTAACAATAATCTTGGAAATAGCATTAAGGGTGTTTGGACTAAAGATTTATAGAAAATGATACAAAAATTTACTTTTTAGAGCCACGCTTTCTAAATTTAATGATGTGTAAGTGAAATGAATAGTTGATAATTAAAAAAGATATGTGAGAAAGAATTACCTTAAATATTCTTATTAATTGTCACATCATTAAATTTAAAAGGTAAATCTAATTTTTGAATTTGACTAACAATGCCCAAGTTCAACTATTACGTCTTTAAAAACTTATTATGATCTAAACTTTTAAAGTTATATGGACGGATTATACTAACAATCCCTATAGTTTGGGTCTCGCGTCACTGTGGTCCATGATTTTTCGGTTATGACATTTTTGACTCTACATTTTGAATCTTGTTCTAAAGAAGGACAATTAAAAATACTATTGCTTAATTTTAAAGGCAAAATCGTTAATTTGAGAATATAATTTGACAAAAATAAATGTCAAAAAAATATTTTTTAATTTTTAAAAATTATGTCTACCCACCAAAATAAAATTATATAAAATTGATAAATCTTTTAGATATTTATTTATTTATTTATTATTTTTACTAAATTAATTTTTATTATGCGTTTAAATAATAATCATGTAATGGATGGTTGTTATGATTTTAATGTGTAATCGATATATTTAATATATGAAATATTTTTAGCTTTAGATTTTTGATTTAATGAATTGGTTTAATAATGATATCAAAATTATCGCCATATTTAACTTTTAAAAAAATAAAAACTAATTTAATGAAAATTAAAACAATCACCCATTACATGATAATGATCATTATCCAAACACATAATAAAAATTAATTTGATAAAAAAAAATATATCTAAAAAATTTATCAATTTTTCATAATTTTATCTTTAGTGGGTAAAATAATTTTTAAAAATTCAAAAATATTTTTTTTTGACATATTTTTGTCAAATTAGTTTATATTTTATCAAATTGACGATTTTGCCCTTGAAATTAAGCAAATATATATTCAATTGTCCATATTTAAAATAAAATTTAAAATTCAGAACCGAATATGTTACGATTAAAAAGTTAAGAATTAAAACAACACAAATTCTAAATTATAAAAAATGTTAGTTTAATTCGTTCAAGTTATAAAGATAAATTATTCATAGGAGACATTAAATAATGTAATGTTTTGATTGAAACAGAAATGATCACAAGAAATCATAACAAAGATTTCATAAAAAATTTATTTACGTGTCATTATTAACTTTTATATCAAAAAGTTGATATCAACATCTTGTTTTCGTGCTCACACGTAAGCTTTGTTCTACACACACAAGCCATTGGTTGCTCATTCGTAAGAACTACAACTTGTATAGTCCATTAAGCCCATTGTTTTCCCAACCCCTACCAATCCTCTCTCTCTCTCTCTCTCTCTCTCTCTCTCTCTCATACTTGATTTTTATGCTTGGACAGCTACCAACTATACATTATTAGATTTTCCAACTAGCTTTAATGATAGAAGACATCAATGAAGGACAATTATGTTTGACTCAAACACTATAGAATGGTCTTTGAGACATCCAATCAAACTCCTAATTAAGTCCCAAATTGAAAGAATTGGTATTCATCTGATTGGTCCCACAAATAATAATACATAAAACAGCTTGTCAAGATCATATATTGGGTGAATGAATTAATGGCATCATACAAACTATCTTTGGGATTAGTTGCAGTTTAGAGAAGACTATTATTATATCTACAACTCTTGCATTGATGTCTCTCTCTCTATATAAAAAGCTTTTCTCTTACAATAATGATATGTCCATCTTCTCAAGGCTTTTTAGGTTTTCTTTTTGGATCCATGCATTAATGGGGTCCAGTACTTAGTTCATCAGTTAAATCAACACACAATGTGCACCATCTCCAATTGAAAAACTTGTGAAATTAGTACAGCCCTAATTACACATATTTAACAAATTTGAATATTATATGAGGTTGTGAGTACTCATCACTTGTATTGTGTACATATTAGACTTGTAATCTGCACATAAAAGTGAGAAGGGTACTTTTTTAAAAACAATTCAGTGATTTGTAAATATTTCCCCCAATTTGACACTATTTTGTTATTTTCCCTAATAATGGATTCTCTCCTCAGTTTGGGAAAGTATAGGTTGGCAGTGAAACAATTTCCAACCTCTGTTGATACAGACAGAAACTGTGACCAACCATGCTATTGTGTGTAGTTTAATGTCTTATTCTATGGCCTTTTCGAATTTGATAATATGACAAAACAAAAAAACAATTGTGCTTAACAAATATGTACTTTGTTAATCTTCAAATGTGTACAAATATGTGAATAATTTCACAGCCTAAGTATGAGAGAAATTTGCTAACTTCTACTCCTACTACTAGTATTTGTTAATCTTCAAGTGTGTATAAATGTGAGATTAATTTTACAGAGTATGAGATAAATTTGCTCACTTCTACAACTACTCCTACGACCACTTGTAAGCCAAGTATGTGGGGTTGATGTGGTCTCGAGTGGAATCTTTTCCTTATGGCAATTGACCTATTTATAGATTATTACATACTTTTATCGGCATATGATTGTTTGGCAGTTATCAAATTAGAAACAGGTAATTTGCCATCTTCAATTATAAGTAGTTTTCTTTCAAAGTTTAATTACATACCTCTTTTAACCATCCATTTTCATCTCATGATAATGTTATGTTTTCTCCTCGCCGTCTCATTTTCTGTTTTGTAGAATTTTTTTAAGGAACACTTAAGTTTGGCATATCTAGTCCTTTGTCAACTATACAAAATGCACACTTGCCATTATCACTATATCTCCCTTTTGCATCCTTGGATGCAACCCTCCCTCTACAATAAAAGTAGTAAAGATCTTGTTCTAATTACAATGCGGAGAGAAAGACTTCGGAGATGTTTTAACTCCACAAAAGTTTTCAAAACTGCCTACGCCTTCATTGAGGAGGATTGAACACCCAATCCTCAAAAAAGGCCCCGTGGGCCTCTTACTTATCAAGAACAGTAGGTCAAATGTCTTTTGAGTCAACCATTGTGTGAAAATACAATAACAATGGTTTATCTATTCAGTTTGGTTGGCACGAGATTCTAACCAATTTGGCTTGAGCTCCATATATATGTATTTATTAATGTTAACATCTTATATCATAGAAATATAAAATGAGAGAGAGAGAGAGAGAGAGAGAGAGAGAGAGAGAATTATAAGATTAGTGACAAGTTGTAGTTAAAGTTAGATGTTTTAATCCGCATCGATCAATAGTTAAAAAAGAAAATTAATGGATAGTCCATTGTACTTGGAATAGATAATTTTTCTTTTATCAACACAAAACCTAGCTAGGTAATTGTAGCTCTTAACCCTTAAAATCCTTTTCAATCTTGCAAAATGGAATATAGATTGGCATTTAAATCCTCTTCACGTTTATTCCATTTGATTTGAAATGTCCAAAACAAGAAAAACATTTTAATTCACCAATTCATATCAATCTTAGCATTAGAAAATTGGTACATTAACTTTTTCTCTTCATGTCAAGTGACTTGTACTTTCGGCCCCGTTGTTCATTTCTGAATGATGACTCTCATACACAATAATAGTTACATCTTATCCATATTGTATATCCAAATATATCTTAAAATTTCAAAATAGATTATCAAAAATGTTGAGGAATAAGAAAATAACAAGAAAAAAAGAGAAACGTTTGCCGGAGAAATTTTTTTTCAACTTGTCTACATAAAACAAAAAAAGGGTGTTTTAATTTGCATTTCTAAAGATAATATTTGCATTCACCAATTTAGAATATAATTGTATGCGCACTAATACCCATTCTACAATTCTATATTCAAAAAAATATTCTATATGATACTTTATTAAACGTGTTTTCCTCTTTTTTTAACGTGGGACAAGTTCCTAAACTTGTTTCTAACCATCTCCAACGGAGAATCAAATCCAGCATCAAATTCAAAATTTGATGAGAAACCCAATTTTTCCCAATTTTTTGAGCTCCAACGGTTTCATCAAATCGATACCAAATCGGAAATTCAGCAAATCTGGTATCAAAATGAGAACACGCGAAGGATTTCAGCAAAACACTGTTCCTGACCGTTGAGAATTACGAACCGGTTGACCAACCGGGTGACCAACCGGTCGCCCCGGAAAAAAGTTCAAAAGGTTCACTTTTCGGTTCAAACCAGTCAAAAAAAAAAAAAAAAAAAATTTTTTTGCCTAGGTGGTCGACCACCCGGTTGACCACCCGGTCGACCACCCAGAAGTTCAAAAAGTTCAGAACAAAGGGTTCAAACCGGTAAAAAAAAAAAAAAAATTTGGCCTCTACCGGTTGCCCGGCGCAAATTTGATGCAACAAATTTGATGCAACACCGTTGGAGCGCGACGTACCAAATTGAGGAAATCACCCTTTTTCGCATCAGATTTGATGAAAAAAAAGGTTAACCGTTGGAGATGCTCTAACCTTCCAAAAAAAAAAAAAAAATGGAAGATTTGAAAAACACCCCAAAACTAAAACTATTTATTTTTTAAAGCTCTTTTGAAAATTTCCCAACAACGTTTATTCTGAGCTTGATCTTGAATTTGTAGAGAATTTGTAGAGGGGAAGAAAAGGAAAGGAGAAGTATAGGAAAAGAAAATTAATTGGAAAAAAACAAACTTCTTTCATTTGTTTGGTAGAGGTAAGAAAATGAATTGTTTGTCCCAAAAAAAATATTTTTTGTTTGTTTATTAAAAAAATGAATATTTTTATAGTAATAATTTTATTCCTTTTCCTTTATGCTGTGTTTGGTTGGGGGATTTGGGAAGGGATTTGGAATGGGAAAGGGAAAAGGTGTATAAAACTATGTGAAATATAGGTATATTTTTCACATTTCACCTACCTTTTCCATTTCCCTTTCCAAATTCCTTCTCAAATCCCTCAACCAAACACAGTATTAGAGATCTAAAATTCAAACAGAACGTTAGAGTTCAAAACATAAAATGAACGTTTTACCAATTTTGGATTATCTACACCAATAATGCATAGAAATTTTGGGACATATTGGTTGTATTTTCATTCTTATTTTTGAAAAAAAAGAATTGCTAATGGACTATAAACTTTGAAAGGTTGGAATCTCATCACACATTGTGATTTCGTGATGTAACTTCAACTAAAAATACCTATGCCTCTACAATTTGCATAGTAATTTCATTATAAAGGTGTGTTTCAATCTTGAATTTATAATCAATTTAAAATAAAAATTAGCTTCTATTTATCTTTTCTTTCCTTTTTAAAAAAAAATTTAATCCAAACAAAGACATTGAAATAAAAAGAAAGAAGTACGGATTTTAATTAAAGTGGAATGAGAACTCTCTAATCTTAATTTAAAAAAATTCATTTTGTTTTTTTGGAAATTACATTAAGAATCATTTAGTATGTTTAGTTTTAGTTTTCTGATTTTAATTTTCTGAAAATTAAATATTTTATTTTTCATATATATTTTTTTTATTTTTAATGAATAATTTTAAAATTTTAAGTAATTTTTTTACTTTTTAAGATGCACCTTACTTAGATGTATGTAAATAGTAAAATATTTGTGAAAAAATATTTTAAAAAATTAATAAATACACAAAAATATGAAAAATGTATTAAATTTTTATATATATATATTTGTATTTTTGGTATTTAGTAAATTTTTTAAAGATTTTTTTCACAAATATTATACTTTCTAAGTGTATTTATGTGAGATATGTCCAAAAATTAAAAAAATTACTTAAAATATTTTAAAAAAATGATTGAAAACAAAAAAAATATTTAAAATAAAAATAAAAATAAATTTTTTTTTGAAAAATATTTCCTAAAAACCAAAACCAAACAAGTTATTACATTCATTTTATAGCTTCATTGGGCCTACCAAATTAGTACATTACTGTCAATGCATATGATTTATATACAAAATTCAATAACAAATGTTCGAGAATTCTAAATTCTTCAACACATAATGACATAGTATTTTATGTGCTAATTTTTAGATTCTTATGACAAATTCAATCATATATATGACCTAATTTGTTATACACATTACTGTGGACGGATTTAGAATTTTAAATCATAAACCTCTAACATTTGTAAAGGAATAAAGCTATATATATATATTAATTAGTGTAATTAACAAATGATATGCTATAATTTTAAAAGTTTTGAGTCGGGTTTCTAATTTTAAAGTGATAATGTCATAACATAACTAATTGATATTTTAATTAGTGCGTGTAACACTATTATTTGTAAAATTGTAAAATTCAATATAATGGCAAGTGTAAAAACAACATAGTTACGTGGTAATACCAATAATCAATGTGCAAAAGTAGTTAAATTACCTTCTTGAAGGGGGAAAAAAAATTAAATAAATAAAATCTGAAAATTTACATGATCATCCGACTGGGGTAATTAACTTCAGCTACCCAGCCGATTCATAAAACCGAGCCAAGCTCACGGCGCAGCTGGGGCTAAGCTAAGATGCAAATCCAAGCCGAATGAGTCATCCGAACTAGGTCCACTATCACCTCTCGAAAACCTACTCAACGAAGGCCCATCAACACTTCCATAGGCCCGACCCTGTTGAGGCCCATTAATCAACATCGACTCTCCTACACCGCCACCATACGGTACCATCCCTGCACCTCTCCCACCCGACACCGCCCCGGCCGTCGATGAAAACACACATCCATGCGACACGTGGAATGGAGGGGCGGCGCGTGGGACATAAACCCACGACGGAGATTGCCCTGCCGCCGTTGCCGGAAGCACCACTTGTCCCGGCGGAGGGAGGAGGTGGTGCGGCGGAGTGAAGGCGGAGACCATCGGGTTCCGCATGAATGAAACGGCGGCGTTTCGGTGGTGGGCTTGCATTTGGGCTCGCTTCAATTGTTGTCTTTCTTTTTTGTGAGCGTTTTGGTGGCCACCCAATGCTTGTGAGTTGGCGAATTCACGGCAGCAGTACTGGCACTCGTATTTCCGGCCTTCGGCGGCCGGAAAACAGCCTGACTCCGGCGACCCAGATGGGGTCTTGGTCGAGTCTACCTCTTCGTCTTCTGACACGTGGAATCCGAAGAGCTTTAAACGTGAATTACTAGTGGTGGTTGTGTTGTTGTGGTTGTTATTGTTGTTGGGTAGCTTAGTTTGATACTCAAGTTCAGCCATGGAGAGAGAGAGAGAGAGAGAAACTCAGATGGGTTTGGAGACAGAGAGCGAGAGTGATGGGAAGTGATATGTTGAGAGGTTGTTGCATGTGTGTGTGGGGGTATTTATACAGGATAAAAGGGTTTAAAGTTTGAGGACAGTTAGTGTGTGTGTGTGTGAGAGAGAGAGAGAGAGAGAGAGAGAGAGAGAGATGGTTGCGGTTGCGGACATCCCAAGGAGAAGAAAGTGAGTGAAATTTGGAACACGACCCAAGAACACTTGGGGACCCAATGGATTGCACTTGTCTTTGGGTATCATCCTCTATGTTTGCCATCTATGTTTGTCAATTTACGAATATATCCTTTGTTTCTAAAATGAATCAACTTCTCAGAATTTTTTATTATTTTAAAACTAATAGAGTGGGATCCACAAACCACTCATATTGGGTAATTGTCAATTAAGTGAGGGTCATGATACCGTATTTACACAACACACACCCAAAAGTTATTCGATGTGGGATAGTCCCGACCGACCCTTCTAGACTCTAAAACCTCGCCTGACAAAGTCAGGCCCAAAAGAGTTGAAGATTGAGCCTACACAGGAGGTCCCAGGATTAATTTTTTTAAGAATAAAGTTTGGGAGCTCGAATTTTCTTTCTCCGAATCTCTTTAATGTCCAAAATGACGTCGTTTTGGGCATTAATTTTTTTTTTCTTTCTCTTTTTGTCTGAACCAGGGGAGAAAAAGAGGAGGAGAGGAGAGAGAGAAGAGAGGAGAAGAGAAACAGAGGGAGAAAGAGAGGAGGAGAGGAGAGCCGATCGCCGATCGCCGAGCCCGGTCGTCGTCCAGCCCAACTCCGTCGTCGCCCAGCCCGGTCGTTGTCCAGGCCAGCTCCGTCGCAGCCCAGCCCCGCCGCCTCCGCCTCCCACCCCTTCCTTTGCCTCCAGCCATTGAATAATTTGCCCCCTCCAGTCTAGTTCTTCTCTTCTTCTCCTTCTTCCTTCTTTCTTCTTCTTTCCAAATTCGGGGGATTCGGGGGATTCGGGGCGGGGGGCTTTCGAGCTACCAATCACAGCCCTTTTTTTAAACCAATACAGCGGGACTCACAAACCACTCACACTGAACAATTGCTGATCAGGTGGGAGCCATTACATCGTATTTACACAAACTTCTCAGAGTTTGACTTGTTAATAATTCATTTGAAATTTTAAGTGATGTGAACAAAGAAAGTTGAAAAAAATTTGAAATTAGTTTATTCCTTTTAACTCAACTTGAACTTAGATTAGTTATATCCATTGTAAAAAATAAAAATAAATAAATAAATAAATATTTGAATTTTACTAAATTTATAAGTTAAATTTAAATAACTTATTGTTTAGCTTGATTCGTTTATGACTTTAGGCATCCCATTAATTCATAATTACTTGATTTGGGTCAGTGATCTTATATCCTTAGATTCTTATGTTCTTATGTCTTAAAATATTTACTACGTAAATGATATAAGAATTTTGACATATGAAAATCTTGAAACATGATTTATTAATGATTTTGAAATATGAAGATATAAGATCATGTGTCATGTGATTTCCTTATTTGGCATTACCTAAAAAAGTCCATCTTTTTATCTTTTTTGGGTCATATCAATCAATATCTCATTTCTACTTTTTTACACATCGTTTTTTATAAAAAATTAAAAAATACTCTTATTTAAGACATCTCAAACCTTACATTCTTTTATTTTATTGATATGTAAGAACAATTCTAAGTAGTGGCAAAACCATAAGACTTGTCAATGTTATTTTTTTGGTTACACATCTAAAAAAATCTCTCTAATAATGAGCCAAATGTCTGAAAAAAAAAAAAAAACAAAAAAAAAAACAAAACAAAACTCTTTTACACTACAATAAGTCAAAAAATTATATTAGCTTTTATTATTAAAGTTACTCTAATCAATGCAAATTAACTTGATGTGAAGAATGTGATGCGGTGCGTGCATGTGAGTGTTGTGGATAGTCGAACAATCAAATGATTGAGTTTGTACACTTTTCTTTTTTATCACATGAAAAATATCTAATCTGTCACAGACATGATTGAGTAGCTTCCTAATTTTCATTAGTATTAACAGGAGGATATACTCTACTATGAGAGTTTTAGAGATTAAATCTTTTAATTTTTAAAAATAAAAATTTTATTATAAAAAATATTTGGAGATTAATTTTTATCATCATGAAAATAGTTGTTAAAAAATTATCCCGAAAAATAAAAAATAAGGTTTGTAACGATAAAATTTTGAAAATGTCACTAATAAATAGATTTTTAATGACAAAATAATTTGGTCTTAAAATAATTTTTTTTTAGACAAAAAATTTAGTTCCAAAAGAATAATAATTCATCATTAATGTCCAATTTTCAGTACTAATGACACAATAAAAATATTTAGTCCCTAAAAAATAATTTTATCTCTAAATTTTAGTCTCTAAAATCTTTTTTTTTTTTTTTTTTTGTAGTGATATCACACTACAAGAAAACACATTTTTGCCGATCATTTTTGGCTACCAAAACAAATTTAGTCGCCAAAAGTGTGGGAATTGGCTACCAAAATTAATTTTAGTCGGCAAAAGTCAACCTTTTAGCTACTAATTTTTTTTAGTAGGGGAATGTTGATTATTGGCAACTAAAAAAAATTTAGTAGCTAAAAAAAATACAATTGGCGACAAAAAAATTTTTTAGTAACTAAACATATCACAATTGGCGACTAAAAGAATTTTTAGTCGCCAAAGACCTACTTTTGGCTACTAAATACTTTGGTAGCCGAATGAAAATAAAAAAATTATAAAATACCCTTTCGCCAAAAATAGGGGATTCACCGACTAAATTACTTTTTAGTCGCCAAAGGCCTACTTTTGGCTACTAAATAGTTTGGTAGCCGAATGAAAATAAAAAAATTATAAAATACCTTTGGCGACCAAAATTTTGGTCGCCAAAAACAGGGGATTCACCGACTAAATTACTTTTTAGTCGCCAAAGACCTACTTTTGGCTACTAAATAGTTTGGTAGCCGAATGAAAATAAAAAAAATTATAAAACACCTTTGGCGACCAAAATTTTGGTCGCCAAAAACAGGGGATTCACCGACTAAATTACTTTTTAGTCGCCAAAGGCCTACTTTTGGCTACTAAATATTTTGGTAGCCGATTGTTTAATAATGGTAAAGTGTTCCTTTAGGTAATGGTAATTTATGTAGGGTTGTAATGAAAAATTAATATTATTAAAATGTAATATTATTAAAATGTAATGAATATTTTTAAAATGTAATAATTTATCATTTAAATAAATTTTTCAAATTTTCAATATCATTATCAAAACGAGGGCTAAATGTGTAAAAAAAATTCACTCATGACTTATAAGTAAATAAATCTGATTTGTAAGACTTATTGATATTATTTCAGATTTTAAAATTTTCCTTAATTTTTTAATAATTAATTTTTTCAACTTTTTTAAATATTTTAAGCAAATTTGTTTATTTTTTAGATTCACTTAATTTAGATATATTTAAAAAAGAAAATATTTGTGATTTTTTTAAAATACAAAATAAGTACTCACTTAATTCACTTAATTTAGATATATTTTTTTTTAAATTTGAGGGATCTATAAAAGTAATTGGCGATTTAATGCTAATTGAACTGAAGGCCTAAGCTGGGGCTGTGCGTATATATTTTTTAGTTATGCGTTAATGATTTTGACCGCTAAGATATGCTTGAGAAAATGATTTTGACTACTAGTTACAACTGAATAATAAATTAATTAAATCTACTTGACACATGATTTCTTCATCTGTCTTTATCTATGAGAAAATATACATATTGCATGTTCTAAAATTCTAAAAAATTGATTAGTGCCTAGTTAGTCATGCAGGAGTCCCAAAAAAAAAAAAAACACACGGGTTAAGCTGGCTCATAATTTTTTATTAAAAATTTTTTCCTTCTTTTTTTTAAATCTTCTTTCCTTCTTTTCTTTCTTATTATATATATACATATATATATATATAAAATATAAGAATATAAGAAAATATAAGAATATAAAATTTTAAAATATATTATTATATTTTTCAGTACAAAAAATATTAGGACAAATATTTAAGATAATTTAATTTTTTCCTTTTTTTTAATTTATAATTTTATTACTTATATTTTTATTTAAATATAATTTTAATAAATTTGTTACTTTTATTTTAATTTTTTTTGAAGTTGTTATTTTACTTTTACCGACTAAATATTAGTCGGCGATTATAATTACAGAATTTAAAAATTGTGCTTCATATCTGAGGGAAACTTCGGAGGGAAACTTATTACTTCTTTCTTTTCTCTCTCTCTTTCTCATTCTCTCACGCCTCTGCCCTCCTCCAGCTCTCTCTCTTGCCTTTGTCTCCATCGTCGTCGGGTACGGGAGCATCACCGCCATCGCACACGAGCACCACCGTCACTGCGTATGCGATTCCACTTTGATCGACTCAGCCCTTCCTCTTTGATCTCTCTGAAATTATCTCTAGATCGACCAAGGATCTTCGGGCCACCATTATCACAGGTAAGAAAACTTCCATTTCTCTCTCTATTTTTCTGAAATCTGATTCTTCTCTGATCTGATGAGTGAATTAGTTTTGAATTCAGTTCTGAAATGGTTTGATCTTTATTTGCTGATTTTGGATTGCTTTTTCTCTCATCTGTATAGCTTCTCTGTGTATAGCAAAGATGAATCATGCTATATACTTTTTGTGTCTGCAAGGTGCTCGACAAAATGTCACAATGGCAACTGAAATTTGCATTTTGTTTAGGTGAGTCTTTTGACTGAAAATGGAAACACCAAGGATGATTTGAGGCTCCCCACTGATGATGCTCTGCTCACCCAGGTATATGGTTCAACTTTTTTAGTACCTTGTGTTTTTGATTGTTTGATTCTTTATTTATTCCCTTTTTGATAAGTAAAACTTTACTTTGATAGTTGATCTGATCCTTCTTAACACTACGTGCAACCTTTTTCTACAAAGTTTCAAGGAGGAAGTACATAGAGCCAACTCAAAGATTAAGGTATGCATTGAGCTTTCATTCAGCCTCTGATGCCATTTTCCGAAGCTCAAATAGTGCAGAATGAAAAGCAAGTGAGCTAGAGGTCTGTACTGTCAATTTTTTAGTTTCTTACTAACTCTGGTTCCAAATTGTCTTGTCAAAGTTGAGGTAATGTGCAAAAGAGACTGATAGATGTTAGTGACAAGTGGTAGTGGATGTAATAGATATTGGTGAACATGTTCTAAAACTCGTTAATTTTCTTGTTTGGGTAAGCTAGCTTCATTTGGTACTGTTAATTCTGTTGAATTGCATGCATTTAAATTCATGAATGTAATGAAACATTAGTGAATTTTTATCAGAAATGTTGGAAAAGGCAATAGCAACTCCTCCAACTGTTTCACCAATATGGTGTTCCCCATTACTTGAGGTATGTGTAGAATTAAAATTATGTCATAAAATTCTCTACTCAACTTTTTGAATGATCCCATTGAATGAAATTTCTAACTACGCTAGTTCTACTATATTTGAAGTCCTGTATAGGAGTAATTTGGGTATGTAAAACTGTGTCATATATATGTGTGAAAATATATATATATATATATAACTGAATTTCTTTGCTTCTCTTCTATAGCCATTGATATGAGCTTGTTAAGTTGAAAGGTATTGCGAAAACTGACGCTTCATGCTCCATTGTCTTTGAAGCCAGATGAACATGGCATTAGTGAATCATCTTCACAGTTGCTGATAATATATTAGTGAATCGTCTTCACGCTTCATGCTCCATTATCTACTCACTTATCTGTGCCGAGCTTCTTTAGTTTTGAAAAACCTTGTTCTATGTTTTTCTTTAAAGGTATTGCTCATTTCCTTATTAGAAGAATAAAGAAGCATGTCCTAGACAAAACTACTCCTATACAGGACTTCATTTCCTTACTGCTCATTTTCTTTGAGTTCACTTTGTCATAAATAAATCAATAAATAAATATATATATATATTATCATTTTTAACTATACAAAACAAGAGGTGAGGTTGGGTTGGTGTCCATATTGCCAGTGAAGTCAAAAAGGAGACAAAACTACAAGCATGAGAGTTAGCTATCATTTACATCATTATCACTCCCAATGTGACGTAAATCCAAATACACTTGGTTTCAATTACAAAATTTCTTGAAGCTTGTTCAATGCTTTTAATGTGATTCTGTCTTACCTTAGGAAGCAAACTGCAAATGCTAAATTGTTTGCCTTCTGAATAGAATATTTCTGGCCTTTACTATGTTCATCATTACCAGCTTGAATATTATGGGAGTGCAAATGTCGCTTGTTTCTCCATTTTTATTTATGATTTTTGTGGGTTGTTGTTGTTGTAATGCTCTTCATTCATTAAACCCCTCAAACTGGGGTAAGTTGACTTTATCAGACTAATTCAGTGGAACTAGCTTCACTTTATCAGACTAATTTAGTGGATGTTGAACCTGTTTACTATTTTTATGCATAGAGATAGGCTTTGTTAATTTCATTATCCTCTGCTACAATCTAGGCTTTCAGAACAAAGGAGAAAGAAACTCCAAGCAAAGGAGGCTGAATTGAGGAGGAGGGAGCAGGTACTTGTTTATACTAATTAAAATTGTAGCTTCCGAATATGTTTTACCTAGAATTGAATGGCTATTTTTTTTAATTTTATTTTCATGGACACTTGGTATTAATCTTATTAGTTTTTCATTTTATTTATATTATGCAGGATGTTTACATGTACTTCCATGGCAATGGCAAAGCAGCAGAGATGAAGCGTAAGGCTGCAAAACGGACAATGATGGCTGCGCTGCCATGATTCAGAAAGATTCTTTGGTTTGATAATGCTGAGAGAAATCGAAACATTCACTATTTTTTTGCACTTGTGCCTAGTCTAGTAGTTATAAGCCTTCATATAATCTTCTTAAAATATGTATGTAAAAGACAGATTCTGACAAACAAGTTTAAGTTAGGACATGTTGTGGTACATATGTCCTTTTTGGAAATTAATTTGGTTAGTCCTGTATTATGTATGAAATGAAATTATTGACGTTGGATTAGACTTGGTTCGTATGGAATTTGTATTATATATAGAATTGGACGTTTATTTTTAATGTTTTGGATGGTTGGAACTAGAATATGTGTACGTTGTTGAATGCTTGATAATATATTTAGCGTTGATGTGTTATATTGGGTTATATGGGTTATATTGAATCATGTGTTATGTACGTACAAGTTGTATTAAACATGGATGTAGGTTGTTTAGAATTTTTTTGGAAAAAAAAAAAAAAAAAAAAAACAGAAAATATTTGGCCACCAAATATTTTGGTAGCCAAATACATAGTTGGAATTTTTTGACTACTAATAATTTAGTAGCAAAAACATTTGGCGACTAAAACATTTGGTAGCAAAAAGTAATGAATAGTTGGTTAAAATTTTCATGTAGAACTTTTAGTGACTAAAAAATTAGTAGCCGAAATGTCACTATTGCCGACTAAGTATGGATTCGTAGCCAAATGTTAACTTTCGGTGACTAATTCTTTCGTAGCAAAAAGTAACACATTCGCCGACCAAATGAATGTTAGTAGCCAAAAGTCACATTCGGCGACTAATACTTTAGTGGCAGAAACATACCTTTTGCCGACTAAACTAAGATTAGTAGTCAAATGTGTACATTTTCGGCGACCAAACAAATTTTAGTCGCCAATACTATCGCCGACAGGGTAAAGGCGACGAGCTTAGCGACAAAAAATTTTGGTCGCTAAATGGTTTCGGCGACCAAATTTTGGACTTTTGGCGACCAATATTTTGGTAGCCAAAAGTGACATTTCTTGTGGTGTCACTAAACATAAGCTTTTAAGTTTAGTTTCTTAATTAATCCTACTAAATATGGTGATTGATCTCCCTCAAATTTACAAATTGATGAATTTAGAACAAAAATATGTCAATTTTTAGTAGTGCATGCATACACACAATATTCTACTCTTTTTGTTCTCCAACATAATTCAATCCACTACAAGAAAAAACACATTTGGCGACTAAATTTTTAGTCGCCAAAAGTCGGTTTTTTATTTTCCCTGACCAAATTTTTTAGTCGCCGGTTTGGTCGCCGAAAGACGGTCGGCAAAGGTATTGGCGACTAAAAAACTTTTTGTCGCCAAAAAGCAAGTCTTTAGCGACCAAAACTTTGGTCGCTGATAGTCAATTATATTTTTAAATTGTACATTTACCGACCAATATTTTAGTTGCGGAAAAAAAAATATTTACACTCTGCTCTTGTGGAGATTCAAACCATCGACCGTCCATACCATAAACCTTATACAACACTCTTTCCACTACACCTCCATAACACCATATGATTTTATATGCAACATATATTATTTATATAGTACATAGACTCGTATTAATATAAAAGTATATATATAAACATAATTATTTTTTATTGAACATAATTTATGTAAAAATAAATTATTTAGTAGAAAAAAAAAGACCACTTTTGGCGACTAAACATAATTTTAGTCGTCAATTCTATACTTTTGGCTACTAATTATTTTTTAGTCGTTAAAAAATAAAATTCCCGCGCTAAAATTATCACTTTTAGCTATTAAACTTCTTTTTAGTCACCAAAAGCCTCACTTTTGGCTACCAAACATGTTTTTAGTCGCCGAATACCTCACTTTTGGCTACTAAATTTTTTTTAGTCGCCAAAGGGCCTTACTTTTGGCTACTAAAATTTTTTTAGTCGGTAAAAGCCTCACTTTTGGGCACCAAACATATTTTTAGTCGCTGAATGCCTCACTTTTGGCTACTAAAATTTTTTTAGTCACCAAAGGGCCTTACTTTTGGCTACTAAAATTTTTTTAGTCGGTAAAAGCCATATATTGGCGACTAAACAGATTTTTAGTCGCCAAAACCTATACTTTTGGCTACTAAATTTTTTTAGTTACCAAAAATCTTTACTTTTGGCTACTAATGCTTTTTTAGTCGCCAAAACTTATACTTTCAGCGACCAAAGGTGATTTTTTAGTCGCCAAAATTACTTTTTCTTGTAATGATCCATAAGAAGTCAAAAATAATTGAGAACAAATTTAAACCATCTACTAATATATAATATCATTTGGCTTTTTTAATAGTTTAGACATGCCATGGCATCTTCCTAACATTTAGATTAAAATATAGTTTTTTATATAAGGATTGATGCATATAAAATAAAACTACTAAAAGTTGCCAAGAAATGTAGTCTTACAAATAAGGCAGCTGTTAAGATGTGCACTTTATTAAATAGTGCACATCATGTACATATTTATTTTAAATCATTAGATATTTATAAATTAATCTCAGCCATCAAATAATTTGATTGAAAATATTGAATACCCTCTTAACCGGGATCAAAGGGCATGACTAATTGAAGTTGGTAACAATAACATTGTTGTCTAATTCACTAATAATGACAAGGAAAGAAAGAGTGAGAGTCGATGAGATGGTCATAGCAACAACATTTTAGGTAACATTAACATTGACCATAATGAGAGAGAGAGAGAGAGAGAGAGAGAGAGAGAGAGAGAGAGAGAGAGAGAGAGAGAGAGAATTGTAAAACAAGAAACGTAGTTGGAGTGTCACGCGTTTTTATTAGTGATAATGTTTGAGGTAATGAAAACAAAACAACAAAATTACATATAAATGGCGACCAATCAACCGATCAATTACTATTCGAATGCTGACTAAATTGATATTAATGATTAGGCTTTTACTAATTGATTGGGAACTATGAATAAGTTGAGAATTAATTGGTTTAGTGTGGCTTATGAAAACTAATTGATTATGAATCAATTAGGTTTATTATATCAAGGATCCCTACGATCAATTGTGATATTTGAATCTCCCTTATATTCTAATGGATTGTATAATCAATTGTGATAGTTCAAAACTCTGGTCACTAATCGATTGTACAATCAATTGTGGTCTTTCAATCCAATCAATTTTGCAATCAATTATGATTTTCCATTCACTCTAATATGTTATACCAATTGATTACACAATTAATTGTGTTTGAAATTTTAAAAGTTATGATGTTTTGTTAATATTGTTATGATTTTCGGGACAAAATTACAATCAACATATTATGTTATGATTCATTGATAAAAGTTATGATAGTTTGTTAATGTCGTTATGATTGTGGGGAAAAAAGTTATACTCAATGTGTTATGGTTATGATTCATCAATAAAAGTTATGATTTGTACCACCAAAAGTTATGATTTGTCATGGTGAATCATAATAAAAAAAGTTACGATTCAAATGTTATGATAATTAATTAGAAATAATTATATTTGTTATGAGTTGTCATTATATTGTTATGATTTATAGTGTTTTTGTTATGATACTTTGGTGAATATTATGACATTGTTATGATTCATTGTAGTATTGTTATGATATTTTAAAAACGTTACGATTCTTTCATGTAACCTGTTAAATGACCTGTTTAGCAAGTTACTTTTTATGACTTGGCACAATATGAACCACATATCATATACCCTTTTAGAAGTTGCACATTGTAGACTTTTCCTACAACTATATATACAAATTCTCAATGTATTTGGAAAAATGATATTCTCGCTTTTGTTCCCACTTCGCGGTTCGTTTTCTTAAGTTATAAACATTCCAATGTTGAACCCAACACTCTATAATCAACTTATCAATCTTTTGGGTCACATAATTGAACTGATGCGTCAACTTTTAATTATCAAGAAAATAATACCATTAAGTTTGATAATTCTCTTAAAAAAAACGCACAATACTTTGAACTTAAAAAAAAAAAAAAAAAAAAAATCATGTTCACAATGTCCCTAGATTGGGGTAAGCACACTACCACTGTAGGTTTAGTTGTTGTAATATATTAATGATTCTTAGGTAGTCAAAAGTGTATGTTTGATTTTTAGGCAAATTACGTGGGTAGTTTTTATATTTTGTATATTGTGTTATTTTAATTTTTATATTTAAATTGGCTTAATTTTAATTTTTAATTTTAAACTTTGTGTCAATTTGGTCAAATTTGACTTTTTATTTTAAAGTCAAATTTGAGCCAATTGAAATTACAAAGACTAAAATAACACAATGTTTAAAATATAGGGACTACTAACGTAATTTATCCTTATTTTTTGTTTCTATTTGTTTGTTTGTTACATGATATTAAATATTGTTATACTGCCACATATATATACTATTACTAAGTGAATGTTAGACTTTAGTGTCCAAGCTTTCTCCCTATGCCATGTGACATATTTTTCTATTTTAAAATAAAAAGTTATACAACGTCATGGTGCACAAGGTTTGAACTCATGATTTTGAATTTCATTAAAAACATTCTTATCACTTAGGCAATATACATATTATAATATTATTTTTTTTATTATTTATTTTTAATCTTATGTATTTGAATTATATACACATCGCGTATCACCTGCTAATATATATATATATATATCAAGTGAACACTCATGTTGGCGTCCTAAAGCCTTAGTTTCTCTACGTGCCAAGTTGATTTATCAATTAAAAAAAAATATTTTGAAAAGAGTACAAGACTTGAACATAATATCCTTAAGGTTAACAAAAAAACACACTCCGCCCTTAATGCAATTTTTAAATATATGGCATTTTTGTATTCTCACATACAAACAAAGAATTCAGATGCAGTGGAACGAGCCTCAATGAGCTACCGTGAAGCCCATCTCTCTGTTGCCTGACTCTCTTGTGCACAGCAACTGCTAGAAAATGCCTCCCAAGCTTCTTACACATTCACTCCCCTCATCTCCCTCTTACACAATTATTCATCTCTCTCTCTCTCTCTCTCTCTCTCTCTCTCTCTAATATATATATACACCTACTACAAGTGGACATAAATAATTAATTAGTTAGAGAAATTTAAAATAATTTATAGTAATTAGGGCAAAACACCAATAAATCCCAAATTTTAATATGTTAAACCATTTGGTCCTGCCTTTTATTTTGTAGACTAATAAGTCCTATTTGAATGTTAAAAGCTCACTATAGACATTTTTTAGATTTCTCTCCTTTCCGAATATCAGCAACATTAACTACACCAACAACATCATCAAACATTAACTACATCAAACATCATCAACATTACCAACATTATTAAACATCATCAACATTGATCAAATATCAACTACATCTCAAACATTAACTACATCATCAAACATCATCAACATCACCAACATCATCAAACATCAACTACATCATCAAACATCATCAACAACACCAACATCATCAAACATCAACTACATTATCAAACATCATCAACATCACCAACATCATAAAACATCATCAACATCATCAAACATCAACTACAATATCACCAACATTGTGAACATCATCAAATATCAACTACATCTTCAACCTCATCAAACATCATCAACATCAACTACATCATAAAACATCATTAACATCATCAAACATCAACTACATCATCATATATCACCAACATTGTGAACATCATCAAACATCAACTGCATCTTCAACCTCATCAAACATCATCATACACCAATATGGGATACAATATATTGATGTTTATACAATATAACAAACAAAGATACCGTACCAAATATAAAAAGGACTAAATGGTTTACAAAAAAACACTCAGGACTAGATAGAGCAACATTTCCCAATATAGGATTTATGAGTAATTTTTCCTAGTAATTATAATATTTTGGGGTATTTTTGAAAAAAAATAAAAATATAAATGAAATTAACACCAAAAGAGGTGTTCGTTATATATATTATATAAAACACATACCCTTTTGAAACGAGGGCTACTAACAATCTCATTTTTTTTTTTTACCCCCACTCTCTTTATTATTTATTATTTTTTTCATCTCTAAATATTAGTCTCTTATTTAATTTTTTATTATCTCAAAATATTAGTCCTTTATTTCATCTTTCATTGTCCCAAAATATTAGTTCATTTTCAAAAATTAAGGACTAAAATAATATGAATTTCCTAGTTTGCTCTTCTTTTAAATTCATTAACAACACAAAAATTACAATTTTGACAATTGATATTCCCAAAAAATATACTATCAAAGAGTAATTTTGAAAAATTAATTTTTTTAAAGTGCAATAATTGTACCACAAAAAAAAGTTAAATTTCTCAAAAAAGACTATTATTTTGAAACAAATGGAGTACAATTTTTTGCTAACATAAAATATATCAACTTTGTCTCCATTCCTAATCATATCCCTACCTTAGCTCTTGCTAGTACCCCCTCCCTAGCCATCCACAACTTCGATAACCTATCTTGACCTTGCCCTAATCCTCCTTAACTCATTCCTGTCCTGCCCTCTCTGAACCCATCCCCACCATCTACGTCTTTGCTCCAACCATACCCTGCGTTGTAGCCTCCATCAACCCCTCACCCCTTGTTTCCCCAAACTCTCATGACCACTACAGCCTCTTCACCCTCCATGCACAAGCTCAATCCTACGCAACCTCACTTCTGACGTAGACCATTTTCAACTGTTACTCAAACCTTTCATCAAATATTTGATGAAAAATTGTGTCTTTTTCTGCTCCAACGGCTTCATCAAATAGATATCTATTGAGATTCTTTGAACTCATTATGTTTTTATTATTTCAAATCTGTCGGTTACATTGGTTTATATACTGTATCTAAATCATACAAAATATCTAATCTGAAACTAACTCTAAACAAACTAACTAACTCATAACAAACTAACTAACCACCACAACTAATTCCACTAGGTTTACAGATCTGTGATGGTGCAGCTCTAACAGACAAAGACAGCTGTCCATGAGAGCTATGAGCAGATGGTGATGAAAGCTAAGTGCAGTGAGCAGAGGACTGAATGCAGTGAGCAGAGGATGATACTTCTTCAGCCCCCCCTCAAGCTGATAGGGGAAGAAACCACTAACAGCTTGTCACGAAGATAATGAAATCTGGAAGGAGAAAGAGGCTTTGTGAAAATATCTGCGACCTGATCCATGGTAGGAATATACTTAAGTTCAATCTGATTGGCAACCACTTTTTCCCGAATAAAATGACAATCGATTTCTATATGTTTGGACCTTGAATGGAAAACAAGGTTGGATGCTAAGGCCATGGCAGATAAACTATCACACCATATGACAGGAACAGTAGAAGATGAAACACAGAAGTCCTTAAGCAATTGTTGAATCCAAGTGAGCTCAGCTGTGGCATGAGCTAAGGCTCTATACTTAGCTTCAGTGGATGATCTAGAAACAGTTGCTTGCTTTTTAGCGGACCATGAAATCAAGTTTGAGCCAAGATATACACAATAGCCAGATGTTGATTTTCGATCAAGACTATCATTGGCCCAGTTAGAGTCGGAGAAGGCAGAAAGAGCAAATGAACTTGGGGTGAAAAAGAGACCATAATGTAGAGTCCCTTTAACATATCTAAGGAGCCTCTTAACAGCTTGAAAATGAGCATTAGTAGGGAGATGCATAAACTGACACGCTTGATTAACAGCATAGGAGAGATCAGGTCTGGTGATAGTCAAATATTGCAGTCCACCAACCAAACTTCGATATAGTGAGGGCTGAGCAAATGGCAGAGAATCAGTTGTAGAACACACAGCTTTAACAACCATAGGAGAGGAACATGGTTTGCAGTCGGCCATTCCTGCTTTGTGCAATAATGCAGCAGCATATTTAGCTTGAGATAAAAAGGAACCATGCTCATCAGACTGAATTGAAATGCCCAGAAAATAAGACAAAGAACCAAGGTCTTTCATGGAAAATGACTGGTGCATGTGTTGAAGAAGTAGATCAATGAAAGCAGAATCATCACCAGTTAATAAGATGTCATCAACATACACCAAGAGCAGAGTGAGACTTGTAGAAGTTTTTCTGATAAAAAGAGAGGCATCAGACAGACTGTTGGTGAATCCTTGAGAAAGCAAGAAAGTTGAAAAAGTGGAATACCAAGCCCTAGGGGCTTGCTTGAGACCATACAAGGCCTTCTTGAGTTTGCAAACATGAGTAGAAGATTGTTCAAACCCTGGAAGCTGCAGCATATAGACCTCTTCTTGAAGAGTACCATGAAGAAATGCATTGGAGATGTCAAGCTGTTTGATAGACCATTGAGATTGAAGAGCAACACTTAAAAAGATTCGAATGGTGGGTTGTTTAGCCACGGGACTAAAAGTCTCATGGAAATCAATGCCCTGTTGTTGTAAAAATCCCTTGGCCACCAATCTAGCTTTATAACGAGCAATAGTACCATTTGAATCTCTTTTAATGCGAAAAACCCATTTGCACCCAATGGCAATTTTATGAGAAGGAAGAGGAACAAGGTCCCAAGTGCCCTTGTTGTTGAAGAGCTTGATATTCTTCCTGCATGGCTTGAAACCACACATGAGAGTGAAGAGCATCATGAATAGATGTAGGTTCAGTTTCAAGAAGAGAAACTTTAGCAGAAAAACAGTGAGGAAGTTTATGTTTAGATCTAGTAATCATGGGATGTATGTTAGACACGGAGGAAGGAAGAGAAGGAGGAGGTAAATCAATAGTAATGGAGGAAATAGGAATAGGCTGAGGAAGAGGAGGAGGAGGAGTAGGCTCAGATCTGGAAGAGGGCTCAGAAGGAGTAGGAGATGAAACAGATGAAGAAGGAGACTGAGTAGGAATGGCAGATGAAGAACTGAGTGAAGAAGGCCAAAAAAAAAGATGTAAGAGTAGATAAATCGGAAGATGAAGAAGAGGAAACTGAGGACTATTGCTGAGAGAAAGGAAAACATGATTCATTAAAAATGACATGCCTAGAAATGTAGATTTTTCCAGAAAGAGGCTCAAGACATCTATATCCCTTAATAATAGGATGGTATCCTAAGAAAACACAAGACATGGATTTTGGTGCCAGCTTGTGAGGAGCATAAGGCTTTAGCCAAGGGAAGCACTGGCAACCAAAACACTTTGAAAAGAGAAAAATCAAGTATGCTATGAAACAACATTTCAAAAGGTGTCTTGTGATGTAAAATACTAGAAGGCATTTTGTTAATGAGAAATGTGGCTGTGGCAATAGCATCAAACCAAAAATGAATTGGAACAGATGAGTGATGAAGCAATGTGATGGCAGTTTCAATAATGTGTCTGTGTTTGCGTTCAGCTATGCCATTTTGAGCCTGAGTATAGGGACAACTACTTTGATGAATAATGCCATGAGAAGACAGCAAAGTATCAATTCTTTTATTGACAAATTCAGTGCCACAATCAATCCTAAGTATTTTTAGAGAAGTCTGAAACTGAGTATCAATATATGCTTTGAATACAAGCAATTTATCATACACCTCACTCTTGTAGTTCAAAGGATACACCCAAGTAAATCTACTGTAATCATCCACAAACAAAACATAGAAATGAAATGGTGCATTATCTACTGTAAAGGGACCCCATACATCACTATGAACTAAGGCAAAAGGACAATTGACAGAAGCATTAGACAATGTGAAAGGAAGTCTATGAGATTTAGACACATTACAATTAAGGCAAGACAAGGCCTTATTCAAAGACAATTTATTTGGTAAAACACCAGCCAGATGCTGAAGCTTTAAAGAGGATGGATGGCCTAATCTTTGATGCCAAAGCAAATCAGACACAGGTGCTGAAGTGCTTGACTGAAACACAGATGCTGGAGTGCTATCAGACACAGGAGCTGAAGTAGTTGACTGAAACACAGGTGCTGGAGTGCTAGATTGAAAAACTTGAGGCGAAGAGCATTGTTCAGATGAAGGAATGAACTAGTAAAGACCATTGATATTAACACCTCTATGCAGAATCTTGTTCGTGCATTTGTCCTGAATGACAAAAGTGTTAGCATAAAAAATAACAAGACAGTTGAGGTCTTTGGTGAGTTGATGCACAGATAAAAGATTTGAAGAAATGGCAGGAACATGAAGAAGATTTAAGAGAGGAAAAGAATACTGTGGAGTTGGCAAGATACCTTTACCTATATGACTGATTTGTAAGGAAGAGCCATTACCAATTTGAACATGATCCTGACCTTGATAAGGCTAAAATTGTTGCAGATTAGTCAAGTCATTAGTCAGATGATTGGTAGCAGCAGAGTCAACATACCAAGGAGGTATGAGAGGATCAGAAGAAGACTGAGGGACTGAAGCAGCATAGGACTGAGGAATTGAAGCAGCATAAGCCTTTGACTGAGACAGAGAAGACTGAGAGGAAGTGCTGCTAGAGAAAGGCTGAAAATTAGGATCCAGTCGATGCCAGCAGTCAAAAGCATTATGATTCCAACCTCCACAAATCTGACATCCAGAGTTAGATCCAGAGTTAGAAGAAAAAGCTCCTCTGGATCTATTATTATTATGATTATTGTTGTATCTATTATTGAATCTGCCACCTCGAAAAGTATTATATCTACCTCTGAAGCCACGATAAGAACCTTTGCCTCTTGCAGAGTGAAAACCTCTATTAACAAAATTTGAAGAATCATAACCTGATGAAGATGATCCTCGTGAGGCAGAGTAGGCAACATTAAGATCAGTGCCAGTAGACTGTTTAAGTTTCTGTTCAATATGAATGGATTCAGAACATAACAATGAACACAAATGTTCCATTTTCACAGGCTCAGACCGAGTACGAATAGAAGTTTTGAAAGCATCATATTCCTCTGGTAGACCATTCAAAGTTAGGAAAACCAGATCTTCATCATCAACTTTTGCAGAAGCTAGAGCAAGCTGTGCTGCAAGATCTTTGATTTGAGATAGATATACCTCCATTGAAGATGATTTCTTACGAAGAGTTTGAAGTTTGGTTTTTAGTTGATGTATATGAGAGCGTGAAACTGAAGTAAACTGCTTCTCTAAGAATTGCCATACCTGATCACTTTGAGTCAGATGAAGAACAGAGGAATAAATGGATGAAGATAGAGTTGCAGTCAGACAAGTGAGCAAATGTGCATCAATCAATTGCCATTGCACATAACTTGGATTTGAAACAGTTTTTCCAGATTCATCAATGAGTTCTGGAGATGGACATGGATGAGATCCATTAACATGATCAAGAAATCCAGATGCTTTAAGCACATTTGTCATCTGCGATTTCCATATGAGGAAATTGTTGGATTCAAGCTTCACTGTAATGAGAGAGTTGAAATTTGAAATCAGTAAACTGAGATTTGGTGGGAGAGAAGAATCAGCCATTGAAGACCTGTGGATCTTGCTCACGAGAGCTTAATGCTCTGATACCATATTGAGATTCTTTGAACTCATTATGTTTTTATTATTTCAAATCTGTCGGTTACATTGGTTTATATACTGTATTTAAATCATACAAAATATCTAATCTGAAACTAACTTTAAACAAACTAACTAACTCATAACAAACTAGCTAACCACCATAACTAATTCCACTAGGTTTACAGATCTGTGATGGTGCAGCTCTAACAGACAAAGACAGCTGTCCATGAGAGCTATGAACAGATGGTAATGAAAGCTGAGTGCAGTGAGCAGAGGATGATACTTCTTCAATATCAAATATAGGATTTTACTTTTTTTTCATCAAATTGAGGACGAATGTGCCTTTCATCAAATCACTATTTATAGCCATTTAATTTTCACCACCGAATGTCCCCCCAGATGACCACCTCAAGGCAAAAGGTTATGAAAAAATTACACTGGTCGGTCGACCCCATCGTCCCCTCGATCGTTCGCCCTGATAACCACCTTAAGGCAAAAATTTGTAAAAAATTTACACTAGCCGGTCGATCGGCTGGGCATCCGCCCAGTCTTCAGCCCAATCGACTGATAGTCTGATGAAGCTTCAAAAACCTCCGTTGGAGCACTTGATATCAAATAGAATTTTTACTCAAATTTGATGAAAAATTTGATACATCGTTGGAGATGCTCTTAGAAAGTGATAAATCAAAGAAAGAAAGAGATAGAGGTTGTGAAGAAGAAGAAGAAGAAGAAGAAGAAAGAGAAAAAGAAAAGATGAGAATAACATGCGATGAGATATGAGAGAAAAATGAGAGAGGGTTTCACGACTAGGGTGCCATAGAGGGGTAGGTTTTGGAGGAAGAGGAGTTGAGTAGTGGTGGGGGTGGTCACGACTAGGGTTTCTCATAAACAAGGAGTTGTGATTGTTGAAATGGAAAAAAAATGAGGTAAGGGTCGTTGAGGAAAAAGGATAAAAAGTTGGGTGATGGCATGGAAATAGTGGGATAAAACTTGCCAAAAGATGGGGTAGTTGCCAAAAAGGTTGGGAGAAGAGGTTGCCAGAGGTCGGATAATGGCAAAGAAAGGTAGAGAGATTGGGCAATGGGGCTACAAGAGGTAAAGGTGGCAAGAGAGGGGGTTGCTGGAGGAAGGGATGGCAGGGCGAGATCCACAAAAAAGATATTGTTAAAATTACAGTGGGTGTTTAAAAAAAAAAAGTAGGAATTTATTTTGGTGGATGAATTTCCAACGAAGTCTGGGTCGAAAGTAAAGTGGTAAGGGATATTTGCAGCAGCCCTTTGAAGCTTTGTCCCGATTTTATTATGCCTAAAATATTCATTTTAAATTTAACTGTTTCAAACTTGTTGTGATTGATTTAACTATTTCACAAATACATATAGTGTATCCATACAATTGGTATATATATAATTTCTTATATAAGGTGTGTGTGAAATGGAGTGTGTTATTGAATTGCACTTACCAAAAAAAAAAAATTACATCGAACATGTGTCTGTGAATTAATTTCTTGGGTAAATTACGCTTTGCTCTTTTATATTTGAGAACTTTCCCACTCTGATGTTTAAAGATTATTATTATTTTTTTTTATCTCATTTTCATTTTTCATGTTTTAATTTTTTTCCGATTTACTCCTAAAATTAATTTATGTTCGAAATTAAATAGAAAATATCAAAATAATAGTTATATAACATAAAGGTATTTTATTATATACAACTCACATCTCTAACATAAATTTAAGGAAGATTGACCAATAAGTCCCATTTTTTGAATTTGTGATTCATATAGTCTCATATTTTTTATTGTGATCCATTTAATCCTTTTGGATATGTAATGACTCATTTGCCCGCCATAATGGAGTGTTACATTTGAAAAATATATATTAAATTTTTTTTATTGTCACATCATACCTACCACGTTGAAATGTTACATTTGGGAAAAATACACTAATGAGTTTTAAATTTTTTTGGAATGTCATATCATACTCGCCACGCTGGAGTATCATATGTTACATTTGGAAAAAGTACACTAAGGAATTTTTAATTTTTTTTAAGTGTCATGTCATACCCGTTACGTTGTCACATTTGAAAAAAAGTACACCGTTAGGTTTTTATTCTTGGCAATCCCGTTTGACAAAATTCCTTTCAGTTGTAATTTTGTTCAACTTTTATTTCAGTGAGGTTATGAGTTTTTAGATGCGAATCCAACTCGAATTGTGCCTTGCAGAGATGTTTCAGAAGTTAATTCTTTCATGTTTGCCACTTCGTTGACTATGTCAGGGATTGAGCTGCCCGGTTAGCTCGCGGGGGTCGAGGGGGCAACGCCGCTTGGTGGGTCCGAGGTAGTGCCCTGGCGAGGTCGAGGGGCAATGCCCCCCAAAGCAAAAGGCAAAAATGCAGTCGAAGTTTCTTGTCCGCTCGAGCGGCCATTGTGCGCTCGAGCGGAGAATCTTTTATTCTAGAAGTTTGAACTGTCTGTAAAAGTACTGGAAGTCATGTTTTTGCGCTCGAGCGAAACTTTCTACACTCGAGCGTCAGCCCGCTCGAGCGACCATTCCTACGCTCGAGCGGAAATCGCAGATCAGTTTTCTATATATATGTGGTTTCGTCTATTTTTAGGGTTACGGCTTTTAGATCTTCTTCTTGGATATTAGGGTTTATATTTGGAGCTTCTTTTCTAGTTTCTTTGATATTTGTTTGAGTTTAAATCTAGTTTAAAAAGTATACATCAAAGGATTGTTTGTTTCGTTCAATACAAAAGAGAGAGTTGTTCATCGGTGAGTTCTGGAGAATTTGGGCCAAAAGCTTTGGTGGATTCTGGAGTGGCTCATCATCGTGGATTCGACATCGACATTGTGGATTCAACGTTAGGCAAGACAATTCCGAGGTGAAGACGGGTTGGAAGAGGCACATAGGGATTGATTTGATTCGAGTATGGATTTGCTAGGCAATTGAGAGTACACTTGTGTACACTACAAGAAAAATCACCTTTGGCGACAAAATTTTTAGTCGCCAAAGGTCCATTTTTAGTCGCCAAAAGTCGCCTTTTTACCTTCCCGGACTAAATTTTTTAGTCGCCGATTTTGTCGCGAATAAACGGTCGCAAAAGGTTTTGGCGACTAAAAAGGTTTTAGTCGGCAAAAAGACAGGTCTTTAGTGACCAAAGTTTTGGTCACCAATACTCAATTCCACTGTTTAAAATTATACATTTGGCGACTAATCTTTTAGTCGCCAATAGTTGATGGAACGCCGACCAAACTGTTTAGTCGCCAAAACAAATACTTTTGGCGACCAATAGTTTAGTCGCCAAAGGTTGTTCGGTGGAAAAAAAGAAAAAAAAGAAAAAAAAAGCTAACTATTTTGCTTTTTCTGAGATTCAATCCACCAACCTTCTACCTTCTAAACCTTTAGCAACACACTCTTTCCACTATGCCACTACAACATCACATGAATATATATGCAATATATATTATTTATATACTATATTGACCCGTATTAATATAAAACTATATATATAAATATAATTATTTTTATGCAATATATTTATGTAAAAAATAAATTATTTACTAAAAAAAATTGAAGCCACTTTTGGCGACTAAATATATTATTTAGTCGCCAATAATGTAATTTTGGGCTACTAAAATATTTTTTAGTCACTAAAAAAATAAGTTCCGGCTGAAAGTAGCATTTTTGGCGACTAAACCTGTTTTTAGTCGCCAAAAACGTCCCTTTTTGGCTACTAAACTGAATTTTAGTCACCAATTGCCTATTTTTAGCTACTAAATTTTTTTTAGTAGCCAAAAAGCTTCACTTTTAGCGACCAAACTGTTTTTAGTCGCCAAAACACGTAGAATCGGCGACCAAACTGTTTTTTAGTCGCCAAAACCTATACTTTTGACTACTAAATTATTTTAGTCGCCAAAAACCATCACTTTTGGCTACTAAAAACCTTTCGTCACTAAAACCCATACATTCGGCGACTAAATCTATTTTTAGTCACCAATAACTATACATTTGGCTACTAAACTCTTTTAGTCGCCAAAAGTCTTCACTTTTGGCTACTAATTTCATTTTAGTCGCCAATTGTACTACTTTCAACGACGAAAATTTGGTTTTTAGTCGCCAAAACTGCTTTTCCTTGTAGTGGTAATTCCTTTATGTCTTCGTAGTGGATTATTTTGTGGCTTTTGCCCGTGGTTTTTTATCATAATTGGAGACACTCCAATTATGATTTTTCCACATTAAATCGTTGTGTTGTTTTGTCTTTGATTGTTTGATTGGGATTAATATTTACTCATTAAAATTAATAAATAATCACAAATCAATATTTACGAGATTTGTAGATTTTTCAATTGATATCAGAGCAGGTCGCTCTATTTTAAAAAAAAAAAAAACTATTAGAGCGAGATCTTGTTTGATTTGTGATAATGGATTCAATTCGTAAGGGAAATTCTATGGTTCGACCACCCCTACTTGACGGATCCAATTATTTTTTTTGGAAAGCTCGGATGAGATCATTTTTAGAATCTATTGATGAAAAAGTTTGGCAATCAGTCATATATGGGTGGACTAAACCAACGATTACTGTTGATGGAGTAACTTTCCCCAAACCAATTGATAAGTGGGACACAATTGATTACCAAAATAGTAGCTGGAATAATAAAGCTATCAATTCTCTCTTTTGCATTGTCACACCTGAAAAGTTTAGTCGTATTTGCAGTTGTGAAGTCGCAAAAGAGGCTTGAGATATCTTACAAACTATTCATGAGGGTACTCCTTTAAACACTCAAAACTTCAAAGGCTCACGTCTAAATTTAAAAACCTTTCAATGAAAAATAGTGGGACATTTAATAAATTTTATACGAAGTTTAGTGACATTGTAAATTCCAGCTTCAATTTAGGTGAAAGAGTACCTGAATCCAAGATTGTGGGAAAATTTTTGAGGTCCTTGCCCTATCGAGTCCAACCAAAAGTTACAGCTATTGAGAAGGCTTAAGATGTTGACAATCTCAAGCTGGATAATTTAGTTGGAAATCTCCAAACTTATGAGGCATATAGAAATTTCAAAAAGAAACAAAAAGACGATATTGCTTTGAGTAGTGCTCATACAGTTAGAAAAGATTGTGAGATTGACTCCAAGATTATGGATGCTTTCGTAAAACAATTTAAAAAGTATTTTTTGAAAAAGAATCCTAATCTTTTTGAGTCAACTCATAAATCCAAAGGCAAAGATAAATTCAAAATTAATTCTATAACCCAGAAAAATAGAGGAAAGATATAAAAGAACTCTGAAAGAGTCCAATGCTATAAATGCCAAGGATTTGGCCACTTTGCTCAAGAATTCCCTACTCGTTTGAGGAAGAAAAAAGCCCTCGCTATCACCTGGGATGATGAATCAAAAATTGATAAAGATGAAAGTGACAACGAAGATCAAGGTGAAGAAGCACATGAACAATTTCTTGCTTTCATGGCGGCTTCCGAAACTGAAGGACGAATAGAGTATTTGAAGAGGCCGGTTGAGAATGCCACTAATAATGAATCCTCGGGGAGTGATAATGAAGAGCTTCTGCAGTCTTATGAAAAGTTGTATAAGGAATCTCTTAATTTATCCAAATTGAATGACAAACTCACTACGAAACTCAAAGGATGTGAAATTGAGAATGTCAAACTAAAGGAGGTGATTTCCAAGGCTAGGAATGATGCCATCAAGATATCTAATGATCGACAAGCCTTTTGTGCAAAACTCTTGACTTGTGAGACAGAGAGGAATGAGCTATAGCAAATCTATGCAACATATGAAGAAAAGATTGAAACTCTCAAGATGTCTCAAGGGGCCTTAGAAGAGCTAATCATCAAGAAAGAGGAAGAGCTCAAGTGTGCTATGGCAACCATTGGTCTTTGGAACAAAGGATCAAAGGCTTTGGACAATATCATTGGGTCTCAACAAATTTGTTCTGACAAGAGTGGCTTTGGCTTTGGTGGTAAGAAAGAGCAAAAACAGAGTGCATCCACATCTCATGATACAAGAACTCAAAGGCAGGGGGAGCACAAGATTCAACGAGAGGAAAGACTTCTCAATTTTCCTAGAGTTGGTAAGGTCAAAGAAAAAAAGGTACACCTTGTACAACCTGTTTTTGTTTGTCATCATTATGATATGTATGGTCATATTCGCCCTTATTGTTATGAGTTGCATGAGAGAGTATCTCATAGAGATAAAAGAAATTCCAACATTTCGTGGAATAGGAGACACTTCATTGGTTGTAATGAGATTAAGGGTGGTCATAGTAGACCTTGCTATTTTGATTTGCTTAAGACCAAACATGGAGCGAGTTTGCATTTGCCTAGACCTAGGAATAGGAAGTTGGAAACCACGTCGCGACAGGTTCCCATTGAAAGGGAAGGGAACCACAACGTCAAGACACCACCCAAGAACTGCATTTCTCTTAACTTTGTTTATACTAAAGCAGTTTTGGTGAGAAAACTTGACTTGTGTTAAGTTGTTTATTCATTTTTTTTTTTTTTTTTTTTTTTTTTGGAGGGGGGGATCATTTAATGTGTGGTATCATTTAGCGTGTGCTTGTTCATTTGATGTCTTGCTTTATTTTTTTTTTTTAAAAATTCAAAAAGATTTTCTCAGTATGATTTTGCAAGCTTGAAATTTTTGAGAAGTTCTTGTGGCATATTGGAATTGATGAAAATATCCATTACATGTTAATATGTGTGTGCTTTCTATGGTCATTACTCATTTTGGAGTGTGTGTTCTTTGATTAGTATGTCTCATTCTGTACACACTCTTGGATTAGCAAATATAGGAATCTTCCGCCTTAGTGATCTTTTTTTTCTATGGACTTTTGGCATTATATCTTTTGCTTTTCTAGAGGAATTGACCTGTACTAGCATATCATGGATGATGTTGAGTCTCTTAACCACCTTCTATCTTTTTGCATCTCCACGACTTTTCCCTTAGTTCTTTGTAGTCCAACCATGAAGAAAATGCTACCTCAGAGTCACCAACCAGGCTATCCTTATTATATCCATGCTTCTTTGGTTCGGTTTCCATACTCTTGAGCATGTCAGCCGCCAATGAGTGTGCAAAAGAAAGAAAAGAAAAAATGTGCAAAAGAAAGAAAAGAAAAAAAATGTGCAAAAGAAAGAAGAAGAAAAGATTCATTGATTGAGGGGGAGATTCCGCGTTTACTTAACAAAGACCTCTTGATTCCTAGTGGTTTAACTTTCTTTAGGTGTGCTTAGATTCTCTTGCCGGAGGTCCAGCTTTTAAATCACTACTAGGATTTGAATCTAGTGTTTGTCAAACTCCAAGAGTCACTCATACACCTTTTTTATGGGATCTTGCTTTTCACATAATGCATCACTTTCTTTTATGGGGAATTTTTTAGAGGCTATGCACGTTGTATTTTCAAGTAATTGTGTTTCTTGGATAATCTTGTATGTTTTAAGGTACAAATATGAAATTCCTTGTTTGCTCCACCATATTATTTTTGTCATTTTCTTCTTGTTCACTGTTTTCAGTGTTTGTGGTTGCTTTTAGTGAGGGGGAGTTTGGTTCATCTTTGATTGGTTTGGTAAGGGAGTTTGGCATTAGTTGGTTTGTATGTTGCTATCCACTGCTTGTTTATTACTTACTTCTCGTAGGTTATTAATTTTTACATCATCTTGTCTCTGCTTGTTTGGTTTATACTCTTGCTTTCGTTGATTAAGCTTCTTTTGACAATTCATGACAAAAAGAGGGAGAAGTTTGAGTGAAAATCAAAATGGTTTTTGAGCATGTTTGCATGTTTCTTAAGATTGTCATCTATTCATACTACATGCTACATGTTCTTAAATCTCCACTTGACATGTATTCATATTTCCATTTCATGCTTCAAGATAATCTTATCATATGTCTATTGCTTTTTCATATACTCTTGTGACACTAATAGTTGTTTCGGAAATTGTGACACTAATAGCTGTTTTGCAGATCGTGATCTTGAGAAAGAAGTTTGCTTTTGTTGGCTTTAATAGGTTGGGGTGATTAGGATTTCATTTATTAGGTGTGTTTTATCACGGCATTGCCAAAGGGAGAAATTGTTAAGTTTTTATTTTTGGCAATCCCGTTTGACAAAACTCCTTTTCAGTTGTAATTTTATTCAACTTTTATTTCAGTGAGGCTATGAGTTTTTAGATGCGAATCCAACCCGAATTATGCCTTGCAGAGATGTTTCAGAAGTTAATTCTTTCATGGTTGCCACTTCACTGACTATGTCGAGGATTGACCTACCTAGTCAGCTCGCAGGGGTCCAAGGGGTAGCGCCCCTTAGTGGGTTCGAGGTAGTGCCCAGGCGAGGTCGAAGGGCAGTGCCCCCGAAGCAAAAAGCAAAAAGTAAAAATACAGTCAAAGTTGCTTGTCCGCTCAAGCGGCCGTTTGTGTGCTCGAGCGGAGAATCTTTTGTTCTAGACATTTAAACTGTCTGCAAAAGTACTGGAAGTTGTGTTTTTGCGCTCGAGCGGAACTTCATGCGCTCGAGCGGCCATTTCTGCGCTCGAGCGGAGATCGCAGACCAGTTTCTATAAATATATGGTTTCGTCTATTTTTAGGGTTATGGCTTCCAGATCTTCTTCTTGGATATTAGGGTTTATATCTGAAGCTTCTTTTCTAGTTTCTTTGATGTTTGTTTGAGTTTAAATCTGGTTTGAAAAGTATACATCAAAGGATTGTTTGTTTCATTCAATACAAAAGAGAGAGTTATTCTTCGGTGAGTTTCGAAAAATTTGGGCCAAAAGTTTTGGTGGATTCTGGAGTGGCTCATCATCGTGGATTCGACATCGACGTTATGGATTCAACGTTGGGCAAGACAATTCCGAAGTGAAAACGGGGTTGGAAGAGGCATATAGAGGTCGGTTCGATTCGGGCGTGGATTCACTAAGTAATTGAGAGTACACTTCTGTAATTCCTTTATGTCTTCTTAATGGATTATTTTGTGACTTTTGCCCATGGTTTTTTATCACAATTAGAAGCGCTCCAATTGTGATTTTTTCATGTTAAATCATTGTGTTGTTTTGTCTTTGATTGTTTGATTGGGATTGCTATTTATTCATTAAAATTGATACATAATCACAAATCAATATCTAAGGGATTTCTAAATTTTTCAATTAAAGAGTTTTTAATTTTTTTTAGAGTATCAAATGTAGTTTTTTTGGAGTATTACGTCATAACTGCTACATTGGAGTGTCACATGTTACAGTTGGGAAAAGTACATTAAAGAGTTTTTAATTTTTTTGGAGTATCACACCATACCCACGATGTCGTCACCTTTGAAAAAAGTACATAAAGAGTTTTTAGTTATTACATTATACCTGCTATGTCGTCACATTTAGAACAAGTATCCTAATAAATTTTTAGTTGTCATGTCATACCCGTCACATCGTCACATTTACGAAAAATATATTAAAGAGTTTTAGTTTTTTTGAAGTATCACATGTTACATTTGAAAAAAATACACTAAAGAGTTTTTAGTTTTTTTAGAGTATCACACCATACCCGTCATGTTGTCACATTTAAAAAAAGTACACTAAAGAATTTTTAATTTTTTTGAAGTGGCACAACATGCTCGCCATGTTGGAGTGTCACATTAATACCTGTCACATTAGAGTGTCACATCATACCTGTTACATTAATAAAATGGTATAGCCATTCACCAATATATTACCAAAATCGAAAATAGGACCACACAAAATGAAACTTTCCATTAATAGAACTTAACAGATCAATAGAAAAAACTTGGGACTAATTGGAGTACTTGTTTGTAAAATGGAATTTATTGGTAAATATTCCTAAATTTAAATCATAATATGATAATATATTTTTTATGTTATGTGAAGGTTATTATGACACTTTCTACCTAATTTTGAGTAGAAGTTAATTTTAAAAATAAATTATGAAAAACTTGAAATATAAAGGATCAAAGTAAAAATAAATAAATAAATAAACAAAATTTAAAGACCAAAAAAAAATAAAAAATGATCAAACGTAAAAAGGACAAAGTGTAATTTATCCTAATTTCTTTCTCCAAAGTATTCATGCATGGAAAAACTCTTCCAAAAAAAAAATGTTTAGTTTCTATTTTCAGGATACTTTTCAAAATATTCAAAAAAAAAAAAAATTTGTTTTTTTTTTTTTTTTTGGTTTCTACTAAATTTTTTTAATATTCTAAACAAATTTTTAAAAAATTTTAGATACACCTAACATAAGTACACTTAAAAAATAATATTTGTGAATAAAATGTTTTGAAAATTCACTAAATACTAAATATATATAAATACGAGAGTTCAATATATTTTTTATATTTTTATATATTTATTGATTTTTATAAATATTTTATTTTTTAGATTTATTTAAGTAAAGTAAGGTGTATCTAACAAAGTAAAAAAAATTACTTAAAATTTTAAAAAAATATTCACTAAAACAATAAAATATGAAAAATAAAAATTAAATTTTTAAAAAATTGAATTAATAAAATTAAAACCAAACACACTGAAGTCTCCCAAATGATTATCTATGTGAGACCAATATCTAATGTAGATAGACCTTAGATCAATAGCGTCGGTCTATCTTAGGGGCATTTTGACAAGTTAATAAAAAATTAATTTTTAAATTTTTTAACTTTTCAAAACCACATTATTCCTCTATTTTTTACACAAAAAATCAAAAAAATCAAAATCAAAAAATTAACTTTTCCTAACTTTCTAAAACACCACTTCATCTTTTTGTGGTTCACGTGTCAACATCGTAACTGCGGTGAAAATCTAGCATTAGATTCGCGTGTTTCACAATGCAAACCTTACTCGTTTTTTGTGGTGCTGAAATGGCAGTTTCGTGAATAAAGTAAACATGGAAGCTTTTTATAACCGCCTAAGACCATCTCCAATCCTGAACCAAACCTGTCATCAAATTTAAAATTTGGTGAAAAAATCACTTTTTCATGCTCCAACGGTTTCACCAAATCGGTATCAAATTCAGAATTCATCAAACAAATCATCAAAGCGAGGACAGGCTCTGCATTTCACCAAAACACTGTGCATGACCGTTGGGGGAGACGAACCGGTCGACCACCCGGTTGACCGGCCGGTTGACCAACCGGTCGACCACCAAAAGGTTCAAACAGTTCCCAAAAAAAGGTCAAACAGTTGAAAAAAAAAATATATTTTTTTTTTGCCTTACCGGTCGACCAGCCGGTTGACCCGCCGGTCGACCAACCGGTCGACCACTAAAAAGTTCAAAAAGTTCAAAAAAAAAAAAAAAAAAAATTTGGCTTAACAGGTCGATCAACCGGTTGTCCTGAAGGAGATTTGATGAAGGTGAACCGTTGGAGCCTTCAGTATCAAATTGAGGAAAGTGTCATTTTTTTACCTAGATTTGATGAAAAATTTGATTCAGGGTTGGAGATGCTCTAATTTGAAAAGTGGACTATTTTAAAAAAAATTCTAGGAAAATTTTATTTCACACATCTATTTTTTTCCGTATATATTTTTAATAAACTATTATTTTAATGACAATTTTGTCTTGAAGTAAAATGATTATAATGGATATCAAAGCACACTATTAGCATTAAAAAAAATGCTATACAAACAAAAAAAAATTACAAACTTTTCTTACAAACTAATGTGGCATGGAATAATACAACTTTAGAATGTGAAATGAGGTACAACTTACTAATATTCTAGGTGACACATCAGTTTGTAAGGAAAGTTTGTTTGTATAACACTACTCTAACATTAAATGAAATTTTTTTTTGCACACATTATTTAAAAATAAAAAAGAAATCTCTGTACACATCTTTTAAGTAAAAAAAAAAAACTAAATCCTAATTTTTTCATTATTTGTCACTTCCTCCATTGTTGTTCACTTATTCTATTGACTATTGTTTGCTACACACTCGATAGTAGGAATGGCAACGGGCCAGGGCGAGGCCGGGAATCACCCTTCCCGTCCCCGATCCTCGATAGTGAAAATTACCCCGTCCCCAGTCCCAATCGCCGACAGGGGGACCTCTCATCGTCCCTGCCCCCATCCCCTAACGGGGATCGATTTTCCCCGACCCCGGAAATTCCCCGAGCCAAAAAAAAAAAAAAAAAACAGAACAGCAGATCTGAGATAAACAACCATGGACAACAATAATAATCTAACAACAATGATCCTCTGTTTCTTTTTCGTCAACAACAACAACATCAACAATCAACAACCACATCAACAATCAACAACAACAATGAGATGATACATAAATATATACATACAAGTTAATCTATATTTATATATATTGAAAAATCAATGATGTACGGGGGTGAAATATCCTCTGCTTTCCGTACTCCTTGCGCTCCAAGCTTCTCTTGACGGAGTCTATCTCTGCAATATAAAAATGGTGAGCTGCCCGGCGGTGGTGTGCCGGAAAGACCCTCCGACGATCAAGTCAGATCACTAAAGAAGAAGACAATCGGAGGAGAGAGTTTGTGAGCGTGAATTTTCATACCTCCAACGTTCGTCTTTCTCCCTATTTCTAGGCTGGCCATGCAGCCTCAAGGTTGTGCGCGCACTTCCTCTGCTGTCCTTCCCTGGACAGGTGGCAGTGCGCGCCTCTCACCACCTTATGCGTGTAAAGGTTTTGTCCCTCCACCAGTACACACAGAACTGTCTAACGGTATTGAGGCGTGCATGGAGCAGATGTCCTCTCCCTCGCGCCATTGGTCCAGGTGGCACACATAACCGGAGTACCATAGCCGGCCTATTACTTGTGGAAGATCACCATTACATGTACATAACCGAGCTATATATCGCCATCCTGTCCCTTGGGATCCGGCGAAAGCCAGACCACTCCGACCGAGCTACTCCAGACCGGCTTATCAGGACCAACCAATTGCGAGGCATGCCGGCCCCCAACCATTCCATCTTAATTCTCGGTCACACGAAGCCATTCATCTCGGCTGGCCGGTCAAAGACACGCCGGCCTCGCTGCAGCCTCAGCTCAACCCGGATCACCCGATAGCTCGGTTACCGTTCGCCACTCCGAGCTCCGTCCGGAACGTGCGAGTCACAACCCGACTAGGGCCAGCTCGCGCTTGCCCGGTCATTGTCTCCAACCGTGCAAGTCAGTCGCATCAATAGAGGAGTTAGCTCTGCGCCGTGCATTCCGTTAAGTCTGACGTCGCCTCAGCTCGGCCGTACTGTCGTGCAAATCTTCCCTCTCAATTGCCCCTTAAACCCATCCGAGCTATCGTGATTGGGTTTACCGATGTGTCCGAGCTATGATTGAGTTACGCCCTCGCCAGGCCGAGTTTGAATAAGGAATGTCTGCTGCCGAGCTATGGTTCAATTGGGGACACTTCTGTCGCCGAGCAATCTCAATTGGCCGGCCATTACCTCCGCAGTCCCATCAAAGGTCGTACAGCCGTACTGTCAGCCGCGTTTTCAGTGCCACGTGTCATCACGCCATTGGGTCGTGCAGCCAGCCGTTCTGCATGCGCAGAATTCAAACGGCTGCGCCGTTTGGGTGGTTTTCCCCCCTTTTCCGTGCTCAGACCAAGGGTCACTAGGACCCTTCATAGCCTAAACCCTAGCCTCTCAACCCTTCACTTTCCATTATCCTCTTCAAGCCAGAAAACCCTAGCTCCCAGTCTCTTCGTTCTCTCTGCTGCTGTCTTGCCTCACGTTCCTTCCTTGCTCATTCTTTGCCATTTCTGACGGTGCATTCCATCCCTCGAGGCCCAACTCACCTCACCTCCGTTTTTGGTAAGTTTTTCGTCCCTCGTATTTTTACTTCCATTTTCCAGTTCTTCAAGTTCATTCTATCGTGTTCTTCATGTTTTTGTGTTGCTCTTCTGTGGTCTCAACAACTTCGCACCCTAGGAAAACTAGAACTGGTGGAGTGGAGGGGGGCCTTCGTGCCCCTCGATCCATGAGGCCTTCAAACCCTTTGAATTTGATATGAACAGTTCGAATCTGGACTGAACCGAGCTAAATGCTCATTTAGATCCGTAGGTAGAGCTATAGCCGAGCAAAAAACTGTTTGTGGCTTCACGTAGAAGCTGCGACCGGGCTGGATATTCCACTAGATCGGCGAGTAGAGTGAACCGAACTAAAACCGTGAAAACCCCCGCCTGACACCTCGACCGAGCTGAAGGATCAACTAGATCCTGCATGTAGCCTTAACCGAGCTAGAACCGGACTAGGAGGCTTAGGCACACATGTAGTTAAACCGAGCTGAGACATGTCGGTCAAAACACCAAATCCTTCCTTGAGCTATTTCCAATAAGAGCCGTGCAATATATGCCGTGCTAACCCTTGGAATTATTTTTTAACATACAAAACAAATAGGACCGACCAAGCCCGTCCAGCATTATAACTGGTGCAGCTCAAAGTCCGAGCAACCATACCAACATTTTTGATCGAGATACGAAGTTAATAAAACCGCCTTAGATGGGAAAATACCGGTTTATGGTCAGCACGCCCGGAGCGATGGCCGAGTTCCGCAGGGAGTACAACGTCCCTAACGACGTCGTCCTTGAGCTTGCTAAGAAAGGAGATACACCATGGGGGGACTTAGACCGGTGCCCATTCACGGTCGTTTCCATAGTAGAGGGAGGCGTCCGCTTCCCGATCCAGCCCTTGCTCTGTGAATTTTTGAGGCAGACAAGGCTTTGCCCGAGCCAAGTTTCAAATAACACATACAAGATAATAAACGGGGTCGTCGAGCTGAACCAGAAGCTCGGTCTGAATCTCGGTCTTGCTGAGATTTTCCATCAATATAGTTTAAGTAGGAATAAGAGCGGGCTCTGCTGGTATCTCAAAGTGAAAAAGGGCCGAGCAAAACTCATAGAGGGCAACCCCGACAAGGAAACAAATGACAACGACTTCCTCTAGGTGTCCGGTAATTACGAGGACACCGAGGCGCCCATACCGGGCTGGTATATTAGGAAAGATTTTGGCCATGCTGGTAAGTAGCCCGGCTGACCGCACTACCCTCTTTCTGCATTTCATTTTTGTCATCTTTGCCGGTCTAACACTTGTCTTCTTCTTGCAGATAGACATTTGGCAGCGGACTACCATCAAGCCGACCCAGAAGCCATCCGAGCTCTGCTGCGTCACCCGGCTGAGGAGAGAGAAGCATCGAAACTGCTCGGCTTCGAACAAACCTATCATTATCAAGCACCGCGCAAAAGCCGCGTGACCGACTTCCTTCGCGCGCCTTCTCCTGAACCCGATCCAAGCCTACCGCCGATCAGGCTTGTTCCCCTCACAGCCGAGCAGGAAATGGCAAAAATCAGGGCCATTAAGTCCATGATAACCGGGGAGGAAGGGGAATCCCAACCCCCAGAGGCGACCGGGGGAACATCCTCAACCCCAGCCGGTCAAACAGAAGGAGCTGTGCTTGCTCTTGCCAGCGAACAACCGGCTGGCCGGTCCAAGAAAAGACCGAGGAAGGAGAAAACCGGGCAAAGCCTCATTGATGAAGACTCCACCGAACTGGCCTCCAACGAGCTGGGCGACCAGGCCGAGCAAACACAGACTGGCAAATCCAAGGGCAAGGGCCCAGCCACCCCCCCGGTCTGGGCGCCCGAGTTCATGTACCAAGGCCGACCAGTTTCTGCTGAGGATTCGGTCTATGCTGATAAGGATTATTCCCTTGGTTTCAACATGACCAAGGGACTGATCTTTCCAGCGGACATGAAAAAACACGATGAGCTGTCCGACCTAAAGGTCCTCCGCTCGGCGTCGAAATCAATTGTGCTGGTAAGTCCGTCCTTTTTTCAACTGTCTGCGCGGTTATTGCTCAGTTTTTGAATGCTAACGATCTGTTGTTTGTTTGCAGGCCGCGCAAAAGACCTACCTCACCCACGATCGCATGATCAAATTGCGGCAAAGCCTGCGTGATGCCATCACGGAGAACAAGGCCCAGAAAGCCGAGATAGCAAAAGCTTAGGGCCGCGCAAGAAGCAATCGCTTCGGAGCGAGATACCCTGCTTCAACAAGTTGACCGAGCTGATGAGGACAAACAACGGGCCGTGAAGTCGGTGAAAGCTCGGTATCTCGCCGAGCTGCGAAAACTGCGTGACGCCAACAAGGAAGCTATGGATAAGGCGGTCGATGATGCTGAGGACCGAGGATACAAGCAGGGGGAAAAAACCTACGAGCGTCAAGTCCAGGCGACCAAGGACATCTTCTTCCAGTGCAGCTGGAAGGCTGCCGTGGAAAAGGTTGGCCTTGGTCAAGATTCTGACATGTTCGTCAACCCCCCTGCTGCCTATATCCCGGTGTACATGCAATCATATTCCAGGGCCGCACAAAACCGACTAATCGCGGAGGCAAGGAAGGAGGCTGAGGAAGAAGCCGCCGCCGCGCAGCCAACCGCACAAATTTCTTCTCCTGCGGTGTCTCCAGATGCCGAAAATGAAGAAGTTATTGACCGGGAGGTTGTCACGGTAGAGGGCACTGACAACGAAGCCGAAGAGAACCTGCCCGAGCAGATAACCGTTGCCGCCGAGCAAATGGACGAGACAGCCGAGCAGAGTCTTGGATTAGATTGATGATTTTCCTTTGTTTCTTGTTTACTCTTTTTTTTTTTTGTTTTTTTTTTTTTTTTTTGTTTTTTTTTTGTAACCGGGCAAGGCCCCACCCTTTTTACTGAATTTTCTTTCATCAATGAAACTTCCAACTTTTTGCTCGCACACTGTTATTTCTGTTCAGTTTTCGTACGTTTGAATTTCTTGCTTCGAACTTTAATCAACTGGCAGGTCGGCTAAACCGCACAAACTGCCGAGCTAAAACTAGCTCACAAGTAATCTAGTCAGGACTAGCAATTGTACTTTCAAATGAAATGACATTTTGCACCTAGCCGAGCAAAATCCGCTCGGCCTTGCTCAATTTGTAGACTGTAATTCCAGTACTTCAATATGGCCGAGCAAAAACCAGCTCGCCTTTCAAGTTGTTTAAAACGCCAATATTTTCCTTTAGTCGAGCAAAGTCAGCTCGGCCTATAACTGTTGGACAAGACACCAACGTTGCCAATTCCGCCGAGCAAAATTAGCTCATTTTCCATATTGGACAAGACACCAATATGCCAAATGGGCCGAGCAAAATCAGCTCGGCTCCTACATTGGGCAAAACACCAATGTTTTAGTTAGGTTGGTCATGCCGCCAACATTCCAACTGGGCGAGCAAAACCAGCTCAGCCCTAATGCGCATTGCTCCATAGGCGAATTGTTTGTGCGGTCTGCTCCCATTCCGAGGAAAACAGTCCGGTCCCGTCCAGGCCGGTCTTCTTGCCCCTGGCATCCATAATTGCCTTTTGTGTCTATATCATTGGACAAACATAATACCGAACAAGAAAAGGACTAATTTTCATTACAAAAACATTGCTATCTTTTACATCAAGTGCCAAAGGGCTAGGGGTCTAGAAAAGCTAAACAACATAAGCAAATTACATTTCAAAAGTAAAAGACCTTAAGGTTGGCTGCATTCCATGGTCGGGGGACAGCCTTGCCATCTAAATCTTCCAGATGGTATGCCCCCTTGCCAGCAAGACCAACCACCTTGCATGGTCCTTCCCAATTTGCACCGAGCTTTCCTTCGCCAGCGATCATTGTGTTGCCAAGCACTTTCCTTAAGACCCAGTCCCCAATCTTGAATAGCCTGTGATGCACTGCCTTGTTGTATTTTTTAGAGAGTTCCTGCTGATAGGTCGCTATGTGGATCAATGCGCGCTCTTGTCTTTCTTCAGCAAGGTCCAGCTCTAATGCGACGGCTTCATTGTTTAGGTCTGGCTGGAAACTTTCTGAGCGGATGGTTGGCATGCCAATTTCTAAGGGGATGACGGCCTCCATACCATAGGCCAAAGCGAATGGTGTCTCCCCGGTTGACCGCCTGGGCGTAGTGCGGTATGCCCAGAGCACATTAGGGAGTTCTTTAGCCCACCTTCCCTTGGCCTTCTCAAGCCGCTTCTTTAGCCCGTCCAGAATGGTCTTGTTTGAGGCCTCCGCTTGACCATTTGACTGAGGATAGGCCGGCGTTGAATTGTAGAACTCGATCTTCAACTCTTCGCAAAATCCGCGAAAGAGTTTTCCATCGAATTGAGTGCCATTATCCGAGATGAGGGCCCTGGGTATACCGAAGCGAGTGATCACATTTTGCCAAACGAATTTCTTAACGTCTTTTTCCTTGATGGTGGCCAGTGGCTCGGCCTCCACCCACTTGGTGAAATAGTCAGTGGCGGCGATGAAAAACTTGCGATTGCCCGGGGCCGCTGGGAGTGGCCCCACAATATCCAAACCTCAAAGTGCAAACGGCCAAGGACTTGTAAGGGAGAGCAATTCTCTCGCTGGTTGGTGGATCTGGTGAGCAAATTTCTGACATTTCTCGCATCTACGAACATATTTCTGCGCGTCCGCCTGCATGCACAGCCACCAATAACCGTGCGAGATTGCTCGGTATGCTAGGGATCTGCCCCCAGTATGGCTGCCGCAGATGCCTTCATGGATCTCATAGAGGAAAGCTTCCACTTTGGCGGGGTGGACACATTTCAGATATGGCCCGGTGAAAGACTTCTTATACAAAACTCCGGAAGGGGAGAGCCAAAACCGCTCTGATTTTGCTCGGATCTTGTGGGCCGCCTTCTTTTCTTCCGGTAGAATTCTATCTTTCAGAAAGGCGATGATGGGGTCCATCCAGGAAGGTCCCAAGTCGGTGCAGAGCACCTCGGTTGCTTCTGGTTCCTCAATGCTTGGCCGAGATAAGAACTCTATCATCAAGGGATTAGGAAAAGTCGTCTGGGTCGAGGTGAGCCCTGCCAATTCGTCAGCCATGACGTTTTCTTCGCGGTTGATCTGTTCTACTCTTATCGCAGAGAACTTCTTGATCTCTTCGCGCACCAACGCTTGATACTTGGCCATTCTTTCATCTCTTGCCTCATACTCCCCTGAGACCTGACTGACCACCAGCTTGGAGTCGCTGAAGACCATAAGGGCTGTGGCATTCATTCTCAACGCGCTTCTTAGTCCGGCAAGGAGAGCTTCATACTCCGCTTCATTGTTGGAAGCTGGAAAGCCGAGCATGATTGCTTGCTCGATAATCAGTCCGTCTGGTGAAGTCAGCACAATCCCCAGCCCGGCCCCGTGTCTGTTGGACGCCCCGTCGATGAAGAGTTTCCACATCTCGCCGATGAACAGCTTCCAACAATCAGAGGGATTTTGGGAATTCCTCAAATCCGAGTCCCTGGTCGGTTCATTCCGGTCTCTTTCCTTGTCTAGGTTGGGTTCACCTTCCAGCAAATCGCCGGACTTTGATAGTTCGGTTGCGCTTTGCATTTCTCCCTCCTGCGAGCCAACACTTGTTTCCATTTTTTCCGTAGCCAAAACCATGGGTTGTGCTAAATCCGCACCAACCAAATCAATCGGGCAGACTGGATGCGTCCCGGGGGCAAACTCCGCCACAAAGTCCGCAAGTGCTTGAGCCTTGATCGCGGTGCGCGGTCTGAACTTGATGTCGTACTGGCCCAATTCCACGGCCCATTTCAAAATTCTCCCCGTGAAGTCCGCCTTTTCGAAGAGCACCTTGAGCGGGAACTCGGTTAACAACACTATTGTATGGGCATGAAAATAGTGCGCCAGCTTTCTTGATGCCATCATTAAGGCCAACGCCAATTTTTCCAAGGGAAGATATCTTGTTTTGGCTGGAAGCAGGGTCTTGCTTACATAGAAGATTGGTAGGTGCTGGATGCCTTCAACACGAACCAATACCGTGCTCACCGCGTGCTGAGAAACAGCCAAGTAGAGGTACAGCTCTTCGCCCGGCTGAGGTGTGACCAAAATTGGGGCTGAGGAGAGATACGCTTTTAAGTCCGCCAGTGCATGGTCGCACTCTTCATCCCAGAAGAACTTGGACTTTAAAGTTTTGAAGAAGGGCCTGCAACGATCCGAAGACCGACTGATAAATCTGTTCAGCGCGGCTGCCATCCCGGCAAGATGTTGCACGTCCTTTGTGGAATTCGGGCGCTCCAGCTCTTGTATGGCTTTGATCTGAGATGGGTCGGCTTCAATTCCTCAGTTTGTAATCAGAAAACCCAGAAACTTTCCGGTGCCGACCCCGAAGGCACACTTGGAGGCGTTTAAATGAAGCTTGTGGTGCTTGAGTATGGCGAACATTTTTGCCAGGTCGGCGAGGTGCTGAGACTTCTCCTTACTTTTCACCACCATATCGTCGATGTAGGCTTCCATTGTTCGGCCCAAGAGAGGAGCGAACATCTTCGTTACCATTCGCTGAAAGGTTGCCTCGGCGTTCTTTAATCCGAACGGCATGACCTTGTAGCAGTATAAGCCTCTGGGAGTGGTGAATGACGTGATCTCTCTGTCCGGCTTATACATGGCTATCTGATGATAGCCGCGATATGCATCCAAGAAGCTAAACCTCCGATGGCCAGCGGTCAAGTCCACCAGCTGGTCAATTCGAAGTAGGGGAAAACTGTCCTTTGGGCAAGCTCGGTTGACAGTCTTGTAATCTACGCAGACTCGCCACTTGCCGTTCTTCTTGGGGACAACCACCGTGTTGGATATCCACCGAGGGTATTGCACCTCCTCTATGGCCCCAGCTTCCAACAAATTCTTCACTTCTTCTGCCACCACCTCAGCATGGTGCAAGGCTGAGCGGCGCGTTCTTTGAATAACCGGTCGTGCATTGGGAAAGACATTCAACTGGTGGCAAATGAAGCTTGGGTCGACGCCAGGCATGTCGTAAGGCGTCCACGCAAAAGCCTCCAAGTTGGAAACCAAGAAGTTGACATAATCTGACCGCTCAACACTAGACAATGATGATCCCAAGAGAAAGAACTTAGTTGGATCGTTCTCATCAACGCGTACTTCCACCAAATCTTCAACCAATTTTTCCTCGGCCTTTCTTCCCACGTCTTCGAGGACCTCCTTTCCCTCGGGCCCCTCGATCATTTGGACAAACCCTTTGGCTGCTCGGCTGCCATTTACCGCAACGAAGCATTGTTTTGCCATCACCTGGTCCCCCCAAACTTCCTCTATTTGTCCGCTCGGTGCTAGAAAGTGCATGACCTGGTGGAAGGTCGAAGCGACTGCTTGCATGGCATGTAGCTAGCCCCTACCCAAGATCAAGTTGTAATTCGATGGAACTTTGAGTACCCAGAATTCCACTTGCTTTACTATCGAACCCGCTTTGACCGGCAAAATAATCTTTCCGATCGGCCACTCCGGCTGTGAGTTGAAGCCGACCAAAGGAGATGTTGCAGGAGCCAAATCCTTGTCTTCTAACTTCATTTGCTTGAACGCGTCATAATACATTATTTTGACCGAACTCCCCTGGTCGATCAAGATTCTCTTGATATCAAAATCTTTGACGCGAAGGGTCACCACCAGGGCGTCATTGTGCGGCATCTGCACCCTTTCCAAGTCTTTGGTTGAGAACGAAAGGACGTCTCTCTCCTCGGTTTTTCCCTTCTTTATAGCGGGCTGGACAGAGAGTACTTCCCTCATGTGCTCGGCCTTCTTGATCATTCCTCTCAGCTCGCAGACCCTCGCTGGTTCAACGATGCCGTGGATGACGTTGATTACACCTTGCGGGGGCGCCTCTAGGGCGGCCATACCATTAGGCTCGGTTTGCCCGGTTGGCGCGGCCTTGACTCCCCCATCTATATATTGGTCAAGATGCCCCGCCGCCACCAATTCCTCCAAGTGCTGTTTGAGTGGCAAGCAGTCCTCTGTCCGGTGTCCCCCGTTCTTCATGGAAGGTGCAGCGATATTTTGGATTGAAGCCTCGCTGCGCATTTCCTAACTTGGCCGGTCAACGGACAAAAGGCTCGCCTCGGATTTCGCTCAAAATGCGGTAGATGGGAATTTTGAAGACCATGGTAATTCCTGTCCGCGCCTTCAGTTTTCTCTTGGCATCTTCAACTGCGTCGCGGGGTGCATCAGCTCGGTCGTTTCTGCGACCTCGGTCATCGCGGTTTGGTCCACGGCGTTGATCTTTTAATCGGTCGCTTGGGCGGTTATCCACCTGCCCGACCGAGTGAACCTTTCCTGCCACCTTTCTGTCCTCCGCGACCGGATTAGTCTTGTCGGTCGCAGAGGCGGCATCCTCCTCCACGCGGATGTGTTCATTGATCTGCTGCATCAATGACTCCATGGTTGTGGGCTGACGCATCGTGAGCGAATCACGCAGCCTGTGTCCGACTGGGAGGCCTCGCTTGTATTGAGTGATCGCCAGATTGGTAGGGCAGTCAAGGATCTCGTTGTAAGTTTCCCAGTACTTCGCGTTGTATGCCTTCAGCGAACACCCAGACTCCATCTTGACGCCCAGGAGATGGTCGACCTCCTTTGGCGTTCGAGTGTTGGTCTTAAATCTGGTGACGAAGGCTTCCGCTAGCTGCTGCCACCCCTCTATACTCCTCTTCGGGAGCCTTTCGAACCACTTCAAGCCCAGCTCTCCCAAGCTTGCTGGGAATATGAGGCACATCAGGGCGTCGTTGCGCCGGTGACCAGCCATCACCTGCGGGTAATGACTCACATGCATGTACGGATCCGTCTTGTCGTCGTACAAAGTGAACTTTGGCTGGTGGAATCCGGCAGGGAGCGGTGTGCTCTCGATCTCCGGGGACAACGACGTGGCTGTAAGTCGCGCCAGCTCTTTGTCCTCCAACACAGGGGCTATCACTTTGGGAGCTGGCATCACCACCTCTTCACTACAACGAACCGGAGCGCTCAACCTCTGCAACGCTGGCACTCTCTAGGCCTCCCGACGGCGCGCCCTCTCCTCCAATACATCCCTCAAGTCCCTGGAACGTGTGGAGAAGGAAGATCGCGACGTCGGCGTCAGGCCCGAGGGATGGTAAGTGCTGTCGCGAGTGAGGGATCTGCCTTCTCTTTGGTCAGAATCTCCCACCCCATAGTTCCTGGTGATGGAGATAGAGTGAGTCCTCCTCTGGCGGCGATTGTTAGAACGAGGGGAGGGAGTGCGCTCACTGAGGTTGCCCTCTCCAGCAACACCCTTCCCCTTAATCTGGCGCTTCAGCAACTCCATCTCCGCCGCCATCTTGCGAATGAGGGCGTCCTGGTCTTTGAGTTTGTGCTCCAGGCGTTGCGTACAGGACTCCCCCCGGCGTCGGCGGCCTTCTGGGCTCTGCGAGCGATCAGAACTCCTCCCACGTTTGTCTCGCGCACCTCGCGAAGAGGTTTCTAGGCCCGCCATAGCTGGAACATTCGGGAGGCCTTCTCTCCTTCGGACATACTCCGGAGTGACACCATCGACGACGGACAGCGGAACTTCGTCGTTGTTGGCCATGGAAATGGTCGATGAAGCTCGAAGAACAAGGGTTGAATATCAAGTTTCCCACAGACGGCGCCAATTGTACGGGGGTGAAATATCCTCTGCTTTCCGTACTCCTTGCGCTCCAAGCTTCTCTTGACGGAGTCTATCTCTGCAATACAAAAATAGTGAGCTGCCCGGCAGTGGTGTGCCGGAAAGACCCTTCGACGATCAAGTCAGATCACTAAGGAAGAAGACAATCGGAGGAGAGAGTTTGTGAGCGTGAATTTTCATACCTCCAACGTTCGTCTTTCTCCCTATTTCTAGGCTGGCCATGCAGCCTCAAGGTTGTGCGCGCACTTCCTCTGCTGTCCTTCCCTGGACAGTTGGCAGTGCGCGCCTCTCACTACCTTACGCGTGTAAAGGTTTTGTCCTTCCACCAGTACACACAGAACTGTCTAACGGTATTGAGGTGTGCGTGGAGCAGATGTCCTCTCCCTCGCGCCATTGGTCCAGGTGGCACACATAACCGGAGTACCATAGCCGGCCTATTACTTGTGGAAGATCACCATTACATGTATATAACCGAGCTATATATCGCCGTCCTGTCCCTTGGGATCCGGCGAAAGCCAGACCACTCCGGCCGAGCTACTCCAGACCGGCTTATCAGGACCAACCGGTTACGAGGCATGCCGGCCCCCAACCATTCCATCTTAATTCTCGATCACACGAAGCCGTTCATCTCGGCTGGCCGGTCAGAGGCACGCCGGCCTCGCTGCAGCCTCAGCTCAACCCGGATCACCCGATAGCTCGGTTACCGTTCCCCACTCCGAGCTCCGTCCGGAACGTGCGAGTCACAACCCGGCTAGGGCCAGCTCGCGCTTGCCCGGTCATTGTCTCCGACCGTGCAAGTCAGTCGCATCAATAGAGGAGTTAGCTCGGCGCCGTGCATTCCGTTAAGTCTGACGTCGCCTCAGCTCGGCCGTACTGTCGTGCAAATCTTCCCTCTCAAATGAGATGATACATACATCTATATACATATAGAGAGAGAGAGAGCTTCACGGTTCACTCTCCATGAATTATGACTTTTAGATCTGAGATCTAAGGGCTTCACGATTCACGATCTGTTCAGATTAGTGATCGGTGGCAACAGAGGTGGTGATTTACGATCTGTTGGCGATCGGCGAAGGCGGTGGTGGAATGACAAATGTGGTGGTAGAGGCGATAGGACGACGTCGTCTCTGGTGGCTCCTTCTCCGCTTCGATCGACGTGGGTTTGAGGTTAAGGTTTCGAATGAAAGAGAGAGAGAGAGAGTAACAGAGGTCTGAGAGAGTGTGATCAAATCTGAGAGAGAGTGTGAGAGCGAGAGTGACAGAGGAGGTTTGAGAGAGAGGAAGAGAGTGAACCAAATCTGAGAGAGAGGGGTATATATATGAATGAATAGAAGGGGTATAAAAGTAATTTCATTTTGGGGAAAACCGGGGCCGGGGACGGGTCGGGTCCGGGACTGTGAAAGCTATCCCCGTCTCCGGCCCGAAACTGATCGGGGATGCATTTTCGGATACCATCCCCGGCCCGTCGGGAGTATTTTTCGGGGAAAAATCATTCAAATCGGGGACGGGGGGTCGGGTCCCCATCGGGCCGGATTCAAATTGCCATCCCTACTCTATAGTCATTTATTGCTTACAAAGCAATACTCTCATATTTATTTACTCTCTAAGTTTATACTCCATTGATTATATCGTTTTGTCATTACAATCTACCATAATTCTTGATTTTTGTGATGGAAGAGTTGCAAATAAATTGAAATTCAAATTCAAATAATAATATGCTTGGTTACAACAAAAGTAATTATGAAAATGTAAGTTTTCTTGTGCAAAACTTTTTTTCCATGATTTTAATTCGGTAAACCAGTGTCGAAACATGTTACTTTTTTTCGAATATCAACTGCCGAAATTATTAATTCTATTCGAAAATCAAGTTCCGAATTTGGTTATATCCAAATTCGGAACTCAACTTTTGAATTTAAGAATTTATTTTGGAAACCAATTTCTAAATTTTTTTACATGTTTCGGAAGTTAAAAATTGAATAAACCTTTTTTATTCAGATAACCAGTATCGAATAAGCAAAATCGAATTGCTTCTAGAAAAAAATGAGAGTTTATGAAAAATAAGAGATAGATGGAGTTGTACGTCTTCAATGGAATTTGATGCAAAACGATACTGTTTCAAGATCTATGTTGATACAAGTCGATGCCAATTGATGACTTTTTTGATGTTGACTAGATTGTTGATTGAAGGAATCAGTTTGATGATGCAACTGGAAATCAAATAAGGTAGTTTGTTGTATAATCTAAAGATTTATGGAGCGATTTGTTGAGGTATTTCTTGTGAAAAATGTTGTTGTGTTTTCAAAGTAGGTGAAATAGAAAATAGGTCTACACCATTGATTCTCTGTGGAACAAAAATGGTTTAAGTGGTGTGTGTATACGGATGTTAGTTTAGGGTATAATTGGAACATGTGAGGTGTGGACTATAAAGAAAAACATAAAACCAATTTCATAAGGGTGTGCATTGAGAAATTATGTACACAGAAATAAAAGAATGTATGGAAATAGATTTTCCCAAAATTCTACTTACACAGCACATTTACCTCTTAACACTCTTCATTAGAGATTTTTTTTTCCCCAATTTTACCCATGTGTGAAATTATCTTTAAGGATGAAAGATAAAAATTAAATAGATTTGATTATCTTTTTACATCCATTACACTTCAATTCCTACTGTTTTTTCTTCCTTTCTCATTTCTTCTTCTCTACTATACATTTACTTTAAAAAACAAGAATCAGTGTTTTGATCATAAAAGAAAGTAATGGACGAATAAATGGTGATAAATGATCAACAAAAAAGTGAAATGGTACATTTTTTTTATGTTTGGTTTCGTTTTTTAAGAGGACTGTTCGACTTTTGTTTAGTGTACCAAAACCGAACAAAATCAAATAACCCAAAATCACATTGTCGAACAAAAAATACATATTCGGTAACTCACTGTCGAATAAAAAATACTTGTCTAGTAACTCACTACTAAACATTTTCAATTTTATTTTCTGACATTTTTTGTTTTTTCTACTTTGAAGGATTATGCTTCTTTTCATTGTATTATGACTAGCAGTGTATTGTTAATGGATTACAGTCATGAATTCATTACAGATGAGATTTGTTAGATTTATATGCTTTCTAGTCATCCAATACCTCCGAAAGCAAGTAATTGGATTCGTTTTCATCACCTGTGTACTAATAGATGGGTGTAAGCATATATTACCCGTAATGATCAATTTTGTATGCTTGTCAGCTCTGATATGGTAACTATTAAAACTATCAACATAAATAGATTGTGATAACATCTTAGTATGTTTTTATAGATGTTTGTATTGATAAATTTAAAGATATCTAAATTGACAAATTTTATGAATATTTTTATGGATGTTTGTACACTTAATGCTTTTGTGGATGCTTGATATTTAAGAAAAGTGAATCTGTAAACGTGCAATAACAGATAGGTGGACAAATCTAGTTTGTTCGGTAATATGACATCGAAATAATCTAAATTGTTTGGCAATGTATAATCGAACATGCCCATCATAAATTTGGAAGGAAAAAAAAATGGTGTTTTAAGAAAAGTAAATTTATAAACGTGCGGCAACAGACACTACAATATATAAGAGTTTTAGATACCAAATATTTTGGTCTCTAAAAGTGAAAATTTTGTTACAATTGACATTTGGGAACTAATGGCCATCATTACGAGGATAATCGCTAAAAGATCGTCTTGAAAAGTCAAAAATAAGGCTTTTAGCGATAAAATTTTGAAAATGTTACTAATGAATAGACTTTTAGTGGCAAAATAATTTGGTTTAAAAATGGTTTATTTTTTGAGATAAAAAATTTGATCTCAAGAGGATAATAATTCATCACTAATGTCTAATTTTTGTTGTTAAAAATATAATAATGACATTTTTCGCAACAAAAATATTTGGTCCCTAAAATATAATTTTGTCCCTAAATTTTGGTCTCTAAAACCTTAATTTTTTGTAGTAAGATGGCTGGATAAATATAGTTTATTTGGTAACATACACCGGAATAATTAAAAAGGAATATGTGTAATGAAAAAAATCTATAAGAGTTTTAAAAAGGGTTTAATTTAGGGTAATTTTGGTATTAGAAAGGGTGTAATGAGAATTTCAATTACTCCCTCTGTCTCAAAATAATGATCCCTTTTGGGGAATCTAATTTTTTTTTTGTAGTACAATTATTGCACTTTAAAAAAGTTGATTTTTCAAAATTACCCTTTTGATAGTACATTTTTTGAGAATATCAATGTCATAATTGTAATTTTATATTGTTTATTAATTTAAAAGAAGGGCAAAATAGGAAATTTATATTATTTTTGTACTTGATTTTTGAAAAGGAACTAATATTTTGGGACAATGAAAAATGAAATAAGGGACTAATATTTTGGGACGGAAGGAGTACTTTTTAAAGGTGTAATGAGAAAATAAGTGTAAAGAGGTAAAATTATAGTGTAAGTATAATTTTCCCTATTTTAATTGGTTATTTAATTTTTTTTGACTATTTTAACCTGACTAAAATAATTGTTGTGATTGATTTTTTTTAGTTGATTTGATGGTTGTGAGATAAAAAATGAAATAATTATGGGTTGGATATGATATTTTCTCTTATTAATTATTTTAGTCTATTTTATCTTTTAGTGGACTATTTTAGCCCAACCCGCTTCTCAAACAATGTCAACTATAAGCTAGGTTTGGAATCTTTGAAGCTTTTATTTCCATCAATATATTTCTCTTTATAAGCATACTGGCCTAGTTAGGGACATTTTAGTCAAAAAGTCATTATAAATTGTCACAGCATTCTTTTTTACTTTTCTACACATCTTTTGTTAAAAAATAAAAAAACTACTAAAATAGTCTATTCTAAAACGAGTACTTAACAATTTTAAAATTTTAATTTCCACTCATTGTACACCTTTTATTCTCAAAATGTCTTTATTTTCCATTTTCAAACCACTATAGCCATTAGCCACCAACTGCTAACACCAATGTCCTCCTTCAAAATGCCCTTTTCCAACCCTTTTTTCATCTATCGGCGTGATCACCACAACTCTTTTATCTCGAGATCTCTCTCTTTTTTCTCTCTTTCTCTATTGCACGGAGAGCGAACATCGTAATCGTAGTAGTGGAGATCGTAATTGTAGAGGCTACAGAGGTTAGGCATGAGGTTCGCTAGATATGGGGGTAATATAGTTGGGATAGTTAGAGAGGAGGCCGGCAACTATGATAGCGAGCGGCAACTAGATTTGGAATGGAAAATTAAGATTTTGGATAATAAAGATAATGTTATTTTAGTAATTTTATTTTAAAACAAAATTGCTATACTATTTATTATTTGAATTCATTGCACTTGACATTATAAATAATACAAAGAGTGATGATACACTGGATTTCAATTTAATTTTTTAAATATTTTTTGTATTATAATTCTATATACATTGCATTATTGATAAATATAGGGGCAATAATATAAAAAATTTCTGCGTAATGCACTCAATATAAATTTTATTTTAAAGTAAAATTCACTTAAAAATTATTTTTTTATTAAAAAAATCATATTAATATATTAAAATTTTCTTTATTTTAGTATTATTTTTTAAAGGAGGAATTATTGTCTAGTAGGATAGAAAATAAAATTACAAAAATGTAGAACTGTACAAATGAGACTTACATTTGCACAAATTTTTACTTACACTCCACTATAAAATCTCACCATAAAATTACTTATACTCTCATATATTTATACTTTTTTTTTCCTACTCCGAATAGTAATAAGCTTGTTTGGATCTAATTTTCAGAAAATAATTTTTAAAAAAATTTATTTTTTTATTTTCCGTATTTTAATGTTTTCAATGCATTTTTTTAATATTTTAAGCAATTATTTTTAATTTTTAGACACCTAACATAAATACATTTAAAAAATATAATATTTGTGAAAAAATCTTTAAAACATACACTAAATATCAAAAAATACAAACAAAATACAAAAATTCAGTACATTTTTTATATTTTTGTATATTTATTAATTTTTAAAAATATTTTTCCTTAAATATTTTACTATTTAGATACATTTAAAAAAGTAAAAAAATTATTTTAAATTTAAAAAATATTCACTAAAAATAAAAAAATACAAAAAATAAAAAACATAATTTTAAAAAATTCAAACCAAACAAAATAATTATTTTCTTTTTTAAATACAAAATGACCATGAGTTGTGACTTGATGCACAGAAAAGACCTTTGTCTGATCAATGAAGTGTGATGATGCGGGCTAGGAGCATTTATGCAATAAAATAGTCAATGTAGACCTCATAGAGGTGACCAAAGTACAAAAGGATCTATGCAAATGACAAATAAATCAAAATTTTGCATACAAAATAGAGGGGCTGAATAGTAATTTCATGTGCAACATGTGGGTGTGATTAGTTTGTGTTTTGAAATAAATTTTTTTTTAAAAATTGAGGGAGTTCAGAATTTTTTTTGATTTATTTAGTTGTATATTTTGAAAATAGTTTTTGACCTTATTTGGTTTGTTTTTTAGAAAATTTTTTGGAAAAATTCTCTACAAATAAGTTTTCAAGAGTAATCAAATCAAATAAATTTTTTCAAAAAAAATCTCAAAATTTTATTTGGTTACCTACTTTCCAAAATCACACTCTCTCTCATACACATCAAATCAATCACTTTTTTTAAAACTCTCTCTCCAAAACAATTTTCCAAAATCATTTATGAAAAAAGGCAAACCAAACAAGTTTTCGTACTTTTTATCTCAAAAATTACTCAACAAATACAAACCAAACGCACCCTTTGAGTTTGGGAGTTTGAGATGATTTGATATTTTGTTGTAGTTGAGTAAATGTGTATCAGAAAAAATGATTGAGAATGAAAGAAGAGAGAGAAAAAGTGATTGATTGATAGGTAAGAAACAAAGTAATTTTGAAAGTTTTTTTCAAAATATATAAACCAAATAAAATTTTAAATTTTTTTAAAAAAATTATATTTTGAAATACAAAGCACGCCCAATAATTGCCCAAAATATCTCACCCAAAGGTAAAAAAGTTGAACAGAAAAGACTGAGGCCCCCTTTTCCAGGGACCCCCACGACCCCCTCTTGCCTCCTATTGGCTGAAAATTGTTTTTTTTTTTTTTTTTTTTTTTTTTTTTCTCCCCACTCACCAACCCCCACGTGTGTGTGGGGGTGGAGGGGGTGAGTGGGGGAGGGGGTCTGAATCGGAACTGAAAGTTGAAAGGGTATAATTGGCAAAAACTGACAAAGAAGTCATTTTGTGAACAGTGTTTTCACCGTTTAAATGGCCTTGATTGTCTTATATGGTTTTTAGGACGTGTATTGGTTTTTTAATTTTTTTTTTTTTAAGGACTCGTTTGGGAAGTGAATTTATTTTTTGATTTTTTAATTTTTTGGCTATTTTAGTTTAGGGGCTAAAAAAATTTCGTTTGAGAATGGCTTTTTAGTTTTTTTGGATTTTTTGTGAGAGAAAAATGTAATGATTATGGGTTAGATGTGATGTTTTGTCTTATTGGGCTAAAATAGCCTATTTTATCTTATATGACTATTTTAGCCCCAATCCATCTTCCCAAACAAGCCCTTCATATATTATTTTAGTAATTTTTTGATTTTTTATAAATATATATATATATAAATAGAGAAAATGATGTGATAATTTATATTATTTTTTGTCTAAAATGTGTAATTGACAAACGAGACCTAACCTGGGACTGAAAAGTTTCTTTTAGATTAGACTTTTGGCTCTTTTGACTTTTATAAGAGAAAAAATAAAATTATTATAATTTAGTTGTGACATTTTGTCTTATTAGATTAAAAAATCTATTTTGTCTTTTTATGACTATTTTAGTCAAAAAGTCCTATTTTAACTTATGCCAAACGAAGGTGCAGTAGATAGATAGATATTGAAAATTTATGTTTGGGCATTTGGTGTAATTTTCATTACTTATAAGTTAAAAATTAATTTAAATAAATTGAAAAAAAATAATTATTTAAAAATAGTAAAAATGATATTTTCTTAAAAAATATAATTTTTTTTAAAAATATTAGTGAAGACTAAAGATTCATATAACTAACCTTCTTTGATAAAATTTAAGACTTGATCATATAACGAACCCATTTGATAAAATTTAAGACATAATTTGATTTGATTTGATTTAATTTAATTCAATTTTTTATTATCAATTTTCAACTTGCCAACTCAAATTAAAGCCATAAAAGGTTAGTATAATTTTTGACGGTGTAAGAGCATCAGTCTATCTAAATTTTATCCTAAAATATTATTAAAAAATTCATTCTCTATTTTAGAAATCACTTTTTTATCTACTTCACTCAGCAAACTATCTAATTTTTCTCTATTCTATTAAAATAATCTTTTTAACTATTTTTAAATTTGAATATTTTTTTAATAATAAAATAATTAAAGTAAAAAATGGAGGCTAAAGGCAGAAGAAAGCAACAAAAGCAACATGAATTAAACAATATGAATTAAAGTCCAAAACAGAAGAAAGCAGCAGAAGCAAAAGCCAGGAGCCGAACGTCTGGGAGATAGACTGGCCAGACATTTTGGTGGACAACCGGTGAAGTAAGTTTTGCCTCATCTGGGACATCCGGGTGGACGACCCTTGTCAGATATAAGGGAGTTACAGTGACTCCCTACAAATAGGGAGTCACTGTAACAATCCTAAATTTAAGGAGTTTTATAAGGGATCTAGTGAAGAAGGATTTTGGACGAATCAAACCCTTATAATAGCAAAAAGCTATTTATAAGGGAATTAATAAGAATGCTCTAATGTATATTAGCTAACTTTGATGTATCATATATATACACTCTCAGAGCATTCCCAACAATACCCTTATATTACCTTTTTAGCTATAATAAGGAGTTTTGTTGTCAAAAAACAGCCCCAACAGTTCCCCTATCCAACCCCTAAATATAAGTATTGCTACAGCGACTCCCTATTTGTAGGGAGTTACTGTAGCTTCCTCATATTGATAAATTCTTATTTTATTGTAGCAGAAGGCGCGAAGGGAAACTGGAGGGCGCCAAAACTCAGCCAAAGACTCTCTGAAGAATCTCTTTCACGGGCATAGGTCGCTCTTTCTCGTCATCATCATCACCAAAGGCAATTTCTGGTATGTATTTTCCTTGTATTGTTCCCAATCTAGACCCTACTTTCTCTATTATATTTCTCTGTGTAGTGTGTATCTCTCTTTGCTTTTTTACCAAATTGAGACCAAAAACTTGCAAATACATATGTGATGCTTTGGTTTTGGTGATGGTAATTTGAAATTTATATGAGAATCTATTTTAATTTACTGGTTTATGGAGTTTATGGTTGAATAGGAATAGATATTTTATATATATGACGGCTTTGAGAATTTGATTGCAATCAATTTTACTTCCTAAAAATTGAAGAAATCAATGGTTTAAAAAAATTTATATGAGAATCTTACTTTTCTAATTTATGGACTTTGTGGTTGAATAGGAATAAATATTTTATATAAGAGTTGTTCATTAAGGTAATGCCTTGTTAATGACTTTTCAGTTTTGGTAGATTATTATGAAATTTTGTTGATGGGCTTGTAGTAAGTAGAATTATTGCATATTCTGCAGATAGAATTGTTAAAAATAGTTAGCTCTTATTTGAATTCTATTTGCATTTTCTATTCAATATGTAAGAATGGATTCACAAGGAGGCAAATACTTCACCAATCTTTTGCACGAGAATTCTAACTTTGATGGTTTAATTTTTATGGATTCTAAAGATCAAATGGGTCAAAATTTGAAACAAAATACTCAAATACCTGCTGAAACAACTCAATTCTCACCTCAAATGGGATCCAATACTAAAAGATCACGTGGTGGAAACTTCACTATAGATGAAGACAATCTCATTGTATCGGCATGGCTAAATACTAGCTTGGATGCAGTGTATGGAAATGAGCAAAAAATAAGACATATTGGTCAAGAGTATATGAGTACTTCCACAAACATAAGACCTCCAATCATGAACGTAATGTGAACTCTCTAATGCATCGGTGGTTAACCATTCAACTTGGCACAAATAAGTTCTGTGGATGTTTTGCCCAAATTGAGTCAAGGCATCAAAGTGGTATAAATGAGAAAGACAAGGTAATTTATAATTTTTTTAAAAAAATTATACATTTTGCAATTATTACTCTTTTATAATTGTTGACTTTTATATTTTAATTTTAGATCTCTCAAGCAAAACTATTATACCAAGAATTGCATAAAAGTTCATTTCAGTTTGATCATTGTTGGAATTTGTTGAGGTTCCAAGCAAAATGGGTGGAGGATTGTAAAAAGAAAAAATCAACGAAAAAGCCAACATTAACCACTATCCCCCCTTTTACTCCAGATACAGTTAATCTAGGGGATGATGATGGATCGCATGATGCCTTTGTAGACTTAGAGAGACTAATAGGTAGGAAAGCTGAAAAAGAACGGATAAAGAAACGAAAGAGTGGAGATTGTATGACTTCGCCTCTTGCTGGGATACTAACTGAGATAAAGGAAGATAATAAAAAGAATAGTGAGAAGAAAATAGAAATCCTGGACAAAGCATATGTTCAGGAGAAACAAAGGCTTCTTCAAGAGGAACAAACGCTCACTATAACAAAAACACATTTTAGTGACACCATACTAGTGGCATGTGTTAACATAAATTTCAGAACATAAACCTTAAACTTCGGATCAATTACCATGTGTATCAACAAGAAATCAAGACAAAATGACATACCTGAATCCATTGATGAATGATTAAACGGAAGCGTGATTATCAATAAACTCTTTGTTATTGACTATGTTATTGCCTTCTAATCCTTTCCCCTTTGGTGCCTTATGTTTCTCCTTGAGAGGATTTAGAAAACATGGCAGTGTTCTTTTTCACCACTTGGGAAGGAATAGGGACCATAACCTTTTAAAGGTTGTAATTGGTTTTCATAACTGAAAGTTATAAAGTCCCATGAAACCACCATATGGGATATTAAACAGACATCAGTTACCCATTAACCATTAAACTAATTAATTAGCCATTAAACCAATTAATTAGTCATTAAACCAACTTTAACCAATATGTTTTAATTTCTATTTCTGCCCCTCATAGAAATAGAAATTATACAACTAGTATCTACACATTAGGTCCATAACACATATACCCTTAAGCCTATTAACTAAATTGAATCACTTAAATTGTAGGCTTCTTATAAATGATAACACCACATTTAATTATGTGGTCCCATTGAGACATTATCTAACAATCTCCCACTGGACCACATATGTACCCTGAAAAATGTGCTTAACTTTAGTGAGCTCAGAAATTTGTTATCATAACTTGAGGGTATCCAAACAATCTTGTCCATTAACTATACTAATATAGGATCAAAGCGGTCTTCGTTACATCAATCGTAACTCGACCCACCAATGGTCACGTATACTAATACAGCTAAATGACATAGATCAATCATGGATGCGTAGCATGGAAATTACATGTGATGTGATCCATACATGCCTATTTCCAACTGGTCCTACTTAACTTTATTGAGATCAATACTTCACATTACGTAACAGAGCGTAATAAACTGAATACTTTATTTCTGCAGAAATTAATCTAATTACATAGATAAAACTTAAGGCTGACATAAAGCAGTAACATAAATACAAACTCCCACTAAACCAGAATGTTCTCAAATAGAACAACACCCATCTGAGCAGTGTGCTCATGAAAGACCTTGGGTGGTAGTCCCTTCGTAAGTGGATCCGCTATCATGGAGTTTGTCCCAATGTGCTCTATGGAAATCTGTCCACTCTGCACTCTTTCTTTTACAACTAGGAACTTGATATCAATATGCTTTGATTTTGTCGAGCTCCTATTGTTATTGGAATATAAAACTGCAGACTTATTGTCACAATATAACTTAAGTGGTCTTTCAGTGCCTTCCAAAATACGCAACCCAGTGACAAAATTCCGCAGCCATATCCCTTGGTTTGATGCCTCATAACATGCTACAAATTCTGCGGCCATGGTGGATGAAGCTATGAGCGTCTGCTTTGCAGACCTCCAAGAAATTGCTCCCCCAGCTAACAGATAAATATAGCCTGATGTGGATTTCCTACTGTCTTGGCATCCAGCAAAATCGGAGTCGGAATATCCAATGACCTCTAACTTATCCGATCTCCTATATGTGAGCATATATTCCTTTGTTCTCTGTAAATATCGCATAACACGCTTGACTGCTTTCCAATGATCCATGCCAGGATTACTTAAATATCTGCCTAACATGCCAACTATGAACGCAATATCCGGACGCGTACATACTTGAGCATACATTAGACTCCCTACAGCCGAGGCATAAGGAATCTTCTGCATTTCTTGAATTTCAAGACTGGTCTTCGGGCATTGGCTGAGACTAAACTTGTCTCCTTTAGCAACCGGGGTTTCACCTGGTTTACAATTTTGCATGCCAAATCTATTGAGTACTTTTTCGATATAGCTCCTTTGTGATAATCCCAGAATACCCCGAGAACGATCTCGGTGTATTTCGATTCCTAATACAAAAGAAGCATCACCAAGATCTTTCATTTCAAAATTCTTAGATAGAAATCTCTTGGTGTCATGCAATAAGTTTATATCGTTTGTGGCAAGCAATATGTCGTCAACATATAAAACCAAAAATATGTATTTACTCCCACTGAACTTGTGATACACACATTCATCAACAACATTAGTTTCAAAACCATACGAAGTGATAACTTGATGAAATTTGAAGTACCACTGACGAGAAGCTTGTTTGAGTCCATAGATGGATTTAGTCAATTTGCAAACCATATTCTTTGGGTCTCCTGACACAAAGTTTTCTGGCTGCACCATATAAATTGTTTCTTTAATGTCACCATTAAGAAAAGCTGTTTTGACATCCATCTGATGCAACTCAAGATCAAAATATGCAACAAGCGCCATAATTGTCCTAAAAGAATCTTTCGAAGAAACTGGAAAGAAAGTTTCTTTAAAGTCAATTCCTTCTTTTTGAGTAAAGCCTTTGGCTACAAGACGTGCCTTATACCTCTCCACATTACCATTTGAATCCCTTTTGGTTTTAAATATCCATTTACAACCTACGGGCTTCGCACCAACTGGTAATGAGACAAGTTCCCAAACTTTATTGTCTTGCATAGACTTATATTCTTCATTCATGGCTTCTATCCACTTATGAGAGTTGGAACTCTCCATGGCTTGACGAAAGTTGATTGGATCATCTTTCGACATTCCATTTTCTACCTCATGTTCCTGGAGATATACAATATAATCATCTAAAAGTGCAAATCTCCTTTCTCTTGTGGATCGCCTTAATGGCACAGATTCTTGAGGTTGAGGTTGTAGAGTTTGTTCCTCAGGAATAATTACCTCATCTTGAATGGGGGTTTGAACTATATTATCTTGAACAACATTGTCTGGTTGAGGATCCGAAATTACTTCTCGAGCAATGACAGGTATAGGAACCTGTGATTGGTCAAAAGTAGTAGTAGTAAGTGGGATTACTCCTGCTTCCTCCTCAAAGACAATGTCTCTAACTGGATTTCTCCCCCCAAACTCAACATCCTCAAAAAATGTTGCAATTCCCGTCTCAAATATTGACCTATTTGTGGGATCATAAAACTTGTAACCCCGTGATCGTTCGGCATAGCCAATAAAGTAGCTGCTAATGGTTTTAGAGTCCAATTTTCGTTCATGAGGTTTATAAGGCCTCGCCTCAGCAGGACACCCCCACACATGTAAATGGTTTAGACTAGGCTTTCGCCCAACCCAAAGCTCATAAGGTGTTTTTACAACTGCTTTAGTTGGCACCCGATTTAAGATATAAGTTGCTGTCTTTAAAGCCTCACCCCAGAGGGACTCTGGTAAAGTAGAATGACTGATCATACTTCTTACCATATCCTTAAGAGTCCGGTTTCGTCTCTCAGATACACCATTCATGCTAGGTGATCCTGGCATGGTGTATTGTGGGACGATGCCACATTCCTCCAGGTATTTTGCAAACGGTCCTGGACGTTGTTCACCTGATCCATCATATCTGCCATAGTATTCACCACCACGGTCAGACCTGACACTTTTAATCCGTTTGTTGAGTTGTAACTCAACTTCGGCCTTAAATTTTTTGAATACGTCCAAAGACTGTGATTTCTCATGGATAAGAAATAGATACCCATATCTGGAATAGTCGTCTATGAATGTGATAAAATATTGTTGACCATTCCAAGACGCCATAGGGAATGGGCCACAAATGTCCGTATGAATTAATTCTAAGACATCTGTAGTCCTATGGGCACCATATTTCTTTATTTTGGTCTGTTTTCCCTTGATACACTCAACACAGACATCAAAATCTGAAAAATCAAGAGAGTCCAAAATTCCATCAGACACAAGGCGCTCAACTCTAGATTTAGAGATGTGACCTAGGCGTTTGTGCCATAATGAGGCTGAATTTTCCTTAGTTAATTTACGCTTTGTACCTCGTGATTCCACGTGCAAGGTTGCATTATAAGATGCAATAGTTTCAAGCAAATATAGATTATCAAACACATTAAGTAAACCAGTACCAACAACATTGGAATTAATAGACATACTAAACTTCATATTTCCAAAAGAACAATAATATCCCAATTTGTCCAATACAGAAACAGAAATTAAATTCCGTCTAAAGGACGGTACAACAAAAGTGTCTAATAAATCCAAATAATAACCAGTTTTCAGTAATAATCTAAAGTGCGCTATTGCCTGCACTTCTATTGACTTGCCATCACCCACAAAGATGTATCTTTCAGCATCAGTTGGCTTTCGGTAGTTCAGGCAACCCTGCATAGAAACACATATGTGAGTAGTAGCACCAGAATCTACCCACCAAGTGTTTCTTGGTACTGAAGCTAAATTTATTTCAGAACAGACCAAAACATGAAATGTACCTTTCTTTACACGCCAGGCGACGTATTTGGCACAATCCTTCTTTCTGTGTCCGGGCTTGCCACAAAAGAAACAACCATCCTGCACTTTCTGTTTCTTTGGTTCCGGACCTTGAGGAATAGCAACTTCCTTTCCCTTATGCTTTCTTTTGCCCGTATGCTTGGAGGTGCTTGCCAGATGAGCACTGTCAGTCCTTTCTTGCTTCAATCTCTCTTCCTCTTGCACACAAAATGAAATGAGCTCATTGAGAGTCCATTTCTCCTTCTGGCAGTTATAACTGACCTTAAATTGGTTAAATTGTGCAGGAAGAGAGATGAGAACTAAATGCACGAGCAAATCATCAGATAGGTCGAGCTTTAGTGCCTTAAGTTTTGAAGCAAGATGAGACATTTCCATGATGTACTCGCGAACATTACCCTTGCCTTTATACTTTATTGAAATCAAGCTTGCTAAAAGCGTGCTTGTTTCAGCCTTATCGTTTTTAGCAAAACGCTTTTGAATTTCTGAAAGAAATTCATCGGCAACGGTAACATCCTCTGTTATTGCACCCCGAAAGACTTCTGGAATCCCACGCTTCATGATCATAAGACTTAGCCTGTTAGAACGATCCCACTTTTCAAAGTACACAATTTCCTCAGGAGTACTTTGTGCAGTGAGAGCATTCGGTTTTGGCATCCTTAATGCCAAGTCTATGTCCATACAGCCGAGAACAATCAATATGTTCTCTTTCCAGTCCTTAAAGTTTGTTCCATTTAACATTGGAACATTGTTCATGTTAGCAGAGATTGAAGTAGTCGACATTAAAGCTGAATCCAAAAGAAAATAAAAGGAATAAACAATTATGCTCACATTAAGTTACCAAACAAATAATCTCTAAATAAATTAATTTAATGACAACATCTCAAGATACCTAGCACAACATTAATACCAAACCTTTGGGTAGTGATATTAACTGTAAGTGGTATTCTTGTTGTAATGATCAAACATTGACAATAAGTTATGTCAAATAACAAATCTATCTTTGGATGGATTTATTATTCACATTAGGTTTCCTTTACAATTGGCACATGTTTATCACCACAAAATGTGTGTGTAATTCTGCCAAGTATTAATCATGTCTTTGGACCGATAAATACCCGCATGAGATACACAGACATGAACATCAAAACATTCCATATAAAACAATCTAGATAAGAGAGATCACTTTTGTGACATCTTGTTTGAATTGACTTATATTTAGAACGTTAGGAAATGAAATTGCTGTAGACGTTGTATAAATTACAGTAAATTTAAAGATTTCTTAATTTGTTACCCCGAAATATTATATAATCTGCAGCAATCCCAATTATATACATACATATATAAATAGAATTGACGGGTCCAAAAAACAAACTGACCACCGAATCATTTTACAATTCCAGAAAACAGATTGCCATTTTCACAGAACAAAACAGGAAAAAACAGAATTTACATCCATAAGAAAATTCAGAATCTGATTTCAGGAAACTAAATAGAATGAATAAAGCATATCAATTCTGATAATACACATGATAATGTAGGCTTTGATACCAATTGTTAACATAAATTTCAGAACATAAACCTTAAACTTCGGATCAATTACCATGTGTATCAACAAGAAATCAAGACAAAATGACATACCTGAATCCATTGATGAATGATTAAACGGAAGCGTGATTATCAATAAACTCTTTGTTATTGACTATGTTATTGCCTTCTAATCCTTTCCCCTTTGGTGCCTTATGTTTCTCCTTGAGAGGATTTAGAAAACATGGCAGTGTTCTTTTTCACCACTTGGGAAGGAATAGGGACCATAACCTTTTAAAGGTTGTAATTGGTTTTCATAACTGAAAGTTATAAAGTCCCATGAAACCACCATATGGGATATTAAACAGACATCAGTTACCCATTAACCATTAAACTAATTAATTAGCCATTAAACCAATTAATTAGTCATTAAACCAACTTTAACCAATATGTTTTAATTTCTATTTCTGCCCCTCATAGAAATAGAAATTATACAACTAGTATCTACACATTAGGTCCATAACACATATACCCTTAAGCCTATTAACTAAATTGAATCACTTAAATTGTAGGCTTCTTATAAATGATAACACCACATTTAATTATGTGGTCCCATTGAGACATTATCTAACAATGTTCTTAAAAAATGTCACAAAAAGAATATTTTGTGGCATTTTTTAGAAAAATGTCATAGAGCCACAAACATACAAGGCTCTAGTGGCATTTCAATTAAAAAAAGTGTCACTTCACTACAACAAAAATGTCACTACAACAAATTTACACTTTAGTGACACTACACTAGTAGCATGTTTTTAGAAAATGCCACAAAAATAAAAATTGGCATTAAATATTTTAGAAAAATGCCACAGAACCACAAACATATAAGACTTTAGTGGCATTTCAATAAAGAAATGTTACATCAATATTATGGCATTTTATAAAATAATGACAAAAAATTATGTTCATGACATTTACCAACGGATGCCACTAAACTTTAGTTGCAATGGCATTTTTTAAAAAATGTCTGGACACTAGGTAGGTACAAATTACTTTTTATGGCACTTAGGTGAAAAGTTTCATAAACAAATATTTTATAGCATTTTGAGAAATGCCACTAAGCCAAAAACTTTCCGAGCTTATAATGGCATTTTTGAAAAAATAAAAAATGCCAATATATTTTCTAAATTTTTAAAATGCAATAAATAATTAAAAATAAATAAATTAAACTCAATATACACTACAGGAAAAAGCACATTCGGCAATTAAATTTCCTGACCAAAAAAAATTTGGTTCCTGAAAGCAACAGCATTAGTTGCCAAAAGTAAAGCTTTTTGGCGACTAAACAATTTTAGTAACCAAAAGATCTACAATTGGCGACTAAAACTAAGTTTGGTCGTTGATTATATGGGTTTTAGTGACTAAAAAATTTTTAGTAGCCCAAAGTAAAACTTTTTGGCGACTAAAAAAATTTAATAGCCAAAAGTCTACAATTGGCGACTAAAAATAAGTTTGGTCGCTGATTATATGGGTTTTACCGACTAAAAAAAATTTAGTAGCCAAAAGTAAAGCTTTTTGGTGCCAAAAAAAATTTTAGTAACCAAAAGTTTACAATTGGCGACTAAAAAATAAGTTTAGTTGCCAAAAGTGGTCATTTTTAGCGCAAGAGAACTAAAATCCTAAGGCGGGAATTAAATTTTTTGGTGACCAAAATTTTGGTAGCTGAAAGTGCATCTTCTGCGACCAAATCCGATTTTGGTCGGTAAAAGTTAAGTTTTTTAGCAACTAAAAAATAATTAGTAGCCAAAAGTATAGAATTGGCGACTAAAAAATATTTTCAGTCACCAAAAGTGGTCTTTTTTTTATTTTGCTAGTAAATAGTTTATTTTATATAAATTATGTTCAATAAAATAATTATGTTTATACATATACTTTTATATTAATATGGATGTATGTACTATATAAATAACATATGTTGCAAATATAATCATGTGGTGCTATAGAGGTATAGTGGGAAGAGTGTGGTGTATAAGGTTTATGGTGCGGGAGGTTGGCAGTTCAAGTCTCTGCAAGAGCGAATCAAATTGTTCTACAATGAATTATCGTCACGAATGGCACTTGATAGCGTCACGAACAGTGCCTACCATGACATTAAAGTGTCACTGAAAGGTTTTAGTCTTGATGGTGTAATGACACTTATAAGTGTCATTAATTCTTTTTTTAATGGCGCTTGATAGTGCCACAAATAATATCTACCATGACATCAAAATGTCATTGAAAGTTTTTAGCCATGATAATGTAGTGGCACTTGCAAGTATCTACCGTAGCACTAGTATCTACCGTGGCACGGATACAAATGGCACTTCTTCAAAATGCCACAAGACTAAAAAAATGTCATTAAACCAATAGTTTTGTGACACTTTCAAATGTCACTGAACTAAGAAAATGTTGTAGTGGCTTCTTCGTGAAAAAGAAAGACTTGCTATGAAAAATGAAATGTTCAGAGCGGAACAACTTAAAGAGGAGGAGAGAATTATGTTGATGCATACTAGTGGTTTGTCTCCAATGCAACAACAATATTACGATCGTCGCCGTTTGGAAATCCTTGAAAAAGGAAAGTAACTGCATAACTGCAGGTTATGGAAGTTAATATTTTTTTTGGTATGGGCTATGATATGGAAATTAATGTATTTTGACTCAATTCTATAGGAAAATTTTGTAATTGATCATGGCTTGAAAATGTAATGTATATTGACTATAGTGCAATAATTTTGTAATGGACTATATAGTATGAATATGTAATGTATTTTGACTATAATGCAGGAATTGTTTATGAACCATGATGTTGGAATAGACCATGTTGTTTATGAGATCATGTTTCTAAGATAAAAAGTTAGAGATATGTATACTTGGAATTTTGTAATGGACCATGTTGTTTATGAGATCAAAACTAAGCTTAAACAGATGTTATTTTATGGCCAAAACAATAGAAGAACAACAAGCAAAATAGCTGCAGCAGAGTAGGCGAACACAGCAACCCAAACAGAGGTCGGACGTCCAGGAGGATGTCCCCCCGGATGTCCACCCGGATGTCCCTCCTTCTTCGTTTTCGGCTACTTTGCTTCTATTTTGCTTTTGCTTTGCTGGTGTTGCTTTGCACTATGTTTTGGGCCTATTTTATGCTTGATTCTTGACCTGTTTAAACACCATTTCCACTCCAATAATATGGTCCAAGTATAAGAAGCAATTTAATGATTTGGAATGGTGGGAGTTTTGTTGCTACTGCTGCTGCTAGATGCTTAGTTTTATATTGGCGTTATGTTTTTTTCCTTCTTCATCAATAATGTTCCTTTTTTTGTTGATCAAAAAATAAAAAAATAAAAAAATCAAACATTAAGTTTTTTTAATTATAATCCATGTTTTAAAAAAAAAAAAAAAAATCAAAACATAATCAAAAGTAATCATCAAGATCAATATATCTAACACATAGCAATACAAGACTTCTTAAACTAAAATAAGTGATACAATTTAAATATTTATATTAAAATAAAGTTCTAGCATGATTGTCCATGCACTTGCCACAAGTGCTCAACAAGGTCAGCTTGGAGTCGAGAATGAGTTTCCTTGTCCCTAATGCGATGATGATTTTGAATGAATTTCATAAATTCAGGTGTATGCTTATGTGAGACCGGTTCTTGTGAACTTCCATTGATTACATCATAATTGAAGTCTTCTGATCCATTAACATCTCGTTCATCCTTAACGATCATGTTATGCAATATCACGCATGCCTTCATAACATATTTCAGAGTCTTAGTGTTCCAAAAACGTGCAGGTTGATGTACTATTGCGAATCTAGCTTGTAGCACTTCAAATGCACGCTCTGTATCCTTTCTGGTGGACTCTTGGGCTGAAGCAAAATACTTTTTCTTGTTTCCTCGTGGACATGGAATTGTTTTTACAAATGTTGACCATTGTGGATATATTCCATCAGCATGGTAATATTCCATTGTATAGTCATTACCCTTGATTGAGTAATTGACTGGAGGATCATGGCCTTCAGCAAGCTCGGCAAATACAAGAGATCGATCTAGTACATTGATGTCATTATGAGATCCTGGTAACCCAAAAAATGCATGCCATATCCAAAGATCATACGATGCCATTTGCTTCCAAAATAATTGTTGGTTCATGAATATGACCAGTATACATTCCGCTTAATGCAGTCAGACAATTTTTCCATTTCTAGTACATACAATCTATACTCCCCAACATTCTAGGAAAACCGCGACTTTCACCAACTACTAGCAATCTAGCAATATCATCGTTGTTTGGTGACCTTAAGTACTTATCCGAATAAATTACTACAATAGCTTTAACAAACTTTTTCAGACTATCCAGTGCGGTGCTTTCTTCGATCCTCAGATATTCATTCATATGATCAGCCGTTATTCCATAAGCAAGCATCCTAAGTGCAACGGTCATTTTTTGAAGAGAAGATAAATCGAGCATTCCAGCAGCATTTCTTTTTTGGACGAAGTATGGATCATGTGCTTCTACTGCTGCTTGAATTTGGAGAAAAAGAGAACGGTGCATCCGAAATCTCCTCCGAAATAAATTTGAGGGATATACAGGTGGTTCAGCAAAATAGTCAAGAAAAGCCTTTCATGGCCTTGGCCAAAATCACGTCAAATATATTTGCGGCCTTTAATAGAACCATGATATGAGCTTGATTATCTCTCAAGTCGTTCTTCTTCCATTGCAACTACTGTATATATCTCTAACTAATCATAAGAGTCTTCATCATTAGTAATTATATTGATTATACAATTGTGAGCCATAGAAAAAATTTAGAAAATGAATTCAAAAGAAATTGGTTTCAAATTGAAATGGAGAGAGCAAATAGTGCTATTTATATAATTTGAAAACTATGACCGTTAGGCTATTGAAAAAATGACCATTGTTGTTTGAAGTGTTGGTACAATTTGAGTAGTTGCCCCATTGCCTAAATTGAAATTAATGATGTTGTTGTTTGAAAAATTCCAAAATTTGAGTAGGAGCCCACTGTCTGAAATTGCTGAGTGGGTTGACATATGTTTTTATTATTTTATTATTAAAAAAATTAAATTTAAAAGTAATTGAAAAAATTATTTTAATATAATTGAGAAATAATAAGGAATTTGTTGAGAAAAGTAAATAAAAAAATGATTTTTAAAATAAGTAATAAATTTTTTAATAATATTTTAAAATAAAATATAAGGAGACTAATAGAGATGCTCTCATAATGTAACTCATGATAATATATGATATGAAAAGATGACATTCGTTGAACCTTTTCATACCGAGCAACTGTCCTATTATTATTGTAGATAAGTTTTTTTTTTTTTTTGAACGGGATAAATTTAAAATTTAGAATTATAAATTGTAACATTTGTTTGTTTAGAAGTGAAAGTGGTACGAAAGTACACATGTGTTACAACTGGATAGGACCCCACCAACATGTTTGATGATGGAGAAATTATTCATTATCAGGGATATTGGCTTCATATTATTTATATTTGAATAAGTGTTCAGTTATTTTTCTAATACTGAATTTACTTAGAGGATTTAAAAATAAATTTAAAAAAAAAAGAGAAAAATAAGTGAAATGTAAATAAAATATATTTATATTTTACTTAATTTTACATATATATATATATTTTTAAATTTCTTCCTAAATCTTCCAATCAAATATAATGTAAAAAAAAAAACAAGTAATAAAACTCACGTTTCAACCAATAAGAATAATGGTTGAGGCCTTGAATTTGAAACCTCGAATTTGCCTCGAATTTAATTTATTTTATTTTTTTTAAGGTTGTGTTAGTTTGGTTTTTTTTTTTTATAATTTTTTTCCCCTCTCTTTTCTTTTCTTTTCTTTTCTTTTTGCAAGGGTGGGAAATTTGGCAATAAACCCCCTTTACCTTCCTTTCATTGTTAGAAGGATTAAGAAAAAAATTATACTTTCTAAACCCCCTCATAATTATAAAGTCTTGTATAAAGGACAAAATTTATTATTTAAATATTTTATCAGACTATTATACCCTCAACTAAATCTTCCCTAATCACCATCTCAATCTCTCAAGACGCCATGGTTAGGGTTTCAAGATCTGGTATCAAAATCACTCAGCGATCTCCTTCTTCGGTTGATTTCTTCACTGTTCGATCACCGTTGTTGCCATTTGATTAAAGATCCTCGCCTGACATCTTCTATCTCGTCTCTCTCTTCTAACCCTAGCTTCCTCCATGGCCGGAGCTGTGGAGAACTTGCAAATCGCGCTGATACATATATATATATATCTATATATATGTGTGTGTTTGTGTGTTTTGAGATTTGAATTCGAATATATATGTGTTTTGAGATTTGAATTCGAATATATATATCTACATATTCCGATCTGTAATCTATATATATATCTATATATATGTGTGTATTTGTGTGTTTTGAGATTTGAATTCGAATATATATATATATTCCGATCTGTAATCTATATATATATCTGTATATTTGTGTGTTTTGATCTTGATTTTATTATTTTTTTCTTTTCCTTATTGACGTTTATTTTCAGAAATTTCACATGTATTCAAATGCTCCATACTTTGCAACCTCTTTTCCTCCTGTGCGAGAACTTGCTTCCATTCTTACTGCTACTGTGAATATATGCACACAAATAACCAAGTTTTCTATGATTATCTATAAATTTTAGTGTAATTGTTTGATTCAGCCAAAATCAAAGAGCCTGCAATCAAATTTCATTTGATAGAACCAGAGTAAAATTTTACTCTGGTTCTATTGCTCTGTTTTTTTCATTTGAAAGAATCAGAATAAAATTTTACTTTTAGTTTCAGAGTCTCACAGTTTACTTATTTTTCAGAGTAAAATTTTACTTTTATACAGAGTAAAATTTTACTTTTAGTTTCAGAGTGTAAAATTTTACTCTCATTCAGAGTAAAATTTTACTTTTATACAGAGTAAAATTTTACTTTAGTTTCAGAGTGAAAGTAAAATTTTACTCTGTATGAAAGTAAAATTTTACACTCTGAAACTAAAGTAAAATTTTACTCTGTATGAAAGTAAAATTTTACTCTGTAGTAAATTCATACAGAGTAAAACTACAGAGTAAAATTTTACTTTCATACAGAGTAAAATTTTACTCTGAAATACATAGTGAAAATGTCTTAATAGGAGAGCTGATAGATATGAGGGTAATATAGTAAAAGAAACAAATTTTAAAATATCAGGGAATTTTGAAAGTACTTATATAATTCTTGTCCTTTTGAAAGAGAAATTAGGTAGTGAGGGGGCTATGACCAAATCCCCCTTATGTATAGGGGTGTATTAAAAAATTAGATATTTCGCAAGTGAGTTGGGTTGTACTGATTGGGTGATAAAATTAACTGATCAATCTTTTTTTTTAATTTAATTTAATTTTGTTTGTTGGGCTGTGCTGATTTGGTTTTTTTTTTTAAAAAGTGATTATGTGTAAGGGTGTGCCAAAAAACTAGACATCTCGCATCAACTTATCGTACAAAATTATATGGAATTAATGAATTTTAACCAGCAGTCTAACTGATCAGTCAATTAAATTGGACTGATTGAGTGATAAAATTGATTGATCAGTTAAGCTGTTGGTTAAATTTTGTTAATTTCATATAATTTTATACAATGAGTTAGTACAGAATGATTAATTTTTTTTGACACATCTCTACCCATAATCACTTTTAAGAAAAAAAAAAAAAAAACAAAACAAAACAAAACAAAAAAATTAACTAAAAAAAAAAAAAGAAAAAAAAAGAGGGCACTCGAGGCAAATGGGAGATCTCGAATTCGACGCTCTAGCACTGCCGTAAAACTTAAGTTGGGCACCACCTAAATATGCCACTTGGGCAATGAATAATTTCTCTTGGTGATGAATTATTGTTTAGCTTGTTTGGCGTGATTGACGTTGATATGGTTTTCTTTCCAGGAGGGAGATATCTCACCGAATCGTACTAGAATAAGTTTGGGACCATATTTATGTTGCCCGAATCTAATCAGAATGGTGATGTATGATTAAGATTAAATTTATATAGTATAAAATTTATATATAAAATAATTTTAAATTTTAAATTTTAAATAATTTTTAAATAATTAAATTTGAATTTATAATATTATTGATCTTACTAACCACACAAGATGAGTGTGAGAGTTTAAGGAAATTACAAATGAGTGAGGGAGTGAAAAAATAATTATTCATTTTTAATTAGTTTTTTGAGTTTTAAAATATATATATATATATATAAAATGTTGTGACAATTTGTAATATTTTTTTAATCAAAAACCCAACTCTTCAAATAGGGATATGACTCTGACACGTAGAAAAAATTTGCACCACACATACAAAAAAATAAAAAACATCATAAAAAAATTTAAATGTTTTTTTACTATTCTACTAATTTGAATTTTTTTCAAAAGTTTAAGAAAATGGAAAAAATACACATACATGCCTCTCTCTCTCTCACTCTATATCTCTCTTCCAAAGTCTTCACCACAACTCCAAACATGACCCACCTTGTCTCTCCTTTCTTATATGCTTTCTATTCTTACTTACATTTCTCACCCAAGTCAATATTTTCCATTTAAGAAATTTTGATTTTGCATGATTTGATTTATCTTTATGAAGAAAGCTCTTATTCTTTTAGATTGTTAGATTCTTTGATAATTAATCATAATTAGTAAGATCATGTAGGGGTGCTTCGAGAAAATTATTGGATGGTGGGACTTCGACATTTGATAATAATTGAACATCCTTCACATATACCATGCATGACATTGGTAATTCAAAAGTCAACCTTTCATCATTTTGATTATTTTAAGGAGAAATTGCAAATGAGTGTATGACAAAATATATATATATATATAATCATAAAAAAGTTTATCACTTTAATTATTAAAATTGATAGATTTTATTATTGATTTACAATTTATTTTGGGAACATATATTGAATTGTAATTTTTTCTTATTTTAATTTCATGAGCAAAACACCAATAAATTCCAAATTCCAAATTTTAATATGTTAAATCATTTGGTCCTGCCTTTTATTTTGTAGACTAATAAGTCCTATTCGAATGTTAAAAGCTCATTATAGACCTTTTTTAGATTTCCCTCCTTTCCGAATATCAGCAACATTAACTACACCAACAATATCATCAAACATTAACTACATCATCAAACATCATCAACATCACCAACATTATTAAACATCATCAACATTGATCAAATATCAACTACATCTCAAACATTAATTACATCATCAAACATCATCAACATCACCAACATCATAAAACATCAACTACATCATCAAACATCATCAACAACACCAACATCATAAAACATCATCAAACATCAACTACATTATCAAACATCATCAACATCACCAACATCATAAAATATCATCAACATCATCAAACATCAACTACAACATCACCAACATTGTGAACATCATCAAATATCAACTACATCTTTAACCTCATCAAACATCATCAACATCTACTACATCATAAAACATCATTAACATCATCAAACATCAACTACATCATCATACATCACCAACATTGTGAACATCATCAAACATCAACTACATCTTCAACCTCATCAAACATCATCATACACCAATATGGGATACAATAGATTGATGTTTATACAATATAACAAACAAAGATACCATACCAAATATAAAATATAACAAACAAAGATACCATACTAAATATAAAAAGACTAAATGGTTTACAAAAAAACACTCAGGACTAGATAGAGCAACATTTCCCAATATAGGATTTATGAGTAATTTTTCCTAATTTCATTATATTTTAGTATATAAATAAATATATATATAGATTATGTTAATCACAGTTTAATAAGTTGTCAATAAAAAAAATAAAAATAAAAGGTTTAAATTTTAAAATATTTTTTTATGAATTACAAAATAATTTCATATATTTTTATAGAGTAATCTATACAAATTAATATATATATATATCTTTCAAATATTTCTTACTCACATATTGAAGTGATCTATCTTAATATTTCAAAGTTTTATTATTGCATTATACATTAACTCATAAGAAAAAGTTTATAAAATTTATTAATTTACAATATTTTTATTATTATATATTTCACAAAATTTAATATTTTTGACACGTTCACTGACAATCCTTTTCATATATTTGATTATCACTAAAAGAATTGCCATTTTTTTTATAACTAAAAATATAGATCAACTTTTGTGTATTTCGATTAATCACAAAACTTTGAAATTAACGATCATGTACACCTCCAATAACTCTTTGAAATGGCTTTAAAAAAAAATATTTGTCTTTAATGTCGGTATCCTTGCAAAAAGTATATGACAATGTGCAAAAAAATATAATATATACATATATATATATATGTAAGAAGTGATTTAAAATGTGTAAACAAATTATTTTAAAATTTTAACTTTTTGTCATTTTACTCTTTTTATTAGTAGTTCATTGAACTGTTATTAACATGACTATATACATATATGCTATTGAGCCCAATGTCTCTTCTGAATTTGCACAATGAGAGGGAAAGAGATGAGATGGTTATGATCACCCATTCATTCATGCATCATACATATATATATATATATGTTTGTGTGTGTGTGTGGGACAAATATGGTAGACTTTGAGTCCCCTAACTTGTCAATTGGGAGACCTGAAATCATGGCTATAGATTGGGATCTCCACCATCAATCAGCTTGGAAATGGTTTGCAAAAAACTTAACCACCTTTTTGCTTTATTATGTGGATCCAATGATTTCTGTCCTTGGTTGGGAAGGTTAGAGAAACTAGGGTTTGGGGGGCCACAACCACCCAACTATGGTGCTCAAAGAGTTTGGTCTGACTCATAAAGGAAAAAAATGTGTTGAAGTGACCTTCTCAAAAAATTAAATGAGAGTAGACATACTCACTAAAGGTTGGGAAGTTCACATATAAGGTTGTTGGCTAAATTAAATTTGTACTTACTTTGGCCTTGTGTGAGCTTTCTTGATTGATTATACGGAGGTCAGTTGAAAACTATATCTAATTCATTAACAAACCTATCTTATTGGCCTCAATTTTCGGTGATGTTTGCTAGTTGGCCACAATTCTGATTGAGATCTCTGCGTTTCGTTTGGTTCAGGATTAAAGGTTATTGGTGTTTGGAGTTAGCTTTTTTAGTTTTCTTTTTTTTTTTTTTTTTTTGTTGATTTTTTTTTTTAATTAAAAAAAAAAACTTTACACTTTTAGTTAGCTTTATGGCACTTTATTTTTTCTCTTTAGTAAATTTTTTTTCTAATTTGCAATCCATCTTGTGTCAACGAATCGAAAAAGTAACTTTTTTTTTTGAAAAATTCCAAAAAAAAATTAAAAAACCAAAATAAGTATATAAAAAAGTTACTATTTTTGGTTTATTTTTTCTCTATTTTTGAATTTTTCGGTTCATCTCGTCAAATTGAATGTAGAAGATTAAAGTTTTTTGAATTTTTTTAAAAAAAAATCACTATTAAAAAAAAAAAAAAAACTACTACTAAGCAAACCCACTTGGAGCGTTCATTCACTAGTCTTAAAATTTCATATTTTCCTAACTAGTTTGGACGGAATTCAGAAAGAAAAAAAAATGGAGAATTTCGGTATTTAAAAATATGACAAAAATTTTCCGGTGAAGTTTAAAGCCATTAAAAACAAACCATGAGATCTAGTGACTGAGGGCTCATTTGGCAAGTGACTTTTTTTAGTCAAAAAGTTATTAAAAACAACAAGAAAACCAACAATCTATATCAAAAAGTCAGAAATTTCATTTTCACTCTACTTTTTGCACATTTTTCATAAAAAAATTAAAAAGTTATCCCAAATATATTAATTTTTTTTTAGATTATATTTTAAATAAAAAATTAAAAAATAATTAAAAAAAACCTATTCTCAAACGAGGTGTGAGTATATAAGAATTTCATTTATGTAATTAAAAATTGTATGGATTTTGAGTCTTCCCGTTAAGTGCTTGCCAATAGAGAGATGATTCTCTTCCATTCAGATGATGCTATTGGACTGTTGAGCGCATCACATATTTATTTAGAAGATGTTTATTTTGTACGGTTTCGAGTGTAAATTATTTGCAAAAGAAATTAAATTAATCAGATATTTATATTATATAATTTTTTTATATTCTTCTTCAAAGAATTAAATGATAAATGTAATTTTAAAAATATATTATTTATTTTTTAAAAACAAATATAATAAAAATTATGTATGTTTGAATGACATATACAAACAGTCTAAGAAATTATGCAATTTAAATTGTTGAAATGGGCCTCACAAAAAATTCTCTCAATCAATACATCAAAAGATACAGAAGATGTGAGACCAATTCTTATGTTCTACTCTATATAGAATAATCCAACTCATACCCCCATGTCATAAGTTATGCTTATGATTATTAAATGGATTTTTTTTCTTTTCTTATGAATTATCTATATACATAATCTAACATATTGAAACAATTTAAATTGTCAAAATGGGATTTGCGAGCCTCAATAACACCCTCCAAAGAATGCTATCTCTATCTCATACATCAAAAGATGAAGACACATGAGATCAATTTTTATATTTTGCTTTATATATATTAATATATAAGGCAAATATTTCAGATGGTGTAGATGTCACCCCCCAAAAAAAATAAAATTAAATAAAAATGTCCTTAAAATATGATAATTGCTATAAACTGATTCAATTCTCTCCAATTGCTTCAAATAATTGTCATAATAATCGAGTTTAATTATAAATGGCATACATTTGTGCTCACCTCTATTTTAAAATAGAAATAAAATTGTCTGTAACATTTTTTTCATCCAGTTATCATCTAGCAGTTCATCCAGTAATCAATAATAATTGATTAAGTAGATTCGAATCCTATAAAATGATCCAAACTGATGTCTCATATCATAAGATGGACCACCAAAACTCTAAAACTTCCCCGGATCCCATGGCAGTCTTACAGGGCCCACAACCAACCAAAATTCTTTTAACAATTTATATATTGATGGGATGAAACATCATAAAGAGTGGAAGTAGATTGCAACAGAGTTTGAGGAAGCCAAAGATTGTTTGGAGAAGAAGAAAGCACATGGGCACTCCATTGATGTAGGGAAACACATGTGAATGTGCTTCCAGTTGTTCTCTAAAATGTTCAAAAACACAAACTACAAGCATTGGTAGGACCATTGCACATTGGTCACCCACATGTGCTAGATTTTTGGTACTCTGACCCACATCAACAAAACCCTCATTTTTTCCAAAAAAATAAGTAATTATAAATCAGTGAATTAGAGAAAAAAATATTTATATTTTTATAGTGGTGTATTTTTTCTATGTGCATAGTACAAATCCTTCTATTATTTGGTGCAATTTCATTTGTGTTAAGAGTTGTATAAAAAAAAATTCATTTATAGCGCAATTATTTTTCAAATGTCTCGTTGATTTATAATTTTTTCAAAAATTACTAGCTAGTCTAGGGATAGCATAATCACATGATGCACCTAGACCGTTCCAATTGGTGAAGTTTCCCCATTGATTAGATTGTGTCAAGATATTAGTGTCAATTCCTCCGACTATCCACCAATCAAAATTTGATAAAGCACAAAATGTCTTTGCATGTTTGGATACTACTTTGGACTAAAATAGTCCTATAGGATAAATTGATTATTTTAATTAAATAAGATAAAATATTACATACAATCTATAATTATTTTATTTTTTTTTCACAAAAATTAAAAAAACTAAAAAATCTATCCCAAATAAAAATTTTTAATCTCAAATTAAAATAATTAAAAAATTAACTCACATCTCAAATGAAAGCTAAGTTGTCCCCTTTGTCTCTTCTTTCTCTCTCTAGCTAGTTTAGAATTTGGAATAGGGTGAGTGATGGTATAGTGACACTTTCAAAAACTTTATTGATTCATCAACAACTGTCTCTAAAATAATGTGTTTTTCTTGTTAGTAATGGTTTCCACCATCTAATATAAAACCATTTTTAAGGAGCTCTTAATTAATCATGCTCTCTTTTATAGTTGATTGAAGTGATGCTAATATTATCATTTAAGATCCACCAAATCTCAAGTAGGACCCACGAAAGTTGAACTTATCAAGAAAAACCAACTAATGAAATAAACATAAAATATGAAATTTAACATAAGTTTATTTAAGACATGCATGGTCCAAATATCATAATACACCTCCATTAACTTTCTAATCATCTTTGATTTCTTTTTGGTAACCATTACTTTTGGAAGGATCATAAAAGATAGGCTTAAGTTTATTTTGAGAAGTGTTTTTTTTTTAACTTATTAGTTTATTATGAAAAAAAATATGTATAAAAAAAATAGAAATAGAAAAACAATATAACTTAAATAAGTTAATAAGTTAACAAATTAATTTTTTTTTTGCTTTCCCAAAAGAGGGCTTAGTTTTCAAATTGAAATCCCTTTTAGGGATATTGTTCAAAGCATTTTTAAGGTTGGATAGTATTTGCTTTTTTAACAGTTTTTTTTTTATTATGTTTTTATGCCTTAGTGAATATACATTTTTTAATTTTTTTTTTTCCCTAAAAAAATCACTTTTAAGATTTTATTAGATTAGAGGCATTTGAAAAGTTTAAAAAATAAAAATATAAAAATATTGAAAAAATTTAATGAAAACACTCAATAAGTTCTTCCATATAATTACAAGATATTTTGTCTTCAAATTTTCTATTTTGTTGTTCTTAATATACTATTACGTAGTGTTTGATTCACTGAAATAAAATAAAATGGAATAATTATTTTATTAAAATATTCATTCCAATATTTGGTTAGACTAAAAAATTAATAACAAATGTATTATATATGAAATTATTTTTCATCATTTTAAGAGAATGGTCATTTTATAGATAAACCTAAGTAATCACTATTTCATTCCATTCCAATTCGTTTTAATAAATCAAATAGAGCATTAGTTGAATGATTATGACTCAATGTTTTTTTTTTAATTTTAAAATTCTGATTACATATAAAATAAATAAATTAAAGACAGAAGAACAAAAATTTTGAAATTAAAAAATCTCTTCCCACTATGTATTCAAAGTGACATTATTTATTTATATTATTAAATAATAAGGTGAAGGCTGAATGCAGTTAGCTTTAAGTGAATTGAAGTGACTTACAAATTAAATATTAATCATGATTAAATGTCCAAAGCATGAAGCCTAAGCCTAGATTGCAGTCTAGAATGTCGACATTTTAAAGAAAAGCATTGCAATCAATTTCATATCAAAGCTTTTGACTTTAAAATAACACAACTACTAAAAGTCCCGTGAATTGAGATTAGGAGAGAGAGAGTATTTAGATTAGGGACTTAGTCAACTAATGAGACAAAAATAAGAGGGGGCTTCTCTTCTCTCGAGTTGGAGAGAAACAATTGAATGGTTCAGTTTGTTTTATGATCTATTTAAAAAAATAGATAAATTATATCTCAAAATTATAATGTCCGTTAATTATTTTTAAACAAATATGATTTGATTAGTGACTTTTAATGCCTAATTAATTTAATTTTTTATATGAATAATCCGCCCAGAGATTTTACAAAATGAATAATTTGAATTATCGAGATCAGTCTGAAATGAGCCCACAATAAGCTAGACCGGTCTATCCAAGAATACCTAACCTGAGAAGATCTAATCTCAAAAATAAATTCAATAGAAAAAAAAAAGAGACAAAAATAAACGTGGATTTGGGGTTGTGAATGAAGTAGACACTTAGACAGCTACATAAACACCATGTAATGCAAAGACAACATTAGTTGGGAAACACTAGCACATGACCAAACCAATTAAATTAATTGCTCTACTATATTAATCACGAATTTATTTAATCTATTTTAATACTCCACTTAGTGGACTAATTTTGTTCAGTTTATGCATTGTTTCATGCCACGTGGATAGGTATAATTGTTACACAATAGATTTGATAGTTTTTTAAAAAATAACACGTGTATAATAATTATCCGTCAGCACAATAACTTATATGTAATGTTTGAAAAATTATGCTTCATACATTACGTAAACAATAAGCCAGTCCGGTCGAATGGACTTTTATTCAATCCAAATTCGTAATCCGAATAAGTTAGTCTTACTCGAATAAGGCTTGAGTTAGGTTCGAGATTAGGTTTGAAGTCCATTCTATTTGTGAGCCCAACAAAAATATGAAGAAAAAAAAATATGAGAAAAACTCAAAAAATATACTTAAATCTCAACACGTTGAGTCGAACAGTGAGAGGTGAGCTTGGACACTACTTTTGTAATCCGCCGATGTGGCATTCTAGGTTGATGTGTGTGGCAAAATAAATTGTTTTCAAGACCCACAAGGTCGGCTGCCACTTGTAAATCAGTGGCACACAGATTCACATACTTCTAAGGGTACTTCTAAACATGGAATCAAAAACATTTTATAACTAACATATATTTGTTGTGTGCATGTGAGACCTGGTCTTATAATAAGAGTTAGGCATTTCCTTCTCAACATGAATGAGCTTACTTTCAACAACAACCTCAGATAAACAATCTTTGAAATTTTGGAAGCATTTGTACCTATAAATAAAGAATCCAAAGTACATGCAATTTGATCATACTATATTACCTAGGCACTCAAAGACAAAGTTGTTTGGAATTAAAGAAATGTTAGTTCAAAGTGAGTTATTTGTCCGCATTAGATCATCAAATTATTCTTATAATGTGCTATACATATTTATCTGCATTCTACTCTACGCCAAACAAAGTCTTGAAATAGATAACCTAAGTCTTGAAATAGATAACCTAAGATGGCATTTTCTGATCGATTAGTATAACCCATAATTGAAGTTAATTTTATACTAATAGGTTCTCTAGCATTATGTGATGTCGTCAGTGCAAGCATAAATCAACCTCTTAGTTGGTTAAGTATTATCTTAATGTGTGGATTAGGAAGACCCTAATACCAGTCTACCTTAAGATATTTTATTTGAAAATGGAATAATTGGGACCGAGTTAATTGATGAAGAAGCTTATGCATATATTAGTTGTTGGATATCAAACCCTCTAATCATTAGATTAACTTCCAATTTAAAAAAATATATATTAATTTAAAAAAAAAATTAGATTAGCCAGGACGGCCAATTTGTTTTTGAAAAACATTAGAAGTACCCATTTTTATCATTTTTCTTCCTATGAACTCTACTCTATTCTAATGGTTGGTCCAAACCTTGTGTGTCTTGTTTTAGATCACAATGGAATCAGATTCTTTTTGGGTTAACAAGCATAGTAATAAGCCCACACAGGTAGCCCAACAATTGAAGGTTCGAATTTTAAGACGAGCTTATGAGTTTGGCTCTTGCTTGTGTCTTTCGGACTTACGTGTTACATGTAATTTGTCAATTATTGCTAATATTTGGAATTTACTAGTTGTTTGGGGGTGTTTTAAATAAGTGTATTTTTTGTCTTTTTAGATTAAAAAGTTGAGAAAAAAATATGAATATTTGGGTTAACTTTTTAACTTTTTATGAAAAATGTCTATTAAAAAATTGTATAAATAAGTGTGTAGGAGAAGATAGTGTAGTAGGCCGTACAAATTGACAGTGCAGTCGGTTGGATGAATACATGGGAAAAGATTGCCTCATTTTCGGGCTTTGATTGGAAGGTATTGTTCGACCTGTAAGGGCCCACCACGGGTCCCATTTTTCTAATCGGAACCGTTCAATGTGTAGAACTCATCGAGTACTATATACTTGTAAAAAATCATGGTGATTGGATATCGATAGCTATCTGATCATGTTAGTTTTTTCTGTCAACTGTTAACTATAACACCATCCATTTTTTGTACAAAACTGATTTGATCGTATAGTTAGCGATATCCGATATACGTGATTTTTTACAGGCATGTAGTACTAGACGAGTTCTACATATTCAACGGTTCGGATTATCAAAATGGGACCTATGGTGGGCCTCCACGGGCCCAACTTTACCATCCAATTTAGTGAATGTACATATGTAATTTTTTTTTTTTTTTCCTTTCACTGTAATGGGTGTGACGTCAGTACATTGATGGGCAAAAAGTTGATTTGGAAGCTAATATTTATATATTAATTTTTAAAATTTTTTTTTAATAAATAGTGATAACTTTTTAACTTTTTTGATAATTTTGTAATTTTTTTTAAACTTGCTAAACCAGCCCTTACTCTATTATTCCAAAAGGCCTATCACAAGTTCTCTCATCATAAAAATAAACAAACAAAAGAAGAAAAAAGTAAGAGTTAAATACACAAATGGCCTCCAAAATATGCGTCATATGTCATTTTAGTTTTTGATATTTCAAATGTGTCAATTTGATTCCTAACATATTATTTTTGTCACTAAACAATCCCTACCTCCGGTTTCTTCTACCATTGACAACTGAAGAGTATTTTCGTTAACTCACCTATAACCAAATAAGTTGAGAACTAAAATTTACCTATAACCGAATAAGTTGAGAACTAAATTGATACAATTAAAAAAATTAATTAAAACATCATAGATCAAATTAAAATAAATCACATACTTTGGAAACTATTTTTTTTTCTCTTCCATTTTTTTTCTCCACATTTTGCTCATGTGCTATGTGGTTTGATGCAAATGCCCTTAGATAAAAACAGAAGTAGGGACCATTTAGTGACAAAATTAATAAATTGGGAATTAAATTGACTTATTTGAAATATCGATAACTAAAATGACATAAGATACATACTTTGAGAATTAGTTGTGTATTTAACCCAAAAGTAACGATGAGGAAAGGTGAGACTATTTAGGGACCAAAGTAAATTAAAGGAACTTTTCTCAAAAATTCAACTTGAAACTTTATACAACTTGAAAAAATAAACATCCCATATTGAAACAAAATGATACAACTAGAAACTTCTCTCAAAAAAAAAAAGAAAAAAAAAAAGATACAACTTGAAAAAATAAACATCCCATCCCATATTGAAGAAAACTTTATTAGGTATAGAATCAAATTAATCATAAAAATTTGAAGAACTAAGTCCAGCAATTGTTCCAAAAAAAAAAAGATTACAGCAAATGGGATCAAAAGGGAAATCCAACAATACCCCTCAAGCCACACAGCCCAGATTTTGGGGAAAGATATTTTGTAGCACATATGTGGAAACAATAGAACATGCATACAAATAACACAAACTCAAATCTATCAGCAAATTTTCTGAGAATGTTCATGCCAGAAATAAGTGAATTTTGCACAGAATTTGTTTGTACCAAAAATTCAATTCTCCATCGAGGAGGACGTCTTTCGTTGAGGACTCTATCAAAGTTAACACAAGTCAAAACCCCACGGTCAAATGAGATTCAAGATGAAAACTTGACACTACAACAAAAATTCAAGGAATATCTATTATCACAGTATCAAAATTCTGTTCTACCTGCTACATGAACTTGAAGAGCTTGACAAGCAATTCATTTAAAAAAAAAAAAAAACACAGAGATATTGATACACACATCTTTCACTATGTTTGAAGAAATCAACTACAACAAACTGTTAAGAAGAACCACCCCAGGGAATCCGCAACGAGGATTTAATAAATCGAACAAGTAATACATCTTGCAGGCAAGCAAGCTGGTGGCTCAAGTGTTCTCAAACAATATAATGACTATCTAAGCACTGTCTTTCAAGTCTTAACCAAATTTTTTATCGGATCCTTTCAGGTTAAGATTGAACCATTTCTAATAAAGATCTCGAAAACAAAAACTGAAACAAACTTATTACAGAAATGCCTATGTATGGTTTAAGATTGCAGGGGGCATAACATGATTTGAACATGGGTTTCACAAATGTTATGGAAACACAAATATAATTATAATTAACAAGGGAGGCACGCACCTACTCCGCCCGTGAACTATATCAATTCTATTTTTTTTTTTTAATATTTACTTTTTCTAAAGTTTTCATATCCCTACTTCTTTTCCCACTAATCCACTTTCCATACTATTCTCTGTCAGTGCCAACTCTCAAAATACCACGGAACTTTTTTATGCAAACTGAATCATGCAGTTTTGTTTTATATATTTAACCCTTTAATTAATGAGTAAAACCTAAGCACGACAGATCTTCACCAAATTTAAGATTACCCCCTAGTGTTTCTTTATTATAAATTATAATAGTATAGATGAGATAGGATCCAGGTAACTACTGACTATAATGAGCAAGGTATAAATATTAGCCTATTGTCTTTTACAATATATATATATATATTTTTTTTGATTGGCATTAGGGTGTCCAAATCAAAGCCTGATTAATCCTCAGGGGTGCGCAGGCCCTTTGTAAGGAGTTTCCAACAAGTGCATCACGGTTAATTCAAGGGTTTTCTCTCAGTCTGATGGCCCCAAAGAATTGATAGCATCTAAAAATTTTTGATCCCTGAACCTTGAAGGGAACACACCTCCAAGACTCGAGGCCTTGCCACCAAGCCAACCCCCCCTTGGGGTTTATTGTCTTTTACAATATTAGAATTCAGTACTGAAAAATGGTTTAAAAATGAAGAACACAAAAATCCAGCATCATTTAGGTTGTTACAGGAAATGTTTGTTCCAAGCAGGCATGATAGATCAGGAAATAAATTAGTGCCATGTTATCAAGGCAGAAAATTCTATCAGAATAACTAGGCTGAATAAATAGAACTTACCGACTGCTTTTCCTGGGTGTATCTATTGGTCACTTCTTGAAAGCGCGCCAATGCCTACAAGTCATCACATGCGAAAGATACAACCACAAATGTATTGCCAAATACCAATAAGAGCCATCACTAGAAAGTCGAGCGCCATTACCTTTCTGTATTCTGTCTCAAATTGGCGTAGCTCAGTTCTCTTCATTAGAATCTGAGCCTCAATGTCCTTAAGCTTATGTGTTGTATCCTCGTAAGACTTTGCACAAAGAGCCTCAATGAAGTAAGAAGCTGTTTTGAAGTTACCAACTGTGCAAATCAGGGCAGAAGTTCAAGTTATAAGGACTTTAATCCTCTTCTGCACAAGAAACTTTATTATACTAATGGTACCAGAAACCGAAAGGAAAAAGGGACAAAAAAGCAGCTTCAAAACTGTGCAGACCATAAACGGCGAATATGTGAGTGCCAGCTTTTAGTTCTCGGACTTCACAAGGTTGAAGGCCTTCCAACCTTTTGAAGAAAGCAGCTTCAGGGTCCTTAGCCATTGCCAACTGCACCACCACATTTGACAAATTCATCATGTATTAAGCCATAACATTGTGAAATATTTTCAGAGAAAAAATGGAAAGCAGTAATGGAACTCACATACCGCATTCAAGGTTGAATCCATTCTGTACACTTGAAAATGTAAGAAATACATCCCTGCAGATGTCACTTTGCCAGTTTTCTCACTATCTTCCTGTATGCAGGCATGATATAACAAGTTCAGCTACAAGAGGTCAATACCAAATGCCCTAGGCAAACATGTTCAAAAGACAACAATGAAAAGATTTGGATGAAATTAGTCGGGCTCGGGACACATTAGCTCATTGATGTAAAAGTTTTTTTAAATAATCACCAGCACAATAAGAAGAGAACAACTACTAAAAACAAAAATCCCAGACATGAAAGCCACCATTTGGAGATATGGGCTAAGAATTCAAGTCTCATTTATCTATAATATTTTCCTGAAAAAAATAGAGGATACTCTGCACTATTCGACAAATAGAACTTGGGAGTCATAGACTTTCCTGCATTTATTTGTAACAAACCAGCAAGGTTCTTAATTCCAAATTAAATACAGAGAATGTCAATTAGATACATATTGGAGATTTTAATTGAATGGAGTAGAAGGTAGAATTGGGTTACATTAACCACAAATACTAATTTTAGAGACATGATAAGTTGAAGGGAGTAAAAGTCAAGTATTAAGGGCGGCCTAGATCTAGGTGATAAGCTTGTGTGTGCCACACCTCTAGTTCATACCATGTTAATACATCTATGACAAGTACACTGTTCAAATCATCAAACAGATCAGTGTTGTAAAGCACGCAAAGGCGCCTGCTAAAGCACGAGGCAAGGCACAGGTCAGGCACCTTTGGATCTTCTGAAGCAAGACAATGTTCATAAGGCGCAGATGAACCAATAATATTTTATAACTTGTGCCTTGCTTTGATGAGGCGCATGACTCATGTACCTCGCCTCTGCGTGCCTTTCGCTTTTAAAAATAGTTCAACAAACAGAAGCATGAAGCATGATTAAGTAGGATACACATTGGGATATGAGAACACATATGAAACACATTGCAAGTTTGAAAAAAATAATTTGGGATCCAATGATAAAATAGAAACAATGTGAATTTATACCTATTAGTTTCTCCTTAAGACTTTTAAATTTAAGGAATTTTAAAATCCAAAGATTCCAATTTGTTCATGAATAGAGATGAATGGATATTAGGACTTTTAGTTCACACTTCCTTTCCAATATGTGGAATGTAAAAAATGATTTCTATTTTGATATTGTAAAATATAAATTGTAATGTAAAAAATGAAGAAATAGTCATTATTTTTATATAATCATATAGAAATATATAATTATTTGTTGTCATGTCCTTTTTTTTTTTTTTTTTTTGAATTGTCAGGTTGGCGTGCCTGTATCATGCGAACATGTCCATTGTTTGAAGTTGTGCTTCCGAGCCACTGCCTATATACCAATTATTGTCCATAATTCACAAGAATGTTATTTAGCTTATCTATATGAGAGGCTCATCCGCTAGCTTATCTATATGTTACCATAATATGTTCTTTGTTTATATTTTAATTATTAGGAAAATATCAGATAAATGGTAAACTAACTGAAAATCAATGGAGTGCACAGTTCTCACTTGCACAGGGCCACGTGTCTCACTTGCACTCTAGTGATTTGCAATTAGTTTTTGCATTTCTGATTTATCTATATTCCTCCTCTATTATTATGTATTTTTACTCATTTTGGTGTATATTACAATCCATGATCATCCAATACTATGACGCAATTCTATAGACCCAACTAGCAACATGATTGGATTGTTAAGGAGGTCAGGACAATTTTTCAAAGCTTACAAATTGTAGGTGAGCCACTAAGAAGGATGGACACAGACATGCGACACGACATGGATACGACACTGGCACATCGACACGCCAATTTTCAAAAAATACAGGACACGATATGTGGGGGACACACATAAAATATATAATTCTATATATTTATTATATGTTATATATATGGATATATCATTCAAAGATAATGAAAAATGCAATATGACATTAATTCTTATAAATTTATATGATTTTTGTTTTATTCTGTATCTTAAGTTGTTTTGTTCAAACTTATAATTAGTTTCACATGTGTCTAATTGATAGACGTGTGTTTATGCGATAAACACGTGTGTCCTCTAAGTGTCCAAAGAGTATCTGGATCTTTAAAAAATATTAAAAAACAGGACACGTTTTGAAGAGTGTCAGACACATGTCGGGGAAGTGTCCCCTCACTATCAATCCTCTCCATTTTACCTCTGAAAACAAGTGGGGCCTCAGTGTTTGTTTGTTTTTTAATACTTTTACTCTGTTTTTTAAAACTTGACATTCTTCGCGACCCAATGTTACTTGATAAGTTCTTTTTAAAAAAAACGTTACTTGATAAATTATTTTCCCTTTACAATTGAATATTAATATGTGGATCAATTTCATTTGAGATGTGACCTACGCAATACATAAGTTTTTATGATAATGTAGAATTATTGTTATTTTTATCTTAGGCATCTCTCCCATTGAAGGGAGAGAAGCAATTTTAATTTTAAAAAAAATGAATGGCTACCAATGTTCAATGTCCTGTATTGCAATTTTTATGTTTCAATCATACAATTATTATTATTTGATCATCTTAAATTTTTATATAAATATTCTATTCAATGAGTAATAAAATGTGAATAGATTAGATCACTAATGTCGGTCCAAAAATGGACTTACCAATCTTAAGTTGGAAGACCAATTTGAGATAATTCAATCCCATTGAACAAGATAATTTTGTTCGACAGATTGGCTAGTGATCCCATTTTGATGATTCAATATGTTCATTTTGTAACTTCCAATGCGTAGATTATCTATAAAAAAATAAAAAAATAAAAATAAAATTGAATGGATTATCTTATTGTCTTCAAATGAGCCTAACGATCCCGCCGAGTGCTTCTCTCGAAGCCCAACTCTTTCTTCCACCCTCTGACATGATTATTTTGAGGTACAAATAATTTTTAAAAATTATGAAATATTTTTTTGTGTTTAGTTTTGTCAAAATAGTTTTCGAATTTTTTTAAATAAAAAAAAAAATCCTGAAAACTCAACTAATAGAACCAAAATTTTTGCTTTGTTTTCGATGTTAAATGTATCATGGGATAGCATTTCCACCAATATGGATTTATTTATGTACTAATCCAATGGAGGAGGTTTTGATTTAAAAAAATAAAATAAAAAGCAATTCTCAACTACAACAGCATGGAATTGATAGTGAATGAAACAAGTCTTGGGACCAAGTCATTGATTGAAAGAGGTGATGGTGAAACCATTGAAATTGTTGCCAATTCTGATTTTGAACATTGGTAGATGTTGCAAAGAAAATAGCTAGTATTTAGATATTAAATGGGTACCCACAATGAATTGAGAAAAGACCCATATGGTAATAGTAATTCAAACCCATATTTTCAAAATTTGAAATATTATTTTCCTTCTAATCTAGTCATCCAAATATCACCTATGCTATGAGTTAGAATCACTTTTAATATAATTAAATTGTATTTGATTTACAACAAAGTTATATATTGAAAAATTTCCGCAGACAAATAAATGTATGATCCAAATTCATATACGAGTTGAATTTGAGCTACACATATAATCTTTCTAGGTAAAATTCATGATATAAATTTTAGGCACTTAATTTTATTGTTAATGATAAAATTATGATTATGAAAGAAAATTTGTTAAAAAGTCAACAATTATGTCTTCCGCGGATTGAAATAGTGAAATGTCTTAAGTCTTCATCTATGCCAATTAAGAACCATGGTGTAAAGGGAACTTGTTTGATTATAATATGGAAAAAGAAATCCCCAAATGAATATCTTATGGGGAAAAAAATGTACTTTTTCATAGGTCTCCCTAACTATAATTGAAATGCACCCACTACTTCTAACTAAGTAGTGATTATCAAGGCCATGATGAACACAATGCTATAATGAAGGCATAACATTTAGAGTTAGTGAATTTGATATTGATTTTTAGGAATGTACATTTCAAAATGCCAAATGCAGTCTACAATTTAATATAGCCAGATTTGATAGGATGATTTTGACAATCAACAATGAAATTAATGTTAGGAATGTGTATTGCATCCACCCTCCAAAAATCAAGCACGAGATTTTTTGTGCTCAAAATTTTGTCCTTCTGTTTTAAAATATTCATCTCTATTAAATTATGTTTTGAAAGTATCACACCATAAAATTTTAACTAAAGTGATTGTAAGTATTTTGAGACAACGAGACAAAGAGATTTGAGAACAAAAAAAAAAATCTTTAATCAAAATCAACATTTAACATGAGTTTATTATCACCATTACAAAACTATTTTGTGAGGTCAAATTAAATCAGTTTAAAAGTTATGCATAAACGATTTTGTAGTGTGCACTACCAAAATCAAAGTTGCAAACCATTCGTGATTATATTATAATGATTTAGAATAAATATTACGAATTATTTGTAGTAAAAAAGGGATCAGGGTTACTGCTGTGGGGATTGCATAACAGTGATTGTTGTGCAGTCATAGGAGTTATTTCCGACTTTATTTTCGTTATCCGAACCATTCAGTTTTTAAAGAACACTGAGTAGAACATGCCTGTAAAAAATCAAGTTGATTGGATATCAATAAACCCTTCATCAACTCAAATTTACATATATAAAAAATAAACATATAAGTATTAAACTGAATACAAATGTGAATTGATGAAGTGTCTATTGATATCTGATCAACTTGATTTTTTACAAGTATGTTTACTCAATGTTCTTTAAAAATTGAACGATTCGAATGATAAAAATAAAATTCGAAATGTACGAGCACGAAATAATCTTATCGTATAATCATGTTGATCAAGTTTGCACTTTTCCAAACGTTGTCGCTTTTACTACCTGAAAACACAAACGTGAGTTAGCCGGCGAGTGTGTGCCGGAAACCTTTCCGATGCCTAAGTCAGCAAATAGACAATAGACACAAAAGCTCTATGTATTTGAGAGTAAAAATTGTGATATCTCTCCAAAGATCCTGTTATGAGCTTTTATAGCTTCCACTTGGCACAAATCCTAGTAGGACTTTAATTCTTCTTAGCAATGTCCTGCTAGGAATCACAGCCCCAAGGATAACACTCTACTCACTACCAACCAAGTGAGATGGTTTGCACAATCCTAGTAGGACTCTACTCTCCTTAGCAGAGTCCTCCTAGAAGTCTTAAGCCCAAAGATGAAGTTTATCCTGATAACTCTTTACCCACTACTTATCAAAGTTTGACAATGGCAACTCTTACTATGGTTGGCACAAAACATAACCGTGCTCACACAGCTCGGTACTGAGTTCAATCAACCTATCCCTGAAGTTGCCTCTACCGAGCTATCCTTTAGCTCGGTTCAATTCAGACAGGAATCTTCGCTGCGACCGCTAGGCCAGACAGATAGCCCAACTTCGACCGAACTACCGCGACCAAGGCTTCCGAGATAATTACCTTTGTACATGGCTCGGCCCCAAACTAGACCTATCTCGGTTCATTCCCAGTCTTACTTACCTTGGCCTATTTTATTCACAAATTACTCTCTCAATTGCCCCTTAATTCCATTTGCAACGCATGATTTGGGATTATTCTTCTCCAGCCGAGCTAAAAACATCCAAGCCAACCGAACTAAAATAAATGATTCCACTGAGATAAAAATATTCAACCCCACCAAGCTGGGTAAGCTCGATCTTCGGTTCTATACCAGCCACAACCCGTCGCTTCACGTACCTGACATTATGTCCTGTCTGTGACGCGTGGCACATGTCTATTGATTCTTCAAACTACGACAGCCGTCCCACGTCTATCAAAAAAATGTTTGAAAAGTCCCGCCATTTTTGTGCCTATTCAAAACCCATTTTCTGAATCACACCCCCACTGTTCATCTTCTTCCCTTTTGTATCTCTAAGACTTGCTTCTGTGCCTCCTATGCTCCAGTCCCTTCCGCTTCACTTGCTGTCTTACTGGTTGGATTCTGCTTTCACGCTCAAACCCGTAAGTTTGCTTAGTATCTCATTCTTATGTTCCTTTGTACTTTTATTCTTATACCTTAAACACTCAAATCTTCACATATGCGCATTTATATGCAATAGAGTGTTAGGAAAATATCATAAACCCAAAACCTTACACTCAGGCACAAAGGCACACTTACTGGATTTTATTAAATATGATATTTGATCCAAAGTCGTGCTGTAGCTGAACTAGGAACTTGGTTATAACCTTGCGTACTAGCCTTCAATCGAGCTAGAGGCCTTGAGTTAGCCCTTCTTCACGACCGAACTAGGAATTCCCCGTCACCCAGATGTAGCCGAGCTAAGTTTTTTATTTTTCTTTTAAATTGACTATTTGCTTAGGCCAGTCCAGTTATCTGGGCTTAACACTTCTTATTTCCACTTTACAAACTTGACTAGGTTCGCCAGGCACACCTTTGCACCCTGCCCTTAGACGGCTTTGCTCAACCGAGCCAATCAAAGCCTTCGCCGCGCCGAGCTAGGCCACTTGTGAACTTACAACTTTTAAGTTATCATGGGTAAATATTGGTTTCTAGTGGACTCCCCTAGGGCCATAGCTGAATTCCGAAGGGTACTATCAAATTCCTAACGACGTCCATCTTTCCTTAGCCAAACTAGAAACAATTCCCTGGGGTAAATCGAGCTTTTTGCCGTTTACCGTGATATCAATTGTAGAAGCCGGCCTACGGTTTCCCATCCAACCACTCCTTTGTGAATTCCTTAGGCAAACAAGGCTCTGCCCGACCCAACTCTCCAAAATACTCATAGGATAATAAATGGCATCGCCGAACTAAACCGTCGGCTTCGTCTCAACCTCGGATTGGCCGAGCTATTTCACTAATACTCACTCGGCCAAAATGATGACGGTTAGGTGTATTATTTAAGGGTAAGAAGAGGCCGAAAAGAAATTATAAAAAACACACCGAATAAAAACTTGAATGACGATGACTTCCTTTGGGTTTCTGGAAATTTTGAAGACCAAGAAGCCTAGATACCGGGCTATAACATAAGCTAGAATAAAGGGATTGTCGGTAAGAATACTCCGGTTCACTTTTTCTTTGTTGTCCCCGCTTACTCACCGTGCTAACCCTTGTCTTTCTTCTGTGCAGACTTAAACCAGCTTAAATCAAACTACCCTTACGCCAACCAAGACACTCTTTGGGCCGCGCTTTGATACTGTCACCGTGGTTGGGCTGAACTGCTTAACTTCGAACCGACCTACAGATACAGCGGAAGAAAGAAGACCATAGTCATTGACTTCCTTCTAGAGCCTTCCCCAGAGCCAGATCCCACTATTCCCCAAATCAACCTGATCCCTCTAACAGAAGAACAAAAAATGGCAAAGAAAAGAGTCGTGCGAGCACTTATCGCTGAACAAGCTGCTGTTGAACCGCAAACCGGGCTGGAGTCGTCTGGCAATCCCCGCGAAACCGTGGTTGCCCTTCCAACTGCCAGGGCCTCCACATCTCAACCGAACAAGTGTGCACGCACTGTTTCGACCAAGCCGCAGCACCTGGTTAACGAGGACATTGTGCTTCCTGAAACCACGCGGCCAAGCCCTGAGACCGTGCATTCTGATCGAGCGAGCCCTTCAGAATGGGTACCAAAAATTACCTATATGAACCGTGCTATATCCAATACAGACTCGGTGGTTGCTGATAAAGACTATACACTTGCCTTCAATCTAGCCAAAAGTGTGTATCTGCCAGCAGACATGGAGCACCACGACCACCTAACCAAGCTCAAGGCCAACCGCTCAGCAACTAAATCTATGGTGCTTGTAAGCGCCCCCCATCATTTATTCTCCATTTTATTCGACTTGTTTGCTCGGTTTGAACATAATCATTACTTCTCTTAGTGCAGGCCATGTAGAAAAATCAGATCGCCCATATGCGCGTGCTAGAGCTTCGAAAGACGGCGCGGTTGGCCATGGCAGACGCCAAAGCAAAGGCGGCCGAGCTGAATAAGGCCAAGAAACTGATGGTCGAGCTCGAATCTAAAAATGCACAGCTCGTCGAGCTGGTCAACGTGGTGGAAGCCTACAAGCAGAAAGCTTTGACCGAAAGAAAAAACCGCTGTCTGCGCGAAAGGAGTCTGCGTTTCTCCAACCAATAGAAACCCAGGATTGAGTCATCAAACCAATAAAACGCCTCCACGTGGGAAATTCAACATCACTTCAAGCTTTTCTCATTAACATAATATGTCCCAACAAACACCAACAATCGACTCAGTAGAGAGAGAGAGAGAGAGATAGGCAGTTGAGAAAACAAACTAAACGAATTTTCTCGTTTCTTTGTTTTGCTTGCATTCTCTTTCTCTCTGCTGCATTCGATCTTGCATTTTCAAGCACTTTCTCGTTAGAGAAAGTTTTCATAGCTATTCCCGATCTGGTGATTCTGGTGGCGTTTGCAAATGGAGTCTCACGGCGCCAGACTACGCCGTGTTCTGGTGCTTGCTTTTTGCGTCATCGGCATTTGGTCAGCTTATATTTACCAAGGAGTCCTTCAAGAGACTGTGTAAGTCCTCTCTCTCTCTCTCTCTCTCTCTCTCTCTCTCAACTCTAATTTGATCTTTGGTCTTGCTGATCAAGTGTAGTTTTCGAATTGTTGTAATTTCAATTCCCTAGATATCAATTTCAATTGTTTGGAGTCCTAAGACTAGAAATTTTAGGATTTACATATTTGAATGCTTTTAGTTTGTAAAAATTCATTGTTGATTAATAATAATGATTAATATTTGTGTTGATTAATGGCTTAGTCATTATCATCTTGTGAATATATCACTCTTTAAAAATTGTGATTTCTACATTCATAATGGCATGACTTGTGCATTGCATTGACGACCATGATGCTCTCACTGCAAGAATTTGTTTCCCTGAAATTTAAGTTACACCTTCTTCTGGGTATATTTGTGGTCTCTTAAATTATTCATGAAGATTGATATTTTTTTTTTTTTTTTTTTGTAATTGTTATGAAACCCTTCAGGTCCACCAAGAGATTTAGCCCAAACAAAGAGAGGTTCGAAAGCCTAGCATTTCTGAATCTGGCACAGAGTGTAGTTTGTTTCATTTGGTCATTTATTATATTTTTATATTTTTTTTAATCTTAATCTTTGTTTCTTGTCTATGTGATTTTTCCCCTTTAGTTGGATTCAAATGTTACAGTTAAGTAATTAGTTTAATGTGCTGTTATGGGTCAGTGATAAAGCTTTGGTTCAGTGGTAGTAATGGCGGTGCTCCATGGTGGAGTTACTGGAGTGCTGGCATTACAAATACAATTAGCCCAGCTATGGAGATTGAAGCTTTAAAGTACATCAGTTACCCTGCACAGGTATTTTCAATTTGTTTTCATATTTGACACTTTCTATGCAACTCTTTTTATCTATTTGTTGAAAGTTTAGCCTTTCGCCATTATCAATGTCACTTCGGGAAATTGTACAATTTTGATACAATTTTTATACCCAATGATACCAAAATCTCACAAGTGAACCAATGAGCCAACCTCTCTATAGTGTAAACAATCAAGGATAATACCCATTTCCAAACCATAGTTACCTATCAGGCCAATGAGGGACCATTGCTTGCTCTGCAATGGTGAAAGTTTAGGTTGTCAACTGTGAGGACATGGGTTAACTTTTGGTGTTCGACGGCATGCAAAATAGGTGAAACAAGGCATATGAAGGGTGGAATAAAAACTAGGCCATGAGTTGAATCTAACGACGCGAAAATGAGGTGAAACGGAGTTACCACTAAAGAGATACAAGTGCTTGAATGTGGATTTAAATATGAAAATTTTGTCCAAAGAGAGAAAAATCTTATTTTTGGCTAACTTTCAGAACTCTGATGCAGGGCCAACCCTGGGCATAGGCCCACCATGCCATGGCTTAGGGTCTCTCAAAATAAACACAAAAAAGGGGGCCATCTCCTATTAAAATTTAGTGTAATATATTAGGTATGTTTTAAGTCCAAAAAAAATTAAAGAAGACTCAAACTAACTTAAAATAAATTGACCCATTGAAAAATTAAAAGGCTCATTCAAAATTAAAAAGGCCCACTCTCTCTCCCTATCTAATTCCTAACCCTAACTCTTTTGACACAATTTTTTTGTTCTTTACCTTCAAATTTTTTTTTTTGGTTGAATAGAAAAAAAAATGTGAAGGACCCCAAATAATCTAGTGATATTTATTAGTTCATTATTGGTTTTGGGCTTCGAAAATCTCAAGGTAGGGCCTACTCTAGCGGCAAGTAAATGGATCTGGAATAAGACGTATGAAGAATGGAATGAAAACTAGGCCATGAAGTGAATCCAACGACTCAAAAATGAGGCGAAACGGAATTACGACGAGGGAGATACAAGTGTTTGAATATGTGAATTTGAATATGAAATTCTGCCCAAATTTTCATTAGTTTAATATGACGGAGATGGACGGAAGGGCCAGATTGAAATACGAATGAAACTCTATGATTCAATTTATCGAAATTGAAATTTTGGAATTTAAATTAAAAAATACTGAAATTCTGAGTTTTTTTTTTTTTATTTAAAATTAACCATTCTTTTTTAATTCCATATTCGTTTCTTACCATATCATGGGCAGTGAAGAAGGTTTGAGAGCCCCACTCGTTGATCACTCATAACAGCTCATGAATTGAGGCCTAACCCAGATCTGGGCCTTTTAAGGCCGGCCTGGCCAGGCCAATTTCCAAGGCTAAATGAACCATTGGAAGAGATGTGATCCGACGCTTATAGAGGAATACAACTCTTCTGTTGCGGAAGGAGTCCGCGTTTCTCCAACCAATAGAAACCCAGGATTGAGTCATCAAACCAATAAAACGCCTCCACGTGGGAAATTCAACGTCGCTTCAAGCTTTCCTCATTAACATAATATATCCCAACAAACACCAACGATCGACTCAGTGGAGAGAGAGAGATCGGCAGTTGAGAAAACAAACTAGGAATTTTCTCGTTTCTTCGTTTTGCTTGCATTGTCTTTCTCTCTGCCGCGTTCGATCTTGCATTTTCAAGCACTTTCTCGTCAGAGAAAGTTTTCATAGCTTTTCCCGATCTGGTGATTCCGGCGGCGTTTGCAAATAAAGTCTCACGGCGCCGGACTACGCCGTGTTCTGGTGCTCGCCATTTGCATCGCCAGCATTTGGTCGGCTTATATTTACCAAGGAGTCCTTCAAGAGACTGTGTAAGTCCTCTCTCTCTCTCTCTCTCTCAGCTCTAATTTGATCTTTGGTCTCGCTGATCAAGTGTAGTTTTCGAATTGTTGTAATTTCGATTCCCTAGATATCAATTTCAATTGTTTAGAGTTCTAGGACTAGAAATTTTAGGATTTACATATTTGAATGCTTTTAGTCTGTAAAAATTCGTTGTTGATTAATAATTTTTTGTGTCTATTTTAAAGAATTATTCTCTCTATCATTCGATCATCTCAGCTCCTTCCATATCTCATTCCGAAATACTCCAAGACTGAAAAACTTCGATGTGCTAGGGTTCCATGTCTATTCGATCATCTCCTTCCAGAAATACTCCCAAGAGAGTCTGAAGAACAATTCGAAGGTGCGATTGAAAGGTTTAATCGAAGGTGCTGCTGATTGATTCTCTCCTTCGAAGGTGTGATTGAAGAGGTAAGTTCATCTTCGATTCTTTTCCCTTTTGAATCAAGGGTTTAGATCCATTCTAATAAATATCAATGGTTGAGATGTGTTTGATTCCCGCCCAAACGCGCATCTCTCTCTCACTCCCACGTCTGCCCAAACAGACGCCTCTCTTTACACATTCTCTCTCTACACATCTGGCCCTCTCTACACGTTCGCTCATCGCCGCCAATTCTCTTTCGTAGCAGTTTATTTTGAGGGGGAGGGATGGGGGTTTTGTAACTGAAAAACAGTGCATTAATTTGTGATGCATAACCATTGGTTTTGAGTTAAGTTATCTGTCTGTTTCCACATTGGTTAATTTCCTTGCAATGCTTGATGTTGTGGGTGGATATGATTGGTTATTGTTTCATTGTCTTTCATGAACTAAAATTGAGAGATACTTTGTAGGTCAATATGGGAATCAGATTTAAAGGTGTTGTAGTGTCCTTGTTCTTGTCATACTTGTCACTGAAATATATATTTTATTCACTATATGCAATATATTAGATCTGTCCAAATATTTAATTTTCCCTTTGGTGATGGCGTTGTTGAATTGAAATCTATATAATAAGGGAGAAAGGTTTTTGAATTTATCCTCAAGACAATTTTCCTACTAGGATATTTTAATGGTCATGATTCACTTGTGTATTTAGATAGACGGATGAGATGAGCCCCTTTAAATATATATCAATTTACTTTCCGCCCAAACGCTAAACTTCCTACGCACCCACGTCTCATCTCCATTCTATCTTTAAGATCACTCTGTTATTCTATCTTTATCTCCTCCCTTCTTTGTTCTCACTCACCCCATTCCCTCTTCATCTCTCTCTCCCTCCCTGTTCTTCTTCCATACCCTCGCTCCCGAAACTGCTGCTCTCTAGCCCTGTTCTTCTTCTTCCATACCCTCGCTCCTGAAACTACTGCTCTCCAGGTAAGATCACTCTGTCATAAAAGAGACCCGTTGAGTTCCCTCTCTCTCTATCTCTCTCTCTCTCTCTCTCTCTCTCTACTGTGCTTCACAAGTTGGGATCATAGTTTCGATCTAGGGCTTTCGAAACAATGATCTTCAAGATCACTTTTCCCTCTGTCGGGACAAACAGATCTCACTTTACTTTCTCAATTTTCATTTTAGCTTAGCAAACTGAGATGAATATTCCTTTAAGATAAAGTTCGGCACTTGCTTTATGTCCATTTATTTTTTTTGTATGTTGAAATTTTAACATGGAATAACATTTTTTTTCCATCTACTAAATTAAGTAGTCTAAAGCCCCCATCCATAACATTAGTTTGCCATTTTATGACTTCAAAGCCAGCAAGGTTAACATTTAAAATCATACAACCATACATCTAATTGCTTAAAGTAATCCTTTAATCCCAAATATATATATTTGCATTATTATCATGCTGTATAACATTGAAATGGGTTATTGTTTAATAACAATGAATTATGAAATATTATAAGCAGACAGTGAATTTGGTCCTTGGGAAACCAGTTAGCAACATGTCTCCAATAACCCTAATCATATTATTAGATTTTAGAATAGCATCAACAAAAACCAAATAAAAAAAAACCCATGAGCAAATGCCCCAGCAAGCACAGCAGTGAACAAACAGTCCCTCAAAACAGGGTTATGTCGCAATTGAATTCGAACTGAAAATTGAGAATGCAAAGATTAAAACATTGAATGAATCAAACCCATTATTAGAAACATACAATTTAGTAAATTTACAATGAACCAACATAAAGAAATTAATAAAAAAAAAAACCAGAACTACTACTTACGGAGAGGAAGAACAGGAGCATAAATTAGGGGAAACAGAAATTTCAAAGGGGGTCCTTTGTTTGTTTCCTAGCAGCAGCCTGCCTTGGAAAATAAATTTATACATCAAACTTCAGTAAACAAGAGAGAGAGAGAGAGAGAGGATATATGATATGATTACCAAAACTACAAACACAATGCATAAAATTACACATATGATTGAGGAAGTATGTATATGATTTATATAGAAAGAACTTACTGGTTGGAGGGATCGGAAGGTGACGCCATTGTAGTTGTAAACTCGGAAAAAGACAATGAGAGAGAGAGAGAGAGAGAGTCGTTTTTGTTGGGCTGACCGCAAAGGAGGTCTCGCACAATCTCAGTTTGTGTAAATTTCTAGAATTCTCTCACTTATAATACTTCGTTTTCCAAATTTTCCACATTTCGCAGTAGCTTGATTCGATCCGAGAAATTTCGAGCTTTGATTAGGTTTTAACTGAATTGTAATTGAAGATTGCGATCATAGTTTTGCGTTTATTCTTTGATTTTATTCGAACTGTGATGATTAGTTGGGTAATGATTTCAGTTTCCGCTTGAAATTTCAGATTTTGGCTTGAAAGGCTTGCGGAGAAAGCAGAAAATAGAGTTTTTGCGAAGCATTAGGGTTAATTTTCAGGTGAGATTCTAATTGCGAACATATGAACTTCTAATGCTTCTTTTTCTCACAGTGTATGATTTGAATGGAAAACAAAACAATGTAAGGTAAAGGATTCAAAATCATCTTCTTCTATTTTTTAATTTTTTTTTTCTTCTTTTCCTCGGTTTTCTTAGCAACCAGAGTTTAGTTAGTGTCAAGGTTTGTTTATGGTTCAGTATTTTATTGTAAAAGGCTGTTTCAATTTTTGTGCTTTAGACCCCCATTCTAAGTAGTTTGTTTTCTGATTAAATGTGGTGACTATAGACTTCATTTTATCATGTTTGATTTCTACCTCCTCCTCTATCATATAACAGAGTAAAATTGATTTGTTAATTAGGTATTATCTGGATATCGCCACCACCACAGCCACCGTCATCGTCTTTGCTTCGAACCCCCTCCGGTACCTCTCTTCCTCTCTCTCAAACCCTGTGTCTCTGAGGTTTAAATTGATGTTCTTTGTGGCTGTGTCTGTTCAAACCAGTGAGAAAGAATGTCTTTGTTATAGTTCTCTCTCAAACCCCGTGTCTCTGAGGTTTAAATTGATGTTCTTTGTGGCTGTGTCTGTTCAAACCAGTGAGAAAGAATGTCTTTGCTATAGTGACAAATCTCTTTGATCCATGTTTAAGAATTTCAATATTTATTGGATCTTAAAGTATACGTACTCAAAATAATGAACACCTACATGACAGTGGCTAACCAACCTAACTGTGGAAAAACTTAAAAAAGGAAAAGAAAAAAGAAAAAAGGAAAAGGCAACATATAATAATTCTTGCAAAATAAAATTATGAAAGGGTTGGATAGTGCATGAAAAAGAAATAAGTGTAGTACCAAGCAAGAAACACATTTACATAACTTCGAGAACATTTCAAGAGATTTCAGAGGTTAAGGAAATAATAAAAGGTGTAGTTGCCTTGCTGCTACGCAACTCACCTACTGCCACTGCTCTCTCCCTCTCTATCTCTGCTTTTTAGCAATCAAAGCTTATTTTAGGAAGTTTGTTAAAAATTAATTTTTTAATTTTTTTAAGAAAACATATATAAAAATAAATAAAAAATTAATGTGACTGAAAATAAATTAGAAGTCAAAAATTAATTTTTATTCAAATTCCCAAAACTCCCCGAATTCATCACTCATGAAACGTTTCTCACTATCTGTCATCTTTCACATGAATTATACAGCTTTGATTTTCTGGCAGCAATTGCAGACCATCTATATATGATATCTACTTTGATAAGCACTGCACTTTGTGATAGGTTGGTATAGAGGATTCACAATTTATATGACCCCACCTCATTTATGTTTAGTGTTATTGGATTTTTTTATATTTCATATCATGATATGTGATCAGATTATTTGATTTGTGTATTTATATTTTTAAAAAATAATAATTCACAAATAATTTTTGTTTAAGAATTTCAATATTTATTGGATCTTAAAGTATACGTGGTGATTAAAAAAGAAGATTTAACCCATACTCAAAATAATGAACACCTATATGACAGTGGCTAATCAACCTAACTGGGAAAAAACTTAAAAAAGGAAAAGAAGAAAGAAAAAAGGAAAAGGCAACATATAATAATTCTTGCAAAATAAAATTATGAAAGGGTTGGATAGTGCATGAAAAAGAAATAAGTGTAGTACCAAGCAAGAAACACATTTACATAACTTCGACAACATTTCAAGAGAATTCAGAGGTTAAGGAAATAATAGGCTCATATCGCATTTCTGTAATTGGTGGTATAAGAGATTCCGGAACCCATTCATCGCATAGCTCATCTATTTCCTAGAAAAACCAAGCAAACACTTGAAAAATGTTAGGTTGTCAAATTGTTATGGTACAAGAGCTACTATCTTGAAACAAGGGCACATAAAAGACTCATAATAGTTGTTTGGGCCCTTCAATCTTAGTTTTACAACCATTCATGTATACATAGTTTTAGCCTCATTTACCTCATTGCCTTTGGAAGTCAGCAAGTTCTCCTAAACTTCAGCTCAGTATCTATTTTCAATAATTTATGAATATAACTCCACCATTATTAACACTCTCAAATCCAAGGCAGAGTTGTTCTACAATTTTCAAATTGGATAGACCCTATGTGAATGGATCAATAATTATCAATTTATCATCATACTTGCATTTGCAAGCAAGTAAACCTTGAACAGCTGCAAATCTATCTATATATGCCTTCCAAAGGCACCTCAATTGAGAACAGCTAGTTTTCTTTCTATTCTGAGGTGGAAATAATAGGTCTTACATTTTGGGGTTGTTTATTCCTGTTAGCCAGTGTGTTACTTCCACCTCAGAATCGATTTTGGAAGGCATATGTTTGTTCCTGTTACTGTTAGGACTTGTTATAAGACCTATTAGCCAGTGTTTAATCAGCAATGTTTATAGGACCTGTTATCAACAATGTTAGGACCTGTTATTGGAAGGCATTGCTGATTAAACATGTATTTTGGAGGTCCTAACAGGTTGCTGATTAAACATATAATCAAACATTGCTGATTAGAGCATGTTCACAATCGAACATTGCTGATTAAACATATATTTTGGAAATAACAGGACCTGTTCCAAAGGCATATATTTTGGAAGGCATATAGTCCCCTGTTATAGGACCTGTTATAGGTCCTACATTGCTGCTGATTAGAGCATGTTCACAATCGATTTTGTAGTGTGTTCTTATGTGCCTTTCAATATGTAGTTTAAATAGTGTTGCGATTACAATTATATTATAATCCTAACATTATTTACACTGTGCCTTCAGGCACGGGCATATGCTAGTATATTAGTATGTCTTTTAGTTTTATAGTTCTCTTTTTAGTTTTGATATTTAATTTTAATTTGTAGGTAGGATCCTTTAACCATAATTATAAGAAAAAATAAAATAAAAAATATCGGCGTATCGCAGCCGTACCCTTATCATACTTTTTTGGGGTTTTGCCGTATCGGCGTACCCACACTCGTACCTGTACCGTACTCATATCCGCACCCGTGCTTCTTAGGCAAATGGAGTCTCATGGCGCCGGACTACGCCGTGTTCTGGTGCTTGCCTTTTGCGTCGCCGGCATTTGGTCGGCTTATATTTACCAAGGAGTCCTTCAAGAGACTGTGTAAGTCCTCTCTCTCTCTCTCTCTCTCTCTCTCTCTCTCTCTTTCAGCTCTAATTTGATCTTTGGTCTCGCTGATCAAGTGTAGTTTTCGAATTGTTGTAATTTCGATTCCCTAGATATCAATTTCAATTGTTGGAGTTCTAGGACTAGAAATTTAAGGATTTACATATTTGAATGCTTTTAGTCTGTAAAAATTCATTGTTGATTAATAATAATGATTAATATTTGCGTTGATTGATGGCTTGGTCATTATCATCTTGTGAATATACCACTCTTTAAAAATTGTGATTTCTACATTCATAATGGCATGACTTGTGCATTGCATTGACGGCCATGATGCTCTCATTGCAAGAATTTGTTTCCCCAAAATTTAAGTTGCACCTTCTTCTGGGTATATTTGTGGTCTCCTAAATTATTCATGAAGATTGATATTTTTTTTTTTTTTTTTTGTAATTGTTATGAAACCCTTCAGGTCCACCAAGAGATTTGGCCCAAACAAAGAGAGGTTTGAAAGCCTAGCATTTCTGAATCTAGCACAGAGTGTAGTTTGTTTCATTTGGTCATTTATTAGTAAGTTTTTATATTTTTATATTTTTTTTAATCTTAATCTTTGTTTCTTGCCTGTGTGATTTTTCCCCTTTAGTTGGATTCAGATGTTACAGTTAAGTAATTAGTTTAATGTGCTGTTATGGGTCAGTGATAAAGCTTTGGTCTAGTGGTAGTAATGGCGGTGCTCCATGGTGGAGTTACTGGAGTGCTGGCATTACAAATACAATTGGCCCAGCTATGGGGATTGAAGCTTTAAAGTACATCAGTTATCCTGCCCAGGTATTTTCAATTTGTTTCCATATTTGACACTTTCTATGCAACCCTTTTTATCTATTTGTTAAAAGTATAGCCCTTCGCCATTGTCAATGTCACTTGGGGAAATTGTACGATTTTGATACAATTTTTATACCCAATGATACCAAAATCTCACAAGTGAACCAATGAGCCAACCTCTCTACAATGTAAACAATCAAGGATAATACCCATTTTCAAACAATAGTTACCTAGGCCAATGAGGGGCCATTGCTTGCTCTGCAATGGTGAAAGTTTAGGTTGTCAAGTGTGAGGACATGGGTTGAGTATGAGTTTGGTTGCTTTGTACGTCAATAATTATCTAGTCAGGCTTGCGCTCAGTCCTTGGCACCCACTATTTTCTTTAATTTAACCAACACTGGGCGATAGGCTTTAGTTGATTGAAAGGTAAATTGTCTACCATCAAGACTGTCTCCCTCCCCCTCCCCCCATGTTCAATTTTCTTTAACCATTTTTTTTAAAGTAACACAACAAATGCATTTGTGGTTTTAAATGCTTGTTATTCTATTACTATCACTTGCAGGTCCTTGCAAAATCTTCAAAAATGATACCAGGTGAGTTCTTGACATAATTTTAAGCGTGGTTTTTGTTTAACATAATTGATCAAGGCTGTTTCATCCTTTTGACTTTCCTTCTGACTTTGATTATAAGTTTGTAGTTCCTCTGGCGCCTTTGTGTGACATTTTGTTTTGCTAGTGTTACGCAAAATGATTTTAAAAGTAATACTTAACACACTTCAAAGGAAAAATGAAATAAAAGAATAAGAGAATTTAAAATGTACAATCACAGAGGATTCTTCATCTCAAAGAATTTATCATGACCTCTTTCAATAAACTCAGCAAGCAGGTGATAGTTTCTTTTTCTATATATTCATCTTATTAATAGTAGAGAAACTACGGAATTTTTGGTATAGACTAACTTTGGAATTGACACCTGCAATGTGAGATCAACTAGACATATATTTATTGTTGGTAGGTGTGGGAATATGATAAAGAAACTGTGGTTTTCTCTGTTTGCAAATAGATGATGAGAAAACATTCACACATTAATAAGGAAAAAGGAAGGCACATGTGTTATGTGCCCTGTCCATTCTTTTGTTAGTTAGAAGAACATTTTTTTCATTTTGATGGGTGGGAATTTTTATTGTAAATTTCTTTGTTAATCAAATCAGGAGTTTGTAGCTGTAGTGGTTTCTGCGGTTAACAGATGTGATGGCCTTGTTTGGTTTGTGTTTCCCAAAAATTTTTGGGAAAAATTCTCTACAAATAAGTTTTCAAAAGTAATCAAACCAAACAAATTTTCTCAAAAAAATTTCCCAAAACTTGTTTGGTTTACAAATTTTCCAAACAAATCTCTCTCTCATACACATCAAATCAATCACTTTTTCCAAAACTCTCTCTCAAAATAATTTTCCAAAACATCTTTTGAAAAAAATCAAACCAAACAACTTTTCGTGCTTTTTATCTCTAAAACTCATCTCCCAAACTCAAATCAAACATACCCGATGTTTTCTCTTTATGCAGTGATGCTGATGGGTAGCTTAGTTTATGGTATTAGATACACTTTTCCAGAGTATGTCTGCACTCTCCTGGTTGCTGGTGGTGTTTCGATGTTTGCACTTTCAAAGGTGAGGAATATACAAGTCATTCTATTGGAACGATGGGCTCCTCTTTTCAATTATTGTTTTGGTTTACTTTCTTTTTTTTTTTTTTTTTTTTTTGGTAGTATGCTGGGCCACAAGACATAGGTCTGTGCCTGATAAATTTAGTTTGGATAAACAATTGAATCCTATACTTTTCTCTTGTTTTTACTTTGATGTGTTTCAGACTAGCTCAAAGACAATAAGCAAGCTGGCGCACCCAAATGCTCCACTTGGATATGGGCTGTGTTTCCTTAATCTTGCTTTTGATGGATTTACAAATGCTACTCAAGATTCAATTACATCAAGGTACATCAGTCCAAAAAGACAAAAAAATTGATATTGCCAATTATTCTTGTTGATTCCACTGGTACTTTTCTCATATATATGTCTTGATTTTTCTAATAGTCTGCTAGTTAGGAAGCAATCATAGAAAATGCACTTCATGCACTTTTGTGTGTGTGTATTAGAGAAGGGAGGGTCATACTTGAGGGAAAATATGGTAGGATTATTCTCAAACTAACAAAGAGTGTTGTGTCAGAAAAATTTCAGGAACATATTTAGAAAGGGTTTGGCTTTGGTCCAGTCCAAGATCGGACTGGACCGTGCTGTTGGGCCCATGGGGGCCACCACGGGTCTCATTTTGATAATCTGAACCGTTCAATGTGTAGAACTCGTCAAGTACTATATACCTGTAAAAAATCACGTTGATCGGATATCGATAACTATGTGATCAAATCAGTTTTTTTTCAACCGTTAATTTGTTCACCGTCAATTTTTTTAATACAAAACTGATTTGATCACATAGCTATCGAAATCCGATCAATGTGATTTTTTATAAGCATATAGTACTTGACAATTTTTACACGTTCAACGGTTTAGATTATCAAAAGGGGACCCGTGGTGGGCCCCCACGGACCCAACAGCACAGTCCAGCCCGATCTTGGACTGGACCAAAGCCAAACCCATTTAGAAACTTGTTCACATATCCAATGAAGCTGCTTCTTGTTCCTTAGCATTTTATAACTCCTTTGGTAATTCAAAATACTTTACACCTGACAGGCTCAAAGCATATCTGGAGGGCTTATTGGTTGACTGTTTACCCTGAGGCTGTGTTTGGATTTAGGATCTAAAGAGAGGTTTGTGGAGGGAAAGGAAAAGATAAGGAAAAAATGATATATTTAGCTTCTATTTTTGTCACTTTCCCTCTCCCTTCACAAATCCTAGTTCCAAATGCAGCCTGAATGTCATGTGAATTTTTCACAACAAGATTTCAGGAAGCTTTGATTTACCGTGAGATCATACTACGCAGATAATAGCAAACTAGTGACAGCTCAAAGAAATAATGTTCTCTTTGTTATATATAATAACTATGGCCTTGTTTGGTTTGTATTTGAGAAACATGTTTTGAGATAAAAAGTACGAAAATTTGTTTGGTTTAATTTTTTTTCAAAAGATGTTTTGAAAAAAAATTTTGAGAGAGAGTTTTGGAAAAAGTGATTGATTTGATGTGTATGAGAGAGAGATTTGTTTGGGAAATTTGTAAACCAAACAAGTTTTGGAAAAAAAATTTGGAAAAATTTGTTTGGTTTGATTACTTTTGAAAACTTATTTGCAGAGAATTTTTCTCAAATTTTTTTCAGAAACACAAACCAAACAAGGCCTATATATCTATCATGCACATCATATTATATTCATTACCATATTTAGGATTACCATAATTAGGTTTCTCTCCTCTTATATAAAGAAGTCTTGTGTATATTGTTACATAATTATTCAACACAATATTCAATATAATACAGATTTCTTTTTCTCTTTCTATCTCTCTTAGATATTATAACTCCATTAGAGCTAGGTTAAGCACCTAGTAATTTCACTTCACCAGGTGGGCAGCAGCCTTGCCTTGGCTACCCGCTGAACCTCAACCCATTCCACTGTCATATTTTCTTTTACTATTGCTTCGTGGTGATCTTTTCATGTCCACTAGTTTATTCATATCTCAAATATCTCTATCATATTTTTCTTTTTACTCGCAATCCATTTTTTTTTGTGTTTTGCTCCACTTTGTCTTTCCCTATGTTTCAATCTCAAATAGGTTTCTATCTTCAAACCTATTTGAGTTTGAGGGGGATATTATACTTATATCATGGTGAGCATGGTGATATACCATGTGAACCACCTAAGCTGCCCCCTCTGGCACACAACCCAAGCCGTTCCTTCTAGTGCACCATCCAAGTCGCCCCTTGACACAAAACCAAAGCCGCCCCCTCTGGCTCACAACCCAAGTCGCCCCTTTGGCGCACCACCTAAGTCTTCCCTTCTGGCGCACAACCCAAGCCGTCCCTTCTGGCGTATAATCCAAGCCACCCCTTGGCGCACCATGCAAGCCGCCCTCTGGTGCACTCAGTCATCTATTATCACCATCGTTTAGCATCATATCATAAGTTATGTGTGTGCCACACTGTCCCGACATTGATTCAAGTTGGTCTTTACAACGGTCCAACATGACCCCTTAAATTGTCCCGATATTGATTTCGGTCAGTTCCTTCAACGGTCCGGCATGATCCTGTAAATTGTCCCGACATTGATTCCGATGTTTCTATAACGGTCCAGCATGACCTTAACCTATCCCGAAATTAGTTTCGACCAATACCAATTTCTACAATGGTCCAGCACGATCATAAATTGTCTCTCAGCATTAGCTTCGGCCTCTGATCTATCTGAAGCACCCCTGTGCACCCATCTGGACTTTGCAATCTATTTGGCTTGAATCTATCCATATTTTATTTTATTTTTAGTTTTATTTCATGTTTTAGTTTCTCTCTCCAAACTCAAGTTGGTATCTCTACTTAAGTTTGAGGGATGTTAAATATAGTAACTATATATTCTGTCTATCATACTTATGATATTATATTCATTACCACATTTAGAATTATCGTACTTAAGTTTCTCTCCTCCTATATAAAGGAGTCTGGTATATATTATTGCATAATTATATAATTATTCAACACAATATTCAATTTGATACATATTTCTCTCCCTTTCTCTCTCTCTCTCTTAGATATTGTAACACTCATGATAAACCACCATGCTTTGCTTCAATGCCAAACACTAGTCATGTCATCACATCCCAACTGTTTCACCTTTTTTTCCTTTTTTTTCTTCTACAAACTATTTTGCACATTGACTGCCTCATAAAATGCTTGGTGAGTGTTCTCATTGATGCACTCTCAATTGCATCAATCTATAATTGCACGCACACCTTTTCTGAATCAGATTGCTTTCACTTGCTCAGGTACCCGAAGACAAGTGCTTGGGACATAATGTTGGGTATGAACATGTGGGGTACCATTTACAATACAGTCTTCATGTTTGGATATCCGGGCGCTAGTGGATACGAGGCAGTTAAATTCTGCAAGTTGCACCCAGATGCAGCGTGGGACATTTTTCTCTACTGCCTGTGTGGTGCAGTGGGCCAGAATTTCATTTTTCTAACCATAAGTCGATTTGGTTCTCTCACTAACACTACCATCACCACAACTCGCAAATTTGTCAGCATTGTGGTGTCTTCACTTCTTAGTGGAAACCCGCTATCAACAAAGCAATGGGGGAGCGTTTTCATGGTTTTCTCAGGGTTGTCATACCAGATTTACCTCAAATGGATGAAATTGCAGAGATTTCAGAAGAAGAGAAAGCCCATGTGAAGTCCATGATATATTATTGGTGTTACTGTAAGGTTCAATATCACATTTTGAATATAGACAAATGTATCGGAGCAGATCTTATTTTTCAAGTCTCTACATGTAGGTAGGGGAAGTTTTGACGTGTTGTTGGAATGACATGAGTTTTAAAACTAGTACGAGTTGGCTTCGACTGAAATTTGATATTATTAAATTTGTGATAATTATGTGAGCATTTGTTGTGTACCTATGTGTTTTGGTTTATCTATGTATCTAATGTCTAATAACATCTCCAGAGCGGCTGATAATGTTTCCTTTCTACAAAAAAAGTGTAAAACTGAATTTTTACTTCTTTTTGAACATCAAAGCACAATGAAACATCAAACCGTTATTATTATTTTACACGCTTAAACAATACACAATAGTAAGCACAATATAGATAGAGTTAAGAATTAGGATTGGATGCAGCACATAAAATTAGAGACGGATGGATGAAATGGAAGAGTTACCGAATGTTGGATAATTAATAAAAATATATTTTTAAAAAAATGAATGAAATTGAAATGAAGATGTTGCATATGGATGGGTATAGAATATGACAATGGTTTACAAAGTTTTTCATTCAATTTGGCTTATGCGATTCAATTGAGATTAATTCTACAATTATTTTTGTATGTGTAGTAGTAATATTTTTTAGTAAGTCAGTTTGTGCTGTTCCCTTGTTCTGTTATTGACAAAAGAATGGACCCAGTGGTAATCCTTGCCCTTAGTTAAAAGAAGTTTATGCATTAAGGTTCTTGAGTAGTTGGGCCATAGCCAGGGGACCATGGAGACTTGCAAATTACCTGTTTATCCCTAAAGTCAAACCATTGAAATGGATCAGAGGAAGGGCAAACTTGTCATCTTATACCTGCCTAACATCAATTAGGACGAGAGAGAGAGAGAGAGAGAGAGAGAGAGAGAGAGACCACTTTATTTTGTAGAGGGTTCCCTCCCATTTTTACAAATAACTTTTGCTTTGTTCATGATCACACTTGTCCTCCACCACCACCGCTGACCAGTTTAAATACACCACATTCCTCTGACCCCTCCTCCCCCACATCACATTCCCACTTGGAGAAGATTTCAGAAAAATGAGAGACAAAGTCAGAGAAATGGGCAAGTTCCCATCCCATCTCATTGCCAGAGCCAGACCCCATAAACATGAAATTTCACCTCTGCATGTGCCATTTTTTAAAATATTTTTTTATCCTGCTCTTATCTTTAGTTTCCAGTTGTGTTCCATCATGAATTTGGATAAAAATTTGTGAAGAGAAAAGCACTGAGAGGGAATTGTCAAAGAATTTATCTTATAGTCGTTAACATTTCCCTCTACCCAAATCTAATAGTGTTCTTTTATTCCTTCCATTTATGCTTCTCTATGTTTACTCTGCTTCGGATTTCTTTCCTTATCTTCAAAATTTGTTTCTTACATTAATCTCAGACTGAGAGAGAGAGAGAGAGAGAGAGAGAGGAGAATAAATTCTATGCACACAAAACCCATATCACATTCTCCACTCCAATCAATAAGTTACATTACATGAAAATATGTGGAAAAAAAAAAAGGAGAAAAATTATTCTATACCCTCTGCACACCTAAGAACCACAAATAGGAGATCAATTCAAAATCTTGATCCTCCTTTTTTAGTTTTTGTTTTTCCTTCTTCTAGACCCCCTCCCTAAGGGGGTAATATAGTCGAGATGACGATGTGTAATTACAATCTCAAAAATAGTAGGAAATAAAACAATTCTGGTTCTGTACAAATGACAACTCAAGAACAAAAACTTGATTGGGACCCGGAATACCCATATCCGAATCCCAGAACAAGATTGAATAAAATGGAATGATGACACACTTCAAAGGCTGGCACACTGAAAAAATTAACGCAAGTATTAGGGTTCTAAGAGAATGCAGAACATATTGTTAGATCTGTCAGGAAAATGCCAGAATACACCGTAGCATTCTGGATTTGAAACGCAGATCTTAGTAGGCCTCTCTTTGTAAAAGAAATCAGGTTGAAATGACTGCGATCCGAAGGGAAATGAATTCGAAAAAAGAGAAGGAAAAAGCTCTATATGTCGAAAATTTCAGGGTAATTTAGTAATTATAGTGGCTGCAAACCTTGCAGAACTTGGTATTGTGAGATGGATCAGTAAGGTTGATCATAGGCTTTGGAGGAGAGCCCGTTTGCACAGTGAAGGTTGTGAATAATTGGTACTAGGATTTGAGGATTGGGAGTCCATTCCAAGTGCTTTCAATAGGAATTGCCTCTCCTGAAAAAATGCATCAAAATGTATGTAGTCAGTTAATACAAACTGGCATGAAGGTATATTCACTTAACAGAAAGCATGAAAGAGTAAAATAATTCACAAATTGAAGTGGTGGTAGGTCAGAAGTGCGCATGACACAAACACACTAACACAATAATTTTAGAAAAATGCAGGACACAGCATGTAAACACTTGACTATCCTCTGTAAAATATAAACCATTTATCAGCGGCTTAATCAGAGCATGGGCCAGATAGCATTCAGGCCACTGCTAGAAACAATTGACCATCTTTTAACTCAGATATCAAAAGTTATGCTTTAGTCTTTATACTTCTTTAAGATGATGTTTTGTTAAGCATAATAATGAGTTTAGTCTGGTTACTAACAGAAAAGTTAGATATATAAGCAAGCATGTTGAGTTAATGTTGAGTCATTTGTAGCATTTTTGGAGTAGCCATCTGTTCAAATTAACCTACATCTTTTTCTTTTCTTTCCTTTTCTGATTGAATTAAGCATAAAAAGCTCTACAAGAGCTACAACTGAAACTGGAATGGGCATTGAACAAAGGGTTTGCACACACACACACACACACACACACAGAGGTAATTTCAGGGGTGATGGCTGCCTTACAATAAGAGTGGACGCTTGGAAACTAATTGCTCTATAATTCAAAGGATATCATATGACCATGTTTACTTAGAAAATGAGAAAAACTATTAGCTAGTAAATATAGGAGTGATGATCTGTTTCTATAATTTAAGGGGTGATTGCCTTGCATGTATTGTTTCTAATTCTTAATGGCTTGCATATATACATATATATATATATTCTAACAACTAAGAGTGTAATACTAATCCATCATGGAAACTAATTGGTATCATAGAAAGTGTTTATAACTGAGAGAAATTTAACTAAATAATTATTGGTTATTAAGTCTAGAAGATCCATAAGCACTTGTTTCTTTTTGTGTTTGTGATATTCTTGTCAGCCACCAATGCATCACCTAGCCTGAAAATCACCAAGCTATAGAAGTTAGAAGTTAGCAGTACTGCAACAAGATCATTTCAAACTCAACTCAACAAGCCAGATCTGTTTCATCCAATCGGCTCTACTACAAAGACAATTCAACAAGGTTAAACTATTGATTAAAAAGAACTAGCTCAGTTATCATTGTTTAATTGCTATCTTAGCAGAAGCTACTTATAAGTTTAAATTCATAAATCTCTGCAGCAAGGTAGCTAGGTCAGAATTTTGATAGAAGTCCTTGGTTGGTTTCATGAGACACACAGAAAAGTGTTTTGTTTGATGACTTCATGCTAGATAACATAGCACTTACCCATCTTGGAATCATTTCGAAAAATTTCCTTATTTTCTTTTTCCAGATTTAGTCCTATGCTGTGAACTTTTTTAAAATTAATACATAGGTTATATGCATCTCTCTCTTCTTTTAGATGTATTTCTAATTGATACCAATGGCAAGGTGCGTGCAAGTTGATTAAAGTTTATGATATTCCACAGCTAGACATGAATTAGATCATTTCATTTTTCAAAATTGAGCATTTGCTTAGTTTATTCCAGCAAGTTGGCATAAGTCAGGGTGAGTAATGCTTTGACCGCAGATAAGATTTTGCACTAGGACAGTTAGCGATGTTGCGTCTACTGTTGGTATGCTGCTAATGTTGATGCTTCTCTATCAACATAAAACTACTACTGATAAATAAAAATCAGGACTACTACCATTTCTCTACTGTTGCTGCCTTTGATAATGGCATGACAATCAGCAGAAATAAGGTCCTATTAGTAGACACTATATTACTTGTTTGAAATGCACTTTAAATCTGTGTGTGTGTGTGTGTGGCTTGGTGACATGAAGCTTACTACTTGCTTAATAATCAGCAGATTGTAAGATAAGACGACTTACACTTTCTGAAAATTTTGGGCTGGGAACACCAGCAGCTAGTGATCTGAAAATTGGGGTTACTTGAAGAGGAGAACCAAACTCGGTACTTGAGAAGACAGAAATGACTCCATCGTGGTCTTTTAGATCCTCGCAAGACGGTAACATATCTGCAAAAGAAAATTCACCAGAAAAATACTTTAGGATTCTATCAAATACATGATTTGAAAATATCTATCAGTCCTCATTAAATATAAAGATAAAGTTACCTTGATTCATGATTGCACCAGAGAGAATTCCATTTTCACAATCACCAATAAAAATTTGGTCTCCTATATGGGTTGATTGTGATTCAGCTACACTGTCAAGATGTAGTGCACACAGCTCCTCTCGACTCTCTTCCATTTTATCACCTGCAGTCTGGGAGAGGAGGGTTGATCCTGTACTGTACTCAGAGCTGTCTGGGGACTCCTCATATAAATCAGGTTGCCTACAGTAACAATCAACAAGATTTTTATTACAAGTAAAAACTACTTGAATCTTAATATTATACACTTATGTTTGTTACCTCCAAGATGGATGACTTCCCTCACTACTACTTCTTAAGTCCTCTACCAAGTCTTTAAAATTTTCAAATTGAAAATCCATATCAGATATGCTAGTACCAAGCATATCACTCCCTCTGCTTTGGTTGAGAAAATCTTGGAGAACCTGAATATCATATTCGGTTTATATTAGGCAATATTCAAACACTAAGGGCATCATATATGATTTACTTTATCTGCAATTTAATCAGGAAATCAATGAGACCATGTGGCAATTGGTACAACCCTACTTTTGGCACATGTCTATGGATTGACAGCATCATTTCAACCTTTCTTGAAGGTATGATGGAAGGAAAAGCAAAAATAAACCCTACCAGATAATTGCATCTGTTGTTATAAGAAATATCCAATAAGTAGACAAATGAGAGAAATGCATTGGTATTATTGCTCACAATCATTCACATTAAACTGACATTGGACGTGTTTGAAGTGAGTCATGTGAGGTTTGTAGGAAATGGGCCAGCCTCAGACATTCATAATTATGTATTGATAGTAGAAACCAAGCCGGTGATCCCTACTGTTCCTCACATTCCATGTGTTTTCAAGACTCTGGTCCATATTCTCTGTATTAACTTTGACTGCAAGCGAGCTGAGCAGTTCTGCTTGTCGCATCAATGCAAATATCTTTGGATCATCCCTTTTAAGAAATGTTCCTTGAATCTTGTAACTGCTAGCTGCTCTTGGAAAAGAAAGGAAGTTCACATTATTACATCATTTTAATCATGGATGAAAAAAAAAAAATCAGACTTGTATTGTTAAAAGTACGAAAATGACATACATTTCTATGGCCTAATGTAATTGATGCACTTGGATCGTACATTTTCTACGACTTTAGTTCATTTATGAAAGAGTTTGGTGGATTACCATCATTGGAGATCTCCTTGGTGGTGTTGATATGATTCAGAGTGGGCAGGTCACCCACATTGTGCAAGTTTTGCTGAAGTACTGAGAATGGAGGTCTTAGCTGCTGACTTCTTGTTGTTCCACATTCCTCAAGCAACCTTTCTCCACGCGTGCAGTTTTCTGTGAGATCAGAGATATGGGTCCTCCTAAATCATGACAACTAAGAGTTATTCTTGTAACATTATTGGCATTCACTTGGAAATGAAGGCTAGCTACATCAATTGTACCTCAACTTCTTCAGAGGTGTAGCATTTTCTGATATTCCAGCTGTACTCGACCCATTTGGAAAGATGACCCTTTTGTTGTTTGGATTGATGTATGAAGTATTGTTCTCTTTTGCTAAGGCTTCATGTTTTGCTCTTTTCTTACACAGGGTGGAGAATCTATTCTTCACAGCATTATCAGTTCTGTGTAAGCATAGCAACAAAGAAATTAAACTATAATTACCATGAACTTTTCCACTTACAACAGAAAACAAATATTTAAAATTTTATATACCTCCCTGAAACCACCTTTGCTATTTCAGTCCATCTGTTACCAAATATTTTTTGAGCCTGCAATTGAGCTTAAGGTATTAGATTCCCTCATAAGACAACAAGTAAATGCTTATCTAATCCAAAATATAATCTGGTATTTTCTGTTGGACTTTTGGGAGACAACAAAACAATTCTTTATAAGTCTGGCCAAAGTATAAACAATTCTTTATAACTCTGTTTTCCTTTAAACTCAAAACTTACTGATACTGTCAAAGCAAGCTAATCAACTAACAAATGGTTGATCAAAGAATACATAGCTAAAAACAAAATCCCAATAATTGCATTTGAAAGGTACACTAACTTGTATTGATATATTGCAACTTTGAGCTCAAAAATGTACCTCACATAAGAGCGAGTCTTCCTCTGGAGACCATCCCCCCTTCTTGAAATCAGAATTCAAATAAGTGTACCATCTGCAACAGTGTCATTACATCCAATCAGAATGAACTAAAAAACAAAAGAGCAAGAATTATTGGAAGGACAATATATAGGATAATATAGGATAAAAGTAAAAAAAAAAAAAAAAAATTTCTTCCTTTTCTAATCAACCTTCTTCGACATTGTCGGGTTGTTTTATTCTTGAATTTTGATGCAATGATAGTCTAACTGCAAACATACATTCCAATAAAAACCTATCAATTTCATTCATCAATACCGCAAAAATGAAGTGTGAAAATTGATTAGAAAATCCATACTTTTCAGTTCCATGAATACGAATTTGCTCGCGAAGTATATCATCCTCCTGCAAGTCAAGTAATCCATGCATTGAATATCAGACAAACCGACCAGTCAAGCGATTAAGAGAACAAAACAGAGGAAGCAAAGAAGAAGGAAGAGACCTCTTGGGACCATGAAACCATGTGACGCTCTTTCTGCTTGGGAACTTCTTCATTACTAGTACTCTTATTCTTCTTCATACTCTGCATTGCTTCTTTTCTTTTTCTTCAACCGCGTTCCTCACTCCTCTATCGCGCTCTCGCATGCTAAAGTAAGAGACTCTTTTGTTGTGTTATATAACAACCCAATCCAAACCAAACCAAAAAGAAACTGGTTTTCCTTCTCTCTCTCTCTCTCTCTCTTTTTCTCTTTACAGATATACTTTCTTGCTTGAAAACGGAACACAAAACACAATCAACAAAAACACTATACGTCTTTTACCCTCTTCCAAAACGAAATTGCCTCGGATTCGGACTTTTCACCCGCCTTTGCCTTTGATCTAAACATTCACAGAATCCAAATTAGGATTCAAACAAATACAAAAACAAAACACTAATCGCAAAAAATGAAAGCTCGTGATGTACTTTTTTTGAACCCACAATCCTATTGAAAGATGGTACTTTTTTTTTGAACACACAATCCTATTGAAACAGTAAACTTTTCACTGAGAATCCAAATTAGGATGGATTCAAACAAATCACAACAAATACAAAAGACTAATCGAAATGGAAGCTCGTGACATGCTTTGCACAGTATCGATCTATTAATGATCGTGTTGAAACAGTGATATTTCCAAGTCCTCGAAATTCGAGAAACAGAGGAGAGGAGCTCAGCTCAGCTCAGCTAATATGTATAATGTATATACGAATTGGGAGAGTTTGAGCTTGGGAGTGATTTGGTAAAGAGATTGAGAAAGTGATCTCTTTTTTGTAAACTGTAGAGATTGGAAGAAGAGAGAGAGAGAGAGTTGAATGATGATCGGTTTGATTTGGTTAATTATCTGTTCTCTCTCCTCTTTTTCTGGCTTTCTCTCACTAGAAAGTATTTAAAATAATCAACGGATCCTTTGCTTTAGTTTAGAGCGCGGGTATGAAGGGGAAGTTTGAAAAACAAACGCGGAATTCCACGAGAGAGAGGGAGAATGAGTGGTATTTTGGGAAGATGGTAAAAAGTAATTTTTTTTTGTTTTTAACGAAGCTTTTTGGAGTGATTTGGGAAATTGGTAAAAAGTTACTTTTTTTTTATTAATATTTGTTTATGGTGTCACATCACACTAAAATGACTAAAATACCCTCACCCAACTTTAAAAAAAGTACATTTTACCCAAACCCACAAGATGTAAACATTAAGGGTATTTACGTAATTTTTCAACTTACTTTTTGGCACTTCCCAAATGAGCAAAAATGCAACTTGGCGTTTTGCTCAGCCACAAAACGTGGCGTTTTTCTTCGGTTCCCAAAAGAGCCCTGAATGCGCATGTATTTTATTTATTATTTATATTTTCTGTATTTATTTTATATACGATGGTGATACATGCATCTATTAGTATACTAACTAGGTACCAATACTAGTTATGACATTATTATTAACCCCATTCATTAATCACATTACAAATTTCAAAAATATCTTAAATTATGTCACATCATCAATTGGTACATTAGTTAGTACACCAATTGATACATATAACACTGTTCTTTTATATATTACATACTCTCTGTGAATTGGAATTGTGTGGATGTCTCTCAGACCCCGTTTGTTTGGAGAGTTAGAGGGAGGATTGGGATTGGTAGTGAGGTAGAACCCACTAATATTGTGTTTGTTTTGAGAGATAGGGAGGGGATTGATAGTGAGCTCCGGATTAGGATGGGCCTCCCCTAGGGGATTTAGATGGGCCTCCAGGACTTGGTATTAGAAAAATAGTCCGGCGGACTAGAAATTTTTTATTTTTATTTATTTTTTATTTTATTTTTTACATGTCGGGCATTTTTTTTTTTTGAACATTAATATTTAATTTTTTGTATTTTTTGTTAAGTAAAAATCATTATTTTATTTGTTTTATTTTTTTTTGGAAATTTTTTATTTTATTTTTATTTTTTAAAATTTTTTTACATGTTGGGCATTTTTTTTAAAACATTAATGTTTAATGATTTTTATATTTTTTTATTTGTTTTATTATTTTATATTTATTTTATATTAAAATAATTTAACAATTTCTACACTAACAACTATCATTAAAACAAATACAATTTTACTTAATCCCCTCACTATCAATCCCCTCCATTCTATTTCTGAAAACAAATGGGTAGAGGTACTTCTAAACATGGAATCAAAAACATTTTATAACTAACATATATTTGTCGTGTGCATGTGAGACCTGGTCTTATAATAAGAGTTAGGCATTTCCTTCTCTACATGAATGAGCTTACTTTCAAGAACCACCACCTTAGATATACAATCTTTGAAATTTTGGAAGCATTTGTACCTATAAATAAAGAATCCCTCTCCCTCTCTGTTAATCTCACCCTAACTGTCCCTTTCCCAATCCATTGATACCTGCCCCTACACTTCTTCCTGTTAACCCCAATCTTTACTCGCCCCTACCCTTCTCCTTCTCTCTCTCTCTCTCTCTCTCTCTCTCTCTCTCTCTCTCTCTCTTTCCTTTTCCCTTCCTATCAACCTCACCCTACTATCCCTTACTCAACCTAGCTACCATCTGTACCCACCCGTCACTCCCACAACCCTTCTCTCTCTCTCTCTGTGGTGTAACATAATGGAGCCTTCGAACTTCGATGGTCTGGCCCTTGAAGGTTCGAGTGAGACTAAAGATTTATCCCACATTTGTCTCCTTGGGAAGGTGTTGGCCCCTAAACCACTGAATAAGAATGCAGTCACTACCATTATTCGTAATGCCTGGCGAACTCGTGGTGACTTATCGATCTCACCTTAGACGGAAAACGCCTTCCTCTTTCAATTCACTGATGAGGAAGATCGTCACAAAATCTTCAGGGACAGTCCCTGGTCAGTTATAGGTTTTCTGTTAGTTCTTCGACCACTAATTGCAGGACAAACCATGGAAGAGACTGATTTCAAGTGGTGCCAATTCTAGGTTCAAGCCCATGGCCTGCCCTTTAACAAGCTCACCAAGCACAATGGTGAGCTCATTGGAAACCATGTGGGGCGGCTGATTCGAGTAGAAGCTCATACCGAGGGGTTGTTGTTGTATCGCAGTGTTTTGCGTATCCGAGTGGAGATTGATACCACTAAACCTTTACCTCGAGGTTTCTGGCTCAAACGACCCTCAGAGGGCATTGATATCTAGATATCCTACAAGTTTGAAAAACTATCGGACTTCTGTTTTGCATGTGGGAAATTAGGCCATGATAGAAATGGGTGTAAGTTTGTGTCTAAAGAGGAAGGGGACCAATTTGGGTATGGTCCAGGCTTGAGAACAGGAACCGCTCGACCTACAGGCCTTCCCGTTGAGCACTATCGTCAGCAAGTTGATGAGGCGGAGAACAGACTTCAGGGTTTGCTTCATCGCCGGCCACCACCCTTTGTCCCGCACCTAACAGTACCACCGGTGCGTAATCCTAATACAGCCGTGGTACTAAACCAATCAAACATTCCACTAGCTCGTCACTAGCTCATTCTAATGAAGATACACCCCCACGTCCCTCTGAAACTTATGCCACCACTGGATCGTATGATCACTCAACACGTGGAACCCCAACCTTGACCCCAGCTCCACAACAGGGGGTAACCCAACACCCACTACTAACCACCATTTTCCATGAACCCAACGCAATTCATCCACTGCCTTACCCATCTTTTGGCCCATTATCTGTCCCACCTATCCACCCCACATTTGGCCCATTATCTAATCCACCCATCCACCTCACATTTGGCCCAATGTTTAACCGTTACCCCCCTAGCCCACACCCTAGCCATGCCCATACTGAAATTGAACCTGCCTTATCTCAGACTGGGCCCAACTACTTTGTTACAGAGCCCCCAGATAGTCCCACTGGAGATCTTCTTGTTGCAACTAATTAACTCGCCAGTAGGTTACCCTTGGCTGACAAGCTGGGCCCATCCTCCACTACTCTAAGTGCCTATCCTACCCAACTTATGGATGTCTGTTTATCCAAGGCCCTCCAACATCTGACTTTGAAAAGGAAATCTCTCGAGGAAGTCGACCTACCCACTCGTTACCCAAAGCTTCTGAAATTAGGGGAAGCTACAGACCATGGCACTAAGTTGATCAATAACACTCCTCCTCTTTATTCAAAGGCACCAGGTAAATGCAAATATTCACGGAGAAAAGCTAAACCCTTGACCACTCCCATTACCAGTTCTAATCTGGTCGATGTCCTAATTCGGCAGTCTGATGAACAAAAAGTAGCTGAGAGTATTTGCCCAGTAACTGTAAGCCTTTTGCCTGATACTGACGATGAGTTTGCCTCCCAAGTTCCCAGTACTTACCCAAATGAGGATAATAGTTTTGTTACAAGGGTGTTTGTGGCTGGCCCAAAGCAGCCACACATGCTATGTTGATTTTAAGCTGGAATTGTCAGGAGATGGGACAACCCCTGACAATCTGGATCCTCCGAGGGTTATGCCATACCCATCGTCCTGCAATAATCTTCTTAATGGAGACAAAAAATAAACAACCCAAGATAGAAAGAATTAGAAGAAGCTTGGGTTTTCCTCACGCTAGCTATGTGGATCCAGTGGGTGTTTCTGGGGGATTGGCGCTATGGTGGAGGAATGAAGTACATCTGCAAGTCCACTACAAGTCTGCAAATCTCTTCAAATGTTTTGTTACTCTGGGAATAGTTCTTGATGGATGAATGGCCACCTTTGTCTATGCCCCACTTAGGTGGCTTGATAGGAAAAATTTTTGGCAGCACCTCAAATCATTTGCTGCTGAGAATTGTTATCCTTGGGTCTGTTTAGGGGATTTCAATGAAGTTGGACGCATGAGTGAGAAGCAAGGAGTAGTGGGATGCAATCTCTCTCGAATTCAGCACTTTCAGGATTTGTTTTCCGAGTGCGAGCTCATGGACCTAGAATTTAAGGGTTCTCCGTATACCTGGACGAACAATCAAGCGGGGTAGTCATAATGTTTGAGAAAGGCTAGACAGAACCTTAGCTTTGGTAGATTTGAGGCAAAAATTTCCTTATGCACAGGTTCTTCATGAAGTCTTAATTGGTTTCGACCATTGTCCCTTACTCCTGCAGTGTCATGTTCCTCCCAAAAAACACCACGCTTGTTCAAATTTGAGTCTATGTGTGTAGACAGCCCGAACTCAGCTCCTCTCGCGAGGGCGCGAATTGGGTTCTAGCTACTACAGTTCGGACTCCTGTCACAGTTCTGAATCTAATCTCACAAAGTGCAATGTAGGACTGATAAATCACCAAAGAGTCCAAATCTGGCAAATTGTTTTGGAAAATCGATTTTAATAAAAAAGCGCCAAACATGGACTACTTTGCCAAATTTCAGAGTCGCCACCTAAATATTTTGTTTTGGGAAATTTAGGAAACCCTGACTCGTGCCTAAAGTCACGTATCTGTCATCACCAAAGTTGCTTCAGCTTGGGAACTTGGGTACGAGAGGGAAAGGTCTTGAAATGAGCACCCCCACTCGCCCGATCAAAGGATCGGCCTCTACTAAGATGATATGTTGTTTTTGAAAACACATGTGTTCTTATTCTTGTTATTAATCTAACTTACTACGTGATGCGCACAGTATACAAGTATAGACTCAATCACTCAATTTGGAACAAAACATCTCATGTTTATTTTTGAAAATGGTTTGGAGTTGCTACTCACAAGTAGGCTAAGTCGCGGATTTGCCACCCTCAAGTGGGCTTAAAACATGATGTTTTGCCACTTCAAATGGGCTTAAAACTCACAATCATCGAGTTGTTATAATTTAGGCAATCAAGCATTCACCCACAGGCATTCATGCAGTTAAACACATAAGCACATAGCCTTATGATAAGCATGCTATCATGGCAATCACTTACATACATGCGAGGATGCTAAAGCATAAACACTCACCGAGTACTCTGAGCCAAAACAAAAGCTAGTTAGTAATCAATGCATGATCCTAGCTATGTCAACAATGCCTAATGCAACACATGCAAAATGCAACTAAGTCGGCTCGGCTATCTAAGATGGCATATGAATGCAGCTTGATAACATGCATTCAAATTGGTATTGAAATACAAGGCAGTTTGTATGATGCGCCAAGCCCGGTGCATGCAATACAAATGAATGAATGCACACATGCAAGTCATAAGTATGCTAATTGAAACATGCCCTAAAACTAACCATCAAAAGCTGATAAGTAAAAGGGAGAAAGAAGTGGAGGTTGGAAGACATGCACACACACACGCACCCTTATTACAACATATGCCCTCTCGACAGAGGGTCCGAAGGAATAAGCTAAGTTAGCTACACTAAGCTAAGCTACTTATTACAAATCAACTAATTAACTAACTAAGCTAATTAATTATTACAACACAAATTGAGCAACTAGCTAATCTATGCTAAGTAATTACAAACCAAATTAATTAATTAAACACTTAACTAATTAATTACAAAATAACTAAGCTAATGAACTAGTTTAGCTAAGCAATTTAAACAAATGGCCTCGGGAAGCGAGGGGGATATGCATGCTCGGTCGGCTTCGCTCGGAAATCCATTACCATGCTTCCAATTGCCTCTGTTTGCATTTGATTTGATCTCTGAAAATTGCACAATCTCTAGAATGTTTTTTCTCCAACACAGGGACCTTCTGGTGGGCTGCTGACCAGAAAAGGTGGCTGTAGACCACCTGTAGACCAGAAAAACTGGTTGTAGACCAGAAAAAGTGGTCAGTCGACCACCTTTACTGGTTTCTGGTCTGTCGACCAGAAAATCTGCCAAGCTCCAATTTTGCTGCAACAGAGAACAAAAAGGGACATAGCAGTGTATTTGCAAGATATGTGTGCACAACCATCCTCCCTATCATTTCTCAAGTTCAAAGGAGTGCGGTACTCGACTCTCAGGCCACCAACTGAGCATCGCAATGCACGATGGCCGAGAAGCCAAGTTTGCACAATTCAATGTCAATGAATACACAAATAACACATAAAAACCTCCGCCTCTATCATGATTGATCAAGAGGGTCGGCGACCGAGAAATGAGGCGCGTTTCATCACTTCAAGTATGAAACGCCCCTCGTTTCTCGTGTTTGGATCAGCATCCGATCCAATGCAAACACAATGCAATGCAACAACATGCAAACAAGATACAATGCAACAACATGCAAACAACATGAGCATGGCAAGTTAGAGTCCTTAAGCATTGAAACTAGTAAAGGACACAACACAAGGGCTATGTAATGCAATACCCAATGGACCAAACCAGGCCCAAACTGACCTCATGCATGCCAAAATAGTGGCCAAAATGCTCTGAAATGATGGCATGAAAGGTAAGATAATGATGCTCATGTAATGGCTCATCAACTAGGCATAAGGGTCAACTCTCAAACACAATTAAGAAGTGACAAATGTGAGAGTGTAGCTACACTATATGCACTGAAATCATGTGTGAAATGATACCAAATCATCCAAACAACACAAGCATAGCATCCTAAGGACCTTCAATCATTAGGCTAGTGAAAGCCATTGCACTACAACCATGCATAACAAATCCCATATGACCCAAACCACTCAAAATAAAGTTGAGGCATGCCAAAAACAGGCCAAAAACATGCTAAAACATAGGCTCAAAAGGCAAGCAAAGTGTACTCATTCATTGGCTCACAAACAAGAAATAAGGCATAACCCTCAAGAGCAATGAAAGAGTGATAAACATGGGAGTATAGCAAAGACATAAGCTCTGAAATTACATTCTAAATGATGCCAAATCATTCACATATCACAAATAAAGCATGCTAGGAGGCTCAAAGCTTAAGGCTAGCAAAGGCACTTGCACCATAGCCATATCAAGCAAGCCCCAAAGGGCCAAGATGATTCAAAATAGTCCTAGAACATGCCAAAACAAGTCCAAAAACATGCTTGAACATAACCAACATATGCTAGAATAAAAGGCCAAAACACCAAGTAAGCTAGGCCAATGAGTATGATTACACTACAAGTGTAAGAAGCAAATGAGGGATGCTCTAACCAACCAAAAATAGAGTTGTATCATGGCAAAATAAAACCAAAAACACACTGAGATAGTAGCCCAAAAAGCTTAGGCAAGCATGCATGCCAATTGGCTCATAATTGAGGCACAAAGCATAACCTTCCAAAAGCATTGAAAGAGTGAAGCATGGGAGAGTATGACCACATTTCATGCATTGAAATCATATATCAAATGATGCTAAATCATGCAAATAGCTCAAGCAATGCATGTTAGTGGACTCAAAACACTAAGCTAGTGAGCAAGATTGCACTATGGCTATACAAAGTAAGGCATGCATGACCAAAAACACTTAAAACAGAGCTTAAGTATGGCAAAACATGAGTAAAAGCTTGCTGGAGTGGAGCAAAAAACATGCTAAAATGGTGGTCCAAAGCATAGAGCATGCTAGTCTAACTAAGAGGATTGCACTACAAGCACATGAAGCATGTAAGAAGCAACCAAGACAGCCAAAAACAGAGTCATGGCAGGTCTAAAAAGTCACAAAAAAGTGCTCAAACAAAGCCTCAAGAAGATAGAAATACATGCTCTTTTGATGGGTCATCAACACAAGTAAACAAGAGAAGAGGAGGGGGGACAACCCCTACCCATTTGGGACCTCAAAACCCCCTTTTCACCACTGAAATTCCTCTGGAATTCAATGGTTTAAAGGCCAAAAAATTTGGTTTGAAAGGTGGTGAGAGATGGCTCAAAAGGCTTTACAAGCCAATGAGCAAAATGGAGGAAACACCCCCTAGCCAAACAAGGCTTAGACCACCACTTTTAAACCATAAAAACAAAGGAAAAATAGAGGTTTTTTTAGTTCAATACCACCCCAAAAACAGCCCCAAAATAGTTGAAAAAGATGGCAAAACAATAGTGTGCAAAGAGCTTGAAAGGTTAAACTTTTACCTCTTGAAGCATAGTAGCAAGAACAGCCCCAATTCTGAGCTAAAATCACCTTTTGGAGCTCAAACAAAGTCCCAAAGAATCTCAGCCCAATGGTGGTCAAGTTTGGTTACGGAAGTGTATGCAAAGGAGAAGTATATCTCCAAGTATATCTCTTGCATGCACACAAGGGCAAGAGGGAGAGCAAACTAGAGAGAAAAGTTGAAATTTAGCTCTAAAATTTGGAGAGAGAGAGAGAGATTTTAGTGTGAGAAGCTCCCACAATTGCTCAAAAAATCCTTCTCTTGCAAAAATGGGAGAAATGCCTCAATATAGCAAGATACAAGAGTTGGGTCAAAATATCTGATTATAGGACAGCTGGAGGTTGTGGAAGACAGTTGGAGGGAAAATATCTTCAAAAAATCTGAGTTTGGGACCTGTCAGCCACTTTTCTGGTCGACTGACCACCTTTTCGGGTCGACTGGCTACTTTTCTGGTCAACAGCCTATTTTTCTGGTCGACAGACAAAATTCTGCTTTCCAGGTCCCACTTCAAATGGCCATAACTCCTTCGTCTAGACTCTTTTTCAGGTCATTCTTGTGTCCAAATTGAAGCCCCGAAAGTAAGCTTTCCAATGGTGGCATCCTTGCATCAAAATTCAAACTGTGCAAAAAGTTATTCCTGTTTTGGTGAAACCGCTCAGTTTCGATCCTACCCAGATTTATGCCGAACTTCTCCTCAACTAGTTTTCTTCTCTCCTCTCTCATTTTCTTCAACTCCAAATCCCTAAACAAGGTGTTTTTGAAAGATTTTTCAAAGATTTCATTTCTCTTTCATTCATTTCCACTTTGTCCCTCGCTCGGTTTACCGAAAAGCGCAACATTTAACAAAATGCGAGTGTCGGAATATCGTAAGAACTTTTTCAAAAAAAATAAATTTTGAAAGAGTGGGTTTTAAGGTCTAAAAACCATTCAAAATAGCTTTGGTCCAAAATAAGGTGTAAGGTTGGGTTTGACTCTCCTCTTGCCGAAGAAATCAACCCTTTGCATAGCATAGCCTGCATCACTAAGTAAGCAATTGGTAGTGCCTAAGTCTTAAGGGCGGTCAAAAATGGGTTGTCTACAATATGGACCACCAATCTGAGTTGTGTTGAAGTTATCAAGTCCAACTGGTTGCATTCTACAGCGGTTCCTCTATGTACAACTTAGTCCACAAACTCAAATCATGTCAACGTGGTCTTTCTTCTTGGAGCAAAATTGAGTTCGGGGATAATCGTATCAAGCTTGCAACCTTAAAGCTAAACTCTTGGAACTCCAAATGCTTCCTTTTTCAGATGCTAATTTGAGCCTTATCAAATCTTTGCAAGTTGACATTGAAGACGTTTTACTGAGAGAAAAGATATTCCAACACCAACGGTCAAGGGTTAATTGGTTGACTTATGGGGACAAAAACTCCACTTTTTTCCATGCTACAGTTACCTAAAGAAGTCAAATGAATCAGTTGGTTAAACTCCAAACAGCAACTGGGGACTGGCTAGAATCAGATGAGGCTATCAATGGGCATTTACAAGACTACTTCCAAAATCTCTATCAAGCTTTACCTGGGAGGGATTTGAGTGACGCCCTGGAGGTGGTTCATAATGCAGTTACTGAGGATATGAATAGAGCCCTCACTCGAACAGTGACTGATGATGAGATTAAGGTGGCAACTTTCCAGCGTGGGGCTTTAAAAGCCCCTGGACTGGATGGTTTTTATGGGATCTTCTATCATAAGCATTGGGACGTGGTAGGGACTGATGTTTGTGCAACAGTTAAAGGCTTCTTCAATGGGGGGTTTGTGCTCCGAGAATTGAATCATACCAATCTAGTGCTCCTTCCCAAAGTTGCTGCCCTAGAAAAACTCACACAGTATCGGCCCATAAGTTTGTGTAACTTTTCCACGAAAATCATCACTAAAGTGCTAGCTAACCGTTTGAAATGTGTTCTCCACAGTATTGTCACCCCTAATCAATCGGCATTTGTGTTGGGACGGCTGATCCAGGACAATATTTTAGTGGCCCACGAAGCCTTCCATTTCCTCAAACATAAGCGGAGAGGGAGAAGGGTGGATATTGCATTGAAACTTGACTTTAACAAGGCTTACGACAGAATCCAATGGGACTTCCTGGAAGCAGTCCTCCATAAATTGGGGTTTGATAGGCGTTGGATTCAGTGGGTTATGCAATGTGTCACTATAGTTTAATTCTCAATTTTTGCAAATGGGGCACAGCAAGCATCTGTAACTCCTTCTTGTGGTCTTCACCAAGGCGACCCTCTCTTCCCATACCTTTTTCTTCTTGTGGCTGATGTCTTGTCTAAATTACTGCTTCGGAGCCTCCATAGGAGAGATATCTTAGGCCTTAGAATGAGGAGAACTTGTCCCATTTTATCGTATCTATTCTTTGCTGATGATGCTATTCTTTTTCTTCAGGGCGCACAACAGGAATGCCAATCTTTACTGGACATTATGAGAATCTACAATGAGGCATCGGGACAAATCTTGAATTTCGATAAATCTGGTATCATCTTCTCGGCAAATGCTAGCATGGCTGTGAAGGAGGCTATTTGTTCGTCTTTGGGGATTTCTCAGGCGGACCCGAATGCCAAGTACTTAGGTCTACCTTCTCTCTGGAGCAGATCCAAGGTCGAGGCGTTTGGGTTCTTGATTGAGAGAGTGATATCCAAATTGTAAGGGTGGAAGAACAAGCTTCTTTCCTTTGTGGGGCGTGAAGCTTTGATAAAGGTTGTAGCACAGGCTATCCCTTCATATGCCATGGCCTACTTCCTTTTCTCTCAACGTTTCTGTAACAAGTTGAATGCTTACATTCGAAATTTTTGGTGGAAGGGGGACCCAGAAAGTAGAGGCATTCATTGGGCTCCATGGGACCCCATGACAACTTCAAAAGCTACTGGTGGTATGGGTTTTCGGGATTTTCAGGCTTTCAACCAAGCTATGTTGGCTCGCCAAGGATGGAGATTGCTTCAGAACCCCTCCTCCTACTGGGCCAGAACTTTCAAAGGTTTATATTTTCCTCACTCCAATTTCATGACAGCTACTAGAGGATCTCGGCGTTCTTGGGCATGGACAAGCTTGTTAAAAGGCAGAGACTTACTTCAAAGGGGCACTAGATGGCAGATCCATAATGGGCAATCTGTTAACTTTTGGAAGGATAAGTGGATACCATCGGCCCCTCGCTTCAAGGTTTCAACTGTCAAACCAATCAGTACATCCATCCATGTTATGGTAGATACTATTGACCAAACTCGAAAAAGTTGGAACATGGAGGTTCTGAAGTAGATCATCTCCCCAGAGGAACAACAGGCTATTAGTGTCATCCTTATTTCCATGGAAAACAAACAGGATGTAGTGGTATGGCATCATTCCAAATCTGGTATTTTTTCCGTAAAATCGGGGTATGTTTTGGCTCGTGCCTTACGGGAAGAACAATAACTAACCCGTCCTTCAACCTCCCTCCAGCTCCCCCTTGACTTCTGGAAACATCTATGGCACCTCGATGTACCTCCCAAGCTTAAACACTTTTGGTGGAAAGCTTGCAAGAATTTTTTAGCTACCAAGGCCAACCTCTTTAAACGCAAATGTTCTACTTCTGGGTTGTGTCCAATATGTTGTTTAGCTCTAGAAACAGTGGAGCATTTGTTTCTTGACTATCCTTGGACCCAAGTGGTGTGGTTTGGGAGCCAACTTAGCTTGCACATTGAAAGGGGTATGGTCAGCCATCTAGCAGTTTGGATGAATCAACAGTTGGAGTTCTTAAAGTCCCGACCCAATTGGAGCCTTTTTTTAAGTCAGTTCATCATGATTGCTTGGCAATTTGGAAGACTAGGAATGATTTTATCTTTAATCATATCCCAGTTAATCCAGTGGAAACTATTGATTGTGCTGCCAACGCTTAGACGAAATATGTCTAGTTTCGGCGGAGCGTATCACCTAAGCAAACTGGTTCTTCTCTCACACAAACCAGGCCTAACCGTTGGCAACCTCCTCCTCCTGGCTTTTTGAAAGCCAACTGCGATGCGGCCTTCTGCAAACAGTCCACCAACGCATCCTTAGTCGTAGTCTTTTGTGACTCCATAGGGCAAATTATTGATGGCCACACTATCCACATCCATACTGCTTCAGCCTTCCAAGCTGAGGCCCAAGCCATTCTGTAATAACCCGACCCTCGTACATGACTCTGGTATCTTTTCAGCCCTCTATTCTGTGTTTTCGAATGCATATTATGAAATTCTATGTGAAAGTACATTGAATTACATGAAACTTAGAAATATGGATTCCTATCTGTTGAATAAGGAAATTATCTGTCACAATAAACTATTTGAATCTGAAATTGGGCGCCTTAGAGGCTTAATTTTCAGAAATTGATTTGATATTTGGAATCTGCATAATTTTTAAGCTCTAATGGGATTTTCTGTGAAATTTCAATTTAGGATGCTTAAACGATTAAATTTTGTCTTATTATAAACATAAATATCTATATCAAGCTTTAAGATGTCTTTGACTTGAAAATACCTCCTGTGTGCAACCTAGAAGAGGGAATTTCGTGAGAGTTGGAGAGAAGGCCTTCAAGTGAAGGATTTGGGGAATTTTGTGAAGATTGCTTAGATTAAACTCAAGGTATGAAAATTTACTTTATCTAGCCACTCTCTCTCTTGATTATGGTTGGGAATTCTCTTTGGGTTTGGCAAGTTAAGGTAGATGTTGAGGGTTTATGTGGTAATCTATGTTAAAGAACCAAATTGAGTTATGGAGGGAAATCTACATCTTATTTCCTTGTTATTTCATGAGAATATTCAATTATGGGTTTGAATGAGAAATATTTATGTAAACCCAAAATAATGAGAATTTTGGAAAGGTTATAATTGATGTTTATGTTTGATTCATGTATGATGCATGTTTGATTTATGAGGGTTTCTCATCAATTCGTTACTTTGACACTTTATTTGGGTGTTGTATGAAATTATACTTCAATCTTTGGTTTTATATCATCATCCCATGGAATTATGTTAGTATCATGTGTTATGCTTTTTGAACATGAAGAACTTGAATATAAGAATGGAATTTGAGAGAGGGATGGCTTGTTGAAGCTTCTAATCTAGTTTAATTTGTTATGTTCAAGGTGGAATCTATGTTATGGTGATGTTAGGTTGAAATATTGCATTAATCTAACCTTGGATTGCATGTAAAATGAGGTGTTGTTGCTAAATTTTGAGTTGAAATCGAGCTGTCCCAAATCTGGGCCACGACCGCTCGAGCGGAGGTCATGGCCGCTCGAGCGGGAAAATCAACCTCCCAGCAGTTTTGTGACTTGTACAGCGGGGGACTTATTTTCAAAAAAAAATGTGTTTGTTCAGTTTTGCGTGCTTGACTCTCTGGTATTTTTAGAATATTTTTCTGATGATTTTAAGATGGTTATAAATTCATGTGAAGTGTAATGACACAGGGAATAATTCCTCAATGATTTAAGAAGAAAGAGAACTAGTTTACAAGTTATGATGGTGTGCAGGGCACACTCCGGAAGGAACTAGCACGCCATCACAACGCTGTGAATAATAGTACATTGAACGTACATTTATTTATCGCTAATGTCTGTTAATAACTTTCTGATTTCCGTCAGCTACGACATTAGCATATGTATTGATTAGAACTCAATGGAAATGAAATGTTGAAAAGATATACGTACATATTTGTATGTTCTGGGCCGAAAGGCTATTCTGGGCCGAAAGGCCGTTCTGATAATTCTGGGCCAACAGGCCGTTCTGTTATAACTGTAGCATTAGGCCAAAGGCCCTTCTGAAAGTAAAACCATATCAGACTCACTTTTGTATTATGCATTGTGGTTAAAGTTGGCTATTAAACTACTCAAGTATTATTATTCACTGAGCTTGTCTCACTCTGTAATTTTGTCTGATTCTGTAGGAAATCAGCTTGGAGGTCAGTCCTAGCATCATTATCATCTATCTTTTGTCAGCCTAAGGACAACCAGGCACTTGGAGAAGCCCTTTGCATGCTAGGGCAGTTTTGCTAGTCTTTGTCATTTTGTACCCATGTTTTGTTGGCCAAAGTTGTTTGTATCTAATATTTTGTATGCCCAAACTCTGGGCTGGACTTGTAAATGTGTATGTAACTAAATCTCGGGTGCATATTCACTTTATGTTTAATTTCGAGACGTGGTCCTGGCATTTTGGTAGTCGCTCAATGGATGTGTCTGCATGTTATTTTATTATAAACGCTTCCATTCAGGCTCCGAATATCATTTATAGCAGGTTAAGTGTCTGTTTCTGATTAAGTCATGCCCAAAACCTTTAGGGGCGGGTTAGGGGCGTGACACATTCAGTTGGCTTGCATCATGGCCAAACTGCAAAACTGGAGGAATGTGATCGTTGAAAATGACAATTTGCTAGCTATCAAACTCTGTGTTTCTGAAAATGTGCCCCCTTGGGATAGCTTAGCAGTTTTCTCTGACATTAGATGTATTTCCCAGGTTTGGCCTCTGTTTTTTTGCTGGACAAGGCGAACCTCTAACCATGTTGTACAGTGGGTTACCCATGCAAGTGCCCTGTCACAACTGCCTGTTAATTGGATAGCTATACTCCCCCAGGAATTGCGTTGTTTGGCTCACCTGGATGTTTATCCTCCTACATCTTAATATATATTCCTTTTCTGCTTTAAAAAAAAAAAAAGGTACATGCAATTTGATCATACTATATAACCTAGGCACTCAAAGACCAAGTTGTTTGGAATTAAAGAAATGTTAGTTCAAAGTGAGTTATTTGTCCGCATTAGATCATCAAATTATTCTTATAATGTGCTATGCATATTTATATGAATTCTAATTTACGCCAAACTAAGTCTTGGAATAGATAACCTAAGATGGCATTTTTTGATCAATTAGTATAACCCATAATTGCAAGTTAATTTTATACTAATAGGTTCTCTAGCATTGTGTGATGTCGTCAGGGCACGTATAAATCAACCTCTTAGTTGGTTAAGTATTATCTTAATGTGTGGATTAGGAAGACCCTAATACCGGTCTACCTTAAGATATTTTAGTAGAAAATGGAATAATTGGGACCGAGTTAATTGATGAAGAAGCTCGTGCATATATTAGTTGTTGGATATCAAACCCTTCTAATCATTAGATTAGCTTCCAATTTAAAATAATATTAATTTTAAAAAAAAAAACATTAGATTAGCTAGGACGGCCAATTTGTTTTTGAAAAACATTAGAAGTACCCATTTTTATCATTTTTCTTCCTATGAACTCTACTCTATTCTAATGGTTGGTCCAAACCTTGTTGTGTGTCTTGTTTTAGATCACAATTAGGGTTAACAAGCATAGTAATAAGCCCACACAGGTAGCCCAACAATTGAAGGTTCGAACTTCAAGACGACCTTATGAGTTTGACTCTTGCTTGTGTCTTTCGGACTTAATTGTTACATGTAATTTGTCAATTATTGCTAATATTTGGAATTTACTCTATTATTCCAAAAGGCCTATCACAAGTTCCCTCATCAGAAAAATAAACAAATAAAGAAGAAAAAAAAGTAAGGGTTAAATACACAAATGGTCTCCAAAGTATGCGTCATGTGTCATTTTAATTTTCGATATTTCAAATGTGTCAATTTAACAATTTCTTCTACCATTGACAACAAAAGAGTATTTCGTTAACTCACCTATAACCGAATAAGTTGAGAACTAAAATTTACCTATGACCGAATAAGTAGAGAACTGAATTGATACAATTAAAATAATTAAAGAGCAGTGCTACCGACCCCCAGTGAGCCGACCCCCACTGACAACTCCCAGTGAGGTGTCAGCTCCCCATTGGCTGAAAACCGAAAAAACAAAAACAATTTTTTTCCTGAAATTAGAGAGGACCCCCAGTACCCCCACTGAGGGTCCAACGCATTTTCCATAATTAAAACATCATAGACTAAATTAAAATAAATCACATACTTTGGAAACTATTTTTTTTCTCTCCTCATTTTGCTCATGTGCTATGTGGTTTGATGCAAATGCCCTTACATTCGTTATCAATTCTAGACAGAAACGAAAGTAGGCACCATTTAGTGACAATTAATAAATTGGGGATCAAATTAACTTGTTTGAAATATCGATAACTAAAATGACATAAGATGCATACTTTGAGAATTAGTTGTGTATTTAACCCAAAAGTAACAATGAGAAAAGGTAAGACTATTTAGGGACCAAAGTAAATTAAAGAAACTTTTCTCAAAAATTCAACTTGAAACTTTATACAACTTGAAAAAATAAACATCCCATATTGAAACTAAATGATACAACTTGAAACTTTTCTCAAAAAAAATAAAAATAAAATAAACATCCCATATTGAAGAAAGCTTTATTAGGTATAGAATCAAATTAATCATAAAAATTTGAAGAACCAAGTGCAGTAATTGTTCAAAAAAAAAAAAAAAAGGTATAGCAAATGGGATCAAAAGGGAAATCCAACAACACCCCTCAAGCCACACAGCCCAGATTTTGGGGAAAGATATTTTGTAGCACATATGTGGAAACAATAGAACATGCATACAAATAACCACAAACTCAAATCCATCAGCAAATTTTCTGAGAATGTTCATGCCAAAAATAAATGAATTTTGCACAGAATTTGTTTGTACCAAAAATTCAATTCTCCATCGAGGATGTCCTTCATTGAGGACTCTATCAAAGTTAACACAAGTCAAAACCCTACGGTCAAATGAGATTCAAGATGAACTTGACACTACAACAAAAATTCAAGGAATATCTATTATCACAGTATCAAAAATCTGTTCTACCTGCTATATGAACTTGAAGAGCTTGACAAGCAATTCATTTCAAAAAAAAAAAAAAAGACAGATATTGATACACACATCTTTCACTATGTTTGAAGACATCAACTACAACAAACTGTTAAGAAGAATCACCCCAGGGAATCCACAACGAGGATATAATAAATCGAACAAGTAATACCTCTTGCAGGCAATCAAGCTGGTGGCTCAAGTGTTCTCAAACAATATAATGACTATCTAAGCACTCTCTTTCAAGTCTTAACCAAATTTTTTATCGGATCCTTTCAGGTTAAGATTGAACCATTTCTTCTTGGATGATTTATCCTTACCATCTGACCCTCCATCTTCCCCCGGGCTCTCAGCCTTGAAATCCTCACCGGGAACTTTACTATTACTTCCATTACTAACATGAGTGCCACTCCCACCACTGACGACAACTGACCTGACTACGGTGAATGAGGAGTGGATAGTGTCTCGCTGTTTCAGTAGCTCATCAACCTGTTCTCCGGAAACAAGACAATGGCAACTATAAGACGAAAACAAGGTAACTAGAACTAGATATAATTACGAGGAGAGGGTAAAGATGGAAAAATCGATGTCTAATAAAGATCTCGAAAACAAAAACTGAAACAAACTTATTACAGAAATGCCTATGGTTTAAGATTGCAGGGGGCATAACATGATTTGAACATGGGTTTCACAAATGTTATGGAAACACAAATATAATTATAATTAACAAGGGAGGCACGCACCTACTGCACCCGTGAACTATATCAATTCTATTTTTTTTTTAATATTTACTTTTTCTAAAGTTTTCGTATCCCTACTTCTTTTCCCACTAATCCACTTTCCATACTATTCTCTGTCAGTGCCAACTCTCAAAATACCACGAAACTTTTTTATGTAAACTGAATCATGCAGTTTTGTTTTATATATTTAACCCTTTAATTAATGAGTAAAACCTAAGCATGATAGATCTTCACCAAATTTAAGATTACCCCCTAGTGTTTCTTCATTATAAATTATAATAGTATAGATGAGATAGGATCCAGGTAACTACTGACTATAATGAGCAAGGTATAAATATCAGCCTATTGTCTTTTACAATATATATATATTTTGATTGGCATCAGGGTGTCCGAATCAAAGCCTGATTAATCCCTAGGGGTGCACACGCCCTTGGTAAGGAGTTTCCAACAAGTGCACCACGGTTAATTCAAGGGTTTTCTCTCAGTCAGATGGCCCCAAGGAATTGATAGCACCTAAAAACTTTCAATCCCTGAACCTTGGAGGGAACACACCTCCAAGACTCGAGGCCTTGCCACCAGGCCAACCCCCCCCCCCCCCCCCCCCCCTCAGGGTTTATTGTCTTTTACAATATTAGAATTCAGTACTGAAAAATGGTTTAAAAATGAAGAAAACAAAAATCCAGCATCACTTAGGTTGTTACAGGAAATGTCTGTTCCAAGCAGGCATGATAGATCAGGAAATAAATTAGTGCCATGTTATCAAGGCAGAAAATTCTATCAGAATTACTTGGCTGAATAAATAGAACTTACCGACTGCTTTTCCTGGGTGTATCTATTGGTCACTTCTTGAAAGCGCGCCAATGCCTACAAGTCATCACATGTGAAAGATACAACCACAAATGTATTGCCAAATACCAATAAGAGCCATCACTAGAAAGTCGAGCGCCATTACCTTTCTGTATTCTGTCTCAAATTGGCGTAGCTCAGTTCTCTTCATTAGAATCTGAGCCTCAATGTCCTTGAGCATATGTGTTGTATCCTCGTAAGACTTTGCACAAAGAGCCTCGATGAAGTAAGAAGCAGTTTTGAAGAAGTTATCACCTGTGCAACTCAGGGCAGAAGTTCAAGTTATAAGGACTTTAATCCTCTTCTGCACAAGAAACTTTATTATACTAATGGTACCAGAAACCGAAAGGAAAAAGGGACAAAAAAGAAGCTTCAAAACTGTGCAGACCATAAACGGCGAATATGTGAGTGCCAGCTTTTAATTCTCGAACTTCACAAGGTTGAAGGCCTTCCAACCTTTTGAAGAAAGCAGCTTCAGGGTCCTTAGCCATTGCCAACTGCGCCACCACATTTGACAAATTCATCATGTATTAAGCCATAACATTGTGAAATATTTTCAGAGAAAAAATGGAAAGCAGTAATGGAACTCACATACCGCATTCAAGGTTGAATCCATTCTGTACACTTGAAAATGTAAGAAATACATCCCTGCAGATGTCACTTTGCCAGTTTTCTCACTATCTTCCTGTATGCAGGCATGATATAACAAGTTCAGCTACAAGAGGTCAATACCAAATGCCCTAGGAAAACATGTTCAAAAGACAACAATGAAAAGATTTGGATGAAATTAGTCGGGCTCAGGACACATTAGCTCATTGATGTAAAAGTTTTTTTAAATAATCACCAGCACAATAAGAAGAGAACAACTACTAAAAACAAAAATCCCAGGCATGAAAGCCACCATTTGGAGATATGGGCTAAGAATTCAAGTCTCATTTATCTATAATATTTTCCTGAAAAAAATAGAAGATACTCTGCACTATTTGACAAATAGAACTTGGGAGTCATAGACTTTGCTGCATTTATTTGTAACAAACCAGCGAGGTTCTTAATTCCAAATTAAATACAGAGAATGTCAATTAGATACATATTGGAGATTTTAATTGAATGGAGTAGAAGGTAGAATTGGGTTACATTAACCACAAATACTAATTTTAGAGACATGATAAGTTGAAGGGAGTAAAAGTCAAGTCTTAAGGGCGGGCTAGATCTAGGTGATAAGCTTGTGTGTGCCACACCTCTAGTTCATACCATGTTAATACATCTATAACAAGTACACTGTTCAAATCATCAAACAGATCAGTGTTGTAAAGCATGCAAAGGCGCCTGCCAAAGCATGAGGCAAGCCACAGGTCAGGCACCTTTGGATCTTCTGAAGCGAGACAATGTTCATAAGCCGCAGAGGAACCAATAATATTTCATAACTTGTGCCTTGCTTTGATGAGGCACACGACTCATGTACCTCGCCTCTGCGTGCCTTTGACTTTTAAAAATAGTTCAACAAACAGAAGCATGAAGCATGATTAAGTAGGATACACATTGGGATATGAGAACACACATGAAACACATTGCAAGTTTGAAAAAAATAATTTAGGATCCAATGATAAAATAAAAACAATGTGAATTTATACCTATTAGTTTCTCCTTGAGACTTCTAAATTTAAGGAATTTTAAAATCCAAAGATTCCAATTTGTTCATGAATAGAGATGAATGGCTATTAGGACTTTTAGTTCACACTTCTTTTCCAATATGTCGAATGTAAAAAATGATTTCTATTTTGATATGGTAAAATATAAATTGTAATGTAAAAAATGAAGAAATAGTCATTATTTTTATGTAATCATATAGAAATATATAATTATTTGTTGTCATGTCTTTTTTTTTTAAATTGTCAGGTTGGCATGCCTGCATCATGCGAATGTGTCCATTGTTTGAAGTTGTGCTTCCGAGCCACTGCCTATATACCAATTATTGTCCATAATTCACAAGAATGTTATTTAGCTTATCTATATGAGAGGCTCATCCGCTAGCTTATCTATATGTTACCATAATATGTTCTTTGTTTATATGTTAATTATTAGGAAAATATCAGATAAATGGTAAACTAAACTGCAAATCAATGGAGTGCACAGTTCTTACTTGCACAGGGCCACATGTCTCACTTGAACTCTAGTGATTTGCAATTCGTTTTTGCATTTCTGATTTATCTATATTCCTCCTCTATTATTATGTATTTTTCCTCATTTTGTTGTATATTACAATCCATGATCATCCAATACTATGACGCAATTCTATAGACCCAACTAGCAACATGATTGGATTGTTAAGGAGGTCAGGACAATTTTTCAAAGCTTACAAATTGTAGGTGAACCACTAAGAAGGATGGACACAGACATGCGACACGACATGGATACGACACTGACACATAGACACGCCAATTTTAAAAAAATACAGGACACGATACGTGGGAGACACACATAAAATATAAAATTCTATATATTTACTATATGTTATATATATGGATATATCATTCAAAGATAATGAAAAATGCAATATGACACTAATTCTTATAAATTTATATGGTTTTTCTTTTATTCTGTATCTTAAGTTGTTTTGTTCAAACTTACAATTAGTTCACCTGTGTTGAATTGATAGACGTGTGTTTATGTGATAAACACGTGTGTCCTCCAAGTGTCCAAAGAGTGTCTGGATCTTTAAAAAAATTAAAAAACAGGACACGTTTTGAAGAGTGCCAGACACATGTCGGGAAGTGTCCGAAGAGTGTCGGTGTCCGACACGGACAAGACACGGATACGTCACCTTTTTAGAAGTGTCCGTGCTTCTTAGCTTAGATAGGGTAAAAGACATCCAACAAAATACTATTTCTAATCTTAAAAGTGGTACAAAATTGGAAAACAAACCTAATATAACCTCATACCACATATTATCATTCCAAAATCCAATATTCTCCCAGATAAGGTGGGACCACCTTGTGTTTTAAATTTGAGGGAGTAGCACTAGTATACTGAAAATTGGATAGTGCTAAAAAATTGAGTTCCCAAAAATCTTCCATGACCACTTGCCTATTAAAGCTGTTTTCTTAGAACCCATACCAATATTACCTAAGCCCAGAGAATTCAACAAAACCACATTGTCCAAATCAGGATACCTAAAGAATCACATTGAGGGTCATAAGATCGAACAATATAAGAAGCAAAGCCTAATATATATATATATGATTCTTGAAAATAGATAGGGCACAAGCCTAGAAACAAAAAAAGTATCGGTAAGATTTGACCACAACATTTTTTCTCTTCCACTTCTTGAGAAAAGAGGCAATCATAACTATTCAAGATGGAAAGTTTGTGATAAAGTTGTCGCATAACCTTTCACGGCAAGTATAAAGTTCATAGTTTAAAAAATATTAACTTTTGGGTTATGCTATACAAATAGGATGTGTTATATGTGACTTATTTACATCCGTGCACTGAAAACAAAAGCCTATGACTATGTTCCATAATTGTGAAAATTTCCACTGCCAACATCACATCATTTTGTACGAGGTTTTTTGAAAAAAAAAAAAAAAAAAAAAAAAATCTGAATGCTTTAGCATTTTCCTTATTTTAAATTATAGACAGCCTCTAAATAGCAAAACACTAAGTTATTAACTTTAAAATCATTCTCACTCAGCATCTCAATCACATGAAAAGCTCCAAAATGAATTTAATATAAAAACTATGGAGAACCCATTCAAAACAAAAGAACTATGGAGGAGGAGTAATTGTCTAACATATAAAGAAGATGCCAAAAATTAGAGAAGGTTGGCTGACTCTATAACAAATCTCAAGCTTAGGGCACAATGCGTAACAAGTGGGGAAAATATGTATATGTAACAAAGGCTAACAAGGCATAATGTACAACGGCCTGGTGTGATGGCAAGTGCTATCCACCCCCAGTCTTGTGGCACAGGTTCGCATCACAAGAATCAATCCAAAAAAAATTGTGGGAGGAAGCATGCCTACCTGCTACCTCTTCCAAACCCTACAATAAGCACGCTTTGTACACAAGATACGATCTTGGTATAGTTAAAAAAAAAAAACAAGAAAACAAAAATGAAAACAGAACACAGAGAGAGAGAGAGAGAGAGAGAGACTACAACAATGCTTAGTGTGCGCTATAGAATGGAGAAACGGGAAAGAGAGAAAACAATGGGCAATATAGTTGTTGCATCAAGACACATAAACACACATTGCCCAACTGACCAACTCTTTCATTATGGCCTTGTACAATGGAAACGAGAAAACCAAGTCATTATTAAAAAATGAAGATGTTCTTTCATGTAGAACACAATAATAACCTGCAGAGAAGGGAAAGAAGAGATGAGAAAGGACAAAGACAAGGAAGTAGAAAGAGAAGCAAAGTGAATAGGAAGAAGAAGCAAAGAAGGGAAGCAAGGGAGTTTGCAGAAGGTATGAAAATCCTATGATAGCAACAATATATATATATATATAGGCATGTCCAATAAAAATAATCAAATAGAAATAGAATCCTAAATAAACTGAAATTCCTAAAAAATTAGTAAAAGTCTCCAATCGCCTTCATACTTGTTGAGGTTTGAGATAAAGGAGTTGAATAACTAGAAAGTGTAGTGCTTCATAGGAGACTAGTCAAGGGTTTGAATAGATCCTAGCTCTAATTGTGTTATTTCGGCCATTTAATTGGATTATCAGCTCATTTCTTATTGCTATTTATTTAGGCCTCCAAAATATAAAGAGGCACATTATAGAACACATGAAAAAAGATTTAAATATGGACCCAGAGTAAGGGTCATGGGTTGAATAGATCCTTGCCTAATGAAGGCCATTTAGTTGGGTTCCCAGTTCATCATTTACGACTACTTAGACCTCCAAATATATAAGTCACATAATAAAACAAAAACAAAAAAAAAAGAGAACTTAAATATGGATCCATAACAATGGGAACAAGATCGTGATTTTAAAATGTATATGATTTACATTCAATCATATAAAACTATTCCAGCTCAGTTTTTTTTATTTTTTTATTTTTTTATTTATTTTTTTTTTTTGTGGCAGCTTCGATTGATTTGGCTTTTGTAGATTATAAAATCATACAATCATAGATTTGGATTGCATTTCAAATAACCATGAATACAAATGATCTTTTACATCAAGTTAGTCACAAAAAAACATATTTACAATGGTGGACAAAGAACAACTAATAAGTACAGATACGACATGGCATAGACACAAGGATATTTCAAAAAAAAAAAATCATGACACGACACAATAGGTACACAACATAAATATATGTATTATAAATTTTATTGTTTACTTTTGTGATCTCAACATACAAAAATCATAGAGTAATGAAGAATAACACAAAGTAAAAAAAATAGAAATAGACTCAACAATGACAATTTCAAAGGGAGATAATGATCTGGAATTGGTTAGTAAAAGAATTGCAACTGAAAATGTAGACAAAAGAAGTTCCATTTTCTTTTGGATAATTCAAAGAAATTCTAATATACAAGTGTCCGTGTTACTGCTAGTATAAGTTATTTATGTACATAATATAATAATTCATTGTGGGGCATAGCAAAACATTTGTACCAAACATTGTGCACAGATCATAAGTAGTATATGTACAAGCATGCAAAGGACCAACGGCTTGGTTGAAATAGTACAACACTGAGAAAATAAAAAGATCTCATCAGATTTCAAAGTTATGAACTTTTCTCTCTCTACCCTCTTTCTAACTTAAATATCAAGTTATCATCCAAAAGCGAGACATAAGTTTGTTTATAAAGAATGCAAAATGTTGTTATTATGGTGGGATAAATCACATAGGACGTGTTCGGAGGGTTCATGAAGTGTCACCAAAATGTCCACAAAGTGTCGGTGACGTGTCTTATATTATGAATTTGAGTTTTTAATTAAAACACATTGAAGAAATGTTGACACGCTTTTAGGAGTGTCTGAAGAGTGTCGATGTCTGACACGATGCTTCCTCTACAGAAGTGTCCATGCTTCTTGGGAAGTTAAAAAAAAAAGAGGGGGATTGAAGGGCACATTGTGAGTCATAACTGGAAAATTTTGTAGAATTTCTTGTTTGATGAAAAGTGGGTGCTCCTTGTGTGGAATTTTATAGCTGGAGTATCTTGTTTGGTGAACAGTGGAGCTTCTTGCCTGATTCAATCTCTGTTCCCAACACGCAATGATTATACCATAGTTTGTCGCGTTGTATGCCTATGCTAGTGTCTTGTCACTAAGCTTGCATATGATCAATGAAGTGCTCAATTTTCCCCAACAAACATGTGCTTCTGTCCCAGAGTCTACTTTTCTTTGTGCTAATACTTGAGTAACAAACTAATCTCGTGTTTGCTTGAGCCTTGCTAACACCATCAGAGGCTTGGAGGTCTAGCAAGGCAAGCTTGATAGCGCACCACATGAGCTTTTGGCTATTCTGCAGGCCCGGTGTGTGATAGATGATAAGCATGTCCAGATGTATTGTGACATCTCCAGTGGAAAAAAAATGGACTTGGTTGGGCATGTGACCAACACATGTCAGAGTGTGTCTTAATGCATGCTTGTGTCGGACACTGGCATGGGAGCAGTATTGTAAATGACATGCCAGTGCTTCTTTCCTTAGATAAACAACCACCAGCTATTAGCGTAAGTGATATCTCCTACTATCCCCCAAAAGGGCAAATGCAGTCCTTGTAGGGAAATGAGTCTATCTTACTAGTCAATTAAAAAAAAGGATTTTTTTTTTTTAAACATCACTCCAATCAGAGAATAGCTATAGAGTAGAAGGAGAAAGGGGGAAAAAAAAAAAAAAACAAAAAACACATGTATAATACCTGTAAAGCTAAACCATATCCACCATTGGCATCTTGTTCGAAATAAAGTAGCTGTAAATTAAGTAAAGGCAAAATATTAATTTTCTACTTTTGCACATAACACTTTGCAAGAGAAATTGCCACATTACAAAACACATACAAGATAGTCAGCCCAAATGGTACTGTATATTAATGTACCTTAAATTTGCTCTGTGCAGCTGATGTAACTCTGATTACAATTCCTGCCTCAGCTTGTTCCTCACTAATAGTAACACCAAAGAAGTGGGCACATTGCTTTTCTACCTGCAGTGAATCTAAACAATAGTGAAACTGAAAAACTATGCGTTACCCTGATACAAACCAATTATGTATTACCCAGGGACAAAACAAGTAAGCACCTTTCCACTGACTGATGTTCCAATTGGAAGAGGTCTGACTGTGACAGTTCCATTTAAAGCTTCTTCAAGGACATTAGCAGAAATAGTAGTCTTGATAGGGACACCTAGCTTGCTATAAACAAAATTAAAAAGTAACTAATACAAGCCACAATAATAAAAGGTGCCTCTACATTTCCCAAAACAAAAAAATCACCTGAATAATGCTGCGAACATTGTGTTAACTGTTCCAAGGTTAGAAAGATCAATTTCCATATCCATACCATCAGCCTCAAGAGCCTGTTCATTTAGTTTTATAATCAAATGTCAAAAGCATTATAATAAATAATACATCAAACTAGTTAGTCAAAAAACTTGAAGGACACAAAACTTGGAAAATACTAATTTTTATTATATGAAACAAAAGGTGCTTAAAGTGGATTGATAAAAGCTAAAAAAGAAAAGCAAGCTTAAAAATCAATTGACTCTGGTAAAACTACATACAAGATTCATGCCCCTTGTACACGAAAAAAGTTATTAATAAGTGATAATTACAACGTCTTTTTGAACCAATAGAAAATCTACCAAAAACTTGCAAGCACAGAAAGTTCATCACCCAACATCAAACAGAAAGTTGGATGACTAAGCAGGAGCATTTCTATGTCATCACCAAAAAAGCTCCTATTTCTTGGGTGTATGTAAGAATAGCAAACAGGAGGGGGAAATAGAACCACGCACCCAGGCACACAAAAAAGAGTTTTACAGCATATGAAAAACCATCTAATCAGATAAGATGTGGACTAAAACCCAAACCAACTCCACTTTGGACAAGTTGAATACAACAAAAAATCATAAAATTTCAAAATGCTAGCCATCAACCAACATAGCAGATTGGAAATTAAAATAATCTCCTAAGCTCAACTAATTGGATGGCCCAAATCATGTTTAACAGGTCTTTACTTCCATAATTGAAAAAGATACCACAATTAAAAATGGAACCTAAAAATTTCATCCCTGAAAGCAGAGAAACTGACCAACTACAATCTCCCTCTTTCACAAAATTTTCTACAGATTTACTATCATGTCTTCCTGATATCTAAGACAGCACCAAGCAAACATGGGCATTTTGTAAATTTGTTGACACGCCCACACCACATAGCCTGTAACCACTACATGGGGTACTTCATACATCATTCTAATCCCTATTAGCCTTCAACATCTATAGAAACTAAAATATTGATCAGTAGAGATATCAACAATGATGATTCCACGTTTTAGAATATAGGAGTGCTGCATCTGCTGCTTCACATCGTTGGAAATAATATAACTTTCCGTATTCTCCATTTAGATGGTTACCATTCTTATATTGCAATAGTTTCAAATTCATCAGTCTAACTTTCAAATTCATCAACTCAAGCTTCTTGTAGAATCAAAAGTTAGAAATAATAAAATATGACCTCACAAAGTATATGCCTTATTACATAAGACACATACACTAGCTCAAGAATCAGTTATTTGGCACAAAGTCAAAACTTGCATGACTTAGGCTTTGCAGCAGCGAGCAAGGTTATCTTTGACCATTGTTTTCCAGAACAAATTGGATTAGACAAAAAGACTAGAAAACTAACAAGTGGCTAGTGTGTCAGGGCAGTTTACATATTAACCAGAGTTCTAGTTAATATATATATATATATATAGAGAGAGAGAGAGAGACCTTGAGGTAAGGGGGAGGAAGGCAAACAATCAAGAGCCTCAACCACATCATAATTTTAGCAGATTTTCACCAATAAACCAGCATCTAGTTAGCAAAATACCTTTAAGAAGTACCAATACCGAATATTGATACCCTTCCAATGCTCCTTAAATACTCCCAAATACATGTAATCTAAGTCACCTAATTCACTAGAACAGGTGGCGGACCACGATCTAGCATGCGGATTCACAAATTTAGAAACAAAATGTGTCAAAACCGTGGACTCTAACAGTCAAACTCACGATTTTCACATGAGCTTGACATTGGCCTACAAAAAATTATTACCTACCATGCATTAAACGCAGCTGGCATGAGCAGCTTTTGCAAGAGCCCGTGTACAAGCCATTTTGAAGAAAGCTACATGGCGAGAAAAGAATGGAATATATGAAGACATCAAGTTCACAAACACATTACACGTGCACTGGAATTCCAGCCAATATTATAGATAAATCACTTTTTTCAATTAAATCCTGATAATATATTTCTGTTCCACAACTTCAGTGCAAAAAGAAACAAATGGTGCCCTCAAATTTTCAAATGATCTCTGCAATTTCAGGGGACCTTAAAATCAAAACTTGTGGTTCCATATAATTACGGAAGCAATTGAATCTGAATTTTAAAAAGGGAAATTTAAAAAAATAAAAAAATAAAATAAATAGAAAAAAGAAGAAGAAGAAAGAAGAAAAGAAATTCCACTTGACATCCATTTCCACCACCACTGTCAAAAAAAGGGCAGGTTAAAAACATTTAAAAAGCACAAAACTCTAAGAAAACAGAATATCTAGCAAATGAGGAAGGAAGAAGCGAACCTCAAACCCAGCATTATCATATTGCCTTCTTTTCTCTGGATCCGATAAGATGCTATAAGAAAATGCAACCTCCTTAAACCGTTCTGAAGCTTCAGGATTACTAGCATTTTTGTCAGGATGGTACCTGCACATTACTTGGATTAATAATTTGCCGAGTACATAACTCATATAAAGTTGTATTGGTTATTGTCACCATCACCATTCGTTTATATCATTATTATCAAACAATGGACTATAAGAAGCATGGACACTTCTAAGAAGGTGTTGTGTTTGTGTCCATGTTGAACACCGACACTCATTAGACACATGTCCAAATGTGTCCTACTATTATGTTAATTTTTATAGTAGACCACTCTGCATATAGTTAGGGGAAACACCTGCCCATTGATTAGACTCATGAACACATTACAAATTTAAAGAAAATAACTTGAAATCCAAAAATTTAAAAACAAATAAATAAATGCATACCTATTAACCCCTCTTCCTTCAGACTTTTAATTTTAGCCTTTTAAGATTTCTACAAAGTCCAAAACTTTCAATTTGTTTATGAATAGAGCTGTTCTAAAATTGACATTTTTTTGTTCGCATTTTTTTCTAATCTGTAGAATATAGAAATGATTTCTAAATATTTTGATATAATAAAATATAAATTTGTTTGTAATGTTAAAAATGAAGAAATGGTTTTTATTTTCATTTATGCAAAAAAAGTTATTTATTAATGCATCTATAGTCGTGTCCCTGTAGTGTTGTGTCCTATTTTTTGGATGTTGTCGACTTTATTGTGTCATCTCAGTGTCCACCGTGTTCTCTGTCTGCTAAGAAGCACGGACATGGACATGCGACACGACACGGATATGCCGACACACCAATTTTCAAAAAATGCAAGACACGACACGTGAGGAACATGCATAAAATATATAATTCTAGAAGAGTGTCGGTGTCTGACACAAACACAACATGGATACGTCACCTTCTTAGAAGTGTCCGTGCTTCTTAGTCTGTCTGTATCCATCATGCTTATTTGTACATTAGCTGTAATTGTGATGGATGCAGTACAACTCATGAAACAGGTGTTTTTTGTATTACCCATTCCTAATTTGCTTCATATTATTAAGAAAAGAAAGCAAAGCAATGTCTCTGAGACCAAAGTAAAATCACAACCAATGACAAAGCCCTCATGCCCCAAAAAGTTTGAGTAAAACATGTTCTACAGCTCATCTGTGATTTATTTATAATTCTTCCAATTCCAACTTCCTCCTCCAATGAAGCTTCCTTCACAAAAGTAACTTCCTTGATCTTTGGCCAATATAATATGCATCATAACAGTACATAAAGAGAAAATAACTTAAAACCCATTTTGCAAATCCTATAACTCATAATCTCTTTGTACCCAACAAACTAAACCAAATCAAACCAAACTAAATCTCGTCTCCCATGTCAGTTTAGGTCCCCCTAAAATTTCCATTTACAGTAATCATATCTAAACTAAGAAAGAAAAAAAATCGACCAAGTAATCAAATTCAAATGCATGCAATGATGCAACAATCATAAGAATCAAGACAATACATGTTCAAGAAACCAGATTGACAGCTTCAAGCCTCAGACTTCACAGAACAATCAAAGGTAAATCAAAACACTCAACAAAGAGGGGAAAAAAATTGAATCGAACATATAATGAACTCACTTGAGAGCAAGCTTTCTATAAGCAGTTTTAATCTCTTGGTCAGTTGAATCTCTAGAAACGCTCAAAACCTCATACGGGTCTCGACGAACAGCTGGGGCTGAGGTGCCTTCCATTTTCGTACTACCCATTTTCTATCTCTTTCCCCTAAAGCAGCCCACTGCCAATCTTCTCTTTCTCTCTCCCTCTCTATCTAATTCTATCTATTCTCTATCAAGAATCTCCATTGCCGCTATCAATCAAAGAAGTTGGAAACTCATTGAGACGTTCTTATCAGCAAATCTACAATCAGAGGAATTGAAAAAATCAGACCAAGAAACCTCAAGATTTTCACAAAATTCAAAGCATTGGATCACTTAATTTCTTGGGATAAATGCAAAAAAAAAAATAATAATAATAAATACACATATAAAGAATGAAAATCGAAAAAGGTAAGATCTAATCCGAAGAAAGAGATGAAGAGAATTGGAGATGGGTAGGGTTTTTCAAAATTTACAGGGACTCAAAAAGCGATAGAGAAGTCGGGGGACCAATGAGAATCCCTTTTTTTCACCTTTTTTTTTTTTTTTTTTTTTGCTTCTTCTTCTTATTCTTCTTCTTGTTCTTCACCTCGTGAAAGAACGTGAATTCAACTTAAACGGTAGAAGAACCATGTCTCAATTCTCTCTCTCTCTCTCGTGTGCAATACACGTGCGAACAATGACGCGTGCCTCGTTTGATTGCGCTATTAATTCACCAATAATTTTACCAACAACAATTTTAAATCCCATTTGTTTGGGTTAATTTTATTTTTTATTTTTTTATTTTATTAGTATTATTATTATAGTAGTAATGGCGGAATAAAAATGGTGGTCACAATTAGGAATGACAATTTGAATTCGGTCTGACAAGGACTCGGATCGTTTCGTCTCGATAAGTCGGGTTTTTCTCTAAAATTATCCCCCATAAAGCTGGGGTTGCTATTAAAAAATGGATTCCTAACGATTTTCGGGTCGAGGATGGTGATAGGTTCCCCGGCTCCGACCCCGGCCCACGGCCCCCGCCCCCGCCCCTCAATCATCCTCAAACCATTGCCATATATATGTATATGTTTAGGATTTTTCTATTCACTCACTTCTCTTCTCTCAAAATATGTGTGTCCATGTGTATCTATTTGGATTTTAATTTCCTTTCTCACCCAGTTCTTTGTTTTTCTTCTTCTAATTTTAATTTTTTATGATTATTTTTCTTCATATATATATACACTCTTCCTGAGTATGTATATATTCTTTTTTCTAGAAAACTAGGAAATAGAATTTGGGTCTGCATCTGTATATATAAATAAATATATGTGTATATAAATATATAAATTTGGTGTTAGAAAGATTGAGAGCACTAGTTCTTGCAGTATGGTTTTTGGGTTTTGTTCTCTTATGGAGAATGTTGGAGATATGTCTTTGCATGCAAGTTGATTGATTCTCTCTTCTTGGGTTCAAAGTTCTTCAATTTCTGGTGAGTGCCTCAATTTCTAGCTTTACACATTTCAATCCGTACACTTTCTTTGATTTGATCTAGGTTTATTTTGATTTCTCTCTAGATTTTCGATTTCAAGCTGTTTTTCAAATTTTCTATTGCTGTTTTTTTTTTTTGGGGGGGTGAGGAATGTTTGGGATCGGGGAAACCCAATCCCTATTAGGGAGCGGGGGCGAGGACGGTGATAGATTCCCTATCGGGGATAAGGGCTGAGGACTAGAGAATTTTCACCATCAGAAATCAGGGACGAGGAGTGTGATTCTCGACCCTGCCCCGGCCTGTTGCCATCCCTAGTCGCAACAATGATAATGGCTATGACTATAGTGATAGTGATGGTAGTGTGGTAGTGAAAGTAAGAGTAGTGGTGATATTTAGTCTGTAAAATATTTTTTATCATTTAAAATTAGAATATATTTTGAGCAATGATTCATCCCCCCCTTTTTCCCCACCCCCTTTGACCCCCTCTCTCTCTCATTGGTTACATTTTCTTTTTCTTTTTCTTTTTTTTCCTGCTCCTCCAATCACCACCTGCCACGTGGCAAAGGAGGTGAGGGGGTGACCCCCAAATTAGGTCTCAAGCATTATTCATATATTTTATGCTCAAATAACTTTTTTTCTGTTGACCATGTTTTTCGTTAACATTTATTTTTGCTTTACTAAATATTAGAAAATATGAAAAAAAATCTGCCTAAACAAACACTTAGTTACACTTTTCACTCTTATATTTTGTTTTAAATTTTACTTTAATCTCAATAGTTTTAAATTGAATAATTTGGTTCTTATACTTTAATTGTAATTTTAATTTGGTTTTTCCATCTAAATTAAAGGTTAAAATTAATAATTTTGAAATATCTATCAATTTCTAAAGTGTACATATAGACAAAATTAACAAATATTTAGACAAATGACCAAATTAAAATTGAACTTACAGGATATGGATCAAATTGTCCAAATTAAAATAATAGAGACTAAATTAAAATTTGGATCAAATTATAAAAGAAAAAAAAGGTAATTAACCCATAATTTTAGAAAGAAAGCCTCCTGTGTGGCGAAGTGGGCTTGTCCCTGGTCAATTTCAATTATTAAAATCATTTGTATTGTAAAATTCATTGAATAGATAAAGATAGATTAATTGGACATTTGTAATCCCATAACAATATCACATTGGTTTTTAAAAATACATAGACATTAAAATGATTTTGTTAAATTTTTAAATCTGATCATGGGATTATGAATGTTTAATTAACTTGATTTTTTTTATTAATAATATGCTCGACAAACTTTACAATATAAACGACTCAAATCATCATAATAGGTGTAGAACAAACCAGTACAGCCCTCACAACAAGGTTGTTGTGCCTTGCAGCAACCCTTGTTGTAGAATTTTACAATTAGATGTGGAACATCTCTAATTCTTAACTTTTTTCATTAAATTTAAATTTAATGAAAAAGTGTTTAAAGTTAGAGAAAATTATTTATAAGTCTTATCTAGAAGACTTTTTTAATGTGAAATCTTATGAATATTCTTTTAGAGTTTGAAATCATATTTAAATAGGAATGTGTTCTATAAGGTCCTATGAGTTGTAAATGAATGATATTAGTATACTATTATATCCGTAATTTGTTTCCATATTGTACCTTATTTTCTCATTCATCATATCATATTTGGAAAGGCTTTACTTAGGAGTTTGCTCCTCTGTAGGTCTCAGGTTTAAAACCTCTTAGGTGCTATCAAGTCTTGTGTTGGGTTAATCCATACGAAGCTCTGCTCTGGTTTGAAATGGGCCCCCTAGTGGACAGTGGGATTGGTCCCTTAGGGATTAGTCGAGTTGTGCGCAAGCTATTCCAGACACCCTGAGTTATCCCAAAAAAAAAAATATTTGAGAAGGCTTTTAGGAAAGACGAGTCTATAGGCAACGACCGTGCAAGTTTTTTTCGCCTTGATCGCAGGATTCAGGTGCATTTTCAAAATGTTGCTTAAATGGATGTGGATATGGTCGATGATATGATGAAATTTGAGGGTTGTGTGTTTTTTTTTTTGAAATGTGTTATTGTTTGTTGAAGTGTGGATGTTTATCTTTAATAGTGCATTGAAAATCTATTATACGTATTGATAGGCACACTTTGGGCAATATTTTGATTAAATGTGTATATTTGACTAAATGTGTATATTTGACATTGTATGGGTTGATGCGTTTTGATATACTCAATGTATGGGTTGATGCGTTTTGATATACTCAATGTATGGGATGGTGTGTATGGGTTCAAGGGTTGGATTAGGTTGGATTGGGGGTATTTGTTTTTTGTTGTTAATTGAATGTCGAATGTGAACCATTTAGAATGGCAATTGTATATAGGAACTTTGATGATCGTGTCACAATGCATGTTATATTTAGTGTATAACATTAATCTGCATACACCATGTAGTAGATAACATTTGTGTGTTTGTTCGGTTGTATATGTGTTTGAATGTGTATCGTGTCTTTGTTGTAATCAGTGTTTACATATATGTCATAGTACATTGTGCAAAATTATTGGGGATTTGGGTTTATAATTGAATGTGGATTAAATCTCATCGTTCGATGTTGAAGTTAAGTTGGGTTGGGGGTGATGGTGGTTTAATACATGGGTTGGGTTAGGATGTTACATGTTACATTTAGGAGATTACATTATTCATAATTCAACAGTGGAGTATTGGAATGTCACGTTGGGTTTGGGATAAGAAGCATATGAAAATGTTACGGTAGGTTTAGGATGTTACATGTTACGTATGTTGGATTTGGGATGAAAAGCATATGAGAATGTCACGTTGGGTTTGAGAGTGTCAGATTGAGTTTGGAATGTTATATGTTACATTTATGTTTTGAATTTCAAATTTTCAACCATATAGATATAATCACAATCTATGGTAACATTGAATTTTTCATATATGGTATTGTCATTAATCAAGTTATTTTGAATTTCAGAAGCATATGGGAATGTCATATTGGGTTTGAGAGGTTACATGTTACATTTACGTTTTGAATTTCAAATTTCCAACCATATAGATATGATCACGATTTATGCTAACATTGGATTTCCTATATATGGTATTGCCATTAATTAGGTTATTTTGAATTTCAAATTTCTAACCATATAGATATGATCACAATCTATGGTAATATTAGAATTTTCATGTATGGTATTATCATTAATCAGGTTATTAATTAATTAACAATGGGGGTAAATGTGTCCACAAGAAAATCATAGGACCTATTAAGTTATAAGTTTTTTCATAGGATCATATCTTGTATAAGTCTTTCAAATAGAATTTATAATAATTTACCTTATATCCAATCCTTCCTCAAATATTTATTAAATCAGGAAAGAAATATTTTTCTTTTATCAAATTTAAATTTGATGAATTTTAAGCATTGAAGATGTTTTATTTTCATCAATTTTGATGAAAAGAAAAGGTCGGTATAAAATGGAAATTTTTAAAAAGATCTTTTTATTTAAATTTAAAATCAAATTATATGAAAATTGCAGTAAAGAGTTGGAAATGCTCTAAGCTCTAAGCACTTCTGTTCCGTGGATTCCAAATTGTATGGTTTGGTGTGGTCAATTTTTTAGTTTTAGTATAATATAAATGACCATAAGAGACTTTAAGAATTTTATAAAATTCTATAAAATCTCACACTGGGGTGAAACTTGGCTTTTGGATTAAAAAATGGATGAAAAGGTTTTTTAAAAAATCAAAAATAAAAAAGCTAATAAAACTTAAAAAATACTAAAAATTAGTCATACAAATTAGTTATTCATATTTTTCCTTATGACTAAAAAAAAATCATTCTCAAAACCATTAATTTTTTTCACCTCATAAAAATTTTAAAAAGTTAAAAATTTACTAAATAAGCCAAACCCCAAACGAAGCTTGAGCAAAAATGAAAAAATATAGTTAAGGATGATCTATATATATATCTCCCATTTTAACCTCTATTGTAAATATGTAGGTGCCGTTTGGTAACACTTACGTTTTCAGTTTTCAGTTTCTATTCACAAAAATTTTAAAAACTCAAATAAAAACTTGTTTGGTAAATTTTTGGTTTATAAATCAGTGGTATCAGTTTATAAATTTGGCCAAAAAATGTAAACTCAAAAAATGCGTTTCCGTTTTGAGTTTTGAGTTTTTTTTTTGTTACCACCCAACACTAGCCACCACCCGTCACCATTTTTCACCACCGTCTTTTGCCACCTCCACCGCCACCACCACCACCTGCCACCCCACCCGCCACCACCACCACCACCTGCCACCCACCTGCCACCCACCCGTCACCACCACCCACCTGCCACCACCACCCACTACTCGCCGCCACCACCATCACCACCACCACCCACTCGCCACCACCCATCACCCGCCACCGTCACCTACCCACCCACCACCACTACCACCACCCGCCACCTACCCACCACCACCCGCCATCCACCACCCACCTACCATCACCATCCACCCACCCGTCACCGCTTTCCATCATCCACCATCGTCTTCTGCCGCCACTTGCTACCACTTTCCACCACCGTCTTCTGCCACCATCACCCACCACCTGCCACCATTTTCCACCACCGTCTTCCGCCACCACCACCCGCCATCATTTTCCACCACCGTCTTCCGCCGCCACCACTCGTCACCACCCACCACCACTTGCCATTTCTCACTCTTTTTTATATTTTTAAATTTTTTTTAAACATTTTGTTTAAACCAAAGGCGTTTGTAATTTATGTTTTTCTAAAAATAAATAAAAATAAACAAAAACCAGTTTATAAAATTTTTGTAAATATAAACTGAAAACGTAAACGTTACCAAACAGGCCCGTAGCATTGATGATTTTATCTTTTATTACTAAAAAATTTAGAATAAAATTAAACATAATATTTTGACCGATTCAGTCTGTATCAATATAAAACTTTTCAAAAACAAACATCAATTTTTCTTACAAAATTGAAACATATGAAAATTTTTCTTACAAAATTGTGTTGATTTTTTTTTTTTTTTTACACCCCAAAGTCACAATGATCATATTTTCTTGTTATATTTTATTTACAAAGTCAACGTTGCAATGATAATAAATACTATGAGTTTTGAGACCCATTTTTTCAATTAGTGACACATAAAATGTCAACAAATTGTGATAAAAATTGACCATCATCCTACCATTATTGTTAATTCAGAAATTCAATATTTGGATGAAAGATTGTCTCTTTCTGAATTCTTCACTTCATTTTAATGCATTCTTAATTGTTTAATTACATTATCCATCTAAATTAAAAATTAAAAACAAATGATCTCATAATACATCATTTTGATCAGATTTAGAAAGGGTGACTAATTGCATGAAATGATGTATGGGATTTTATATAATATAAGATTTATCATACATTAGTTCTTTTTTGAGAGATAAACATCTAATTTAAGATGAACATTTTCAACCATAGAAAGGAAACAAAAAAGAGAGACAATGGCAAGATATGTGACTCGCACATGTTTAATCCGGCTATTTTACCCCTTATTTGATAACATTAATGTTTTTTTTTTTTTTAAGATTGATGAAAGGCAAAACGAAAGACATTAGATTGGTAAAATAGAGGCCTCAAAGGACACTAGTTGCACTAACGAGGGAGGAACCTCCTCCATCCAAATAACTTGGTCTTCAAGATCAACAGCCATCTGAGTAAGGCAGTGGAGCCACCGAGTTACCTTGACGCTATATATACTACGCCATCTTCTCATCAAAGTGCCATAGAGAATCGTGAATAGAATGCACAATATGGCCATAACCAACAAAACAATTCTTGGACGAGCAAACAATATTCACAACACTCAAAGAATCCCCTTCAAATAGCACCCGTCAAAGTCCCAAGTCCTTAACAAATTCAACTGCACTAAACAGAGCTAAGGCTTCCAAACTATCGACACAACCAGACTAGCGAGATTCCTCAACATAGTCGTAACCACATCCCTACGATAGTCTCTAACAATAACCCCAAACCCCATTGTTCTATGCATCTTAAACTGAGCCCCGTCGAAATTGACTTTATAACTACCATTGGATAGCTAACACCATCACACTAGAGGAGAAGAGTTTTGCAGCACCGCAACTAGAACTTATGTAGTGGAGTACTCTTGCAGGTACTCACAAGCAAAGGCTACAATATCATTATTAGGCCGACAAGTACCGTTAAATAGCTATGAATTCCAATTATTCCAAAGACTCCAACACATGACCAAGAAGTGGACTAGATCATCAACTTCCCAACCCTTACATCGATCCACTATCCAATTCCAAAAGTTAGTGACATTTCGAACAACCACCACCACCTCCAAATCAACAAATTCCCAAACCTCACAGGCAACTACACACTCAATAGGGAGCAATGGGTAGTCAACTTTGGTGCCGACCTATAAACCTCTCACCATCAAGAATTATTTTGCTTGTTGAGCGTTAACTAGGAGTATGTTAAGTCACATTATCCATCCAAATATTTAATTTTACTAGGAATCTTAGAGTGCCACAACCGTTTCAAAAAGGCCTTGGCTAACATTGCCACCAGACCACGACATAGCATTAGCACAACCTCTAATTTCCATTTCAAGATGATGAGCTGAACGCATCAAAAGCTCACCATTTCTCATGAAATACCAAACCAACACATCAATACCAAGCCACAAGGGAAGCGAGATAGCTTTGATCATTTGACATTCAAATTCTGGGACGCAGCTTTGAAGAATAGCCTTATTTTCATTGGCGAGAGCCCTTATCAATGAATGTTGTCACTAATGCATCATCCTGCAAGAATTGTGGGGGCTAGAAAGTTTGAAATGAAGACGGCCAAGGCACTCACTTATCCTTCCAGAAACGAACTTGGCAACTATCTCCAATCCACCAATGCAGTCCCGCTTTGAACAATGGACAAGCCTTCCAAATACTTCGCCAGGTATAGGATGAATTATATCCCAACTCAGCATTTAACACCGATCCATTAGGGAAGTACTTCGCCTTCAAGAATGACCCACCAAAGTATTGGGATTATGTAGTAACCTCCAACTTTGCTTTGCTAGCATAGCTCGATCGAATGCGGAGAGAATTCAAAACCTCATTTGTAACGCCCACCTCCCTACTTAGCTGTTCATTCTGTGGTTTACCCTAATTATGTGTTTATATGTGCATTCTCTGTTTATCTGTGTGTGAAGTGTGTACTATGTGTTATGTGCATTCTATTCTGCTCGACAGATATGTTAATTTAAGAAAAAGACTTATCTGATTTGTTAAATTGTAAGGTTACAAAGTAAATAATGGACTATGTGGTTAAAGCCTAATTCATCTTAATTAGACGAAGTGGAGTTAAGGTAACTTGGGCTATAGTAAGAAATTTAATTGAAGTGATTGTAATTTAGTTTAACTTAAGTCAAAGTAACTTAGATATTTTATATAGATATTTGAATTCACGTGAAGAGAGAGAGAGAGAGAGAGAGAGAGAGAGAGAGAAAGAGAAAGGGAATTCTAGAGTTTTAGAAAAGAAGGAGAAGAAAAATAGAAGAGTAGCAAGAGGGTTAGAGTCAATCGTCCACAACTCCATAAGCTAAGGTAAGAATTCTTGTTTCAACCTTGGGAATTAACATATGAGATGGGAGAACTTGCATTGGTTTAAGAATTAGGGTAGTGTAGACTATGTGGGTAATGGGAAGTGGCTATTTTTTAGACTTTTTGGCTATTTTAGTGGGCTATTTTAGTTTTTATGTTTAGGAAGATGAATTGAATTTTTTGTTTGATTGTTGTATTGAAAAATGTGTTTGAAATGATGTTGAGATAAAAAATAATTAAACTATTCCTCAAAAATTGTGCCTGATGTGATGAAGCTCTGCAAGTACATGATGATTGATTTGTTGGAGTATGAAATGACTAAATTGCCCCTATGTGTTGGATTGCTAAGTTGGTGGGTTAGTCAAAAATTAAAAGGGAAAAATTGTAATTTCAAATATGCCTGCACAGTCATGCACTTCTGCCAAATCTGTCTGCGTGATTTTCTGATTAAAAAAAAAAAAACTCAACTACAGTTGGGCTTTTTGGCTATTTGTTTGAATGAGGCTAAAATAGTCTCTCAACCTCCTTCTCAAACACTGACTATGTCAAGAACCCTAAATTCAAGACTTCATGTTCGTATATGGCATATATAGCATTATTCATGTTCAATTCCTTTCTTTTGCATGATCTTTGGTAGTTTGAGGAAGGAATTTATAGATTTGAGTTGGGAAAGTTACACTCAAAGTTTTGATCTTTTTTTTTTCAATACCAATGAGTTTGTTTGAACTTATGATGTTGGTTTGAACTTAGAACTTACTCCTTCATTATGTTTTTGTAAGTTTTAAGCCTTGATTTGTTCAAATTTGGGTTTGATTTTTGGAGTAGAAATTTCAATTCTGGAACACCCAGAACCACACGTGCAGGAAGCAAGGCCGCACGTGCGGCGAGGGGGACAAGGCCGCACTTGTGGAAAACAGGGGCAGAGGCACCTTGCATTATGAAATAATTGCACCATCATATGCATTACACGGACATTAAAAAGAATAAGGACCAATTAGGCCAACCAATCAATAAGTTATAGCACAACTAATTAATTGCACGGTAAAGTAAACATGTTATGCTTGTATCTATTTGTGTAGGTCAAACGCCACGTCTCAGCCACGTGTTTTACGGAGCCAACTGTGAGTAACACTATTGTAAAGATATGTTTAACTTAAGTATCTCTTTTCTGCTTTATCTTTTCCGTGTTCTAAACAAGCTTATTTTATGTTTAATGAATGATGATCCTATGTTCTTACACTGCATTTCGTGGCATCCTTAGCACCTGTTTACATTGTTACAGAGATCTATGTCAGTTCCATTTCGTGGAACTTCTGTTTATTATATTGATGGCCATCACATCTGATTACCGATCTTCATGACCACATGTTCGGTCTTCAAGACTGCCTGAACTAGTTTGCTATGGAATGTACCACGTAAACATTTATGTCCTTGTATGAAATAAGAATCTTTTAAGTTTATGGTTCTGCTTTTCAGTAAGGACATCATTCGGAACCTCTTCACACTGTTGTTATTCACTAGGCTCTAGCTCACGTTTTGATATGTATATATATGTAGGTGATCCAGTTCAGGAGGGGACGTAGTGGTGGCGATCTCGCCTCCGTTTTGGTCAAGCTACCTTTTGTGCCTCACAGCAAGGTTCCTATCTATTGACGAATGTAGGTGGTCCAGTGAGCACCCTTTTGAAATCACTCACGTGTTATGGTCGGTTGCCACTGGTATTATATCCGTGGTTGATGGGAATGTCTCGCCTCTTTTAGTTGTATTTTGACAAACTTGTGATACCTTGATGTACATATGTATATATATATATATCAATAGCAATGCATTTTGTCTCATGTGAGTTCACAGCTCGTTGGACGTTTTACTTTCTTATATCTTAGCTTTCGCTAGTCCTGTTTGTTTGATTTGTACAGTTAGGCCTTTGGTAATCACGAATTACTGGCCGGTTATGATGCCAAACTTTTAAGGGCGGGTTTGGGTCGTGACACCATTCCACCTTCCCATTTAATATGGCACAAGTTACCCCAATTCTTCTAATGGATTTTGCGCATATCCTCTGTCTGACCCCACAAAAAACACAATGAGTGAATCGATATCTTGATACAACTTATTCGGGAGCTCAAAACAAGATATAATGTATGTCGGGAGCGCCTGAGCAACTACTTTAATCAATACCTCGGGTCCTGCCACCAACAACATTTTTTCTTGCCACTGATTAACCCTCTTCCCGTTCCCGAATATTAGCAAAAGCTTCCTTCTTTGATTGCCCAACACAGAAAAGCATACCCAGATATTTGCCATTATTCACAACTCTACCCACCCCCATCAACGAGCTCAAACACAGTTACTTAGTGTCACCAACATCTTAACTAAGGCACATTCCCGATTTTTGGACGTTGACTTGTTGTCCAAATGCCACTTCATAGCAATGAAGAATTGTGTTAATGGTCTGGACACTCTGATCCATAACAACAGCAAATAGCAGACAATTATTAGCAAAAGAGAGATGTGATATTTTTGGGCAACCCTGACAAATGCCAACTCCATTCAGTAGGTAAGCCCTCTCAACTTGGTGGATCAAAGCAGATAACCCTTCAGCACATAAAAAAAAAAAGGTATGGGGAGATGGTGTCACTCTATCGAATGCCCTAGAAGTGGTGAAACACTTGAAATGGGACACTATGGATCAACACAGAGTAGGAAACAGTCGTCACATATTAATGTTATGGTCTCAAAATTTTTACTAAGAAATACTCTTAGAATTGTTATGTGTGAATGAGGTATAATGAATATTTTATGGGATTCATATACAAAATGAATTTAAATCATACATTAATAATCTTGAATAAAATTCAAGATAAAAATGTTGAGTGTATAATAGGATTGATATGATAAACTAACAAGCACACATGGCCATAGTCATCTATCTATCTATCTATTTATCTATATATACTGTTATAAAATGAACAAGTGTCTTGAAACTTTCTCACTTATGTTGCCAGGTGTCTATTTTTCTATTTAAAACAAAAAATAAATAAATAGATGAAATTAGTGGGACGTGAAGAAGATTCTTTCCACTTAAGTGGCATACAATATATAGTAAATATTTTATTTTATTTTTTTAGGATAAACTACTAATAGATCCTAATAGTTTAACTTAATTCTCATTAAGACCTATTAAAAGTTAATCATAGTAAATTATTGCTAAAAATAATTTTTTGTGACGACTTTTTGCATGTGTCGCTAAAAATTAACAATTAGTGGTTTTTTTTGTCACAATTTTTATAAATTATCGCTAAAACTTACAATTAGTGACTTTTTCCTGTGACGAATTTTTTGAATGTTGCTGAAAGTTAAAAATTAATGACATTTTTTTGTAACGATTTTTTTAAATTGTCACTAAAACTTATAATTAGCGACATTTTTTGTGATAAAATTTTCAAACTGTCGTTGAAAATTAACAATTAGTGATTTTTTTAATAGTATTTGATAAAAAAAATGTCATTAATTATCACAAGACCTATTGGGTAATAGTCCACCTATTAGGACTCACATGTAAGCACCTCTTATTTTTACTTATTTGAATTGCACATACATTGCATGTGCCAGTATATATGTATATACATGTTAAGGTAGCAAATATTGAGTAGGGTACCTACCCTAACACTTTTTTAGAGTTAGCCCTACTAGTTTAAAAAATTACATTGACCTATCCCATAATGGTAAAAAAATGATGTTAACAAAGTAATGAAATTACTTCATATATTTTGTATGGGAGAGAGTATTAGCACTTACCTAATTTCTTTGGACCCCCCATTTCTTTGAACCCCACCTTAAATCCTAAATTTTAATAAGATTTCTTTAAATACTCCACTCAATACCAATATTACCCATATTCATAATATCATCACACCCAAGTGCACACCCATCTAATTTTGCACACCCTTTCTTCTTCTTCTCTCAGTAAACAATGAGCGATTAAGAGACGATTGAGAATAACAAACGATTGAGAGACAAATCGACTATCTCTTTTTTCTACTTCTCTCATAAACGTTGGTCTCTTTCAGCTTGTCACCATGAATAACGGTATCTCAGTTGGAAATCTCGTCGAAAATGTCTTCGACGGTCTCTTTCTCCTTCTCTTAGGTTACCTCCAACTCCCCATCACATATATATTTTTTTTTTTGGTTTATTTTGGGGTAAAACCCTCAATACAGGGGGTTTTAGAGGGAAAAATCCTATAAAATGGAATTGTTCAGTATTCCAGTGCTGAACAAAATGTTTATGTTCAGCACTGTATTAAAAAAAAATGCCCAATTAGTATACATTAATGTGTGTTTGGGAGGAAAAAGATTGAGTACATATCTAACTTTTGGCATAATGCACAAAGTAATAGTCCCATGATTTGAACCCATAATCTCAAGGTTATTAGGCCAACTCTTAACCATTGAACTAATAGTCACCCCTATGTTCAGTATTGTATTACTGAACTAAATGTTTCTATTCAGTATTGCATTATCGAACAAAACCTTAACAGTTGACATACTAGTATTGAACTGAAAATGACCTAGAATTGTAAATGCAAATAGATAAACTTATCAATGCAATGACAACCTCATTAGAGTTGTTGTCATCGTCCTCCATTACTCTATAAGTATCAATGAACGGTGAAAATGACCACAAATGAATCAACTTGGAGTTTGTAATAGGATTGTTTGCAACATTAACTGATTTGGAATACCGAACACATTTGAAATCACCGAACAAAACGTTAACTGATTAGGTGGTTTCAAATGTTTTTCATTGAAGATGAATACGTGGTTTTAGGATGGTGATAAAGAAGAATACGATTGGGGTTTAGATTGTTAAAGAATATGTATAGATGGAGATGGAGGTGGGTGTACAATATTGTAGAGTGTCATTCTAATTATTTTCATTTGGTAGGTGGGTGTTCTATTAAAAGTTGCCCTTTAATGTAATTTTACTTCAGGGTATAATTGTAATAAATAAATAAATAAAGGGTGCTTCTATTTACACGCCACATTTAGTCTCAAAACACACTATTAATTAGTTATTTTTTATTACAATAATGACCTTACCTAAAATGACGAGAATGACCAACACTTCACAGAGACGAGCAAGAGAGAGGGAGACCACCAAAGTTTCACTCTAAGTCGTCAATGGCCGTTTAGGGTTTCTATTGATTCTTTTACCTCCCGATAATCAAACCCCTTTTTCATTTTTCTCTTCCTTGTTATCTCTCTTCTCAACCCTCCAAAACCCTAATTTCAATTCAATCCGAGTTTCCAATTCAATCCCCGTAGCTTATGTACTGAGAAGCATGATGGGTGCCCAAGAGAAATCTCCGACGGCGAAGCATTCGATGCAGGTGAGGGGTTTCACTGTTGAAGCAAAAGCTTATTTCTTCTGCCCTAGAATTGAGGTTCTCATAGTTTACTTATTATTGAGGTGGGTCTTAAATACGGACTTCAATTATGTGGCTTGATTGTATTTTATCATGGTGAATTCAATTGCTTTTGGTGTTGTGAGCATAAAATTGTAATATTATAGTGTTTGATTTGCTTATGTTTTAGGGTTACAGTGGGATTCTAGTTTCTTGGACTCTATGTTGGTTTGTGTTGTTTGTTTGAATTTGAGGTGTGTACTAAGTGGTGTGGGATTAAGGATAAAAATGAAACATTGTGGTGTGTGTTGAGAAAAATATTTTTTCAAATTATTAAAGGTGTGAACTGAGTAGTGGTATGTCTTGAGACCAAATGTGGTGTGTAAATAGAGGCATCCATAAATAAGTGAGAATTAGCGGGTTCAAAGAAATTAGATAGGTATTAATAGCAACACTCATTTTGTATTTCAAATGTTAAATTAACATCAATGTCAAATAACAATAATACCTTTCTTTTTAAAGAAAATTTCTTATTAATTATCCTTATATCCTCTCACCTTTTATCTTCTTCCTTTTGCCATCAGACCGCCATTGGCATCCCTCATTCCATAGCCATTATCATTACTACTTCATTCTCCATTCCTCTATAAGTTCCCTTCCACATGCACTTCATCTACCTCCATATTTCTTGCAAGTTATTACCTCTGCCAAACTACCACCACCACATTCTCTTCCAATGACCAACACTAGCCACTACATACTAACCCCTACTAGTCATCTCCACACCATGTGCCAACTAGAAATCTCATCCCCAATCCCCTAAATCTCCATTGCCACCACCCATCAACCCAAAATCTCAACCTCCATTATCTTCTTTCTCTTCTCACCATCTCCAAAATAACCACTTAAACTCCCCACAAATCCATCACTTTTACTTGCCTATCAGCATTTTTAGTAATAAAAAACATGACCAAATATTTCCCCCCTTCATCATTACACGCCATCACCGCCAAATGCAACTCCTCATGGCCTCACATTACCCACCACTACACACCATCACATTTTCTTTCCCTTTCAACACCACACACCACTACCGTAGCAAAATCATAATCTTATCCATTACAATTAATGGTGGACATAGAAATTGTAACAAAGCGGAGGCCAACTGTATGTGTTAAAAATTGATAACAAAGTTCTAATTTTTTTTTTTTCAACGCCAAAAATGATCATCTGAGGTGTCATCATGACATCTGTAGGCCTAAGACCTGCGGTAATCTGTTGCCAGCCCGATTTAACTCAACCCATTATTTCATTCATAGCAAAGACATACACTTTTATAAAATTAAATATTATAAATAAAAAAGGATTATAATTACTGTACGGGAAAGAAATAAACCTTCTCGTATAATCCTGTTGATCAAGTCTGTGCTCCTCCGTACGACGTCGTTCTACTACCTGAAAATACAAACGTGAGCTAGCCGGCGGGTGTGTGCCGGAAACCTCTTCGATGCCTAAGTCAGCAAACTAGACAAATAGACAAAAGCTCTGTATATTCGGGAATCAAAGTTGCGTTACCTCTCCATAGGTGATGTTTGTGAGCTTTTATAGGTTCCGTGTGGCACAATCCAAGTAGGACTCTTATCCCTCCATGTAGAGTCCTCCAAAGATTCATACTCCTGAAAGATAATGCTTATCCTTCAACTCCCCCCTCACTGCTTAAACCAAGTGAGATGGTTTTACCATGGCCGGACTCCAATATGATCGAAGTAAACATGACTATGCTTAGCCGCAGAATAGGCCGAACTATCCTTAATTCGGCTCTTCCCTCTACTACTCTTACTTCGGCTTCTCATGTATAACCCATGGTGTGGTTAGACCGAACTAACATGTTACGACCGGTCTAACTTTAAGACCAGTCTAACTCCAAAGCATCTTTAGACCAGTGACTTCAATCTTCTCTTGGACCGGACTAACCTCCGGGCTTTGGGACTGAACTAACTCCAAAGCATCCACAAGACCGGAGTAACTTATATGGCCATTTTACTCGGCCCTTTATACTGCGGCCCATAACGGCCCATTTACCCAGCTCGGCCTAATTTTTGTATAAATTACCCTCTCAATTGCCCCTTAATTCCGTCTGCATAGCATGATGGGGATTACCTGTCTATAAACTGGGTTAACGTTTTAGCCTTTCCAGCCGAGCTAAAATAACCTTTTAGCCTTTTCAGCCGAGCTAATATTCTGAAGCCTTTAGAGCCGAGCCATATTTAAGCCGAGCTATCCTTATCCGGTCAAAACGTCGCTTCAATCACAAAAATTGAACCGTTTCCCTTTCCAGTGACACGTGGCAGGCTCTGATTGGTCCTCCGCAGCTATCACGCCGCCCCCGTACTCCGAAAAATTTGAACAGTTCCCACCTCCGTCTCTTTCACAATAAACAAAAACCCTTTCATCTTTCAAAAATCACTCACCTTACTATTCAGTCTTTTCTCTCTCTCTTCCTGAGCTCTGTGTTTTTCTTGTTCTTCGTTCTGCAACCTGAAGAACTCGTGTTCTCCACTGCCTTGCTTTCATCTCCAGCTCTTCCTTTCTACCAGGTATGCATCCTGAATCTATTTCTCTTCTCTTATTTTTGCTTTTGTTCAATCCAATGTAATTTGTTTCGCGTGTTTTTGCAAAACATTTTTCTGAAAAAAAAAAACTCAACTATAGAACACTTGAATTCAAGAAGTAATCTGTCGAACGCTATTTTGATCTGTAGACATGCCCCAACCGAACTAGGATACTGTTTGTGTTATATGTAGATCTTATTAAGACATAACAGAACTAGAACTCGTGAATATATCAATAGTTTCAGCAAGTCACCATCTTCTGATTGACTTTAGCCGAGATAAACTCACCGAACTAAGGTTTGAACTTTGCATACTAGAAACCTTGGCCTTCAACCGAGCTGAGTCTTCAGGGCTAAGCCAGCTTTCTTAGTTTCTAAACCGAACTCAGAAAGCTGCCCCTAGAGGCTCAACCGAAGCAACCAAACCCGTAGTCGGAACCGAGATAAACAACTCGTTGCTCAATCCGAGCTACCTCGCATCCTGTTGAAACCGATATAGAAGCTGTAGCATCCCTCAAGCCGAAGTAAAGCTTCTTTTATCTTGCTTTTATCTGTAGCACGGTCCAATGATCTGTGCTTAACCCCTTTGTTTTCCACTTTGCAGACTTAGGTTGCCCAGGCACTCCTCTGTGCGCTCAACCGAGCTACTGAGCACAATTTTCCGACCGAACTAACTTATCTATAACTTATTAAATAAAATGGGGAAGTATAGATTCTTAGTAGAGACACCAGGTGGTCTAGCCGAATTTCGTAAGGACTACAACATTCCTGACGATGTCCACCTTACCCTAGCAAAAAAAGGGGTCACACCATGGGGGAATGAAGGTTTTGTGCCCTTTACCCTTCTTTCAATAATAGAGACCGGACTAAGATTTCCAGTCCAACCCCTGATTTGTGAATTCCTCAGACAAACCAGAATATGCCCAACCCAACTATCCACCAATTCATACCATATAATAATGGGAATAGCCGAACTAAACCGCCAAGCCGGTCTCAACCTCGGTCTAGCCGAAATATTTCACCAATATTCCTTAGGATCAAAAGAAGATGGGTGGGTCTACTATTTAAGAATACGCCGTCGCTGAGAGAAGATAATAAAAGATACACCGAATAAAGACTTAAACGATGACGATTTTTTCTGGGCGTCTGGGAACTTTGAAGATCATCAAGCCCAGATTCCTGGCCGAAGTATAAACTGGAAAAAAGGAATCCTCAGTATAACTTACTTTGGTTTCCTTTTATTCTTTGTCTTTTACCTCGGCTTCCAATTCTAAGCCGATCTAACGGTTTGTCTTCTTTTTGCAGATTCAGCCCATCTTCAATCATTGTACAGCTACCCCAACCTTGAAACTCTCCGCGCCGCACTTTGATATAAAGAACGGAGTTGGGCTAAGCTGTTAAATGTTGAGCCGACCTACAGATACAGCGGTCGCCGAAAAGCCAGAGTGACCGATTTCCTTCTTGAAGACGCACCGGAACCGAACCCAACCTTGCCCCAAATCAACCTCGTCCCTTTGACTGCCGAACAAGAAATGGCAAAAAGGAGCAGAGTAAGGGCACTTCTAACCGAAACTAACAGACCCGAAGTACCGCCACAAAGTCAAACCCAAGAAACCGTAGTGGCTCTTCCCTCTCAACAGCCCTCGACATCTCGGGCGCACAAGCGTGCCCGGACTAGCCAAACCGAGCAACGCCTTGCTGATGAGGATGAGCCCATTCTTCCACCAATCCCTCAACCCAGCTTTCAACCGGAGCAATTTGACCGAGCTGACTCCTCCAAATGGGCTCCAATTCTCACCTTTCAAAACCGAGATATCCAGGAAGCTGACTCGGTTGTTGCTGAGAAGGATCACTTGATGGCTTTCAATCTAGCCAAGAGTGTTTGCCTTCCAAAAGACATGGAACACCATAACAAGCAACTAAACACCGAGCTGAAGGCCATCCGGTCATCAACAAAATCAATGATCCTGGTAAGTGGCTCTCTGTTTTCTTTGTCTAACTTTTCTCAACTGTCAGTCCGGCTAAAGAGAGTTACGACTCTTTTGCAGGCCATTCAGAAGAACAACATTGCACATAGGAAAGTGTTGGAGCTCCGGAAAACAACGAGACAGGCAATGGCGGAAGCCGAAGCCAAGACTGCCGAACTAACACGATCTCAACAAAGGTCGGCCGAGCTGGAGGCCGAGGTAACTCGTCTAACCAGACTAGTTGTCTCGGCTGATAGTGATAAACAGCGAGCTGTTACCGAAGTGAAGGATAAATACCTGTGGGAGATGGCACAGCTTGAAGGCGTTAAGGACGCCGAAATTGCTGAATTGAAGAAGAAAGTGGGGGACGCCAACACCGAAGGTTTCAAGGAGGCGAAGGCCCTCTACATTCCACAATGTGAGGCCGCCAAGGAGTTGTTCTTCAAGTGTGGCTGGAGAGGTGCTGTGGAGCAGCTCGGCTGTGGGCCCGAAACCGAGGTCCACAATGCTCCTCAGTATTTCATTCCAGCCTCACTGGCGGAGTATGCTGCTTCTGTTCAACAACAATTTTTGCAGGGTTCAGATGATGAAGATGGGGAAAATGAGCCAACTGTTACTCCGGCAGTCAACGAGCAAGGCAACGATCAATCAGCTCGGTTGGAGCCAACGGTTGAAGACCTAACTGTTGAGCCGCCGACTGACACCGTGCTGCCAGTTGCTACTGAAACTGATCTTCCATCTGTAACCGGTGTTCAAGTTGATGTTGAAGCCGATCTTGAAGACCTTTTTAATTGATTCTGTATTTTTTCTTTTTCTTTGGACTTGTAACCGGGCTGCGGCCCCTCCTGTGTACTTGCTTTTTACTTTAATGAAAATCTTCTTTTGCGATCAACTCTTATTCCGGTTTTTGATTTGCATGCTTGCTCTTGTAATGAATTTTACAATGAACTTGTTTGCTCGACTGTGTTCTCGGTTTTGAATGCTTGCTTTCTAACTGCAATTTGAAATATTTGTAGGCAATCTGAGTAGGTGTAACAACCCTTGTACTGATTATCGATAACCTACTGAATTACGTACTGATTACTGTTAAACTGAACTGATAATGACTGATAATTGGATTAACTGAAGTACTGAATGAACTGATTGAAATCGAAACTGAAATTGAATAAGTTATCTATTGAATTGCATATTGCATCTGTTTGATTGATTGATTATCTGTTAGAATTTATATGTTTAAACTGCTAATTGAAGGCCTTATCGGCGGCCGAATTAGGAACCGTTTAGAGTTTCGGAATCAGTAGAATATTTGTGATTTAATGGTATATTTATCTGAAAATTGATTAGGAATGATTAAATTAGATTAAATATTGATTAATTGAGAGGTTGGACTTATTTCCCAAATTGCCACCTACAGTGGACATTTATGTCTTATTATATTAGAGCCTTTTACACTTGACCAAGGCATTTCATCAGCCCATTTTGCTTCACTCTAGCCGACCATAGTAGAGAGAGGGAGAGAGTTGAGTTCATCTTGGTGATTTGCTAGAAGAACTTGAAGATTTGAGGCATAGATTGCTAGATTGAGCTTTCAACCTTGTAATTGAGACTTAGGTAAGTGACTTCATCTCCATCTTGTTGTCTTTGAGCCTCATTTTGCATGGTTCATGCCCAATTAGAGAGCTAGGCCATGAATTTGCTCATACATGTTGAATTGGACCTTAATTGTTGCATGCATGGCCATTTTGGTGCATTTTGAAGTTGAATTCATGGTAGATTGTGCATGCATGTCCATGTTTTTATCATAGTCCATGTTTTCATTTTAGTTTCCAACTATTGAGCTCTTTAGAGCAAAGATTGAAGCTTGAATTTGGTTTAAAACTCATGCATTGCATGTTTACATATTGTTCTTGAAATTGGGTTTGAATTTGGACTTAATTGACTCACCTTTGGGGCTTGAATTCTCAAATTGGCTTTTGAAACTTGTTATACATTGTTTTGGGATGTGTTTTCCAGAATTTGGGCCCAAGAGGTCGAGTATTGAGTTGGGAATGCTTGGTTTGAGCTTGGAAGGCAAATCTGGAAATTCCAGATTTGGCTTCTTCGCTCGAGCGAAGGATTCCTCGCTCGAGCGAGCACCTTTGTTCAGGGCTCCGCTCGAGCGAGCATCGAGCGTGGTGTCGCGCGTAAAAAATGAGCATCCAGTATTTTTACTGTTTCTGCAGACCGCTCGAGCGAAGGATTCCTCGCTCGAGCGAAGCCTTTGATTTTGCAACCTCGCTCGAGCGAAGGAAGGCTCGCTCGAGCGAGCCCCCTGTTTTCAGCAACTTTTGAAAAGTGCCTTCCAACTGTATTTTTGCATCCTCATCTCATCCTAGGCATTCTTAGGCCTAGTTTAAGGCATCTTAATGAGGATCTAGACATAGAACCACACCGAGGAAATCTAGGGATTTAATTATCATCCTTCCGACTGTGAAACTTAGTGTGTGTTCTATTTGTTAATTGTTTAGGGTTGGCTCTCGGGGACGCGCTCTAGCTGCTATTAGCCCAATCTCTGTGAGTAACAGATTGTGTAAAGATATGTTCAAAATGGTTATCTTTTGAATACTGAACAGAACTGTTTATTGAACTGATATTGTTATTGAATGAATGTATGTCCTGTATTGTGAACTGTACTGTGGCATCCTTAGCACTTATTGCTTACTGTTATTGTTACAGAGCTCTGTCGGTTTCCTTGTGGAACCATACTGTTTATTGATTGATGGCCATCACTACTGTTGGGTCTGTTGAGGCCCGGTCCTTTTGGACCTACTGTTTATAGGCTAATGGATGTACCACATATGATTGATTGACTGATATACTGAAAGATCGAAATACTGTTTAATAAATTGTTTTCATTACTGTAAGGACATTACATTCATAACCTCTTTATACATTATGTTATTCACTGGGCTTTAGCTCACTGTTTATATATATATGTAGGTTCTCAGCAGCCAGACCGGAGCTAGGAGCGTGGGTTAGTCCCCAGTTTTGTCAAGCCAGCCTATGTGCCTCACTGCGAGGTTCCGAGACGCCATGCTGTGGCTTGGGGTGTTTTTGTGTCCCCTATCGGTCTCCCTACTGTTTTGTACTGTTGTCTAGACTGTTTACTGTTCTACTGCACTGTTATCGAGGGATTAAGTCCCCGCACTGAATGGTTGTATATGATTGTATAGACTGAACTGTTCTGAACGGTATGAATGCATGAAAAATGTTTTTGGCATACAGATTTTCACAGCTCAATGGACACTAGTTACTTACTGTATTGGCTTCCGCCAGGCCTTGTACTCTGTATAACTGTATTACTGTTCAGCAGGCCTTCGGTAATCTCGGATTACTGGCCAGTTACGGTACTAAACCCATAGGGCCGGGTTTGGGTCGTGACAGAGTGGTATCAGAGCGATACTTAACCACGAGTTATACCGCACACACGTGTCCAAATGAGCTATAGAGTGTCCTAGAAAAGCGATTAGGGCATCTCATGAACTTGAAAAATGTGTGCTTATGACTGACTGAATATATGTTAAAGTGCTAAACTGTTTAATTGTACAACTGCTTATAATGATAACTGTTATCACTGCTTATAGTGAAATGGATAACGCAAGTACTGCAAATGAAACTGAATCATCATCCTCTGAGGCCAGAATGGCCAGACTTGAACAAATGATGGGACTAGTAATTGAAAGACTTGATCAACAACAGAACCAACAGCCCCCACCTCCTCCTCGGTTCACCCGGAACAGAATGTACAGAATGTGAATGCCAATGAGGTGGACATTATTACACTGACCCATAAGTTCAGTAAGATGAAACCGCCGTCCTTTCAGGAGGCTTAGAACCGTTAAAGGCTGAAGCTTGGGTTCTTGAGACCGAGAAATTGTTTGAAATGTTTCCGTGCTCCGAAGCCAACAAAGTACTGTTAGCAACCTTCACCCTTCAGGAAGAAGCAAGAAGGTAATGGATGTTGACCCGTGATGCGAATACTATTGTGACTTGGACTCAGTTCAAGGAGTCCTTCTTTGAAAAGTATTTTCCCCAGTGCATCAGGGACAGAAAAGTGACTGAGTTTGAACAGCTGAGACAGGGCAATATGTCTGTTGCCGAGTACGAGAAGAAATTCACCGAATTTGCCAGGTATGCACCACATATGGTGGATACCGAATATAAGAAGGCAGAAGGTTTGAAGGAGGCCTTAGTGCTGCTATACAGGACCGAATAAATGTTTTGAAAATGCCAACTTTTGTGGGTGTTCTTGACCGGGCATTGATGGCCGAGACAAATATTGCAGCAGTGAACCAATCTGAAACACCAACAACCGAATGGCATGGTAAAAGACAGGGTTTCAAATTTAAGAAAGGCAAGCACAATCAATTGAACAAGAAACAGAACACGGGGTCAACAACTAGCCCCAGCCAAGGGAGTGGATTCATTCACCCTGCTCCGTATGTGGCAATAAGCACAAAGGGGTTTGCTACAGATTTCAGGAGCTTGTTTCAGATGTGGCAAGGTGGGCCACAGAATTAAAGACTGCCCTTCTGCTCCACCAGCCAGTAGTAAAGCTACACCGAGCGCCGCAACATCAAATGTAGCACCAAAGCCTAACCCCAAAGCTACCGGGAAAGAGCCTATGAGGCAGGGCCGAGTATTTGCCCTAGTACCGGGAGATGTTCAGAATACTGAGACCGTTGTGTCAGGTATCCTCTCTATTTGTGCTCAAAATGCATATGTATTGATTGATTCGGGGTCTACACATTCTTATGTGTCGCATGCTTTTTCACGGAAATTGAATAGACCCTTAGAACCTATGAATTACTTGTTAGCTGTATCATCACCTGTTGGAGGATCCATGACATGTGCATACATGTATCCTGCTTGTGAAATTATTGTTGGGGATATGCATCTGTTTATTGATTTACTGCCGTTGAATATAGATCATTTTGATGTAATATTGGGGATGGATTGGTTACAAAAATATCATGCTACTATCGATTGTGTGACCAAACAAGTTGTTTTCCGTCCACCGGGTTTACCTGAATTCGTATTTAGTGGAGTCGGAGTAGTACCTCCTCCGTACCTGATTTCTTCTGTAAAAGCTGTCAAACTGATTAGAAAAGGGTGTAAAGGATATCTGTGTTCCGTACTGACTGTATCTACTGATGATTGTGTTAAAACTGATGTGAATTGTATTCCTATAGTCAGAGAATTCCCAGATGTATTTCCAGATGATTTGCCAGGGGATTTGATTGATAGGGAAGTTGAATTTACTGTTGATGTGATTCCGGGTACACAGCCAATGTCTAAAGCTCCCTACAGAATGCTCCAACTGAACTGAAGGAATTGAAAGTACAATTGCAGGAACTGCTAGACAAGAAGTTTATCAGACCCAGTACTTCACCGTGGGGTGCACCTGTTTTGTTTGTAAAGAAGAAAGATGGCTCACTGAGACTGTGCATTGATTACCGTGAATTGAACAAGTAACTGTAAAGAACAAATATCCATTACCGCGTATTGATGATTTGTTTGACCAGTTACAGGGTGCACAAGTGTTTTCCAAGATCGATCTCAAATCGGGATACCATCAACTGAAAGTTAAACCAGAAGACATTGATAAAACTGCTTTTAGAACGAGGTACGGCCACTATGAATTTTTAGTTATGCCGTTTGGAGTTACCAATGCCCCAGCTGCATTTATGGACCTTATGAACAGAATTTTTAAACCATACCTTGATGATTTCATTGTGGTATTTATTGATGACATATTGATTTATTCTAAGACTGTAGAAGAACATGAACACCATCTGAGACTTGCCCCTGCAAACCTTAAGAGAACAGAAACTGTATGCTAAACTGTCTAAATGTGAATTTTGGCTTGATCATGTAATGTTTTTGGGGCATGTTGTTAGCAAAGATGGAATTTCTGTTGATCCGCAGAAAATTGAAGCTGTAGTAAACTGGCCTAGACCAACAAATGTGACTGAAGTCCGAAGCTTTTTGGGACTAGCCGGGTATTACAGAAGATTTGTCAAAGATTTCTCCAAAATTGCCTTGCCACTGACTCAGTTGACACAGAAGGGGATATCATTTGACTGGACTGACCAGAGAGAATCAGCATTCCAGGAGTTGAAAACTAGACTCGTGACTGCACCAATTCTTACCTTGCCTACAGGTACGGATGGTTATACTATTTTTAGTGATGCTTCTCATAAGGGTTTGGGATGTGTTTTAATGCAGAATGGGAGAGTTATTGCCTATGCTTCCCGACAGTTGAGACCACATGAAAAGAATTACCCAACCCATGACCTGGAACTTGCTGCAGTGGTGTTTGCACTGAAAATTTGGCGTCACTATTTGTATGGAGCAACATGCGAAGTGTATACTGACCACAAGAGCCTGAAATACTTTTTCACTCAGAAAGAACTGAATATGAGACAGCGGAGATGGCTAGAACTGATTAAAGATTATGACCTACAGATTCTGTACCATCCGGGAAAAGCCAACACCGTTGCCGATGCATTGAGCCGAAAGTCAATTGCCAACTTAGCTTGTTTGCTCACCGGGCAGAAAGAATTGCTTCATGATCTGGAAAAGTCTGAGATTGAAATTGTTTTGAAGGAACAAGGTGAACCTTAGCTGCTATTTCTGCTCAACCAGCATTGATTGAAGAAATTAAGGAGAAACAGCAATTGGATGATTACTTGAAGAAGATCATCGAAGAAAGAGATTCTAAACGAGACCGGGGTTCAAAGTTGAGAACAATGTACTGAACTTTCAAGAAAGGCTGTGTGTACCGAATGACACTGAACTGAAAGAAGAATTCTGCAAGAGGGCCACAATTCAAAATTTTCTATCCACCCAGGGAATACGAAAATGTACCAAGATTTGAAATTGAATTTCTGGTGGCCGGGAATGAAGAAAGAAATTGCCGACTTGTGTCCAAATGTCTTCATGCCACAAGTCAAAGCTGAACATCAACGACCTGCTGGATTATTGCAGCCCTTACCCATACCAGAGTGGAAATGGGAGCATATCACGATGGATTTTATCGTTGGATTGCCTCGCTCTAGGAAGGTATGGACTCTATTTGGGTTATTGTTGATAGACTGACTAAATCTGCACACTTCCTACCTGTCAAGACAATCTATAATGCGGACAAACTGGCTGTTATTTATATTGATGAAATTGTTAGACTGCACGGAGTGCCTGTGTCTATGTTTCTGACAGGGATTCGAAGTTTACATCGAGGTTCTGGCAAGCCTGCAGACTGCATTGGTACAGAATTGAGACTGAGTAGTGCCTATCATCCTCAGACAGACGGACAGTCAGAAAGGACCATCCAACTCTAGAGATCTACTGAGAATGTGTGTCCTTGATTTTCAAGGAACTGGGAAGTCACTTGCCACTGGCTGAATTCGCCTACAACAACAGCTATCATTCGAGTATTGCATGGCGCCTTTCGAGGCATTGTATGGCAGAAAGTGTAGATCTCCAATTTGCTGGGTAGAAGTTGGAGATGGGCCTTTGCTTGGGCCCGAGATTGTGTATGAAACAACCGAAAAGATAAAGCTGATACAGCAAAGACTGAAAACTGCACAAAGTAGACAGAAGAGTTATGCAGATATTAGAAGACGAGACCGAGAATATGAAGTGGGTGATCACGTTTTGTGAAAGTGACACCAATGAAAGGCAGACTCGTTTGGAGTCAAAGGCAAGTTGGCGCGAGATACGTTGGACCTTATGAGATTGTTGAGAAAATCAATCCGGTGGCGTATCAAGTTGCACTTCCTCCTGAAATGGAGCATATGCATAACGTCTTCCACATCTCTATGTTGAGAGATTATCTTCGGATCCATTCCATGTGATTGAGCCTACTCGGATAGTGTTGAGTGATGACTACACTTACGAGGAGAGCCTATACAGATTGTAAACCGACGGATCAAGAAACTGAGAAACAAAGAGATCCGCTAGTGAAAGTTGATTGCAGAACCATGGTGGTGTGTATGCCACTTGGGAAAGGGAAGATGACATGGCTAAAAGATACCCAGAACTGTTTCCACTGAATCCTGTTTTCTCCAGACTGAAGGTAACTCGAATTTAGACTAAACTCCTTGTAAGGAGGGAGACTGTAACAACCCTTGTACTGATTATCGATAACCTACTAAATTACGTACTGATTACTGTTAAACTGAACTGATAATGACTGATAATTGGATTAACTGAAGTACTGAATGAACTGATTGAAATCGAAACTGAAATTGAATAAGTTATCTATTGAATTGCATATTGCATCTGTTTGATTGATTGATTATCTGTTAGAATTTATATGTTTAAACTGCTAATTGAAGGCCTTATCGGCGCCGAATTGCTAATTGAAGGCCTTATCGGCGGCCGAATTAGGAACCGTTTAGAGTTTCGGAATCAGTAGAATATTTGTGATTTAATGGTATATTTATCTGAAAATTGATTAGGAATGATTAAATTAGATTAAATATTGATTAATTGAGAGGTTGGACTTATTTCCCAAATTGCCACCTATAGTGGACATTTATGTCTTATTATATTAGAGCCTTTTATACTTGACCAAGGCATTTCATCAGCCCATTTTGCTTCACTCTAGCCGACCATAGTAGAGAGAGGGAGAGAGTTGAGTTCATCTTGGTGATTTGCTAGAAGAACTTGAAGATTTGAGGCATAGATTGCTAGATTGAGCTTTTAACCTTGTAATTGAGACTTAGGTAAGTGACTTCATCTCCATCTTGTTGTCTTTGAGCCTCATTTTGCATGGTTCATGCCCAATTAGAGAGCTAGGCCATGAATTTGCTCATACATGTTGAATTGGACCTTAATTGTTGCATGCATGGCCATTTTGGTGCATTTTGAAGTTGAATTCATGGTAGATTGTGCATGCATGTCCATGTTTTTATCATAGTCCATGTTTTCATTTTAGTTTCCAACTATTGAGCTCTTTAGAGCAAAGATTGAAGCTTGAATTTGGTTTAAAACTCATGCATTGCATGTTTACATATTGTTCTTGAAATTGGGTTTGAATTTGGACTTAATTGACTCACCTTTGGGGCTTGAATTCTCAAATTGGCTTTTGAAACTTGTTATACATTGTTTTGGGATGTGTTTTCCAGAATTTGGGCCCAAGAGGTCGAGTATTGAGTTGGGAATGCTTGGTTTGAGCTTGGAAGGCAAATCTGGAAATTCCAGATTTGGCTTCTTCGCTCGAGCGAAGGATTCCTCGCTCGAGCGAGCACCTTTGTTCAGGGCTCCGCTCGAGCGAGCATCGAGCGTGGTGTCGCGCGTAAAAAATGAGCATCCAGTATTTTTACTGTTTCTGCAGACCGCTCGAGCGAAGGATTCCTCGCTCGAGCGAAGCCTTTGATTTTGCAACCTCGCTCGAGCGAAGGAAGGCTCGCTCGAGCGAGCCCCCTGTTTTCAGCAACTTTTGAAAAGTGCCTTCCAACTGTATTTTTGCATCCTCATCTCATCCTAGGCATTCTTAGGCCTAGTTTAAGGCATCTTAATGAGGATCTAGACATAGAACCACACCGAGGAAATCTAGGGATTTAATTATCATCCTTCCGACTGTGAAACTTAGTGTGTGTTCTATTTGTTAATTGTTTAGGGTTGGCTCTCGGGGACGCGCTCTAGCTGCTATTAGCCCAATCTCTGTGAGTAACAGATTGTGTAAAGATATGTTCAAAATGGTTATCTTTTGAATACTGAACAGAACTGTTTATTGAACTGATATTGTTATTGAATGAATGTATGTCCTGTATTGTGAACTGTACTGTGGCATCCTTAGCACTTATTGCTTACTGTTATTGTTACAGAGCTCTGTCGGTTTCCTTGTGGAACCATACTGTTTATTGATTGATGGCCATCACTACTGTTGGGTCTGTTGAGGCCCGGTCCTTTTGGACCTACTGTTTATAGGCTAATGGATGTACCACATATGATTGATTGACTGATATACTGAAAGATCGAAATACTGTTTAATAAATTGTTTTCATTACTGTAAGGACATTACATTCATAACCTCTTTATACATTATGTTATTCACTGGGCTTTAGCTCACTGTTTATATATATATGTAGGTTCTCAGCAGCCAGACCGGAGCTAGGAGCGTGGGTTAGTCCCCAGTTTTGTCAAGCCAGCCTATGTGCCTCACTACGAGGTTCCGAGACGCCATGCTGTGGCTTGGGGTGTTTTTGTGTCCCCTATCGGTCTCCCTACTGTTTTGTACTGTTGTCTAGACTGTTTACTGTTCTACTGCACTGTTATCGAGGGATTAAGTCCCCGCACTGAATGGTTGTATATGATTGTATAGACTGAACTGTTCTGAACGGTATGAATGCATGAAAAATGTTTTTGGCATACAGATTTTCACAGCTCAATAGACACTAGTTACTTACTGTATTGGCTTCCGCCAGGCCCTGTACTCTGTATAACTGTATTACTGTTCAGCAGGCCTTCGGTAATCTCGGATTACTGGCCAGTTACGGTACTAAACCCATAGGGCCGGGTTTGGGTCGTGACAGTAGGCTTACTAGCCAACCACTCTTTTAGCCGATATACTTATTTCGGCTGAAGAGTACTAGGAGTTGGTTTAATTCAGCTAAACACTCTTCAGTCATACCCTTACTTCGGCTGAAGAGTAACAAGAGTTGGTTTAATCCAGCCAACTACTCTTCAGCCATACCCTTACTTCGGCTGAAGAGTAACAGGAGTTGGTTTAATCCAGCCAACCACTCTTCAGCCATACCCTTACTTCGGATGAAGAGTAACAAGAGTTGGTTTAATCCAGCCAACCACTCTTCAGTCATACCCTTACTTCGGCTGAAGAGTAACAAGAGTTGGTTTAATCCAGCCAACCACTCTTCAGTCATACCCTTACTTCGGCTGAAGAGTAACAAGAGTTGGTTTAATCCAACCAACCACTCTTCAGCCATACCCTTACTTCGGCTGAAGAGTAACAAGAGTTGGTTTAATCCAGCCAACCACTCTTCAGCCATACCCTTACTTCGGCTGAAGAGTACAAAGAGTTAATTTAATCCAGCCAACCACTCTTCAGCCATACCCTTACTTCGGCTGAAGAGTAACAAGAGTTTGTTTAATCCAGCCAACCACTCTTCAGCCATACCCTTACTTCGGCTGAAGAATAACAAGAGTTGGTTTAATCCAGCCAACCTCTAAGTTGGTTTTTCTAGCCAACTTAGAATAAAATGCTTACAATGTTCCTATCCTTCTAAAACTATCTTTTACAGAAAAACAACCATGCTGAAAAGAATTGACTTGTTTTATTGAGAAAAAAAAAAATTACATATGTTAAAAAGAAAAAAGGCTAAAAATAAAATAACTTGAGATTGGCAGTGTTCCATGGCCTGGGAATTGCTTTGCCGTCCTCATCTTCTAAGTGGTATGCCCCTTTGCCCACTAATCCGACGACTTTGTAAGGTCCTTCCCAATTAGGCCCTAGCTTGCCATCTCCCGGAACCAAGGTGTTTCCCATCACTTTGCGCAGCACCCAATCTCCGATCTTAAATTGCCTTGGATGCACCGTTTTGTTATACTTTCTGGACAATTCTTGTTGGTAGGAGGCGATGTGAACCAATGCTCTGTCTCTTCTTTCTTCTGCAAGGTCAAGCTCCAATGTTATGGCTTCGGCATTTAGGTCTGAATCAAAGTTTTCGCTTCGAATTATGGGGAGGCCAACTTCCAGTGGGATTGCTGCCTCCATGCCGTAAGCTAAGGAGAATGGTGTTTCTCCTGTCGATTGCCGAGGTGTGGTGCGGTAAGCCCATAAAACATGAGGGAGTTCTTCTGCCCACTTGCCTTTTGTTTTCTCGAACCTTTTCTTCAATCCATCTAAGACGACCTTGTTTGATGCTTCTGCCTGACCATTTGCTTGGGGATATGCCGGTGTAGAATTGTAGAACTCTATCTTGTACTCTTCACAAAAGCCTCTGAAAATTATGTAGTCGAACTGAGTGCCGTTGTCTGAGATTAGTGCTTTTGGTATGCCAAATCGAGTGATGATGTTCTGCCAGACAAACTTCTTCACATCTTTTTCCTTGATTGAGGCCAAGGCTTCTGCTTCCACCCACTTTGTGAAGTAGTCGGTTGCTGCAAGAAAGAACTTCCTGTTGCCTGGTGCTGTTGGAAGTGGCCTTACTATGTCTAAGCCCCACATTGCGAAGGGCCATAGGCTAGTGAGAGGAAAAAGTTCTCTAGCAGGTTGGTGTATTTAGTGCGCAAACTTCTAACACTTCTCGCATTTTTTGACATATTTCTCTGAATCTGCTTGCATGTATGGCCACCAATATCCTTGCGAGATTGCTCTGTATGCCAGTGATCTTCCTCCTTGATGACTTCCACATACGCCCTCATGAATCTCGAATAAAAATGCTTCCACTTTGCTGGGGTGAACATACTTTAGGTAGGGTCCTGAGAATGATTTTTTGTACAATGCCAAGGATGGGGAGAGCCAAAATCGCAGCGCCTTTGCCCTTATTCTGTTGGCCTCTTTCTTGTCTTCTGGTAGGGTGCCATCTTTTAGGAACAATATGATGGGATCCATCCAAGAAGGGCCTAGATCGGCGCAACATACCTCTTCTGCTTCTGGGTCTTCAATGCTTGGTCTAGGCAGGTAGTCGATCAGTAGTGAGTGGGGGATGGAGGTATCTGCCATTGAGGCGAAGCCTGCTAGTTCGTTTGCTCTGCTGTTTTTCTCCCTGCCGATCTGTTCTATCCTCACCACTTCAAACTTCTTGATTTCTGTTCTGACCAATTCTTGGTACTTAGCCATTCTGTCATCCTTTGCTTCGTAGTCGCCAAATATTTGGTTCACCACCAGTTGTGAGTCGCTGTAAACCATTAGTTCGATGGCCTTCATGTAGAATGCTGATTTGAGACCTGCCAGAAGTGCTTCATACTCCGCTTCGTTGTTTGATGCTGGAAAACCAAGGTTGACTGCCTGCTCCACTACTAGGCCGTCTGGAGAGATGAGGACTATGCCGAGTCCTACTCTATGCCGGTTGGATGCTCCATCCACAAAGAGCTTCCACATCTCCCCGACGAACAACTTCCAGCAAGTGGAGGGATCGGATGATCCCTTGGGGTCTTCCATGTTGCTGGTGTCTTCTTCTTCAAGGTTCATGCCTACTGTTTGCCCCTCACTATCTGGTTGTACCAAGTCTTGACTTGCTGGTGAGTCTTGACTTGGTGTAGCATGGTTTGCTTCTTCCTTCCTTACTTTACTCTGGTCTGCCTTGAGACTTGCCTGAGTATCCAGTGCCAGGGGTTGTGTTATTCCGACGTCAACTTCCATCCCTAGTTCGGTTGTTTCAATCAGGTCGATTGGGCAGATATAATGACTTCCTGGGGTGAATTCCGCGACAAAGTCAGCCAAAGCTTATGCCTTTATTGCGGTTCTGGGTTGGAACCTGATGTCATATTGCCCTAGCTCAACTGCTCACTTCAAGATTCGCCCAGAGAAGTTAGCCCTCTCAAACAAAGCTTTTAATGGGAAGGCTGTGAGGACAACTATAGTGTGGGCGTGAAAGTAGTACGACAACTTTCTTGAGGCCATCATCAAGGCCAACGCCAGTTTTTCCAGTGGCAAGTACCTTGTTTCGGCGCCCAATAATGTCTTGCTGACATAATAGATGGGTAGATGTTGGATTCCTTCTGCACGGACCAGCACTGCGCTAATTGCGTGCTGTGAGACTGCTAGGTATAGGAAGAGTTCCTCTCTAGGTACTGGGGTGACAAACAGTGGTGGAGAGGACATATATTTCTTTAAGCTTTCCAGAGCGCGGTCGCATTCTTCGTCCCACTCAAACTTGGCTTTTAGTGCATGGAAGAATGGTCGTAGTCTGTCCGATGACCGGCTTATGAACCGATTGAGCGCAGCTGCCATGCCAGTGAGATGCTACACTTCTTTTACTGAGTTTGGTCTCTCCAAATCCTGGATTGCTTTGATCTGAGAGGGGTTTGCCTCAATACCCTGGTTGGTCACCAAGAAGCCCAGGAATTTGCCAGATCCTACTCCGAATGCACATTTCGACGTGTTGAGGCGTAACTTGTGCTTCTTCAGGATCTCAAACATCTCACCTAGGTCCTTGAGATGGTCATTCTCATCTTTGCTCTTGACCACCATATCGTTGATGTAAGCCTCCATTGTTCTGCCTAACAACGGTTCAAACATCTTGATGACCATTCTCTGGAATGTCGCCCCTGCGTTTTTTAGGCCAAAGGGCATGACCTTGTAGCAGTATAGACCTCTTGGAGTTGTGAAGGATGTCACTTCCTGATCTGGTTCGTGCATGGCAATTTGAGGGTAGCCTCTGTATGCATCCAGAAAGCTAAGTCGGCTGTGCCCTGCCATTAGGTCTACCAGTTGATCTATTCGTGGCAGAGGAAAGCTGTCTTTTGGGCATGCCTTGTTGACTGTTTTATAGTCGACGCAGACACGCCACTTGCCATTCTTCTTTGGTACCACCACTGTATTGGAGATCCATCTTGGGTAGTGCACCTCTCTAATTGCTCCTACCTCCAGTAGGTTTCCTACTTCTTCCGCGACTATCTCGGCGTGGTGGAGTGCCGATCTGCGTGTGCGCTAAATGACTGGTCTGGCAGATGGGTGGACATTGAGTTGGTGACAGATGAGTTGGGATCAATGCCTGGCATGTCGTGTGGTGTCCAGGTGAACACTTCGACGTTAGAGGTAAAAAATTCCAAGACCTCTAATCTCTCAGTACTGGACAACGACGAACCAAGCAAAAAGAACTTATCCGGGTTCTTTTCATCTATTCTTACCTCTACCAAGTCTTCCACCGCCTTCTGATTAGCTGCTTTGCCAACATCTGCGAGCAGTTCATTGCTCCCAGGTTCTTCCACCGAATGAACGTATCCTTTGGCAGCGCGGCTGCCATTCACTGTGACAAAGCATTGCTTGGACATAATCTGGTCTCCATAGACCTCTTCAATTACACCGGTGTCGTTGGGGAACCGCATTACTTGGTGGTAGGATGACGCCACCGATCGCATGGCATGCAGCCATGTTCTGCCCAAGATGATGTTATAAGTAGAGGGGACTTTCAATACCCAGAACTCCACTTGCTTTGTCACGCTTCCTGCCTTGATTGGGAGGATTATTTTGCCGACGCGCCACTCTGGCATGGAGTTGAATCCAATCAGGGGAGATACAGCAGGTGCCAAGTCTTTGTCTTGTAATTTCAACTGTTTGAATGTTTCGTAGTACATTATTTCACATGAACTACCCTGGTCGATCAAAATTCGCTTGACGTCAAAATCCTTGACTCGAAGAGTGACGACCAGGGCATCATTGTGAGGGCAATATATCCTTGCCAAATCTTTATCCGAAAAAGACATGACGTTCGTGGCCTCGGTCTTCCCCTTCTTGATGGCGGGTTGGGCACTTAGTACCTCTCTTAAATGCTCAGCCTTTTTGATTGATCCTCTGAGCTCGCATACACGCTCAGGTTCAAAGACCCCATGTATCACATTGATCACGCCTTGAGGTGGAGCGTCGATTGGCATTCCGTTGGGGTTATTATGGTCCTGGGGGGCTGGTTGCGCCCCTCCTTCAATATATTTATCCAAGTGACCTACTGCCACCAACTCCTCCAAGTGTTGTCGCAATGGCGTGCAATTCTCAGTGCGGTGCCCCTTTTCTTTATGGAAGGTGCACCATGATCTTTCGTCATAGTCCTTCTGAGCTTCACCAAGCTTGGTTGGCCATCTGACGAAAGGCTCATCCCGTATTTCACTTAGAATTCGGTAGATCGGTTTCTTGAAAACCGTGGTTATGGCAGTGCGGACTCTGAACCATCTTTTATCCTGGTCTTCTCCGTTGTCTCGCCTGCCTCGTCCGTTTTTGTTTGGACGATCTACCGCGTTGACCTTTGCTGAGGCCTTCTTATCTGGTACTGTGGTCGTGCCAGATTTTATTTTGGCACGTGCGCCATCCTCTTCCACCCTGATGTGCTGATGCACTCTTTCCATCAAGGCTTCCATGGTGAGGGGCGGTGTCATGGTAATTGAGTCTCTTAGTCTGTTGCCGACTGGAAGGCCTCTTTTGTACTGTGCAATGGCGAGATTGGTGGGGCAGTCCCTAATCTGGTTGAAGGTCTCCCAGTAGCGACTATTGTAGGATCTTAAGGTCTCCTTGTCACCCATGTCGATGGAGAGTAGCTGGTCGATCTTCACCGGGGTTTTAGTGTTTGTTCTGAACCTGGTTACAAAAGCTTCCGCCAATTGCGCCCAGGAGGCTATGTTGCCTTCAGGAAGTTTTTCGAACCAAGTCAAGCCTAGGTCGCCAAGGCTAGATGGGAAGAGGATGCACATCAAAGCCTCGTTTCGCCGGTATATAGCCATGACCTGGCGAAAGTGGCTCAGATGCGAATAGGGGTCCGTCTTTCCCTCATATGTAGTGAATTTGGGCTGAAGGAAGCCTGAAGGTAAGGGCGCGTTCTCAATTGCCGGAACAAACAGCGAAGTTTGCAGCCTTGCTAATGCTTTGTCCGTCGGTTCGTAAGCAGGCCGGGGTATGGGCATTCCAACCTCGACGCTTCCATGCGATCGAGGAGCCAACCTCTGTAAGGCAGAAACTCTATGTGGATCGCGTGCCCTGGCGTCCTTCTTCCATCGTGCCTTCTCTTCGAGCACGGTGCGTAAGTCGGATGATCTGGGCAACTCCGTCTGCCTGGATCTTGTTTAGTGCGTATGTGAAGGCCAATAGGTGCTTCCTTCAGTGTACGACCTCTCAGACCTCGTCCTCTCAGTTCTGGAGTGACGAGTTCTGGAGGTTCTGGATTGAGTGTCGCCTGTCCTGAGGCTTTTACTCTCTGCTTGGGATGGCGTGGTATGTCTACTACGATCTTCCGAGCGGCGAGGGGGCGTCTTGCCTTTGCGCCCCTCTCCCGTCGCCACTTCTTTTCCCTTTATCTGTCGCTTCATGGACTCCATGTCCGCCGCCATCCGTCGTATTAGTTCGTCCTGCTCCTTCACACGGTCCACCAGAGTTTGAGGATCAATCCTTCGCCGTTGTCTCTCTGGACTCTGTGAACGAGAGTGACGAGGGCTGTTAGTCCGCCTTCTTCCCCTTCTATCCCTCATGGGATTCTGTTGTTGTGGCTCCAACTCCGCCATAGGAGGGACGAGAGGTAGACCTTCGCGCCTTGCACCCCCTTCTGGTGTTTGTCCGTCGATGGCGGACTGTGGTAAATCTTCGTTGTGCACCATTGATTCTTAAGAGGAAAAGCTTGATTAAGAGGTTTTGTTCTTGTCTGAATTCCCACAGACGGCGCCAATTGTACGGGAAAGAAATAAACCTTCTCGTATAATCCTGTTGATCAAGTCTGTGCTCCTCCGTACGACGTCGTTCTACTACCTGAAAATACAAACGTGAGCTAGCCGGCGGGTGTGTGCCGGAAACTTCTCCGATGCCTAAGTTAGCAAACTAGACAAATAGACAAAAGCTCTGTATATTCGAGAATCAAAGTTGCGTTACCTTTCCATAGGTGATGTTTGTAAGCTTTTATAGGTTCCGTGTGGCACAATCCAAGTAGGACTCTTATCCCTCCATGTAGAGTCCTCCAAGGATTCATACTCCTGAAAGATAATGCTTATCCTTCAACTCCCCCCTCACTGCTTAAACCAAGTGAGATGGTTTTACCATGGCCGGACTCCAATATGATCGAAGTAAACATGACTATGCTTAGCCGCAGAATAGGTCGAACTATCCTTAATTCGGCTCTTCCCTCTACTACTCTTACTTCGGCTTCTCATGTATAACCCATGGTGTGGTTAGACCGAACTAACATGTTACGACCGGTCTAACTTTAAGACCGGTCTAACTCCAAAGCATCTTTAGACCAGTGACTTCAATCTTCTCTTAGACCGGACTAACCTCCGGGCTTTGGGACCGAACTAACTCCAAAGCATCCACAAGACCGGAGTAACTTATATGGCCATTTTACTCGGCCCTTTATACTGCGGCCCATAACGGCCCATTTACCCAGCTCGGCCTAATTTTTGTATAAATTACCCTCTCAATTACATAATGAAAGTATGATCATATTGATCATGGTGTTTTCATAGAAACATATATAACAGAACAAGTATTGGTATTATCTCATAAATGTCACCAATATTATGATGGGAGTATGTTGAGAGTACATTAATATTATAGAAATCACATTTGTGTGTCAAAATATTTTTATCATCTCATTTGTCAATATTACATCTTTATCATTCATATATATATATATATATATTACTAATATAATAACACATAAAATGATTAGTAAATTTTGTAGTGTGATCACCATAAAATTTGAATGGTGCTAAAAATTTATTAACATATTTAGCGACTTTGATCCTTTCCATTATATATTTGTAATAAAAAAAATTCATTATATATCTAATGATGATAAATAAGAATCTACATTTATAATTATTTTAAATTAAAAAAATATCATATGATGTAATACGTCTCTCCTTTATAAACATAAAATAGAAAGGAGACTTCAATTGGCTTTTCGGGGGGTCACCTCACCTCATCCTAATATGCCATTTAAGAAGAAACTAAACAACAAAAAGAAAAAGATTAACATGTGCACTCTAAAAAGAATATATAATGCACTTTTTGCTACAAAATGTAGGTCTTTTTGCTCTATCATAAAAATATAATGTATAATTTTTTCATCCATAATTTTAGAAATGCATATAATAATTTTGTCATTTATAATTTTTATCATAAAAATTACAAATCATAATTTTTATTTACTATGTGAACCTTTATAAAGGGGCATATTAGAGTATTTTCCAAACAAGTCAAGAAAACACTTTAAATGGCTTATTGGTATGATTTTTATTTTTGATTTTTATTTAAAAACTTCATTGGTAAAATGTTTTGTTGAAATTTTTTTTTTGAAAACTTCTTATGAAAACAGCCAAACTTTTTTCCAAATACCAAAAAGTTGATTTGAATTTTGATGACTTTTCTTGAAAAAAAAAATAAAAGTGATTGATGTTATGTTGTGTTCATGAAAATAGGAAAAAAAAAAAAAAAAAAAAAAAAGGTCAAAATTTCATGGAGTAGGGTGCCAGCTGAGGGAAGTAATTTGAAACAATCATGTTAGAGATCACTAATTTGGTGGTTCTAAATTCACTATTAATGAGGTGGAAAAGCAAAAAAAAAAAACAACAGACACAACATATACTGTGACACATGATTAGTGATAGTTCTAATTAGAACTCACATTCATTTTCTAATTTAAAAACCAGTACCACCCCTTCATTATATGTAAGTTACAAATTTTAGATAAGTTAATCAAAATTTGTATATTCTTGGCTAAAGTTCAATTATTTAGAACTAAATTTTTTTTAAAAAAAATGTTAAAGATTTTAAAAAAATTATTAAATATGTCATATAAATATGAGGCTCATATCATATAAGTTTTATGTGAATCCCACAATTCACATTTAATTAAAATTTAAATAAATATTTTTAAAATTTCTAACTTTTTTTAAATAAAAAAAATAATTATCTTTTGACAAGCCAACCAACCACACAAAATTGTTAGACCTTAAAGTCAGTGTGATTGATGCTTCGAACCTAACCGTCAATTGAAGTACCCACAATTATTAACCAAGGGAAAGGTAATGAGGTACTTATCAATCAGTCCTATTAACTAGATTTATTTATTTACAGGTCCTAATTAATAAATTTAACACTATAAAAATAAGAGATTGATAAATTTATCACTATAAATTTATTCATAAAAATAGAGAGACTGATAAATTTATCACTATAAATTTATTCATAAAAATAAAAGACTGATAAATTTATCTTTATCACTTAATAAATTTATCAATAGGACTTAATGGGTAATAAGTCTCAAAAATAGGACCTATTGGTAATTTACTCAAAAGTAAATAGATATATGGTGTCACATCAACTATAAGACAATGATTTGATGTATGAATTTGAATAAAAAATTTTTAAAATAAAAATAAAAAAAGGGGAAACTAGTGCTAAGTGGAATTTTTAGAAATTAATTATTAATTGATGAAAAAATTTATCATTTCACACTTCAATATTTGTTAAATTTATTATTAATTTGTGAATATTTTTGTAAGTCTACACTAACATAAAAAATTTTCAATTGAAAATATGTGTGAAATATAATTATATTTCATTCATATTTCATTTATTTTTTTTATTTTTGTTTCTAAATTTCTGGTCAAATTTATACTACAAACACAACTTGAGAGTAATTGTAATTCTAAAGTTGCTTTAACATAATATTTACATATAAGTTTTTATCATTTATGTGTGTGTTAAAATATAATCACACAACCAACTCTGATCTTTTTCTTAAGATCCTAGGAACAAAGCAGAAGAGTACGTGCACTAGATGTAATCCACAACCTAAACTAAGGTATTGCTACTAATTAGGAGAATACTCTCATAATCAAGTCAATAACAATATATCTCAAAGATTAACTCAAAGATAATCACAAAATAACAACTCAACAATTAACTTACAAGTAAAAACGTACATTTGATCTATGGAGTTTTATATAAGAAAATGTGTTATGCTCGTACTAGAAGTCTTGTTTCAACAGGACACTTATTCTCCATAAGAATAACATCTGAGAAGAGTTTTTTCGTATCCGATATAAGAATTTGTCTTCTACTAAGGCCGTGTTTGGGAAGAAAGTTTTTTGATTTTTCTTATTTTTTTTACTAAAAGACAAATTAGTTACAAAATCAAAAAAAAAAACAAATCCAAAGAAAATATCACATCAAATCTCATAATCATTTTACCTTTTCTCTCACAAACATCACATCCAACCACAAAAAAACCTAACTATCTTCCCAAACATAAAAAAAAATTTCTCCAATAATATCCTACAACCAAAAAAATCTACAAAAAATTCACTTTCCAAACACCTACTAAGACTCAAGTCCTTTTCCGATTATCTCGGATCCAAATAAACAAGACGAAAATTATGTTCCCACAATTTAATATGACACCCACCAAATAATATAATTAATTCATATGTTTATTAATATATTTACCTGTATTTCTATCATTAACAAAAGCACTAATTTTTTTTATTAGGCTTAAAGTAATTATAGAGCATTAAGACACATGAAGGTGGACAAGTTCGCTTGGACAAATTAAATAATAAAGGGGAAATTATCCTTCAGTGCTAATTATTAAAAATTATTAATATTTATAATATTTGTAATTTTTTGTAATTACTTCTTCTACCTACCTCTGGTAGGTTATTTTCCCAATAATAACTATTAACATGTCAATGGATCTTTGATTTAAAATTTGTCACCCATATATGTAGAAATTGTCATGCACTTACCTACACAATCTCTCCTTAACCATATCATCATTAAATGACACCTACCATACATTTTTTTTTTTTTCTTAATTTGATTAGTATATTAATTTATAAAACATGATTTTTGAAATTTGTCAAAATATTCAACCATTCCTCCGATTTTGAGAATGAGTCAAAAAACATTCCCAATCCACCGAGGTAATCCAGCAAATATTTTCCCACCAATAAAAACCCAAACCGATTTTTGCAGAGCCCTACTCGACAAATAGGGAGAAACAACTATCCCGACTACAAGCTAAAGTGAAGATAAAACTAATGTTCGTTTGGATAGATGTAAATTTCAAATCAAGGGAACTAAGGTCAGATTTCATAAAAATATTTGAGAGTTGACTATTATAGTGAATAAAAAAACTAGAAAATATGTATTTTAATAAGATCTTCGTAGCTAAAATGAGAATTCATAGCATGATTTCAAATTACTAGGGGTATGTATTTCAAATGTATTCTCTTATCTAAATTTTAAGCAATTCTTCTTGCTTTTTCCTTGAATAATTAATGCCAACTCCATGCATTTCAAATCCATAAATACAAACAGATCCTAAGATAAATTGTAAATAGAGTGCCCCGACCACAACTAGTCTGTCTACCTTCAATATCATTTGCCCCCAACTCAATTTGATGCGACTTGAGAGCTAATGTATATTTCCTTTTCAAGAATAAGAAGTCAACGGACACGAAACGATATAGTCTGGCCTATTATGAAAGATGAGCAATGCTGGGTGGCCCAAAAGGAGGTTGGCTCAAATGCCCTGAATTTCACCTTGCCGATCGTCCGGATGGACGTCCGGCCGGTCGTCTGGTGAGAAGGCTAACAGCCGAGGTCGACAAAGATGACAACTGCGATAAACAAGCTTTCATCCGGTCGTCCGAGCAAACGTCTGGGCGGACGACCGCCCAACACCCATTCGGGCTATTTGAGCCGTTCCTTTTCCGGCCACCAAGCATTTTACTATAAAAGATACAGTTCCACTTAAATTGCTTCACCTATGTTTTATGTGATCAATTTTATGCCCGTAGACTTGCTGCTTCATGAATTCAGACCGGATACCAGCAGTTGCAAGCAAAGGGAGAATCTAGCTAAACTAATTTGTTAAAAACATGGTTCAGCAGCAAGAAGTGAATGCTGCTAAACAGTAAGTCCCGCTTACAAATCTTCAGTGCATCGAATTTACAACCAAAATAACTTGCTTTTCTTTTGGGGGAAAAAAATAATTTTGTTTGCAGGCTTTATACTGAGTACTTTCCAGCAATTTACAAATTGCATCTGTCGAACAGCGCTGAGATAAATCACTACAATGCAACATGCAGAAATGGAGAGAGTTTGGACATCAACTGAGTCGAGGTTCAGTTTAATCATCACCTCTCACACCTTGTTGATAGGACATCATAGCAGCTTTGTTTGAGCAACATATCCGATGTGTTAGGCCAACTCATAATTGCGAGACCCTGTCACAGAGAGAAGGAAAATGAGTTCTAATTTTTTCTTCTGTAACAGTTTGAAGACATGAAAAGAAAACAGAAGGCAAAACAGTAGAACAAAAATACAGAACGCAGCAAAATTCATCAATCTATATCATCACTTTTGTAAGCTGAAATTTCAACATCTTTATATGATTGTGTTCTTTGGAATAACATGTTATTGCCCTCAACTGTTGTCTTTTTAGTGAAGAGATAAAATTGAACAAACAACATCCAACCATTGTAATTACGAATTACTACCTGCCCATATAATTGCGCTTTTGCCACCACTTCTCTAAAACATTGAAGAGTCAAGATTCAGTGCTCAATATTTATTGATTACTGTTATGTTATCCTTGGGGTGGGTATCTCTGTATCAAGTGTTGCAACGCACCGAGGAGTGCTTCAATCACATTAACTTACTGCCCACCAATGCTCTAATATGCTCACAAAATCAGTCACCCACCAACCAGAGTTTGGTTGAGTTTTCATAATTGTTTCCTAAATTTTTTCAAAAATTAGTTGGTGAAGAAAATGAAAAAATAAAAACCACTTGTTATTTTCATATGGTTCTCTTTTTTGGGAGAAAATAATTTTTAAAAATTAAAAAATATCTTCTTATTTTGGTGTTTAAACTAGTTTAAAAGTTTCTACTTTTTCAAAAAAAATTCAGAAAACTAATACTGAAAACTCAACCAAACAGAGCTATTTGGCAGAAGTGAATTGATGCACTTTTATGGTAGATATAGTTGAGTATAATTACTATTTTTCGGATTTCCTGTCAATTTCTCTGAAGTGTGCCTCTACAAGTAAGCACCTGATAATAAAAGGTGTCACAAGATCCATAAATGGCGTTGTCCCAACAGCCTCATAGCAGCCAGGAGAACAACCAACCCTTTTGTAGAGACAGAACTTGAAAAAATTGAATTGGCATTCTACAAATAAATAAATAAATAAATAAATAAAGAGAAAAGTGTAATTGGTAAGTCGCACAAGACATTTACACACCTGATCAACCACATGAATGCCCAATGTTCTTGAGCTAGGTTGATGTCAAACAATTGGAACTGGAGTCAACCTTGATAACTCTAGTATTGTACGATCCACAAAACCCACACTTATGGTATAGCCAGTGAAACCGAGAAGTACCCTTCTTATCACAGTCATTGCACAGTATATCCTACATAAGCAAAAATGTATTCATTTAAATTCAAGCAAGATAAGATAAGGGACCTGTCAACAATATGCATATATAGAATGTATGGTTTACCTGACATCGATCCCTGTATTCTTCAGGGAGCTCCTCAGAAGTCAATAACGCATCAAGCATACCAAAGTAAACCTGAATGGAAGGTAAGAGATGAAATCTCAGAAAAAACCTTAAATAAGAATTTCTCAAATTTCTCTATCCACTTTGGTTTGAGAACGGTCGGACATAATTACATCATTTAAATTTTTTGGGAAGCATTTGGATAATAGGTGAAGATCGTGTCCTCAACAAAAAGAACCAGAATAGTTAAAGATAGAAATAAACTTTCCAAACATTCCTAAGCAATGGAGCAAAGGCACTCCCACTTATTGAAATCGAAGGGCGGGGAAGGTAGGTAGCGATTGAGCAGGGAATGAAATTAACTATCAAAAGGTGTCCTACATTCAAGAAAATGTGAGCTTGAGGCAAACAACAGTCTCATTCACCAACAATACACTTAAATTCATTTGGCAATGAATCTAAAGAGAATTTTTTTTTTTTTTTTTTGATAAGTGAATCTAAAGAGAAATCATTAATAGGTTAAAAGTATAGTTTGCTTTAAAAAGGAAAAGGATCTTCTTACCGCCATGTCTCCCAAAGATTTGCTACAGATTGGACAAACGTAGTGAGTGCAGGTGTATGCCTGACAAAAGGAACACAACAGAGGTCTCAAGTATTGAGCATTAGATGGAAGATTGTTTTCATTGCACTAAAGGCCAAAGCAACAAAACAGATACAGTAGCAATACAGAAACAATTAAGCCAATAAATAATAGACCTGAAAGCAAGCCGAATGCATAAAATGGCCACAAGGAAGGCCTCTGACAGTTGCACTGGATGTGAACAGAAAATCACAACATATGGGACAGTTTGTTTCCAGACCTTTCTCCCGACACTTGTGGTCTGATAACTTCATTGCCAGGCAACAATTGCACGTCATGCAATGAAAGAAGTCAGCACCAAGTCCCTTTCCAACACGGCATAAATTGCAAGAAGGGCAATGGTAAACTGTCCTGTGGTGAGAAAAGAGTAAAAATAGGGGCAAAAATGTCAGTTTTACTTCAAGTCTTCAACAGAAGTTATCCATATTAGCTGGCAGATCATCACAATTACAACTAACTGAGCCTAAACACTAAAATACCAGAATTTCAAGATCCTCATTTGACATGGTGACAAACGCTAGACACACAAGCATCTAATCAATCACCACTCTCCCAATTCTTTAAATTTATCCTCAAAAAAAATTTGCATTCATTTCCAACCAAATTACCCAAAAACATACACAAAGCACACAACTCCAAAGGACCCAAGCCTTCTTATTACGGCCAAAGCCCCCATAATCAATCAAAAGCATCTGAAACATCCACCAACTGAAACATCTTGTGCACAAGGCTAAAACCACTGGACAATACAAAAATAAATGATTAATCCTCATTCCTCCCTTACACAATGCACCATTGTGGAAGTAAATGCCAATTAGGCCTCCTTTTCTGAATCATATGATTGGTATTGAGCTTATTGTGTGCATAGAGGGTGACATACGCACTTTAAATTCATGAATTGGAGAGTCAAATTCATGAATTCTCTAATTATAATCCGTGAATTCATTGTCCGAGGGGGCAGATTCACAGTGATTCTTTTTTCTTATTTCAGCCAATCAATTGATGAGATAACAGTTACCTGCACTACTGACACCACTGCACATGCAATAGAACACAACCATGGTTGTTAATATTGGGATCCTACGTAGGATTGGTGAGAGGACCTCATGGATCAGATCGTAAACCCTACTTTCTATTAAAAATAAAATAAAAATGCAAATAAGGATAATGCATATTAAGTGGGTGCTTGGGAAGTGGGTTTTTTTTTAGGTTTTTTTAGTTGTAGGATATTATTGGAGAAATTTTTTTTTGTGTTTGGGAAAATAGTTGGGTTTTTTTGTGGTTGGATGTGATGTTTGTGAGAAAAAAAGTGAAATGATCATGGGGTTTGATGTGATATTTTGTTTGGATTTGTTTTTTTTGGTTTTGTAACCAATTCGTCTTTTAGTGGAAAAAAAAAAAAAAAAAACCTAAAAAATTTGTTCCCAAACACCGCCTAAGATTAATGTGAAAAATCACAAACCCAACAATCCTACTTACGATCCGACATAAAAATTTATAAGTGCATGCTAAAATTGTAAACCACAAGGATTGAACGTGCAATCTAACAGGGAATCTGCTCTTTCCCAAGTCAAAACTCCACTGTGCCAACTTTTTCATTTAGCTGGTTAGTCAAACTAAACATTATATATGATAACTGTATAGTATAAAAATCATATAATACTTAAACATAGAGCTATCAATACTTAATAATACAAAGAATTGATTATATTAAAGTATAAGATATTTAATAATATCAAAATATATATAATATAAACACTCTCGTGCCACTCTCAATCTTAAAAGTTATGAAAATTGACACTCTCACACTTTCGCTCCCGCTCCTGCTCCCGCTCCCACACCCACACGCTGAACTAGTGACTTAGCCATGCAAACACTTAAGAGGAATGCATACACTCCAAATCACTTTATGAGGGTCAAATATTGAAACATTAGGATCATCAATAATCTTATCAAAGAAAGACTTGAAAGAGAATAATCCCAATGAATGAATAGACCAAATTTGTTTTAATCAAGCTCTTCATGTATCAAAGAAACACCATCAAGGATAGATAACATAGAATTCATCTCATTGGCCTCCCCCACTCATTAAGATGTCTGAAAAAAATTAAAATTCCAAGAAATCAGAGAAAATAAAGAAAAATCCATAGATGCAATAGAGACATTATGAGTTAGAGATAGAGACAAACAATATGAATGAAAAAATAAAATTTCAAAAGAAACCTCCCCCTTCCATGCATCCTCCCACAACAAACATTTTCCCATTTCCCACAAGAAAATGAGTACACCAACCAAAAAAGAAAAAAGAAAAAAGAAGAGTTCTTGAGAAATGAATTTCCATGGAGATAGAGAATCCCCCAATTGACCAAACAAGAATCTCACCCATTAGCCAAAATCTCATACTTACTCTGAATAAAAGAATGCCATAGACTCACTTTAATCAAAAATCTCAAAAACACAAGCAAAGCAATGTTCTTGGCTATATTATTACACACGACACGACAAAACCCCTTATTCTTTGGAAGAGAAACCACATCCAACTAATCTAATGGCCATTATTTCTCTCATCACTACCTTTCCACAAGAAATTCATAATCATTTTTTACTGGAATTCTAAACAAATATAAATAGTAAATGGAACACTTGACAAAACAAACTAAACTAAGGTAAATCTGCCCCCTTTAGATATCAATACCCCCTTCCATTTTTTTAATCTCTTATCAATCTTCCCAATGAATGGATCCCAAAAAAGGTTCAAACCTAGGATTTCCTCTTGAAGGAAGCTCAAAATATTTGATGGCAAAGACTCAATGGCACATCCTAAAATCCTCCCATTCTATGCAATCTATCCCACAGAAAATTAATTCCAACTCTCTTATTCATACTAACCTTAAGCCCAAAATACATTTAAAAAATTCTCAGAACAAAAGGCAGATTAACTACTTTAGACTCCTCACAATAGGATAAGGAAATGGTATCATTAACAAACTGTAAATCAGACACACAGAAACTATCCCTCTCAATCACAAATTCATCCACTAATCCTACCTCCTTAGCCTTAACACTCATCCTAGATAGAACATCAACCACTAAGGTAAATAGGAAGGAGAATAAAGGATACCCCAGCCTAAGACCTTTAGTGGCCTTAAAACTATTGCCCGTCTAACTATTACCAATCAATTGCAACAGGATAAATAAACCGCGAATCAATTTTCCCCATCAATCACCAAATATTTTCTTTAGCATATTAAAGCCCAAAAATTCCCACTCAACATGATCATATCCTTTTTCAAAATCTTTTTTTAAAGAAAATACCTTTCTTGTTTGTACTCTAGTAATTCTCCACCACCTTAGTTGATATCAAAGCAATATCCAAAATTTGAAATCCCTCAACAAAGGCACCCTAAGAATAAGAGATGGTATCCCCCAAAACCTCAATCAACCTCCTAGACAAAACTTTTGCCAAAGTTTTACACAAAGAAGTGACGAGATTGATTGGTCGAAAATCACTGATCTTTAGAGAGCTCTCCCTTCTTGGGAAGCAAACAAATGAAAAACTCATTAGTACAAGTATTAACAGTTTCATTCTATAAATAAAAAAATAAAAATAAAAATAAAAATCATAAAAAACTCTATTCATATCTTGCTTAAAAATAATCCAACAATTTTGAAAAACCACCATGGAAAGGCCAACAAGCCATCAAGGCCCAGGGACTTGTCCCCTTCGCATTCAAAAACTGTTGCTCTATTTCCAATCTATCAAAAGTCTTTCCAAGCAACAAGACTTGCTAGAATCAATTGGAGACAAATACGAACCTTCAATTCCTCACATATTTACCCCACCTGATAAATGCAACCTTGAATAAAATAAAATAAAATAATTTATTAATAATTAGGCCTTCCCTTTTCACGGACAACCCAGATCCAACCTCTAACCTTTTGATAAACTTCTTAATCCTTTACCATTTACAACCTTATAGAACTTGGAATTGTTATCTCCCTCGACTAGCCATTTATTTATTTATAGCAGTTTGCAGGTCCAATATATCCAGATATCACAAGCAAAGCATTAATACACTAAGGGCTTGTTTGATTAGTAGGATTAATAGTGAGAGGATTAACAATCCATGAGATTAGTGTAGGATTGATTATCCAACTGGATTAGTGAGATATATAATCCCTTCTGGTCCACGTTTGTTTTGCAATAGATATGAAAATTTATAATCACAATTACATTGCAACCAAATAATGGAATGTGAGTCCCGTGGATTAATAATCCTAATCCTATGATATAATCCGCCCAATCAAACAAACCCTAATACTATGAAGCATGGACATGGCAAAATCAGCGCCATGGCAGTGTCGGACACGGGGACACACCGGGACACGCCATATGTCGTGTCCCTTTAATTTAATTGTTTTTTTCTTTGTAGGAGACACGCCTGGGACACGCGTGTCCAAATTTGGACACGGCATGAGACATGTCGAGGAGAGAGAGACACAGGAGAGAGAGTGTGAAGGAAGAGAGTGAAGAGACAAACCTGTCGTGCGATCAAAGACATCTAGTTGATCGATCAAACATCCAGTCACTGCATCGACAACCAGTCGTCGACGATCTGTATCCTTTTGACTTCACGACTTCCACCATAAGCATCTCTCTCTCTCTAGGCTTCTCTCTCGCTCGCATCGTCTTCTTCCTCTCTCTCGCTCGCATTGTCTTCTCTCTCTCGCTCGCGTTGTCTTCTCTCTCTCGCTCGCGTCTCTCGTCTTCTCTCTCTTGCTCGCGTCTCTGTCTCTCTCGCCAAATTTATCCCTCTCGCCTTCTTTCTTATCTTTTATATATATGTGTGTGTGTGTATTAGTATATATAAGACAATATTATTTTATAAGTATATATAACATATTATATACTATTTATACATATTAGTAAAAAAATACATGTATATAAAATAAAATAAAAAATTATCAGAAACACATTATTTAAAAAATATAATAAATAAATAAAATAATTAACGTATATTAAAATAAAAATATTTATAAAAAAAAAAATAAAATTGACATGTCCCCTGCTGTGTCCGTGTCCCCATTTTTTGAAAATTGCCATGTGCCGTGTCCGTGTCCGTGCTTCATAGCCCTAAGAGTACTCCCAGTTTAGTCCTCATTGGATTGGGGTTTGCGAGGGGAAGATTGGGTACATACCTAACAAAATTCAAATTAACACAAGTAATTTCATCTGCAGATTTTTTAATGAACTTTAGGGTTCTAGCAAAAATTTATAGCAGTAAAACATTCTGTATTCATAGATGGTAGGTAGGGAAAAGAGATGTTCTAATCAATGCTATATCACCTTTCATCATCGAAAAATTTGCAGATACTGCAATAGTATTTTGCCATCAAGAGTTCATTGCAAGAAGGTGTTGTACAAATTGGCCCAACAGCCTGAATTTTCAGGCAGCGCATACACATCATTTCAGATGTAGTCTTCCTGCAAACAAATTGGCATAATATCATATGTAAAACTTCAAAATAAATAAATAAATAAAGCATGACGAACAGAAAATGTTACCTGTCCATTGAATGGTCACTGACTTTGTCATGGCAGAACCTGCAAGTAAATAACTTGCCACAGCAAGCAGCACGAAGTTTGCAGTTTCTTTTGTAGTGCTCACACCCAAACACACATTTCTCTGGATCACGAAAAGATGGAGAGCATCCAAGTAGATCTTCATCATTCGAAGCTTCGCCTATTCCTACTTGAGTTAACTTCTGCTGAGCAGCAATCCAGCGACTATCAAAAACAGTGAATAATTTGGAGTGAGTAGGATGTGCTATCATGAAAATAGTAGCAGAAAATCTATGAAGACGGTTATAACACCGGTAAACCTGGTCATAAGATTTTGAATTAGGTATGCTTTTCTTCTTGGATCAAGAGTTGAGTCCCGGGAAACCTTTCTTATCTCTGATTCAAGCTCGTTTTGATTCATCCAGAAAATATCTTTCCAGCCAGGCTTGAAAGTACTATCACTTTGGTCCAGGGCTTCATGGACATCAGTGCCTAGAACACGTAATTTAAGACATGAGAAAATGATCTGCAATGTGAAATTTCAAATTTCACAACTTGAGAAGTAAGAAGCAACAGTTTTCCATAAAGAATAGAGGTCAGCAGAAAAAGTACACAATCAACAGTACTAACAAAAGCATGGCACAAACCTTGTGATATACTATTCTCTGATGTTGCAATCTGTGAAGATGCAGATGAAGTTCCTTCCCACCATTCCTTGAGCCACTCACTGAACATTGTGTTTTTGGTAGCCTGCTTCCAGGTGTCCATCATTTTATTCTGCTCCTCCTGAGTAAGAGCAGATGTTACCCAGGGCAACATTGACTGTAGCACCTCTGCACCAGTGGTACCAATTATATGACCAACAATTTTGTCCTGCTCCTCCACAGAAAAATGTCTATCAAATAAAGGCCAGAGTTCAAGTTCTTCACGGAAAACATGCTGATCCAACGTGACTCTTATGGATTTGCACATGCCCTGAACCTTTGTGGCAAGCTCATTGTATTTTCCCAAACACTCATTACCGTCATAAGAACCAAAGTTCTCTCTACTTGAATCTCCACTCAAATTTGCATGCTTCAATTTTTCATGAAGCTGAGCAAGCTCAGAAAGTGCAGACGAAATATCTTCAAATAGTTCTTCTTCTTGCTTATGGTCTATAGTGTAAGAGTGGCTAACATTATGAAGAGTTTCTTTTGATTCTAATGCTGGGAACACTATGTCATCCTCTGCATTACTATGAGCCCTATATAAGCCCCATAACAAGCGAAATCTACCACTAAACTGCCTGAATAAAGTTTCATCACAATCACGAAGTTTTCCAGATTCAACATCCAGATACTCCAAATCTTTGCGGATAGCTTTATGAAATTTAAATATGTTATCAATGGGTCGAGTTGCATAGCCACTGTGAGTCAGGCTTATATCTGTTTCCCAGTTGAAAAGACTGGAGTTAAGGGAAGGAGCAGAAGGACCAAATGACAAGGAACGCAAAGATTTTGCAGCAGCAAGGGAACTCATTCCCAGATTATTGGTATTCACTCCTAACCCAGGAACACAACATGACTGATTACCACAAGATAATTTTTGCATATTTGCAGTTCCAGAAGGATTACAAGCATCACTTTCTTCCCATGACATTGAATTCCCACGCTTGAATGGCCTTCTGTGATCATCTGGCAGAACAAATGCAAGATTTTCCTCAGTGGATAAGGTGCAAGGACGAGATGGTTTATGAAAATTTCCTTTGGTTTCAGTTAGAACTTTTGCAGGACAACAACCAATTGCACTGGAAGACAAACAAACATCTGTTGGACGACCTTTGCATGCCCAACCTGAAAAAAGTGTAACCAGTGCAGTGTCCGATGCTGGAGCTGCATCAGATACCATGCATGGTTAGAAATGAGCAAAAGGATCACACACCTGCTGACCTACCTATTACCTATTGTCAATAAGTGATAATAGATTTAACAGAAGCAGAAGAAGGAAATAAATCAAACCTGCCATCTGCATATTGTGAAGGAAAGACCTTGCTTCTTCTTCACTAAGTGATCCAACCAACCAGGGTAAGACACACTCTATCAGCCTCAATGGCATCACACATAAGCTTTGGTACAGAAGTTCCCGCTGGCGTTTGGGGCTAAAATGCTTTTGCGCAAGTGGAAGAACCTACAAATGTAAGATGTCTTGTAAGGACAGCAAGTGGTGCTTAACTGCAAGTTTAAAATTGTTGTTTGTACCCCAAAAACAATGACAAACTGAGGCAGCATTTCACACAGATTAGATTTAAGGAACTGACGAAAACAGAAAATGCACATCTCCCTGCCCCTATGCAAGCTGAGCTTGCTTCCATATGCCATCTAGCAATCACTCAACTCTTACACTAACTTTTTAGGAAAGATTGTAAAACTAATCTATATTACACAGACTCGGGTGTGGGCATTGGGTGCAGATGCGTATCTAGGGGTTAGATACTTCAAAAGTAAAAATTGAAGATACGTGGATATGGATCCAAATTTAGATACGGGTACGGGGATATGGTAAATAGTTATTTTTTAAATATATTTATTATATAAAGATGAGTTAAATAGTTATTTCTAAATATATTTATTATTTTTATCTTATGTATTATTTTTATTGATAATATTTTTAATTTATTTATGTAATTTATCTTTTTATTTTTGATTGATATATATATATATATTATAAATAAAAAAATATAACAAATAAGGAATAATAAAATATGTTAAAATAAATAAAAAATAAAAGCTGAATGATTTATTTTATAGATTTTATTAGACTTTTTTATATTATATATGATTTAATTAGATCTATTATTATATAACAAATTATATTATTTATTATATTTATTATATGTTAAAAATGGGAGGGAGAGAGATAGAGAACACAAATCGACAAGAGAGAGAGAGAGAGAGAGAGAGAGAGAGAGAAGAGGAAGACGAAGACAAAAATGGCGAGGAGATGATAAAGAAGAGAAGAGAGAGAGAGAGAGAAGAGGAGATCGACACAGATGAAGACAAAGACAAGACGACACAGATCGACATAGATCTTCACCCTCCTGCTACCACTGGTCCACTGTAAGTTTCTCTCAACAACCCTTCTTTTTTCTCCTCTCATGTCAGCCGTGTCCGAGAAACCCATGCCGAATCTGACACATATCTCACACCCGCACCCGTGTCGTGTTGTGTCGACATAGGTACTCTGCCCTAAACCAGCGAGTCCATGTAACAGAGAAACTAATTGCATATCGCATAAATAACATCCTCACCTGAACTTCCTCATTATGGAAGTGCTTCTGTATGGTGTCCATTATGTGATCAGCATGTGAGCACAGCTTGGAATAAAATTCGGCAGAAGATGAGTTGGCTCCAGCACTTTCAATACTTTCTATCAAACATCTAAACTTGTCAAATTGACTTTCTTCTTCTGCATGCTCCTGGGCAAAGCAGAGTTCTGCATCTAAAGCAGGAAATATAACTTTGTCCTCAGCAACACTGCAGTCCCAGTGAAAAGAGAAACTTGTTACAAAAAATGCAAGGGCACATTAGGGAGCCAATACCATTGTGATTTCATGCATTTTTCTTACAATTGCTAGTCTTTGCTGTTTCATGGACAAAACAAATGCCAAAAACAAAATCGTGACGGTTTCAAAAAGGAGGATGGGATTAAAATATCCAACTTTTGGTCTTCATGAAGTAGATCATTCTTCACAGACCAAAAAATAAAAATAAAAAAGGTAGGCCATTTTTCATATATTAGGGCACAGGCTTCAATAAGATATCAATTCCTATATGAGAAAGCCGCGCATATTCCAACTAATGCAATATGTAAGCAAGGTAATCATTGTATTTAAAAAACAAAAATTATTGATGCTGAAAAAGGAACATCAAATGGGAAAATATTAACATAAACCACACCTGTGAAAGATACAAACTTCTGCAATAAATTGCAGCCTCTTATTGAATGCAGATAAATCAGAAAAATCTCCAGCCAATTGTATCCTCCTGGCTGCTTCAGCTATATCATTCAATTCTCTTTTTATAGCCTTATGCCAATGCAATATTTCATCTACTGGACGAGCCAGAGTGGACTCCTCAAGATTGCAATTTGGTTCCACACATTTTCTTTTACCAGTCCTGGAAGATTCACAGGCACAATGTGCTTTCATTGCTGAACTATTTAAGGTGATAGCATCAGAGTCTGGAGAACTTTGGTCCTTGGAATCTTCACAACTCTTATGTTTGTCATTAGTTTTCACCCCATCCATCCAGGTGAATATAACCTTAAATACAGAGAAAATAACGTCAGACAAAATAATATTTGACAAAGACTTTCCAAGCATATGGTGAGAATTAGAAAGACCCTCACCTGTTGAAGAAGCTTCTCTTCTGGGATTATTTTGCTCAAGCACTTGCGCATATCCTGGCATTCATCAGATGAAATAGAAGAAGAAAGCCATGGGAGGAACTCTGCCATCATACTTACAGGAATGCTGCACAGAAACTGCCATACTAATGATGCCTGCTCTTCAAATGAAAACTTCTCAATAAGCAAAGGGAAGACCTGCCAAATCCAAAGTTGTTCACTTAATTGGGAATTTTGAACTATGTGCCAATGATAAAAAAAATAAAAAAAATACTACGAGATACATGATTATAGTATAGTCCATGCCTATAATGTGCTTTATTCTATTTAATCCATTCATTTCCACTTTTTTCTTGGTTTGGTTGTTGGATGTCAGTAACTCAACAACCACCCTGCACAAGCAACAATTTGGCCAAAAGCCTTAAAATGTTTTGATTATATTTTTACCTTCGAATATATGATGCCCCATTTTGTTTAAGTGAATTGTCAACAGAGAACAATTCATTTAACATGGACGAATAAGCACATAATATTCAGTGTGATCCATATTCATAGATAAATTCATAATATAGAAGATGAAACATCCCTGTAGAAGTTTCAAGCACAGCATTATGTAGGAAACTTTTTCATTTTCTAAGTCACATAGGAATCTGTTCACTTCCTCCAATATTTAATTTAGTCTTCTGCTTTCAGTAAGAAACCAAAACGAATATAATTAGGTGACAAAGACGAGTTTGGTAAGATAAGAACAATGAAGAATCATTCTAAACATTACTAAGGAGGATAGCTACAAAATACGTCTAGTTACAGAAGGCTTTGTGGACCTAAACCCAAGTAGCACAACCAACCAACCTTCGACAGAACCTTGGGAACAAAAATAATGACCCCTCATTCTTACCAAAAATGACAATAAATTATAAAATAATGGCACCTAAGAGTTGATACAGTAGTCACTCATTTAGCCAAAAAAGCAGCTCTTTTGTTAGCTGAATCCAGAATCCAACTCTCATAGAGCATAGAAAAATCAGTTCTCTCTCCCATTAGATGAATACCCTACCAACCAAGGAGTGAGATTTCATCCATTGATATAACCCACCACAAACATGGGGTTGGTGGAGTCACCTTCAATCAAATAATGATGCAAATTCATAGAGCATTCTCCAAAACCCTACAAGGGAACTAATATCATGCCTTATTAGCGATGCTCTATCATTGGTTGAAAACACCATAGCAATTCTCTGTTAGTTAAGAAAACCAGAATGAACTAGACAACCACAAAATTAATTTACTGAAATATCATTGGACTTCTCAAATACACCATAGCAAAACTGTGAAAAATGTTTGCTAGTGGATGTATAGAAGAACTAATTCTAGCACAATTCCCACTGTATTATACTTACACTTGCAACAAAATGATATTTGATATGTTAAGCATCAAAGATGCCAAGCATGAGTTAATACTATCACAAACAAAATGGAAGACGGCCATCACAGGATGAAACGAAAGATTACCTGTTCCTCTTCCTTGGACATGTGCTGACTAATAGATGTTTGAAGAGCTCCGGTACAACAGGCTAGTTCTCTCCTATAGCTTTCTTCATTTTGCATATTTGAATTCAGGAGCGCAAACAACTGATCAAAAAGAACACTTTCTCCCTCATGCTCAAGGGAGTAAGTTTGTGCCACATTCTTCACACGTATATCAAGAGCTGGAAAGATGACCTGTGGTTCCAAAAGAACATACCATTAACTAATTCCATATACTTCTCAAGATTTATCACACAATTGTTGCAGGAAAACATCAGCTTTGACTACAAATCTACAAGGTAACTGTTTTGGATCCAAAGATTGGCACAGCAGATTATACATATTTCAAGAAAACATTATTTGTTTTTGGAGTGGAGTCGTAAAAATAGATACTCTCCACATTTCCATTCTTAGGCATCATTTCATATCACAAAATACAAGACATATTTTGGACTTTAACTATGAAGCCTTTAAACATTGTAAAGAGTACAAAACAATGTCACACATTGTGGTAAATTAAGTACTACTACTACTAGACAGTACACTGATGCAGGCATATTAAAGCAGTGATCATTTATCAAGGTAAACCAATTATTAGAAAAAACTAATTGTTTGGGCTAAAGAATCATTGAGCTTAGCAAGTACGAGTATGTAAAGCCCAGCTCGGCAGAACAGTGTCTTATGCTTGGCTTAAGCTAGGCAACCTTTATTCAAGCTAAGCCCAGCAAGTACTCACTACACTCAAAGCTAGTAACTCGGCTTAATTAACAAGGAAATATTTTCTCAATTTTTTTTTTTTAAAGATCTTTATTTAATTGTGACCCTTTGCCATATCCTTGTAGATGCAAAAAAATATTTATCCTAAGAACATATATGTCAAGAAAAAGGGATGATCAATGACAAGTATGACGCCAGTATGCAAATTGTATGCCTTCATTACTCCAATTTTATGCCATATTTCATAGGAAAAAAAAAAGAAGTTGATATTACTATATAGTCAGTAACAAACAGGCATTGAACCCAAGAGCAGAACCAAGTCAATGCACAGAATCAAACACCATGTGCACATGTAGGACCCACTATATTCAGAAAATAATGAGACCACCATTATTTTTGGAAAAGATGGGACCTACATGAACACATGATGCTTGCTGTGTGAATCCACAAAGGAGGAGAAAAAATCTTGTCCAATTATATATTAACAATATTACAAAATACAAACTCAATTCTAAGATATCAATCAAATAGCTCATTTTAGATAAATAGATATGGATATAACCTGAAAGGATTTGAACATGATGATCAAAGATGGAATTAGTATTGATATTCAAATGGAACTAAAATGGACAAATAATAAGAGTTTGCCTTTGATATTATGTAGTCAATCAGATGGAATTAGTATTGCTTCATCCTATTTGTGCATTCAATAAAGTTGTCTTAAACAACACACCATCAAAAATAAATAAATAATGAACTCGCACTCCTATCATACAAACCAAACATTTTTAAAAATAATAATAATAAACTACAGCAACTTCTGAATATTTTTTAGACAGCAGAATGCTATCATTTTTTTTTTATAATAAGATTTTATTTGAATAAATTTCAAGACTTAAAAAAGGTAAAGTTTGATTATCATCACGTTGCTATTATAAAATTTTAAGAATAAAAAAGACAATCTAAAAATTCTAATCAACATTGTATGACACATTGAAGTGGACAGATGTATCAATCTAAAAGAAGAAATGCCAAAGAGAGGGAAAATTTTGGTTTATCTCTTTGTCTTGACTCTTGGGATATTTATTTATTTTTTTCACTATCTTTTTTCGAGAACCGTCTAAACTTCCAACTAACAAGTTGAAATGATTTTTCATTATCTCAGTTAAAGTATCAGCCACCCATTGTTAGAGGCTTGCTACTTCAATTAGTCACCATGTTCTTCAAATGGATCTGTTAGCAATTAGCATTATGGCATTAAGATGAATGAGGAGAGGATTGATCATCTGTTTTTAAATTGCCCTATAGCTGTGGCAGTATGGTAGGTTGGCAGAGGATAACTTGATATTAGCTTCCTGTGCTTGGATCCTTTTCATTGATTATAATGGTTTTGGCTCAAACAAGAGAGCCTGAGTTCTTTAGGGTTGTGCAATTGGTAGTTGTGCTTTGGGTAATTTGATTGGAGAAAAATGCAAAAATATTTTAAGATAAATTTGAAGATGCTAAAAGGTTATAGGATGAGATATGTTATTTGTCTTCCTTTTTAGGCTTAAGTGACAACTCTTTTTCAAGGGTTCCTCTGTTTTTTATATTTAGGGATTTGAGAGTTGTATGTAATTTATTTATTTATTTATTTTCTCTTTTTAGAAGACCTCTAGTCCTCCTTGAATTTTGTTGTGTCTTTCTCTTTTGGGTAAATTACAAACACACCCCTTGAGGTTTAACAAAAACACAAACGGCCCCTTTCGGTTTGAAAAATTACAAATACCCTTTTAACAGGGTTAACACAAAATCAAAACAGCATACTTACCCTCTCATACCAAAAACCAAAATTATCTTACTATCCTCAAACCCTTCTCTCCTAAACCCAAACCCTTATCCATACATCCCTAGACACCATTTAGATAGGAACACAGTAAACCACCACAATTTTAATAGGATATCACAATGTTTTAAAAGGCTCTAGGCGTACCGAGGCGATAAGGTCTCCTATAGCGTAAACGCGAGGCGCGCGCCTCACCAAAGCGAGGCGCAAGTAGTAGAAGAAAAGCAAAATTATAAAATAGGCAAACTTTTCAACGTAACAAATATATATAGAATTCCAAAAATCATAAAGCAAGTTTCATAAGCATAACAGAGAAGAAAAAATAGAGAGATAACCTAGCGAAGGAGCAAGAGAAGAAAAAAAGAAGAGAAGAATAAAATAAGAAAAGAACAAGAGAAGAAAAATAAGGAAAAAACAGAGGCAGACCCATGAAGAGAACCCATTGAAGAAGAGAAGAAGAAAAGAATAAGAGAAGAAAAATAAATGAAGAAAAACAGAGAGGCAGAGAGATAACCCAACCAAGAGAACCCATCGAAAAGGAAGAGAAGAGAAGAGAAGAGAAGAGAAGAAGCTAAAGAAAAAGCCGAAATCGTGTCGTCTTCTTACTTTCTGATTGCTTTTTTTAATCTTCTCAACCTAGGATTTTTTTTAATCACTTTCTGCTCTCTTTTGACCACATTTGGTCATTTTATATTGAAGAATTTTGATTCCTTGTGGGTATGCCCACAAAAAAAGCATTTAATCAACAGTTGGAGTAGAAAAATAAGTAAAACCCATGAAGCCAGCGCCTCGCGCCTCGAAAAAAGGCCCTCCCCTCAGCGCACTTGTTACACCTTACGTATTGCGTCCCGCCTCAACCTATTTGAAGTGCAAGGTTGCGCTCGCGCCTTTTATAACACTGGGATATCATAAGTCTTTGAATACCCGTAATTATTTCAAAAGCAATCTAAGATGATAACAATTAATAAGTAACAGAAAAATCAAGGCTATAGTGATTGTGGTGGAGAACAAGGCTACACCAATTGGTCATAGAACACCATCGCCAATGCCATCGAACTAGGCACCAAAGTCACCCACCAACCTCACACCCAGTCATCCAATCCCACACCCTCTTCTACCCTCCCTCACCACCCCCAACCCCTTCCTTGCTAAACAACACCATGTCCCTACCCTCACTCGCCACATCCACCCCTCCCATGCCCTCTTTTGCCACACCAACCCTTTCTCCACCCTCCCCCACCTCAGATCTACCATTGAACCCCAAAATCAAAGAAAAATATAGAGATAATTTCTCAAAGAGAGAGAATTTCAAATATGCCATCTAAGTTAGTTAAGAGTTGTAACGATGAAGATGAGGGAAGGGAAAGGAATAATAGGAAGAGAGGGATTGTGCCATTGGTCTTGGGTTTCACAAAGAAAGAGATGCAGTACATTGAGGGTAAAATATGTTTTTTAGAAAATAAAACTGATTACATCACCAAAACCAGTTAGTTGACCAATCGGTTGACTAACGAAAGGGAGTATTTGTTATGTGATTTAAACCTCAAGACGTGAGATGCAATTTCCAGAACCTAAGGGAGTCAAATTTATTTTCAGTAAACCGCAGGGAATGTATTTGTAATTTATACTCCTCTTTCATATTCAATAAAATTTTCTTCTTGTAGATTAAAAACAATTAAAATTTTCAAGGTTTAGCCAAGGCTTAGCTCAAGACTCCACTACTCATTATATTTGGTCTGGTGGTACTACCACCTTAGAAGCACAAACACATAAAGGGTCATGTACCCATGACTTAAATTTTTTTGGAAATCGTCATACATTGTGTTGTTCGTGTCTGTGTCCATTAACCTATAATCACTTTTAGTCATTATAAGGGGGCTTCATAAGGGTATTAAAGTCCATAGTTTTATCTAAACAGTAGGAGAAAGTAATGATGAAATTCTTACTTTAAAAAACTAGTCAAGCTTTAGAGATTATTTGATCTTGACAAAATTTTGAACATATTGATCAGTTGAATGAATATTTAAGAGTTTCCTAATCTAAGAAGTCCAAAATAAAAGAGAGAGGAAGAAAAGAGTCAAGATTACTAATAAATAGGGAGATCCGGATGCTTTAATGCCTGAACAATTGGGTCCTTACCAACCCCCTCGGCTCCACATCTAGTAGAACCAAATTCAAATTAACTAGTTCACAGGTTTTGAGGTTCACAAATTAGACTAAGCTTAGCTTGGGCTTTGCTCATGTGCTGCTTGCATGACAAAGGAGCTTCAAAATAAAGATATGTTACTCTTCCCCTACCAAGCTATCAAAGTAAACCTAGAAATGTCGCCAAACACATTAGGAAGAACATGAGACACGCACATGCAAGAAAGATTCAACTCTTGAACCCTGCTCACAATTAGAATTACACTTTAATTTAACAATCACCACCATGCCAATGCAAACTTCTCCACAGAAAATTAATTTACAGCACATATAAGGTTCTATAATCAAGCATAGAAGATGAAATAAAAAAACACGAATAAAATGACTTACAAAACCCTAACGCTGTATTTGGTTGGGAGGTTTGGGAAGAGAAAGGGAAAATGTATGTGAAACGTAAGAATATTTTATTCGTATTCCACCTCCCTTTTCTCTTTCTATTTCCAAATCCATTCCAAAATCCCTCAACTAAAAGCAGCATAAATTCCTCAGAATAATCAGATTAAACAAATAAACAGAAGCCAAATTCAATTGCTTTACACTGTGTTTTTGGTTATGGCTAGGAGATTTGGAGAGGGATTTGGGAAAAAAAAAAAAAAGGTGTGAAATTAGATGAAATATAAATATATTTTATTCACATTTTCCCTGCCTATTCCATTTCTCTTTTCAAATCGCTCCTCCAATCCACTAACCAAACACAGCATTAAAGTAATAGAACGAACAATTAACCTTTTAACACCATAAAACTCAAAATCAAGACCTAGGTATGTCCAAATTCAAAATTTTCTCAATTAATTGGTAAACAAACCTCGTCCTCTGCATTGCAGTGGTGCTTATAGATTGACCGAAAGAAGTGATACTGTTCCAACAGAGGATTCAAGTCACCCTCCTGATCGGAGACAAAGGCCATGGCGGCGCGGTGGAGGCCATCGAGCTCGGTCCGAATGGCTTTGTGGAAGAACAAAAAAATCAAAATTGGCGACCTAAGAGACGAGTTCTTGGCACAGGACTTGTTGGACTGATCGACCTGGTTCACAGGACCCGCCATTAACGCTATGTGTTGAAGACCCGTCAATGGTGTCGCCATTATATATCAAAATGCTCGAAAAAGAGAGAGGATCAGATTGTGGTTGTAGATTCAGATTTCACAACGCCTAAATGACTCCGAATTCGCCAGATTTCATCTCTATGTCTCTCCCCTCTCTCTCCTCTCTCTCTCTCTCTCTCTCTATACATATAGTTCCCTATTATAGTGTCTCTTGCTTTTCAGAGACAATGGACGTAGCAAAAGCACACTTTTTCTTTGCTTCTTTTTTTCTTTCTTTTTTTGCCTCCGGCTCTCTCTTTGTTCTCGGTTTTCTCTCTCTATGAATCTAAACGAAAGAGCGGACAAGACACGAGCAAAGTTGTTGAGTGCGAGTCGATAAGGAAAATCCTAGGATAAATTTACAATAATAATTAAAAAGTAAAAATATTACTAAAAAAATCAGAAAGTTAAAAAATTATAAGAAATTAAATTTTTTATTTTTTTTCTATTTTTTATTAATTTTGTTTGACTTCATTCCCAATATATTATTTTTTTCACTTCATATTTTAATCAAAAAGTTAAAAAATTATTTAAATAGTCTATTCCTAAACCAATACATTAATTAGTTTTGAAATTTAAAAAAAAAATGGTTAATTACACTCATATCCCTTAACTATTAGCGAATATTACTTTTATTTTTCATTTATGAACCTCTTTATGTTGGCTAGGATTGTAACTCGGATTGATTTGGTTGATTGTTTGTTTAACTCCAATTTGAGTTATGTTCAAATTGTCTGAATTATCCTTAACATTATTTTTTTTAAGTTGATTAAGTTGTTAAAATTACCCTATTAATTTCTCCATCTTTTTTTTTTTTTTTTTTGGTTGTAAAATCATTAATAACATCAAAACTAGTAATTACTATAAGGAAGGAATATGGATAGACAAGATATGAGAATTGAACAATCAGTGGGCCACGGTAGTAATTTTTGTCATATTTTAGCGAGAACAAAAAATAGTAAGATTTTGTATTGTGCTACATGTGTACATAACATATAGTGAATATGATCTAAAGATCCAAATTATTTTAACACTATTCAACAAATAATAATTTATATATATTGGGTTTCGGGTGGGCCTATTTGGTAATCATTTCGTTTTCAATTTTTAGTTTATATGTATAAAAATTTTAAAAACTGTCATAAAAACTTGTTTAATAATTTTTTTGGTTTATAAATAGCTGTCTCTGTTCATAAATTTAAGGAAAAAACGTAAACTCAAAAAATGAGTTTAGGTTGATTTTTAAACAAAAATTAAAAATTTGACTAACAATTATTTTTTTTTCAATTAATTTTTTTTAATTATTTTTTTTCAATTATAATGTGCATAATCCCATTGTCATAAATAATAAAAAATAAATATAAATATTTTATGCCTTAACAAACATATTTTTTCTTTTATGTTTTTAAAATTTTTCAAACAATTTGTTCAAACGAAACGCGTTTATAGTTTATGTTTTTTCTAAAAATAAATAAAAACCAGTTTATAAAATTTTTATAAATATAAACAAAAAACGTAAACGTTACCAAACGCTACCTTAATGTGTTTACTCAAGTTCGGCTTAAATTTAATTTGGACTTATAGATTTGTACTCAAGTCCATACCAAATTCAAAATATATTGTCCAAATACTAAAAAAAATCAAGTTGTTAAGGTTAAGCCCACTCAAATTACACATCTAATATTATATAAATAAACTTTTTTTTTAAAAAAAAATTGAAATTGGTACAAATACACCATTTATAAAAGTGATCTAAAAATGTTGAAATAATACATTTCCTTAATTATAAAAATACATCTCTTTTAGAGAAAGTTTGAGGTGACTATTGTCTTGCCTTTTGGACCCATTTAAATGATTCAACCCTCCTTTGGCATCATGTTTTTTTTGAGGTTGGGAGCTAATTTAACTAAAGAAAGATAAAATATGTTAAAAAATTAATAAGATAAAATGTCACATCTAAATCATAAATCACTGTTCCTATCACAAAAGTAAAAACAAAAAACCCAACCCAAGCGAACTTTTTGTCTCCAAACCAAAAAAGCCAACCCATTTTCCAAACGAAACCTCAAATCATCCACATTTTATACTTCAAATTATACTTACTTACCATTCATTTTTTAGATACAAAAGTGATTTGATAAAAGTACTACTGATATCAAAGTAACTTGATTTTTTTACAGGTATATTTTACTCAATATACTTTAAAAAGTAAATGGTTTTGATCATCTAAATGGGTCGTGAAATAGGCCCAAAAGTTGCACAACAACGGCTGTTGCACATTATGACCCAAAAGCTGCACAACAATGGCGGCTACGCATAATGCACAACAGCCGCCCAAATCATTTTAAAGGTGGTTTAAAAAGAAGTGGGAGTAATACATTTTTATGGTTAAAGATGATAAATTGTACAGATTCATAGATGAGAGAAGTGAGTTATTCACAAATAATTGAAAAAGGTCTTGATGTAATTAATCCAAAGAAAAATACAATAAATTATATAAATTAGGTATAACTGAATTGTATCATCTCATTTAATAAAACTAAAGCAATTAAATTAATAAAGATGGTGTAAAGAAACAAAAATAAATAAGACAAATTATATATTTCTAAAACTATTTTTAAATCCATATGACTAATGAATTATATATGAAAAGAGCGTGAATATTATATGAATTAAAATCTTAAGGCAATCTAATTGTGATAAACTTGTGAGCTCAATGTATTTTTTTTTTTTTAATTTCAAGAAAATCAATATAAATTCTCCTTTTTCTAATGCCATATCAACTTGTGGGTTCAATGTATTTTGAGTCCCACTGTTTTAAAAATAAATATTGATTAAATGAATTTTGATTGTTTTTAAAAAAAATTAATTACATAATTTTTAATATGAAATTTTTTTTTATTAAAAAAATTGTAAATAAATCATTTTCCTAGTGAATTAGGTTTTTTGAGACAAAAGTGGGGACGTTTCCTTTTAATTTTGCATCTCACTACTAGTTAGTTAGATGTTTAATTTTGTCTATCTACGGATCTTTTGTATTTGATTTCATACGTAGGTGGGGATATTCAAATCATTAACCTTCTAGTGAGCAATAAGAGTTATGGCCAATCAAATTACTCTCATTGGTTACACATCCTTTGTATTTGTCTAATGTATTTCTTATGGTTATTAATTTTATTGTATATTTATGATTATGTGAATAGCATCTTTGGATTGCGACCGTCTACGCTGCCTTATTTCCTTGCAGTCACGACTGCTGCTAATCTCGCATCCTCTCCAGTTCATGAACTTCGGTGTTGTCTTCTTTTCATCAGGTATCGACCATCGATGCTAACACCTCCTCATCGAATCATAACTGCCAATAAAGGGTTGAGGTATTTTTGTATGATAGTTCGGAGATGGCTGATTGATAAGGCTAAGAGTTGAGAGTAGTTAGGAATTTGAATTTGAGAGAGATAGAGATAGGAGAAGAAAAAAGAGTGAGGAAAGATGTTTAGGGTTTACAATGGTGGGTGACAACATTATAGTGAGCTACAGTTGAAGTCATGACGTGGCAGGTTCATGCTAGGGGACGTTAGGAGTAGGGATGTAAATTTGATCCGACTAGTCTCAGGCTCAAGTCAACCCAATCTATGCTTGCTTGGGTTTCAGCCAAAATCAGACCAATCCTGCCTAGTTTCCAAAAATGTAGACCCAAACCCAAGGGTATTCGGGTCATTTTCGGGTATGGGCATGAGCCAAAGTTTTGGCTTGGTTTTGGCTTGGCTTGACTTGACCTTTTTTTTTCACCATTTTTTTTTATTTTGTTGTTGTAGGTGATCGTTGGGCCTCGAGTCAAGCCTTTGGTTGAGCCTCGAGCCAGATCGGGCCTAGAAATGTATGGCACAGACCTGAGCTCGAGGGTATCATCGAAGTAGCATCGGAGAGCCACAAATGGAGATTGAAGCATGTCGAAGGAGGGGGCGCCAATGGAGTAGTGTTGGAAGGCTACACTTTAGTGCTGCAGAAAGAGAGAGAATCAGAGGGAAGAAGTGGGGGAGGAGAGGGCAAATAGTCGAACTTTTTTTTTTCAATTATTTTATTTTTTAAATTTGTTTTTAAAAATTGTTAAAAGAATAATGAGGGGCAAAATTGGCATATTGGTTGATTTTGGTCCCACTATTTTATACTTGATTTATTTTCAATTTTTTTTTTTTAAAAAAAACACCACTTAAAATTGCAAAAATTAATGGCGTAATTTAACCAAAAAGTAAATTTAATTAGGCCGGAAATTTGGATGCACGTGCAAAAGTTTGTAGGTATGGGGAAGGCAGGGCGAGAACGCAAGCAACGGACACAAGGGGTGTGGCAAATGACAGGTGGGCATGTGTTATATTCGTGGCCTCACGAGTTCGTTGGTTTCCTTAGGTCTTGGAGCTTCCATCCCCACCACATTTGCTCATCGATTCCAGACCATGATGAACAACTATTTGGTGATTCTCAACAAATTAATGTGATCCTTCAATTTAATATTATTAATTGAAAATATGGTATTAAGTACTTTTTATTAACATCTTAAAAAATATCAAAATAATAAATAGTGTAAAGTAATGTTCCAAAATCACAAAATAATCTCTTAAAAATGACGGTTCTCGTTCGTTAACTGGTAGGTTGCATCATTTAGACAAAACCACTTATATTTGGTTTCACAATTTTTAAAAATAGTTTTTATTTTTTTTAAATAATATTTTTTAATATTTTTATTTTTTAAATTCACTTAATTTAGATACACTTAAAAATATAAAATTTGTGAAAAAAATCTTATAAAAATTCAATATATACAAAAAAAATACAAGAATTAGTTCATTTTCATATTTATTTATTTATTAAATTCTTTTTAATTTTCTTCACAAATATTTTAATTTTTAAGTATATTTAGCTTATATGCATCTATAAAAAAAGAAGAAGAAGAGAGAATTGACTAAAATATGAAAAAAAAAGCTCACTAAAGACAACAAAATACAAAAATAATAAAACTCAAAATTTGTTTTTAAAAAATCAGAAGTGTCCAAAATATTATATAAGATTAAAATATAATAATTTACAAATTAAAAATAATGTGAGATGATACTTCAAAATAATAATAAATTATATTCATATAGTTTTTTAGTTTAATATTTGGTACAAATCTGACACATTATCTAGTCCCATACAGATTTTGTGTTTAATTTTTTTATGAGTCTCACTGTTGATAGTCTAAGGAGGGGAAATTATTTACTAATCCCGGAACATCACGTGACTATACTTCAAGTCAATCACTAATTACTTAGCTCATGTTGTTTCCTCATCCCCAACATAAATCGTGAGTCTCTACTTCTCTTTACCAATCAAAATCTTATGGAGCACCACATATCAATTCTCCGGAAATATTGAATAATCACCCGTCTAAGGGTTGTCAATAAGAAGTGCATATTGTCAAACTATTAAATTTCAATACAGTTTTCATATATTTCAAAATATTTCTACATATTTTAATAACTTAAGGATTGTTCTAGATGTTTAATTTTGTCTATCTACGTATCTTTTGTATTTGATTTCGTACGTAGGTGGAATATTCGAATCATCGACACCTTCTAGTGAGCAATAAGAGTTATTGCCAATCAAACTATCAAACTACTCTCGTTGGTCACACATCCTTTGTATTTTTCTAATATATTTCTAATGGTTATTAATTTTATTGTATATTTATGATTATGTGAATAGCATCTTTGGATTGCGACCGTCTACGTTGCCTCATTTCCTTGCAATCACGATTGTTGCTGATCTCACATCCTCTCAGTTCGTGAACTTCGTTGTTGTCTTTTTCTCATCAGATATCAATCGTTGATGCTAGCACTTCCTTATCGAATCATAACCGCCAATTAAGGATTTTGAGGTATTTTTGTATGATGGTTCGAAGATGGCTGATTGATAAGGCTAAGAGTTGAGAGTAGTTAGGAATTTGAATTTGAGAGAGATAGAGATAGGAGAAGAAAAGAGAGTGAGGAAAGATGTTTAGGGTTTACAATGGTGGGTGACAACATCGTAGTGAGCTACAGTTGAAGTCATGATGCGGCAGGTGATCCAACTGGTCTTAGGCTCAAGTCAGCCCAATCCATGCCTGCTCGGGTTCTAGCCAAAATCGGACTGGGCCAACCTAGTTTCCAAAAATTTAGGCCTAAACCTAGAGGTATTTAGGTCATTTTCAGGCATGGGCATGGGCCAGAGTTTGGGCTTGGGCTTGGGTTTGGCTGGCTTGACTTGACTTTGTTTTTTCACCATTTTTTTTTTATTTTGCTGTTGTAGGTGATCATTGGGCCTCGAGTCAAGCCTTTGGTCGAGCCTTGAGCCGAATTGGGCCTAGAAATGTATGGCACAGACCCGAGCTCAAGAGTATCATTGAAGTAGCATCGGAGAGCCACAATGGAGATTGAAGCATGTCGAAAGAGGGGGCACCAATGGAGTAGCGCTGGAAGGCTATGCTTTAGTGCTGCAAAAAGAGAGAGAATCAGAGAGAGGAAGTGGGGCAGGAGAGGGCAAATAGTCAAACTTTTTTTTTCAAGTATTTTATTTTCTATATTTGTTTTTAAAAATTGTTAAAAGAATAATGAGGGGCAAAATTGGCATATTGGTTGATTTTGGTCCCACTATTTTATACTTGATGTATTTTCAAAATTTTCTTTTTTAAAAAAACACCACTTAAAATTACAAAAATTAATGGTGTAATTTAACCAACGTATATTTAATTAGGCCGGAAATTTGGATGCATGTGTCAAAGTTAATAGGAGTGGGGAAGGCAGGGTGAGAACGCAAGCAACGGACACAAGGGGTGTGGTAAATGACAGGTGGGCATGTGTTATATTCGTCGCCTCGCGAGTTCATTGGTTTCCTTAGGTCTTGGAGCTTCCATCCCCACCACATTTGCTCATTGATTCCACACCATGATGAACAAGTATTTGGTGATTCTCAACAAATTAATGTGATCCTTTATGCTGTGTTTGGAAGAGGGATTTGAGGAGGGATTTGGAAAGGGAAATGGAAAGGGTAGGTGAAATGTAAAAAAAATATAACTACATTTCACATAGTTTCACACACCTTTTCCAAATCCCTTTCTAAATCCCTTCTCAAATCCCCCAACCAAACACAATGTAATATTTATTAATTAAAAATATGGGAGAAGTACTTTTTATTAACATTTTAAAAAATAATAAAAAAATATAAAATAATAAATAGTATAAAGTAATGTTCCAAAATCACAAAATAATCTCTTAAAATAAAAATGACGGTTCTAGTTCGTAATGCATCATTTGGACAAGACCACTTGGATTTGGTTTCACAAATTTTAAAAATAGTTTTTATGTGTTTTTTTAAAAAAAATTACTTTTTAAATTCACTTAATTTAGATACACTTAAAAATATAAAATTTGTGAAAAAAATCTTTTAAAAATTCAATATATACAAAAAAAAATACAAGAATTAGTACATTTTCATATTTTTTTTATTTATTAAATTCTTTTTAATTTTCTTCAAAAATATTTTAATTTTTAAGTATATTTAGCTTATATGCATCTATATATAAAATAAAAAAAAGTGCATCTATATATAAAATAAAAAAAAGAATTGACTAAAATATGAAAAAAAAAGAAGAAAAAGTTCACTAAAGACTAGGGGTGTACACGGTCCGGATTGGTTCAGTTCTGTGAAAATCCAAGAACCGAACCGATCCTAACTGTTTTGTGATTTTGAGAACCAGACCAGACCGTTACACTTCTAAAACCGGACTAGAACCAAACCGAAAAAAAGGTTCGGTTTCGGTTTGGTTTACGGTTCCAAAAATTTCTATTTACAAGAATAAATTGTTAATATTAGCAAAATAATTACTCAAACTAATTACATTTAACTCATGATAAAAACTAATAATATTAAGGCATTACTTAATATTATATATCTATACCATCCTAATATCATTAAAATTATAAAAAACCAATTAATAAAAAAAATATTATATATATATATATATATCTTTTAAAATTTAGTTCGGTTCGGTTCGGTTCGGTTCGAACCGCGATTTTTTCATAAAATCCATTAACTGAACCGTTTTTACAATTCTCATATTTCTTAATCCGAAACCGAACCAATTCTTAATAGAACTGAACCAAACCGTACGATTCGGTCTGGTTCGGTCCGGATTACCGATTTGAATGGATTTTTGAACAGCCCTACTAAAGACAATGAAATACAAAAATAATAAACTCAAAAACTGTTTTTAAAAAATCAAAAGTGTCCAAAATATTATATAAGATTAAAATATAATAATTTACAAATTAAAATAAATGTGAGATGATAATTCAAAATAACAATAAATTATATTCATTCAGTTTTTTAGTTTAATATTTGGTACAAATCTGATACATTATCTAGTCCCATACAGATTTGTGTTTAATTTTTTTATGAGTCTCACTCACTGTTGATAGTCTAAGGGTTGTCAATAAGAAGTGCACATTGTCCACATATTAAATTTTAATACAGTTTTCATATATCTCAAAATATTTCAACATATTTTTATACATATTTTAATAACTTAAGGATTGTTTTAGCATTTTTCTTTTTTATTTATATTTATTAAGGGGATTGACAGTCTACAATAAAAGAAAATGAAAATACATGAGACTTTTAACATATTACTCATAAATTTATCCAAGAACGTAGACTATTACTTGTCAGTTGTTGATTAGTTTAAAAATTAACCAATTAAGATCTAACTCCATTAGTGTGAGTAAATTTGGGAGTAAATTTTTTTTAGATCTTTAGCATTACTCTTTAGTTTACTCTTTTTAGATCTTTAGCATTACTCTTTAGAGAAGGTCAAAAAAATTAATTTAGGAGTACAATTTTTATAGATCTTTAGCATTACTCTTTAGAGAAGGTCAAAAAAAATTAGAATCTCAATACAATGTTTACACATCTCAAAATATTTGAATACATTTCAACACACTCTCTACCCATCATCTAAGATTATTGACTCGTTAGCATGTTTTTATTATGAAATAATTATCATAAACAAATCATTGCATAACCAAAAATAAAAAATAAAACTATAAGATAAAAATTTGAAAACATATTTAAATTTAAAATGTTTAATAATAAAATTAAACATTTAAAATCGAATATATTTAATTTCACAGCTATATTTGAAAACCCACTTACCACTTAAATTTAAAAATTAATTTTAAAAAATCATAATGTTAAATACAATCTCCTGAGTTTGCCTAGTTTGGCAACAACTTATATATCATTTTTTACTTATTTTTTTATCTTTATTAAATACAATCTTTTACTATTTGGATGCATATCTAGACTACACAACTCTAAAATTATTTTTTAAAAAATAAAGACAAAATTGAAAAATTATCTACGAAAGATAAAAAATGAGGGATTTTCTTAATTAAAAAAAAGGGTATATTTTAACTTTAGTGAAATATTTTAGTGTTTATTGTTATCAAACTAATTTCTTTTCTTTTTTATTTTTTTAAATGAGTTATGCAAGAGTAGCCATCACGATTTAGATCTATCCATGGGCATTTTTACACACTACATACAAACAAATCCATTCATCAAATTAAGAAAAATAGGATTTAAAATACAATTTGCTTCTCTTATAAAGGACAATATTAATCTTAAAAGCAATATCTGAAATTTAAATTTGTTCACACATCCTAAGAGTATGTGATCAAAATACAAAATCTTATTGGTCTAAATTTATAGGATTCATATTCAAAAAGAGTAATGGCCCTGTTCAAAATTGTGAAATTCATTGTTTTGAACCAATCAAATGTTGGAACAATCTTCTGTGTAAATAAAATAAACTGAAATTAATTCAAACAAAATAAAATAAAACTTACAGAAATTATTTTAACTAAAATTTTAGTCAACTCTGATTCTGAATCTGATCACACAAATCCTGATAAACTTATTTTTGATAATAGATCCCAAGCTACTAACCTTGAAGATAAAAGATTAAATTTACTTAATAAAATTTTTATGCAAAAATGGTATTCACGAATTAAAATCATAGTTGAAGACTTTGAATTAGATTTGGTTGCATTAATTGATACTGGTGCGGATTTAAATTGTATTCAAGAGGGATTACTTCCTACTAAATATTATCACAAATGTCAAGAGAAATTAACCTCTGCTAATGGTAGTAAAATGCATATTAAATATAAATTACCTAAAGTACATGTTTGCCAAAATAATATTTGTTTTAAAACCACATTTGTTTTAGTTAAAAATATGACTGATCGAATAATTTTAGGAACACCCTTCATTTCATTATTATATCCATTCACCACTTCCACTGAAGGAATTACTACTCATGTTTTAGGACATCCTGTCACATTTAAATTCTTATTTCCACCTGAACCATTAGAATTAAATCAATTACAAGATTGTTCTATTACTCATACTATTAATCGATTAACTCGACATATTAATTTTCTTAAAGACGAAATTAATTACAAAAGAATTGATCAACAATTAACTGATCCTGTTCTTATCTCTCAAATTAATGATTTTAAATTAAAACTTGAAACCACTGTTTGCTCATCTTTACCTACTGCATTTTGGCATAGGAAAAAACATGTAGTTACATTACCATATATTAAAGGTTTTAATGAAAAACAAATTCCTACTAAATCCCGACCTATTCAAATGAATCATGACTTATTAGAAATGTGTAAAAAAGAAATTAATGAATTATTAAAAAATCGAATAATTAGTCCAAGTAAATCACCATGGTCTTGTCCTGCTTTTTATGTTAATAAAAATGCTGAATTAGAACGAGGTGTTCCTCGCTTAGTTATTAATTATAAACCATTAAATGCTGTTCTTGAATGGATTCGCTATCCTATTCCTAATAAAAAAGATTTAATTAAAAGACTTAATCAAGCTGTTATTTTCAGTAAATTTGATTTGAAAAGTGGTTTTTGGCAAATCCAAATTCACCCTAAAGATAGATATAAAACTGCATTTAATACCCCTTTTGGGCAATATGAATGGAATGTTATGCCATTTGGTTTAAAAAATGCTCCTAGTGAATTTCAACACATAATGAATGACATATTTAATCCCTTTAGTCATTTTTCTATTGTTTACATTGATGACATATTAATTTTTTCTAACTCACTTAGTGCACATTGGAAACATTTAACTGCATTCTTTTATACAATTAAAAGTCATGGTCTCGTCATATCTGCTCCTAAAATTAAACTATTTCAAACTAAAGTTAGATTTTTAGGATATGATATTCATCATAATACTATTCTTCCTATTAGTCGCTCTATTGAATTTGCGTCTAAGTTTCCTGATGAAATTCTTGATAAAACTCAATTACAACGGTTCCTAGGTTCCCTCAATTACATTGCTGACTTCTATCAAGACCTTAGGAAAATCTGTCAACCTCTGTTTGATCGGTTAAAAGATAATCCTCCTCCTTGGTCTTCTGCTCATACTGCTGTTGTTCAACAGGTCAAACAATATGTTAAGTCCCTTCCTTGTCTTGGCATTCCTACTGAGAACTCATACAAAATTATTCAAACTGATGCTTCTGATATTGGTTATGGTGGCATTCTTCTTCAGAAAGTCACTCCTCACTCACCTGAACAAATTGTTCGTTATTATTCTGGTGTCTGGAATAAAGCACAATTAAATTATAGTACTATTAAAAAAGAAATTTTATCTACTGTTTTATGTATTCAAAAATTTCAAGATGATATTCTCAATCAAAAATTTTTACTTCGCGTTGATTGTAAATCTGCTAAATATGTTTTAGAAAAAGATGTTCAAAATCTTGCCAGCAAACAAATCTTTGCTCGTTGGCAATCTATTTTAAGTATTTTTGATTTTGACATTACTTACATACCTGGTTGTCAAAATTCCCTTCCTGATTTTCTTACCCGGGAATTTTTACAAGGGGGTAAGGGATGAGTGCTACTCCACATATTTCCTATGTTAAAACCCAAATTACCCATTACCAAACCCTGATCAAACAAGTTAACCGCCGTATTAATCGCCTTAAATCAGCCAGACCAACCACTAAAAGAGCCCAGTACATCAATCACCATCAGTTACAAGCTCGCCGTGTTTTACGCCACAATTACTACAATGATTTACATTATTACCAGAATTATTTAGATCTTCTTTCTGGTTGCTAATCCTTGTTTCTTATTCAACAGATGTCTCGCCCAAGGCCTCCTTCAAAGGCTTTGGTTCCCTCTTCCAGTAAACCAAATCAACTCATAGTTCCTCCTCCTTTGGAGTCAATCAGACCATCCCAATCCATTGATTTGATTAACCGTTATCATACCCTTGGTTCTATTCACCGTCCTGATTATTCATCTGCATTGGCTAATGATCCTTTTGCCTCAAGCCAATCAGTTTCAGTTACTCCACTCCCAATTAACCAAGTTCGACCCTCTCGAACTGAGTACACCAGGTCACATGTTACCAATCTGTTCTACAAAGAACCTAGTCACTCTAGAAGTCACACAATTAATGAAATTGCTCAATTTCATTTTGGCTCTGGATGTCATTTCATTTCTTCACCTCCAGAGAAAAACCTTTCTTATTACAAAGACATTTTGCTCAATCATCATTCCATCTTAATTAAGCCAATTCAGGATCGAGTATATGCTTACAAGATCCTATACCATTCACTTTACATTCACAACATTGTCTCTCTTGCAGAATGGGGCAATCCTAATCTGCTCCGAGATCTTCCTGGTCATTCTATTCAATATAATTACCATGATTATGTTGATGCCTGGTTCAAATTGTTCTTATACCAGAATGAGTCATTTAGTCACTCTTGGTTCATTTCTTTTGACCAAAAATTCAAATCCGAGTTCCCAACTTGGTTTGTGCGATGGTGGACCCATTATGGCGCCATTTCAGATATTCTCCCCGGTTCACTCAATGAATCCATTGCCTATTTTGCTGCTGTTTACCCATTTTCTGCTCATCAAAAACAATTTCCTATTTTGCTCACTTTTATGTCCAAATACAAAATTCCATGGATATTCAAATGGCACTATGGGATTGATGATAATATAATTATTCGCCAACATTCAGTCAAATGGTGGGCTAAATTCAATGTGCCCCGCATTATTGAAATTGTTTATGAAGAATTTCCTCCTGATTCTTGTGCTCCAACTCCTGCAATAGTCAAAGCCCAGCAGATTCCAACTGCTTCAATCAGCCCAGGAAGTCAGCCCAGTCTTCCTCCAGTCAATCTTGGAAGCCCCTCATCTAGTGGCTCCAAGCCCAAATCATCTACATTCAAATCCAAGGGAAAGTCCAAAGTTCCAGTGATTCCGGACCAGCCCAAGGATCATTCCAAGCCCAAGTCAAAATCCAAATCAAAGGATAAGCCCATTTTACCTCCTACTCAGCCCATTGTTCAACCTGGATCCACCAGTGATCAGCTGCTCCAGATGGCCCGTCTCCTGGTAGATCAAGCCCAAGCCCATTTCAAGAATGAGCAAGCTCCTGCACCGGCCCAATCATCCAGTTCAAAAGAAAGTTCAGCCAATTCAGATAGTTCAGAAGGATCAACTAATCAGCCCGATCAACCTGAGTTTCAAGATGCTCAGGACCCATTTGCATAAAAAATCAACATAGGATTCTTTATAAATGCAAAATTGACTTCAATCAATACTCTCTTGAGAAAAGCTGTCAATTTGTATTTATTCTGATTCCTTTATTCACATGCTGCATAGTTCGCCCTTTATTCACATGCGGCATAGTTCGCCCACTCAACTTTTGTTAAAGCTGCTAACTGTTCAATCAATCAGCCGAAAGCAACCGACAGCTCTGCTCAGTCTTCAATGCTGCCAGCTGCTTTCATCATTCAGCCAGTTCACATGCTGCATAGTTAATTGCTTTCATCATTCAGCTAGTTCACATGCTGTATAGTTAATTTATTTTCTATATAATTGTAATCAGTTGTAGTCACTCGGCAGATTCCAATTTCCTTCAACCTTTAGTTTGTAAGAAAAAGAGTGCCCTGCTGAGTGAGATTTACCTTAGTCTGTTTCCCTATTCAGGATCCTTGCAGATTACAATTACAATTGTAAGTGCAAGTTATTTTCTGCCTCTTAAATGAATTTTCAATAATTTTATATTTTGGTTTATGGTTTATGCATTATTCCAAGTCTGTGTTTAAATTAGTTCATGTTTGATTTCGTAATCCATCTCTCTTCATGTATGTGCTGCTTCCGCGGTCATGGTATCCTGAAATTTTTGAATACATAAAACATGAACTAATTTAAACAAAATAAAATAAAACTTACAGAAATTATTTTGTTGAACCGAATCAATAATTAAAGACCAAGTCGAGTGTGTGACACTCTGTCCTTAAGACAGATTCACCCCGCTACGGTACTTACGGATGAGTGGCGTCTATCTCCCAGGATACAATGATCTTAACCAATTTGTAGTAGCACTCCAAAACAAATTGTTCGGCGAACCAAACCTGTGTTCTAACTCTCTGAATATTTATTCTTAAATCTAAAATGAAGAATAATGCACTAAAAGAAAATTTGGACAGCAAAAAGACAAAATTTGAGACTTTTTTTTTCATCCCCAAGACTGTTGGAAATACCATGTATTTATAGGCAACTACAATAGACCCGAATAGGTGCAATATGGAAATGAACAGGTGCCCAACTGTTTTGAACAGATTTGATTCAAATGAACAGGTGCACTTCTTAAGTCAAACAATTTTGACTGTTGTTGAGACCAAATTTTCAAACAAATTAAAAAATGATCCGTTGGTTGTAACAGTTTCAAAACTATTGGAATGCTTTTATTAAACTATTTAAATAGTTTAATCAATTTTAGGAAACCACTTAAGGAAACCAAAAATAAATTTATTTAAAATTAGATTCCCACAATAATTTTTATTGAAAAAATTCAAACGAATTTTGTCTAAAAAATTAATGTTAAACCCGAAAACGACGTTAACTTTCCATTCACTCATAAATGGTTTTGACGTTCCGTCTTCACTGTGTGACTTGCCACGCGGCAAGGAACACATCACCTTTTCGGACCCACTCCAAAAGACGTTTGGGGTCCACTCAATTTTGGCCTCAAAGTTGGCCCAAAATAAGCCATATAAAGCACCATATTTTCAACAATCCCCCACATGAATGGAATTTGATGGAGAGAAAATGCAACAATATGATCTAAATACAAAGAGTACAGAAATTGGAAATATTATGCAAATGATAGGTAGCTTTTGGCTTTGAACATTCCCTTGTGAGACACTATCGGATTTATTAGCTAACCAGTAAACCTGATGTCTTGAACTGTTCAGCCGTTTGTGTAAACCAAGACAATAGAACTCACACAGTATATCCCCAGACACAGTTTAGTTCTCACTATTGTATTCATTTTGGCCCTGAACAACCTGGTCTTTCATGAGTGCTCTAGAGAATTGTAGCCCTTCACAAATCTCATAGAACCGGCCCAGTTCACACTCATATAGGTGATTCTTATGAAGAGTATCCTGCCATACTCCACTAGGTGTACCTAGATATAAGAATCATTAAAATTTTACTTAACCTCAAACACTGCAGACATCACTATTTTATCAAAGAAATGGGTAGGAGTTAGACTCCCCAGTGATTCTTCTAAGTTATTCACAACTCGGTTGTCCCTTTGAACCTAGATCTTGGGATCTCCAGTCAACTAGGTTGGGTTGCCATTGTGGTAACTCTTATTTAATAGGCTTTAGTCCCATTCCCCTTGATGAATTCTCAACCAGCTCTCTTGCTAACCCTTTGGTTAGTAGATCCGCTATGTTGTCTTTAGACTTAACATATTCTATGGAAATAATTCCATTAGAGAGTAGTTGTCTCACGGTGTTATGTCGATGACAAATGTGTCGTGACTTACCGTTATACATATGACTCTGTGCTCTACCTATAGCTGATTGACTATCGCAATGTATGCATATAGCAGGCACCGGTTTTGGCCATATTGGAATATCTTCAAGGAAGTGGCGAAGCCATTCTGCCTCTTCTCCTGCTTTGTCTAAAGCTATGAATTCTGATTCCATAGTAGACCTAGCAATGCAAGTCTGTTTGGAAGATTTCCAAGATACAGCCGCCCCATCAAGAGTAAAGACATACCCACTGGTAGACTTTGAGTCTCTAGTATCCAATATCCAATTTGCATCACAGTATCCTTCAAGTAATGTTGGATATCTAGTATAATTAAGCCCAATGTTATGAGTAAATCGAAGATATCTAAGAACCCTTATAATTGCTTTCCAGTGTTCTACTCCCAGATTACTCGTATATCTACTTAATTTACTTACTGCATAAGCTATATCTGGGCGAGTGCAGTTCATCAAGTACATTAAGCTTCCAATAATTTGGGCATATTCTAATTGAGAAATACTTTTCTGTACATTCTTAGAAAGATACAAATTAACATCTACAGGTGTTCTAGCAAGATAATCATCATCTTTGCTGAATTTGTCAAGTATTTTCTCAATATAATGAGATTGTGACAAAGCATATCCTTCTGATGTTTTGGTAATTTTCATACCAAGAATTACATCAGCAATGCCCATGTCCTTTATGTCAAAATGTTTATTCAACATTTTCTTGGTAGTTTTAATCATATCATTATTACTACCTATGATGAGTATATCATCTACATAAAGACATACAATGGCATAACCTTTGTCTGTGTTTTTAATATAAACACATTTGTCACACTCATTAATTTTAAATTCATTTGACATCATTGCCTTGTCAAATTTCTCATGCCATTGCTTTGGCGCTTGTTTTAAACCATATAATGATTTAACCAATTTACACACTTTCTTTTCTTTCCCTGGAATAGAAAACCCTTCTGGTTGTTCCATGTAAATTTCTTCCTCTAACTCACCATTTAAGAAAGCGGTTTTAACATCCATTTGATGAATTTCTAAATTGTATAGAGATGCAATGGCAATTAGCATTCTAATGGATGTTATTCTAGTAACCGGTGAGTATGTGTAAAAATAATCAAGACCTTCTTTTTGTCTAAATCCTTTGACCACAAGTCTTGCCTTGTATTTGTCAATTGATCCATCCGCTTTCATTTTCCTTTTGAAAATCCACTTGTACCCAAGCGGTTTACAACCTGGTGCCAAGTCCACTAATTCCCAAGTGTGATTTTGCAAGATGGATTCAACTTCACTGTTGATAGCTTCTTTCCATAAAGGAGCTTCAGGACTGGACATAGCCTCTTTAAAAGTTAAAGGCTCATTTTCTAACAAATATGTTAGAAAATCTGGACCAAATGATTTTGAGGTTCTAGCACGTTTACTACGCCTAGGTTCCTCTTCCTCATTTTGATCTAACTCTTGTTCTTGATCATGTTCGTGATCATTACTAGTAATAGCATCAAAAGATCTTTCTTATTACTAGTCTTTTGTCCAGTCTTATTTGGAAATACATGTTCAAAGAAAGATGCATTCCGAGATTCAATAATAGTATTTACATGCATTTCGGAATGTTCTGATTTATGAATCAAAAACCGATATGCACTACTATTCTTGGCATAACTAATGAAAATGCAATCAATGGTCTTAAGACCTATCTTAGTCTTTTTAGGACTAGGAATAGCCACTTTAGCCAAACACCCCCACACTTTTAAGTATTTGTAGAATGGTACTCTTCCATGCCACAATTCATAAGGTGTTTGATTCACTTTCTTTCGGGGTACTTTGTTTAAAATATAATTAGCAGAAAGTATTGCTTCCTTCCACAAGTTCTGAGGTAATCCAGAACTGATTAACATGGCATTCATCATTTCTTTTAAAGTCCTATTTTTCCTTTCAGCAATTCCATTTTGCTGAGGTGAGTAAGGAACAGTAATTTGATGAATTATTCCATGTTCTTTACAAAACTCACCAAAAGGTGATTCATATTCACCACCTCTATCACTTCTCAGTTTCTTGATTTTCTTACCAAATTGATTTTCAACTTCATTCTTATATTGAATGAAAGTTTCTAAAGCTTCATCCTTGGTTTGAATTAAATAAACATAACTATATCTAGTATAGTCATCTATAAAAGTGATTACATACTTTTTTCCACCTCTAGTTTGAATTGATTTAAAATCACAAATGTCACTATGAATTAATTCAAGTGGTTCCGTACTTCTTTCAATTGAATGAAAAGGAGTTTTAGATAATTTTGCCTCAACACAAATTTCACATTTATGATTTGAATCAATATCAAATTTAGGTAAACATTCCATATTAATTAATCTACGCAAAGATCCAAAATTAACATGTCCTAGTCTACCATGCCATAAATTTGAAGACTCAAGCAAGTAAGAAGAAGATGTAGTATTATTAATAACTGAGGGTACAACGGTCATTACATTTAACTTGAAAAGGCCATCAGACATGTAACCTTTTCCTACATAAATCCCATTCTTAGTAAGAACAAATTTATCACTCTCAAATACTAGCCTAAACCCATTCTTACTCAACAAAGATCCGGAAACAAGATTCTTGTGAATGTCCGGTACATGCAGCACATTATTGAGAGTGAGTTCCTTTCTAGATGTCATCTTGAGTACAAACTTTCCTTGTCCTTCAACTTTGGAAGTTGAGGAGTTGCCCATAAAGAGTTGTTCACCATTGTCCACTGTAGAATAAGATGTGAACATCTTTTTGTCGGTACAAATATGGCGAGTAGCACCAGTGTCCACCCACCATTCTTTAGGATTTCCGACAAGATCTACCTCGGAAACAACTGCAGAAAGATTGATGTCATCGACACCATTGGAAATATTGTCCACTTCGGTTATATGAGCTTGAGCAGGCTTCTTGCTTGTTCTTCTTTTGTTTTTGCCTTTGCTATAGCAATCTTTGGCCCGATGTCCCTCTTTGTCACAGATGTAACATTTGCCATTAAACTTGTACTTTTTATTTATCCCCCCTTTAGAGCCTTGTGATGAACTTTCTCCAGAAGACTTTCGTTTCTTGGTTTTTGAAGCATGTTCCACCACATTTGCCTTAGACTCCATAGGAAGCTCACCAGCCCGTTTTTCAGAATTGCGGTTATCCTCCTCAATCCTCAAACGCACAATTAACTCGTCTATAGAAATTTCTTTGCGCTTGTGTTTGAGGTAGTTCTTGAATTCCTTCCAGCCTTTTGGTAATTTTTCAATTAAGGCTGCAACTTGGAAGGATTCACTGAGAGACATACTTTCTGTGTGAATGTCATGCAGAATGAGTTGGAAATCTTGAGCTTGGCTGATCACAGTTTTTGAATCAACCATTACAAAATCCAGGAATCTGCCAACCACAAATTTCTTTGAGCCGGCATCTTCCGTTTTGTATTTTTTCTCCAACGATTCCCAAAGTTCCTTTGCTGTTTTGATTGGACTGTATACGTTGTATAATGTGCTGTCAAGTCCGTTCAAGACGTAATTCCGGCAAAGGGAATCGGCATGTTTCCAGGCATCAGCCGCAGCAACCACTTGCCGGTCGGTTTCATCCTCTTTCAGGATAGGAGCCTCTTCACGGAGGAAATGAGCCAGGTTCAGAGTTGTAAGATAAAACAACATTTTCTGTTGCCATCTTTTAAAGTCAGTTCCTGAGAACTTCTCTGGCTTTTCACCGTGATTTACCGGTACTGTTACAACAGGAGAGGGGGTTGGTGTCATTGCAGCCACCACAGTAGTACTTGTTTGGGCATTAGTTTCAGTAGCCATCAATTCTAATTTATAAAACAAAATTATAATTAGAATTTACACTACACAGAAAATTAAACCAAATTCACAGAATTAAATTCTGTAAAAATAAAATTAATAAGAATGTAACTTTTATTTCCAATTAATTTGAAAATAAAATAAAATTTTATTTAAACAAATTAATTCTACACAGAAAATTAAATTCTGTAAAATAAAAGAAATAAAAAATATAACTTTTATTTTTTCAATTAATTTGGAAATAAAATAAAATTTTATTAAACCAAAATAATTCCACACAGAAAATTAAATTCTGTAAAATAAAAGAAATAAGAATATAACTTTTATTTTTCAATTAATTTGGAAATAAAATAAAATTTTATTTAACCAAATTAATTCCACATAAGAAATTAAATTCTGTAAAATAAAAGAAATAAGAATATAACTTTTATTTTTCAATTAATTTGGAAATAAAATAAAATTTTATTTAACCAAATTAATTTCACACAGAAATTTAAATCTCTTGTTACACTCTAATAATTAAAATACTGAAACAGAATTTTAATTAATGAAAACTCAGAAAATAAATTCTAAAAACCAAAATTAATTTTCTGACAAAATTCCACAAAAATATATTTTGAATTGTTAATGACACCAGTATCATACTACTAGTTGTCAAAGAAAATAGACAGTATATTACTACTATCTGTCAAATAGCATATAATCACTATTTGTTTTTCCAACCAGAATATTATTTTGTAAATCCACAGAAAATAATTTTCTTAAAAGAAGAAAGAGAAAAGGAAACAAACGAAAAATTCTGTAAACAGAATAATTCGAATCTATCTTAAGATTGTTGGAACAATCTTCTGTGTAAATAAAATAAACTGAAATTAATTCAAACAAAATAAAATAAAACTTACAGAAATTATTTTGTTGAACCGAATCAATAATTAAAGACCAAGTCGAGTGTGTGACACTCTGTCCTTAAGACAGATTCGCCCCGCTACGGTGCTTACGGTTGAGTGGCGTCTACCTCGCAGGATACAATGATCTTAACCAATTTGTAGTAGCACTCCAAAACAAATTATTCGGCAAACCAAACCTGTGTTCTAACTCTCTGAATATTTATTCTTAAATCTAAAATGAAGAATAATGCACTAAAAGAAAATTTGGACAGCAAAAACACAAAATTTGAGACTGTTTTTTTTTCATCCCCAAGACTGTTGGAAATACCATGTATTTATAGGCAACTACAATAGACCCGAATAGGTGCAATATGGAAATGAACAGGTGCCCAACTGTTTTGAACAGATTTGATTCAAATGAACAGGTGCACTTCTTAAGTCAAACAATTTTGACCGTTGTTGAGACCAAATTTTCAAACAAATTAAAAAATGATCCGTTGGTTGTAACAGTTTCAAAACTGTTGGAATGCTTGGAATGCTTTTATTAAACTATTTAAATAGTTTAATCAATTTTAGGAAACCACTTAAGGAAACCAAAAATAAATTTATTTAAAATTAGATTCCCACAATAATTTTTATTGAAAAAATTCAAACGAATTTTGTCTAAAAAATTAATGTTAAACCCGAAAATGATGTCAACTTTTCATTCACTCATAAATGGTTTTGACGTTCCGTTTTCACTGTGTGACTTGCCACACAGCAAGGAACACATCACCTTTTCGGACCCACCCCAAAAGATGTTTGGGGCCCACTCAATTTTGGCCTCAAAGTTGGCCCAAAATAAGCCATATAAAACACCATATTTCCAACATCAAACTTGTGTTTTGTTTACACAGATTGAAAAAGCGTATTCCTGTACTTGAAAGCGGATTTGGATCCTCTTCAGCATTTTCTTCATCCAACTATCATTTAGCAGTTGATCAAAGGCCATAAGTAGTAATAATGACTAACTGTGACTTTTGAATCGAATCAACTATTGAACGAAGAAAGTGTTAGAGTAACTTGTTGGAAAATAATGATTTTTCTGCAATTTTAATATGAAATTAAAGTGAGACCCGATTGCAAGTTGATGTGAGTCAGTAGTTTTGTATTCTCTTAAATGATAAGGTTACAACACAAAAATAACCATTAGGTTGTGAATAAGAATTGTCTCATAAAGTGGGCATCAATAAAAGTTGGGCTTAAATTTGGACTTAGTCATGGTTTGGATTGGACCTAGGCTTGTGCTTGTTCATGTGTTGGGTTTGGTTTTGGATTTGAACCTAGTCTTGAGCATAGGTTGGGTTGTGCTGTGTTGAGTTTAGCTTGTACATGTGTTTGAGATTGAGCTTGGATAGAATTGTGATCCAACATCCGTATCCGTTTTGCGACCCATTTGTTTGAATTATTCAAATATTATTATATACATACTTATTTGTATATATTAAGCACATGAGTGTTTAGACTTTTGTAACTCTCATGTTTGATGATGGAGTTGATAACCATATTAGTAGCCATGAGTTTTTAACCTTTATAACTTTAGCCTGAATGGCTAAAGTTGATGACATTTGATGACAATTTGATAACTCTATTGATGTTGATCTTCATGGCTACAAACTTAAAAAAAATAAAAAAAAATTAAGAGAAGATTTTTTGAGATGAAAAAAATGTTGGAGAAAAATGGTTGAATGAGAAATTGCCTCATAAATGTGTATATAACTCACACATTTAAGGCTCATCAGTTTTACAAAATTGATTGGGCAGTTTGCTAGCATTAGTTGCCAGCCTTGATGGCTAGAGGCTCCTCCCCTCTCTCTCATAGTGTATAAAAGGAGGCCCTATTCCTTGAAAAGATATATAGAATTTTTTCTTGGCATCCATACCCTGTCAGTCTACTTCTCCTATAATTTTCTTCCTGAGAGAGAGTGCTGCCGTTGTCAGTTCGCTAAGCTCATCAGAAGGTGCTTCTGTTGTAGCTGGTAAAAACCGCCGTATCCTAGGAAGTAGACGCCGGCGTATCTCCAGCACCCAACGGTGAGGCGGCGAATCTATTTTAAGGAGACTGTGGTATCACACAGGCTTCGGTTTGCTTCCTTTAACCATTTTATATTTTATCTGTATTTTATTCAGCATGTTATATTTTCTGGGATTGAAGGTTTGTTTTGTTCATCTCATAATTTTGCAATATGCAATGTGAAATTATGTAATGTGAGTAGTTTTTCCCAACAAGCTTAAAATGGATTCGACATTTATCATAGAATTAGATTAATAGATTCATAGGTGTGTGTAATAATTTTGCATGTATTAGGCCACTGTTATCAATAGGGAAGAAGAGTTCCATTGGTGCAACATTAATTCACTGTATTTTCTGATTAATTTATTAATTTATGGTGTACCGGTTCATGCCTTGTATTTCTAGATTTACATGCTTCTAGTTCACATGCTTCTAGTTCACAATATAAATTACATGTTCATTCGGGTTTAATTTTTAGTGTAATTTACATTTCTAGCATGTTTATTAGGTAGTAAATTTACATGAAACTTGTACCTATTAATTTTTAATTTAGGGGTGGAGTTGTAAAGTTTATAACTTGCCTATATTTAAATTCATGTTAATTTCTCTAGAATTATTTGCATGTTAATCATGTTATTTGCAATTCTTGCCTAGTAATGTGATTTAAGTGTTTAGGAGTTATAAAATGTTTATAACTTGCCTCAATTAATTACATGTTTAGTGTACCATAAGTTCATATGTAACCTTTACCAATTTAAAATATGGTTTAATTATATTTAATTTTGGATTTGTAACTTGTACAGTTAATTACATGTTTATTATGTAATTAATTTTTTATAGTTTTTTTTTGTTTAAATTCTAGATGTGTAACTTAAGGGTTGATTTTAATCTTTACTTACAGTTATTTATTATTTTGTTTGTAAGTACCCTCCCCTTCAATCACTACTTTGCCAAAAGCAAAGAAAAGTTGAGGGAGGTTTTGTTGTATTTTGCTGCTAACTCTTTATTGCAGGAATACCTATGGGAATGGGAAAAATGATTAATTTGTACTAAATATGTAAAGCAAGTTTTATTTGCTTGTAATTATTGTAGCAATTTTGTTGTAATTGCTTATAATGTGATGCAATTGTAATTGCTTGTACAGTTTGGAATTTGGTGTGTTTAACCTAGTTCATCCCTTGGAAAATTTAATTCTTAAAGTTGTTTCCCATGGACTAGGAGTCAACATGCTCTTGAAAGTTTTGTCTAAGGTTAACTGGGCTTTAAGTGGGACCGGTGTGACCCCTCCAGTCTTCCTGGAAACTTTCCTGACTATGTTCGATTCTAGGTTGCGTGGTGAGACTAGTTTTGAATTAAATTTCCAATTGTGGGATTTTCTAGTGTTAAGTTTGATTTCTGGAAATACAGAATAGTGAAAATTCTGCTGTAATTTTTCCGAAATGGCAACTGTCTCTGATGCTGTTGCTGCTGCTAATGTTGGTGGGGATCCGAACCCCGGGGCGACTGGCTGGCCAACCCTTGCTGTGACCTCTGTGGTCAATCCTCCTGTTGTTACTCCGGCTGTTCCGGGAGGACCGCTCAATCATCACGAGCGCCCGAAGAAGTTCACGGGAGTGAATTTCAAGAGATGGCAGCAGAAGATGCTGTTTTACTTGACTACTCTAAGCCTTGCGAGGTTTCTGAGTGAAGATGTACCAGCCGTAGAGGAGAATGAGCAAGATAAACAAAAGCTCATGGCTCTGGATGCTTGGAAACAAGCAGACTTCTTATACCGGAATTACATTCTGAACGGCTTGGCGGACCCGCTTTTCAACGTGTTCTATGCCAAGAAATCGGCTAAGGAGTTGTGGGATGCCTTGGACAAAAAGTACAAGACCGAGGATGCTAGGGTAAAGAAATTTATCGTCGGCCAGTTCCTGGACTTCAAGATGGTGGACTCCAAAACTTTCATGAGTCAAGTCCAAGAGTTCCAAGTGATTCTGCACGAGATACATGCAGAAGGGATGGTCCTTAGTGAATCATTCCAGGCAGCTGCTTTGATTGAGAAGCTGCCTAACGGCTGGAAAGACTTCAAGAACTACTTGAAGCACAAACGAAAGGAGATGACAGTCGAAGAGCTCGTTGTCAGGCTCCGGATTGAAGAGGACAACAGGAAGAAATGAGGGAGTACCTTCACTGTCAAAGCCAACATGGTTGAGCATGGCGAGTCCTCGGGGGTGAGGAAAAAACCACCAACAGGCAAAAGCTCAAAGTTGGGGGCTAGAGGAGGAATCTCCAAAAGGCCAGCCTACAAGCCGAAGGAGCCTACTTTTAGGTTCAATGGCAAATGCTTCAATTGTGGAAGTGACGGGCATCGGGCAGTTGATTGTCTGAAGAAGAAGCCCTACAGGGAAAACCCTCCGCAACACAAAAACCGGGCACATATGGCTGAAATGGAGGAATTGTCACACAATGTGGACGACATGCATCTGTCAGCCGTCGTGTCAGAAGTGAACATGGTGGGGTCAAACCCGAGGGAGTGGTGGGTGGACACTGGGGCCACTCGCCATATTTGTGCAGAGAAGAGAATGTTCACAACTTTCGAATCGGTTTCAAACGGGGAGAAGTTGTTTATGGGAAACTCTGCAACCTCAGCTGTTGAGGGTAAAGGCAAGGTGATCCTGAAGATGACTTCAGGAAAAGAACTGACTTTGAACGATGTCCTTTATGTGCCGGACATTCGTAAGAACCTTGTCTCGGGGTCTCTCCTAAGCAAGCATGGTTTCCGCATGGTGTTTGAATCAGACAAGGTTGTGTTGACCAATGGCGGGGTCTATGTGGGGAAGGGATATATGTCAGGTGGTATGTTTAAATTGAATGTAATGACACTTATCCCTAAGATTAATGAGAAAGCTTCTTCTTCTGCTTATATGCTTGAGTCCTCTAATTTATGGCATGGTAGATTGGGTCATGTAAATTTTGACTCTTTACGTAGATTAATCAAGTTAGATCACATACCATTTTTCAAGATTAATCCACAACACAAGTGTGAAACTTGTGTAGAAACAAAATTGACAAGGTCTTCTTTTCATTCTATTGAAAGAAGTACCCAGCCTTTGGGTTTAGTGCATAGTGATGTGCGTGACTTGAAAGTTGTACAATCACGTGGTGGCAACAAGTACTTCATCACTTTTGTTGATGATTGCACTAAATACTGTTATGTGTATTTGCTTAAAAGCAAAGATGAGGCTATTAATAAATTTATTCTTTTTAAAAATGAAGTTGAGAATCAATTAAGCCGGAAAATCAAGGCATTGAGAAGTGATCGTGGTGGTGAGTATGAAGCCCCGTTTGCCGAGACTTGTGCTCAATTTGGGATTATTCACCAAACCACAGCGCCTTATTTGCCTCAGTCAAATGGTGTTGCTGAGCGGAAGAACAGGACGCTGAAAGAGATGATGAATGCAATGTTGATAAGTTCTGGGTTGCCACAGAACTTATGGGGGGAAGCAATTTTCTCCGCGAATTATATTCTTAATAGAATACCACGGAAAAAGTGGACAAGGCTCCATATGAGTTGTGGAAAGGTCACAAGCCTTCATATAAATACCTACGAATGTGGGGGTGTCTTGCAAAAGTGGCGGTACCTACACCCAAGCGGGTTAGGATAGGTCCGAAAACCGTGGACTGTATATTCATTGGTTATGCACAAGATAGTAGTGCATATAGATTTCTTGTGCACAAGTCTGATATTTCAGATATACACAAGAATACTATCATGGAATCTAGAAGTGCATCTTTCTTTGAAGATGTATTTCCGTGTCGTCCCCAAGACAGGGTTCTGAGTTCCATGAAAGAAATAGAAGATGTTGATGATCACGAAGACGATCACATAGATGATCACATAGATGATCAAACAGCTGATCAAATAACTGATCAAGTAGATGATCAAGCTGATGAAGTAGATGAGCCAAGAAGGAGTAAAAAGGCTAGAACCACAAAGTCCTTTGGTCTAGACTTCTTGACTTATATGTTAGAGGGAGAACCTCGAACGTTCCATGAAGCTGTGACTTCACCTAAAAGTCCTTTATGGAAAGAAGCAATTAAGAGTGAGATTGATTCCATCTTACAGAACCATACTTGGGAGTTGGTTGATCTGCCCCCAGGCAGTAAGGCCTTGGGGAGTAAGTGGAGCTTTCGAAGAAAGATGAAAGCAGATGGGTCAATTGACAAATATAAAGCTCGGCTAGTTATCAAAGGATACAGACAGCGAGAAGGCCTGGATTACTTTGATACGTATTCACCTGTGACAAGGATTACATCCATTCGCATGGTGATTGCAATAGCAACTTTACGTGGTTTAGAAATACATCAGATGGATGTAAAGACAGCTTTCTTAAATGGAGATTTAGATGAAGAAATCTACATGGAGCAACCCGAGAGGTTTTCAGCTCCAGGACAAAGTAAGAAAGTCTGTAAGCTTGTCAAGTCATTGTATGGTTTGAAGCAAGCTCCCAAACAATGGCATGAGAAGTTTGACAATGCTATGTTGTCAAATGGGTTTCGAATCAATGAGTGTGATAAGTGCGTATATGTTAAAGACACTGACAAAGGTTATGTCATTTTGTGTCTATACGTTGATGACATACTCATTGTTGGTAGCAATGATGAAATGATTAAAGCTACCAAAAGATTGTTAAACTCTAAGTTTGACATGAAGGATATGGGCATTGCAGATGTCATTCTGGTTGTTAAGATCACCAGAACATGTGGTGGTATTGTACTTTCTCAAGCTCATTATGTTAATAAGATACTTGAGAAATTTGGAAAGTCAGATACAAGCATGTTTAGGACACCGGTAGACTTAAGTCTACATTTGACCAAGAATAATGGTGAGAGTGTCTCTCAACTAGAATATTTTCGGGTCATTGGGAGTTTGATGTATCTGATGAGTTGTACAAGGCCGGATATCGCCTACGCTGTTAGTAGGCTGAGTAGATACACAAGTAATCCTAATGCTACTCATTGGAAGGGCATTATGAGGGTGTTGGGGTATATCCGTTACACCCTGGATTATGGGCTGCATTATACTAGATACCCAGCGGTACTAGAAGGGTATAGTGACACAAATTGGATATCTGATATAAAAGATTCCAAATCCACTAGTGGTTATGTGTTTACCCTCGGAGGGGCAGCCGTGTCTTGGAAATCTGCCAAGCAAACGTGTATCTCGAGATCAACGATGGAATCTGAGTTTCTTGCTTTAGATAAAGCAACTGAAAAAGCTGAATGGCTTCGCTAGTTTGTTGAGGATATTCCACGTTGGCCGAAACCTGTGCCAGCTATCAGTATTCATTGCGATAGCCAATCAACGATTGGTCGGGCACAGAGTAATATGTATAATGGAAAGTCTAGACATATCCGTCGTAGACATAATTCCATACGACAACTACTCTCAAATGGAGTTGTCTCTCTAGACTATGTCAAGTCTAAGGACAACATTGCGGATCCGCTAACCAAAGGATTAACTCGAGAGTTAGTAGAAAAGTCGTCAAGAGGAATGGGGTTAAGGCCTTTAGTAAAGGTTATCGGAACGGAAAACCCAACCTAGTTGACTGGAGATCCCAAGATCTAGGTTCAAAGGGACAACCTAACTTCGTGTAACGGGTGAGTCACTGAAGAGGTAAATCCTCTTGCCCATTCCTTTATACAGTGATGCCCTGTGGGGGTGGAAGGTTAAGCTAATGCTTTTAATGACCTTAGTGATGTGGTATAATGAAATACCGTATCTAGGTCACCTATGTGAGTACGAAGTGGGGCCGCTTCTTTAAGAATTGCCAAGGCCGAATTCTTTAAAAACACTCACAGAACCAGGCTAGTGTTCTAGGGCCATACCGGACACTCCAGTGAGAACAAGAACAATGGTTGGACTAACTCCTGTGTGAGGTCTATTGTCTCGGTTTACATAAACGGCAGAACAGTTCAAGACATCACGTTCACTGGTCAGCCAGTCAATCCGATAGGCTTTCACTACGAAAGGTTCAAGGCTAATAGCTACCTTTTCTGATGCAGGGTTAGTCTATGTGCTCTCTCTCTTTCCGAGTCTTTGTTGATAAACGTTGAGCGTTTGCTGTATTTGGTCAATTTTTATTCATGTGGGGGATTGTTGGAGAAAAATGGTTGAATGAGAAATTGTCTCATAAATGTGTATATAACTCACACATTTAAGGCTCATCAATTTTACAAAATTGATTGGGCAATTTTGCTAGCATTAGTTGCCAGCCTTGATGGCTAGAGGCTCCTCTTTCAGCCTTGTTGTCCTCTTCAATCCGGAGCCTGACAATGAGTAAGCTAGGAGGGAGTACCTCCACTGTCAAAGCCAACATGGTTGAGTATGGCGAGTCCTCGGGGGCGAGGAAAAAACCACCGACAGGCAAAAGCTTAAAGTTGGGGGTTAGAGGAAGAATCTCCAAAAGGCCAGCCTACAAGCCAAAGGAGCCTACTTTTAGGTTCAATGGCAAATGCTTCAACTGTGGGAGTGATGGGCATCGGGCAGTTGATTGTCTGAAGAAGAAGCCCTACAGGGAAAACCATCCGCAACACAAAAACCGGGCACATATGGCTGAAATGGAGGAATTGTCACACGATGTGGACGACATGCATCTGTCAGCCATCATGTCAGAAGTGAACATGGTGGGGTCAAACCCGAGGGAGTGGTGGGTGGACACTGGGGCCACTCGCCATATTTGTGCAGAGAAGAGAATGTTCACAACTTTCGAACCGGTTTCAAACGGGGAGAAGTTGTTTATGGGAAACTCTGCAACCTCAGCTGTTGAGGGTAAAGGCAAGGTGATCCTGAAGATGACTTCAGGAAAAGAATAGACTTTGAACGATGTCCTTTATGTGCCGGACATTCGTAAGAACCTTGTCTCGGGGGCTTTCCTAAGCAAGCATGGCTTCCGTATGGTGTTTGAATCAGACAAGGTCGTGTTGACCAAGGGCGGGGTCTAGTGGGGAAGGGATATAGAATGTAATAACACTTATCCCTAAGATTAATGAGAAAGCTTCTTCTTCTGCTTATATGCTTGAGTCCCCTAATTTATGGCATGGTAGATTGGGTCATGTAAATTTTGACTCTCTAGTAGAAAATGAAGCCCTCTTGCTAAAATGAAGCCTACTGGTTTTGTAGCCCTCCGTCTAATGCATTCTTTGCAAACTTCAAACCTTAAGACACTTTAGTAAAGGTTACCGGAACGGAAAACCCAACCTAGTAGACTGGAGATCCCAAGATCTAGGTTCAAAGGGACAACCTAACTTCGTGTAATGGGTGAGTCACGGAAGAGGTAAATCCTCTTGCCCATTCCTTTATACAGTGATGCCCTGTGGGGTGGAAGGTTAAGCTAATGCTTTTAATGACCTTAGTGTAACAACCCTCGTCACTGTTTACTGATTACCTACTGATTACTGTTTACTGAGACTGAACATGATTGATAATTGAATTGATTAAAGTACCGAACTGACTGACTGAGATCCGAAACTGAATCGATTGACTGTAACCGTTTAAATGCATAACCTATTTGTTTGACTGCCAAATTATCTGTCCTCGTCTTATGCATTAAACTGCAAATTGAAGGCCTTATCGGCGGCCAAATCGAAAATTGATTAATGTTCTGTATTCATCATAATTAATGTGATTTTATGGCACATTTATCTGAAAATTGATTTGGTATGGTTAAATTAGATTAAAATAAGCTAAATTGACCAAGTTTGACTTATTTACCAAAAAGCCATCTAGTGGCCACTACTTTATACATTTAGAGGCTGCATACATTGAACCAAAACAATTGTTCAGCTCATTTCATGCTTCCCACCGAGATATAGAGAGAGAGAAACAAGAAGATTGATTTCATCTAGAGAGTTGGCTTGAGAACTTGGTGGAATTGAAAGGATTCTTGCATGTTTGTACTTCTAGGCTTGAACTACAAGACTTAGGTGAGGAATTTAACTTCTTAATTGTGCCTTTAAGATAGTTCTTGTATGTTCATGCTAGATTGATGGAGTTTAGAGCTAAGGCATGGTATAAATGTTGAATTGTAGCTCTAATCTTGCATGCATGTGTATATTGAAGAGTTTTGAGTTGATTTCATGGCAAAATGTTACATGCATGTTCATATTTTTGGTTAAGACCATGATTTCATCTTGTTCTTGAAGAAATGAGCTCATTTGAGCAAGCTTTGAAGCTTTAATTTGGTTTAAAACTCATGCATGTCATGTTTGGAGATTGTTCATGAAAATGGGTTTGAATTTGGATTTAATTGACTCACCCTTGGGCTTTAAATTCACAAATTGAGCTTTGAAACTTGTTGTATATTGAGTTTGAATGTGTTTTCCAGAATTTGGGCCCAAGAGGTCGAGTATAGAGTGGGAGAATGCTTGGTTTGAGCTTGGGAGGCAAATCTGGAAATTCTAGATTTGGCTTCTTCGCTCGAGGGAAGGATTCCTCGCTCGAGCGACCAACCTTTACTCTGAGCCACGCTCGAGCGAAGAATTGGTGGCTCGAGCGTAAATTTTCAACATCCAGTACTTTTGCGATTTTTACAGACCGCTCGAGCGAAGGATTCCTCGCTCGAGCGAACCCTTTGATTTTGCAAGCTCGCTCGAGCGAAGAAAGGCTCGCTCGAGCGAGACCCCTGTTTTCAGCAAGTTTTGTAAAATGTTTTCTGAGTGTATCTTTGCATCCTCATCCCATTCTAGGCATTCTTAGGCCTAGTTTAAGACATCTTAATGAGGATATAGATGTAGAACACACCGAGGCAAATTAGGGATTAAGTTGTTGATCTTCCCCAACTGTATAGCTTAGTGTGTGTTCATCCTGTATACTGTGTAGGGTTGGCTTACCGAGGGGACGCTCTAGCTTACTGTAGCCCAGAACTCTGTGAGTAACAACTGTGTAAAGATATGTTCAAAAATGAGTATCTTCTGAACTGTTTACTTTATTGAATTGGTTACCTTATTGAGCTGTCTACTTTATTGAACTGGTTGCTGAACCGTTCACTGAACTGAAATGTTTACTAAGTTGAACTGCTTACTGAATTGAACTGGTTACTGAACTGTTTACTGAACTGAACTGTTTACCGAATTGATACTGTTTACTGAACTGATACTGTTTACGGAATTGAACTGTCCACTGAACTGATACTGTGTACTGAATGAACCTATGTCTTATATTCTGAACTGTACTGTGGCATTCTTGGCACCTACTGTTTACTGTTACTGTGACAGAGAGATCTCTGTCGGTTCCCAAGTTTGGAACCACTACTGTTTACTGTTATGATGGCCAATCTGTATTTCTGATATGGAACAAAGTGCTGTACGGAACTAAGTGCTACACTGTGAGCCACCTCTAGAATCTACGGAACTAAGTGCTACAGTGTGAGCCACCTCTAGAGTCTGTGCGAGACACCTCTTGAATCCACAAGTACTATACTGTTCTCTGAAATAGTACTGTTACTGTACTGCTACCGATGGCCATCATTTACTGTTTGGACTGTTAAGATCCGGTCTTTTAAGACCTACTGTTTACTGTACTGTTATGCCAATGGATGTACCACATATCACTGCTTTAACTGAATGACTGTTATGACCTGAAATATGAGCCACAAACTGAATGACTGATAAACTGACTGGAATGACTGTTTTCAATACTGAAAGGACATTTATTCTTAACCCCCTTTACGCATTATGTTATTCACTGGGCTTTAGCTCACTGCTCATATATATATGTAGGTGTACAGGCACCAGACCGCAGCTAGGAGCGTCAGGCAAGCTTTAATTCTGTCAAGCCAACCGCTGTGCCTCACTGTGAGGTTCCGAGCCTATCAAGCTATGGCTTAGGGGCTTAGGGGTGTTTTATTTCCCCGTTTGTCTCTATAACTGTTTTGTTTACTGCATAGACTGATAACACCGTACCGTACTGTTTAATAGGGATTAAGTGCCAGTTTTGACTGATTGTATATTTTGTGCATACTATTCTGTATTGAAAGTATAAAGGTATGAAAAATCTTTTTGCATACAGACTGTCAGCTCATTGGACATTGTTTATTTACTGTATTGGCTTCCGCCATGCCCCTGTACTCTGTATTACTGTATTACTGTCCAGCAGGCCTTTGGTAGTCTCGGATTACTGGCCGGTTACGGTGCTAAACCCATAGGGCCGGGTTTGGGTCGTGACACTTAGTGATGTGGTATAATGAAATACCGTATCTAGGTCACCTATGTGAGTGCAAAGTGGGGCCGCTTCTTCAAGAATTGCCAAGGCCGAATTCTTTAAAAACACTCACATAACCAGGCTAGTGTTCTAGGGCCATACCGGACACACCAGTGAGAACAAGAACAATGGTTGGACTAACTCCTGTGTGAGGTCTATTGTCTCGGTTTACATAAACGGCAGAACAGTTCAAGACATCACGTTCACTGGTCAGCTAGTCAATCCGATAGGCTTTTACTACGAAAGGTTCAAGGCTAACAGCTACCTTTTCTGATGCATGGTTAGTCTGTGTGCTCTCTCTCTTTCCGAGTCTTTGTTGATAAACGTTGAGCGTTTGTTGTATTCGGTCAATTTTATTCATGTGGGGGATTGTTGGAGAAAAATGGTTGAATGAGAAATTGCCTCATAAATGTGTATATAACTCACACATTTAAGGCTCATCAGTTTTACAAAATTGATTGGGCAGTTTTGCTAGCATTAGTTGCCAGCCTTGATGGCTAGAGGCTCCTCCCCTCTCCCCCATGGTGTATAAAAGGAGGCCCTATTCCTTGAAAAGATATATAGAATTTTTTCTTGGCATCCATACCCTGTCAGTCTACTTCTCCTATAATTTTCTTCCTGAGAGAGAGTGCTACCGTTGTCAGTTCGCTAAGCTAATCAGAAGGTGCTTCTGTTGTAGCTGGTAAAAACCGTCGTATCTTGGGAAATAGATGCCGGCGTACCTCCAGCACCCAACGGTGAGGCAGCGAATCTATTTTAAGGAGACTGTGGTATCACACAGGCTTCGATTTGCTTCCTTTAACCATTTTATATTTTATCTGTATTTTATTCAGCATGTTATATTTTCTGGGATTGAAGGTTTGTTTTGTTCATCTCATAATTTTGTGATATGCAATGTGAAATTATGTAATGTGAGTAGTTTTTCCCAACAAGCTTAAAATATTCTCATGTATGATGAATGCAATGTTGATAAGTTCTGGGTTGCCACAAAACTTATGGGGGGAAGCAATTCTCTCCGCGAATTATATTCTTAATAGAATACCACGGAAGAAAGTGGACAAGACTCCATATGAGTTGTGGAAAGGTCACAAGCCTTCATATAAATACCTACGAATGTGGGGGTGTCTTGCAAAAGTGGCGGTACCTACACCCAAGCGGGTTAGGATAGGTCCGAAAACCGTGGACTGTATATTCATTGGTTATGCACAAGATAGTAGTGCATATAGATTTCTTGTGCACAAGTCTGATATTTCAGATATACACAAGAATACTATCATGGAATCTAGAAGTGCATCTTTCTTTGAAGATGTATTTCCGTGTCGTCCCCAAGACAGGGTTCTGAGTTCCATGAAAGAAATAGAAGATGTTGATGATCACGAAGATGATCACATAGATGATCACATGGATGATCAAACAGCTGATCAAGTAGATGATCAAGCTGATGAAGTACATGAGCCAAGAAGGAGTAAAAGGGCTAGAACCACAAAGTCCTTTGGTCCAGACTTCTTGACTTATATGTTAGAGGGAGAACCTCGAACGTTCCATGAAGCTGTGACTTCACCTGAAAGTCCTTTATGGAAAGAAGCAATTAAGAGTGAGATTGACTCCATCTTACAGAACCATACTTGGGAGTTGGTTAATCTACCCCCAGGCAGTAGGGCCTTGGGGAGTAAGTGGATCTTTCGAAGAAAGATGAAAGCGGATGGGTCAATTGATACAGACAGCGAGAAGGCCTAGATTACTTTGATACGTATTCACCTGTGACAAGGATTACATCCATTCGCATGGTAATTGCAATAGCAGCTTTACATGGTTTAGAAATACATTAGATGGATGTAAAGACAGCTTTCTTAAATGGAGATTTAGATGAAGAAATCTACATGGAGCAACCCGAGGGGTTTGCAGCTCCAGGACAAAGTAAGAAAGTCTGTAAGCTTGTCAAGTCATTGTATGGTTTGAAGCAAGCTCCCAAACAATGGCATGAGAAGTTTGACAATGCTATGTTGTCAAATGGGTTTTGAATCAATGAGTGTGATAAGTGCGTATATGTGAAAGACACTGACAAAGGTTATGTCATTTTGTGTCTATACGTTGATGACATACTCATTATTGGTAGCAATGATGAAATGATTAAAGCTACCAAAAGATTGTTAAACTCTAAGTTTGACATGAAGGATATGGGCGTTGCAGATGTCATTCTGGTTGTTAAGATCACCAGAACATGTGGTGGTATTGTACTTTCTCAAGCTCATTATGTTAATAAGATACTTGAGAAATTTGGAAAGTCAGATACAAGCATGTTTAGGACACCGGTAGACTTAAGTCTATATTTGACCAAGAATAATGGTGAGAGTGTCTCTTAACTAGAATATTCTCGGGTCATTGGGAGTTTGATGTATCTGATGAGTTGTACAAGGCCGGATATCGCCTACGCTGTTAATAGGCTGAGTAGATACACGAGTAATCCTAATGCTACTCATTGGAAGGGCATTATGCGGGTGTTGGGGTATATCCGTTACACCCTGGATTATGGGCTGCATTATACCAGATACCCAGCGGTACTAGAAGGGTATAGTGATGCAAATTGGATATCTGAAAATGGTTGAATGCAAAATTGCCTCATAAATGTGTATATAACTCACACATTTAAGGCTCATCAGTTTTACAAAATTGATTGGGCAGTTTTGCTAGCATTAGTTGCCAGCCTTGATGGCTAGAGGCTCCTCCCCTCTCCCCCATGGTGTATAAAAGGAGGCCCTATTCCTTGAAAAGATATATAGAATTTTTGTTTGGCATCCATACCCTGTCAGTCTACTTCTCCTATAATTTTCTTCCTGAGAGAGAGTGCTGCCGTTGTCAGTTCGCTAAGCTAATCAGAAGGTGCTTCTGTTGTAGCTGGTAAAAACCGTCGTATCCTGGGAAGTAGACGCCGGCGTACCTCCAGCACCCAATGGTGAGGCGGCAAATCTATTTTAAGGAGACTGTGGTATCACACAGGCTTCGGTTTGCTTCCTTTAACCATTTTATATTTTATCTGTATTTTATTCAGCATGTTATATTTTCTGGGATTGAAGGTTTGTTTTGTTCATCTCATAATTTTGCGATATGCAATGTGAAATTATGTAATGTGAGTAGTTTTTTCCAACAAGAATTGTGATTTCTTTTTGTGAAACAGTTTGAGATATGTTTACACCAAATGAAAATTCAAAGGTTTTTTTTTCCTACTTTCTTTTTGTGAGCCCCTTCTTTGGTTCTTGTTAGAAAGAAAGTGCTTCTCTTTGTCAGTTCGCTGAAGCTATCCAGGAGGTGATCCTGCAATAGCTGATTTCAACTGTCGTATCCTAAGAAACAGACGTCGACGTTCCTCCAGCACCCACTAGCAAGGTAGTGAATCTATTTTAAAGAAATTGTGTATACGACAGGTTTTGGTTTGCTTCCTTATTATTTGTTCTTTAATTTTCCGAATTACTTTACCTTAACGAGTTCTAATCTTTATTTATCTGTGTTACTAATTTATTCTATTAGTAATTTTGTTTATGCAAGTTCCATGATGTAATCTAGTTCATTCCTACATTTTTAATTTTGTAATTTATTCTGTATTTCATTCTTTTCTTTTTTTTAAAAAGAAGTTATTTTATCATTTCTATTTAATTTTATTTAATTTATTTTTCTAGTATTGTTATGAGAAAATACCAAACATAACTCTCTTTCCAGAAAGCCTCTTCCGCATGATAAAATTTAGTTTAGACATTTGTAAAATAAATAATGAAAAAAGAAAATTATGATAATAAATAATATATCACAGGCCAGGGTGTAATACCATGCCATGGTAGGTCATTGCAGGTTGTTGAGAGACAAGATGGTGAGTGGTGGACTACCCCTTGTTGACCAAAACAAATACATTTCACAATCAAAATCTAATCCAATCCATTCCATTCCATTTTTTGGGTAGTTGGATTTGAGATGCCATGAACTTATTGGATAGGCAATGAGAGTGTGAAGAACTGTTTCAGGCACAATCTTTTATCTTTTTACATGGATATAAAGGTGAAAAAAGTGTTTAATTTAATATATATTTTAAAAAAAAAATTCAATTTAGTGGTAAATTTACCAACTTTAATAATTACAGTTATAAGCTTTTCATGAATTTGTAAATATCGTGTGAAAGCACTATTGATTTGTAATTTTCTCTTAAAAAATGGACAAGGCTCCCAAAAAGTCGCAACGAACAAAAGTAGATTTGACGATTATTTTTTCAATAATTTTTTCTTATTTTTTTTATTGTGGATTTAAATTAAAAAAAATCATACCAGACTAGGTTGGCTTGAAAAATAAAATTTAAATTTTTTTTAAAAAAAAAGTCCACTGAACACACACACACACACAAAAAAGGCCTTAAAATTTGATTTATTTGAATTTTTATTTTTTACTTTACTGAACTTTTTTTGGATTGTTCAAAAATAACAATTATATCCTTCTAGACTAGATGGACTAAGAAAGTAAATTTTTTTTGACATTAATTAAAAAAATTCAATAAAGACTAAAAAAGTGAATAAATACTAAATTGCAACTAGACAAGTATCATTATTCTATTATTGTGTTTGGAACTTTTTTTTTTTTTTTGGGGTCAGCAAAATTAAAACATTTATTGATGCAAATGAAAAGAATAGTACAATAGATTATATAGAAATATTTACTTAGTTCCTTGTTTTTTGGAGGTAACTTAAAAAATAGATTTTTGGACAAATAAATATTTTTTTTCCTTGTTATTTTCCTAACTCAACTAAAAAGGAGAAACTACGGTAGTGTTTGATAGAGTTTTAGAATTATGATTTGAGAATAAAGTTGTATTTTGAGTTTGTGAGTTTTAAAATTATGATTTAAGTGTGAAAATTTTGTTCGGTTATGAGTTTTGAAAAGAGTTTTGAATTGAGTTTAAATTGAATGATGTGGCATATGATATTTGATTTAAAAATTTACAACTCATAACCAAATACACAACCCAAAATTCTATTCAAAACTCATAAAAAATTTTAAAAAAATTCCTAAAATATTTTTTATTTAAAATATAAAAATAACAAAAAAAAAAAAAAAACACACGAACACTATTCTGATCAACCAACTGGACGTCCGGATGGATGATCGGATAAACGAGTTTTCAAATGCAAGTATGAAAGTGATTTTTGAAACGCGGAACCAAGCGTCGCATTCGAATCAGTGGGTAGAATTATGATTTGAGAGCCCCATCAAATATCGCCACATTTTCTCATCCTACATTTTCCTAACCCAAATAATTGTCTTCCACTTCATTTTCTCATCCTACATTTTCCTATTTCTTTCATTTTCTTTCTACAAATTTCATATTCAAAACACAACAAATATATGATTTTCTATACAAGTAACATAAATAAGTTTAAATGGTAGTATATGAACATCACATTCTGCATGAAATCCTTAAACTAATGAATTGAACATCTATTGCTAACATGGATCCAAACAAAACTTTGTTATTTGCCCCACTAACAAAGTTAATTCTTGTAATTTGTTTGTATCACAGACGAAACCTCTCAAAACACTATTTTTGGGTGTTTGATCATCTTATCATCAATTATAAAAAAATTTATACAATAAGATACATGACATGTATACATGTTATGAAAGAATGAAGTCATCATGTATTGAAAAAAACAGAAAAGAAAAGAAAGAGTGAAGTCATCAAATACAAAATAATCTTGAGTGTTATTTAGGTATGAAGAGAAAGGGACACTTCTATTGGGATAAGCAATATTAATGAAATCAAAAATATCAATAACACATAAATTAAACACATAATAGATCACACATACTTCATTTTTATACAAGATTGTATGGTTTGTCAAGAAATTTCATGGTTTGTTTTTATACTTTTTTAGTTATACAATCCTATTTTAAAATTTTCTTATTTTTAAATTTCGACTACATCATACAATTGAGAATATATTAAACATAGTAGTAAAATAATTTTTTTAAATTTAAAGAATCATTGACGGGCTAGGTAAGATTGTCCATGATGCACCCATAACCCATGACTTTAATAGTGGAGGAGTGTGCACTCCCTTAATTTAAAAACAGTGGGAGTGTGTAATGCTTATGTTTTGCACACATTGTTCAATAAAATATTTGAAAACCAACTTGAAGTGTTGCACTAGAGGTTTAGGTTGCCACTTACTTTGTTTAGATAAAGTCAATCATTTTCCCATTTTTGTTGTTTAGGTAGAGCACCTTCCTATCTTTCATTTCAATACTCTGAATCAGTGAATAAGTTAAAGTTTAAACAATGGAAATTTGGGGAAATTGGTAACTTTTTGAAAGAGAGTTGCCTCCACCAACTAAATTGCAATTAATTACATAATCTCATATGAGATCCATGTTTATGATATGTATGAGGAATAGCTTCTCTTTATATCATTATCTAATATTCTTTTATATTTCATTTTATAAGTCTTACTTTGAACCCACAATGATAATCTCAATTGTTTATCTCGTAAATCTCGCAATGAAAACCATTTATGTAAAAAATTAAATTTATCAAATATCAATGAATAGATGAATAAATTATATTTTGTTTAAACTCATAATTGCCGTCTATTTTTAATAATAAAATATAATTTGTTCATGTGCTTAATGATATCTGATGAAATTGATATTTTGTATAACTTATTTTTACTACTGATGTTATAAAGTAAATAATTTAAATTATTTTTGTGGACTCAAAATAACACTCACAAAATAGAGTATAGATGAACATAGAGGTTAGTGGTATGGATACGTTTCTAAATTAGTCAAAGTCATTAGAAGTAGGGAAAGCTTCATTTTCTTTGCATCAATTGGCTCTTGAGAAAGGCCATATTCCATTCACACAACACAAGTGCCTCCTCCACCCACACCTTACCAAAACGACAAAAATAAATTACTAATTAAATAAAATGAGAGAGAGCAGAGTAACTCTGGTCTAGAATTGTTAAGAAACAAAATTTTTGTAACAGCCTTGTAAGCCATTTTTTCAAAATTTTTGTACATCTTATACATTGTTTTTTTTGTCTAGAAATAAAATTTATGCCTTTTAAGCCTTTATTAAGAAGTAAAACAGCTTTCTAGCATTTATTAAGAAGTAAAACAGCTTTGTCGATCGGCTCAGGGCTCCGGGATTAGTCGAGGTGCAACACTCCGAAGGGATGCTGGTCCGGACACTCGATTATCAAAAAAAAAAAAAACCAAAAGAAATAAAACAGCTTTATGTAAAAAATTTCCCTTTTTGAAGTGTTTTTAGCTTTTAGGCCTTTAGGAGTATTGTGAATTTTTTAGTATATATTATATATTTTTGTAGTAAATGTTGTGTAATTTTTTAATAAGGTTATGACAATTTTAAAAGTTAAGGGTGTGTTTGGTAACGTTTACGTTTTCAGTTTATATTTACAAAAATTTTATAAACTGGTTTTTGTTTATTTTTTGTTTATTTTTAGAAAAACATAAACTACAAATGCGTTTGATAATTGACAAAATGTTTTAAAAAATTTAAAAATATAAAAAAGAGTGAGAAATGGCAAGTGGCGGCAAGTGGCGGCGGAAGACGGTAGTGGAAAGTGGTGACGGTGGGTGGTGGGTGGGTGGTGGTGGTGGGTGGGTAGGTGACGGTGGCGGGTGGTGGTGGTGGCAGGTGGGTGGCGGATGGCGGTTGGTAGGTGGTGGTGATGGGTGGGTGGGTGACGGTAGCAGGTGGTAGCGAGTGGGTGGTGGTGGTGGGTGGGTGACGGTAGCAGGTGGTAGCGAGTGGGTGGTGGTGGCGGGTGGTGAGTGGTGGTGGTAGGTGGGTGGCGGATGGCGAGTGGTGGCGGATGACGAGTGATGGTGGGTGATGGTGGTGGGTGGGTGGTGGTGGCGGGTGGTGGGTGGTAGCGAGTGAGTAGTGGTGGTGGTGGTAGCGGGTGGTGGGTGGTGGTGGTAGTGGCGGATAGTAGGTGGCGGATGGCGGGTGGTGGCGGGTGGTGGTGAGTGGGTGGGTGGGTGGGTGGGTGGGTGATGGTGGCGGGTGGTAGGTGATAGCGAGTGGGTGGTGGTGGTGGTGGTGGTGGGTCGTGGGTGGTGGTGGCAGGTGGGTGGCGGGTGGGTGGTGGGTAATGGTGGTAGTGGTGGCGGGTGTCTGGTGGTGGTGGGTGGCTGGTGGTGGATGGCGGTGGCAGGTGGGTAGTAAGTGGTGGTGGCAAGTAGGTGGCGGGTGGTGGTGGCAAGCGGTGGATGGTAGTGACGGGTCGTGGGTGGATGGCAGGTGGGTGGTGGGTGGTGGTAGCGGAAGACGGTAGTGGAAAATGGTGGCGGGTGGTGGCTAGTGTTGGGTGGAAAAAAAAAAAACTGAAAACTCAAAATGGAAACACATTTTTTGTATTTTCATTTTTTAGCCAAATTTATAAACTGAGACCACTGATTTATAAATTAAAAATTTACCAAACAAGTTTTTATTCAAGTTTTTAAAATTTTTGTAAATATAAACAGAAAATTGAAAATGTAAGTGTTACCAAACGACAATTAAGTTTATTTTTGCAGTACTGTTACGTATTTCTATAGTTCAAAAATGTTTGAATGAAAAGATGTAAAATATTATCATAAAAATACATAATATTATCGAAAAATTGTGTAACTTCATTTCTAACTACAAATTATCGGAACTTAATTAGAAGATTATAAATCTTTTTAGTTGAGTTTTAGAATCTATTTTAAAAAAAGAAAAATTATTTTAGTTAAAATATGAAAAAAATGAGAAACACTTACTATTTTCATTTGGTTATTTTTTTAAGAAAAAGTTATAAATATTTTTTTTATATCTTTTTTGTCTAACTACCTACTAGTTTTAAAAAAAAAAAAAAAAAAAATTTAAAATTTTACAAATTTGAGAGGACGCAGCTACCACTCCCGGCCCATGTGGCTCTCCGCCACCACACATGGGCAAATGCGAGTCCAGTAAGGATATGTAGTGGTTTCCCTTTTCAGCCCACTATTATTACACAAGTGCGACCCTTTTTATCTAGCTAGATATATGTTAGCATAGTCAGGGAGGTAAGAAAAATTAGAAAAATTGATCAAATTGATTAAATCGAACTAATTCGGTTATATTTGGCTTTTTTTTTAATAAGAATCGTTCTGTGTAGTTTTAGATTTGATTTTTTTTATTTCGGTTCGGCATCGGTTTAAGTATCTTGTACACCGAACTAAATTGAAATTGACTGATTCAACATATATTGTATTTATAATATATATATAATCTAATAATATAATGATATTAATAAGTATAATAGATTTTTAACCTTAATTAATTAATCTTATCATCTTTATAACTTAAGTTTGTAAACTTTTATTATATATAACATTAACTCTAATTCATTATTCTCGAAATTTTAATATTTTTTAACTCTTTTTTTTGTGTGGTTAATTCAGGAATTGAAAAATATTTATTAAATAGATGGATTGGATATGTTTGAAATGGTGGACAAATAACTAATTTAATGTTTATTTATAAATTAGTAGTTACATTTAAAAGTAGCTCAAATTTGAAAGATCCTATACCGATTAAACAACATCGAACCAAACTGAATCGTTTCAATCGGTTCGGTTCGATGCGGTTTGATTGGAGAAGTGATCTGTATCGGTATTCAAAATAATAAAACCAATATTATCGGTTCGGTAAAATTTTGTACCTAAATACTGACTGTACTGGACCGACCACATCCCTAATGATAGCATCCATCTTACCTATAAAAAATGTTTATTTATTTATTTAAATATTTAGTTGCACTTTAAAACTAATATATTAATAATTATAAGGTAAATTATACTTACCTCCTTTTGAGATTTGAAAAGAATACAGTTAATTTGACATTTTTAATATAATTATACTGACTTCCTTTTTGTAAGGCTAAATTGACTGAAACTAGAGGTGGGCAAACATCCACCCAATCTGCCAAAACCAAATGGCTTGAACCAATCTGACACGTAATAGACAGTTTTAATAGTCCGAACAGACAGATACAGATGCGTTTTTCCCAATTTGCCTAAGTTCGAACAAGTGATGGATTGGAGGTTCTAACCCAACCTGATCTACCAACACTCCTAGGAAAATAAAGTAATACTTTTATGCTTTGTGTGTTAAAAAAAATAACATTTTGTTTAATAATTATATTTACTATTTATAAAATATGAAATTCAACAAGCCAACTACTCATTCTATATTACTCTACGTTGACCAAATTGCAAATTAACTTCTAAGAGCATTCCTAACAATCTACCATATTTCTCAGGAAATTCTATTTTCACACACTTAATTTGCTCAGTATACATATTTTCTCAATGTACATACTTATTAATTGGATTATTAACTAATTTTTTCAATCCATACACTTAAAATTACAATTACACCCTTCACTTATAACCATTGTACACACACTACATTCCTTATTTCCACACACTTTTATTGACCTTATTTCACATTTGTAGTTCCATCCACACAAAAGTGAAGACCAAAGTCAGTGAAGTTTCCTCCATTGAAGACCTTTATTGAACCTCCATTGAAAATCCTTCTTGAATTTAAGGATTTTTTTTCATTTTTTCATTTTATTATTACATTTATCATTTTATTTAGGGGTGGGCGCGGGTCAGTTGCGGCCATGGAACCTCCAATCCATCATCCGTCCGCTAGATTGGCGGATTGGAGAAAATCAATCCGTATCCATTAGCCAATCTGGCGGATGTGGATTAAGCGGATTGGCGGATGAATGCGAATCGGTTTGGCGGTTTAAAATTTTATAAATTTTCAACATAATTTAACTTGTGCACTTCCTCAAAAAAAAAAAAAAAAAAAAATTTACAGTCAATGACTTAAAAAAATATTACAATCACAGCATGTCTCATCTAAATAAAGTATTACAATCTGTGGTCCTGAAAATATAAAAATATTTAAAACCACCAAAATCATGAGCAGAGCAGTAGTAGAGAATGTATACCTCTGTATCGTTACATATATATATATATATATATGTTTTTGAAAACAAAAACCAACCAACATATATAATCTTTTTCATTTATTATTTTTAGAGGTACATTTAAAAACCAAAAACTATAGATAAATAATACATTTATTTTTTCAATTCAAAAAATATATTCAAGTTGAAAACTCTTTTTCAACAGAACAAATTCAACAGAATATTTAAATTATTTTTCAATTGAAAACACAAACAAAATATTTAAACAAATTGAAAACACAAAAGCTTACAAATTACTAGGGATGCTTGCGGTTTGGTGGTTTGGTTGTGGTCAAAAGAACTTCAAATCCACTATCCGTAAAAAACTAGGCGGATTGGAAAAAATTAATCCGCAACCGTTCGCTTGTCATCACGCATCCGTCCAAAATGCGGCGGATCGGTTCAGTTCGGTTGGTTTGGGCAGATCGATATATCCACTGCTCATCCCTAATTTTATTATTACATTAACCATTTTCGAATCTCGTGGCATAAAACCCTTGACCAAACAGCCACTAAACAACCACCAAATAATCAAAAGAACAAAAACGCTTCAAATCCCAAGGACAGGTTTATACCCTAAAGAACAAGGAACCACTAGCATTGCACACGAATATAAGTGAAAAGTACCCATAGGTTTTCAAATCCCCCCTCCCCTCCCCTCTCCCAAAAAAAAAAAAAAAACACTAGCAGAGCATTCTAGAACCAAAAAACACCACCAAACAAATCCAAAATAGAGATTAAAGCAATATGAGAGATATTTTGAGAGTATCATTTTGCAAGTAATAGAGGAGTATTGTAACAACCCCAACCTCTGATTAACGTTAATCCATGATTAATTATGCCTAATTAGTAATTACGGTGAAATTCTGAATTAAAATGCATGTGTGTGTTGCATTGTGGTGTTTATATCTGTTAGGCGTACAAAGATTTGTTCACATTTTAGTTTCGGTTTGCGAATTGGAAACCTTATCGGCGTCCGAATCAGAAATTGACTTGATTTATGTGTTAGTTAGGATTTATAGAATTTTATGGTAGGTTTAATTGAAATTCGATTTGGAGCGATTAAATTAATGCCCACTAATTAACCTTATTAAGCACATTTTTGGTTTAAGCCTAATTAGGGCCATTTTAACCCCACTAAGTTGCCTTTTCATTTCACTCTTCCATTTCCTTGATGCCCAACGTGAGAGAGAGGGAGAATTGAGGGATTTGGGTCCTAGTTCAAGAATTGAATTCAAGGAGAGAATTGCTAGAAGAAATTTGAAGCCTTGCTCATCTTGTTCAAGATTCTAGTACCTAAAGCCCAATAGATCATCTAAGGTATGGAACCAAGCCTTAAGCCTTGAAGTTGTGTTAATTCATGCATGAATTCAAGTAAATTGAGCTATAAGATGTGAAAATTAAGCTTAAGGAGTAAGGCAGTAAATCAATCCATGTATGGTTTTATGGCATTTTGAAGATTGGTTTTCAAGAATTCCTTCATGCATGTGTTAATTTCACTCTAATTTTGGAAAAACAATGAGTTTCATGTTATTTTATAGCATTTAATCATGTTTTGGAGAGCCTTAGCTAAAAAATGTACATTCATGTTATGTTCTTGAATTAACTTTGAATTCCAAGTTGAATTTTGTACAATTGGCATACTTTTGGGCCATGATTTCTTGAAATGATTTTTAATACATGTTGTTTTATGAGTTATTATGTGTTTCCTCAAGTTTTAGCCCAGAAAAATGAGTTTTGGATGTTCAAAGGTTGGATTTGAGCTTGGTGATCAAATCTGAAAATTCCAGAAATTTGATCCACGCTCGAGCGGGGAACTTCACGTTCGAGCGTGTACTCTGAGCACATGCACTTCCGCTCGAGCGTCGAGTTTTACGCTCGAGCGTGAAATGCATATGCCCAGAAGTTCTTGTGTTTTGCAGTCTGCTCGAGCGAAGGAATCTACGCTTGAGCGAGGGTCTGAGTCTCACGCTTGAGCGGGGGTCGAGCATCCGTCGAGCGTGAAAAACATGCATCCAGTACTTTTCAAGAGTTTACAGTCCGCTCGAGTGGTGAAAGCCACGCTCGAGTGGAGCTTCATTGTCTGCATGTCCGCTCGAGCGTGGACCTTATTTTCAGCAAGTTTCAAGAAATGTTTTCCAATGCATTCTTGCATCCTCATTCCATCCTAGGCATTCCTAGGCCATGTTCAAAACTCCATAATGAGGATTAAAGGTTAGAAACACACTAAGAGCAAACGACATAAGTTATATACAATTAGAACGTGTGTTTCAAGTGTGTACCTGTTATGTGTTATGTAGGTCACGTGCCGCGTATCGTTTGACTCATCCGCTCCGTCTATCTGTCTCAAGGCCAACTGTGAGTAATAACATAGTAAAGCTATGTTCAACTTTACTTATTTTCTGTGTGATGAATTAAGATCTGTTTTTCTGAAATGATATGTTCTGTACAATGAATGATTGTCCAATTTCTGATACATACTCGTGACATCCCTTAGCATCATGTGATATCTGTTGGCTGTTACCCGGTATCGGAGGTTCCATCATGGAACTTAATTTGTCTGCACTCTGTTACCCATACCGGAGCCCCGTCATGGGGGCTCAGCGTGTTTATTCTCTATTACCCAGATCTGGAGGTTCCTTTATGAATTGGTTATTTCGTAACCCTCATGTGTTCTGTATCTATTCTGTATCTGCTCTGTTAATGCTAATGGATGTATCACGTATATTTAAGCATACCTTATGATTTCTGTATATGACTTGGACAAATTACGAATTTGATACGAAACTAAGTTATGATTTCTGAATCTGTACGGACTCATTCATTGAAACCCCTTTACTCTGTTATTGTTTTCACTGAGCTTTCGCTTACAGTTTATATTATGTATGTAGGTGAGCCGCGGCCCGTGATTAGGGCCAGAGTTGACAGCCTTTATTTCTGTTTTTGTCAGCCAACCGTTGTGCCTCCCGTGGAGGTTCCGATCGAAGTCTGGTTACATGGCTGTTTTTGTACTTACGTTAGTCCTCTGTCTGTTTTGTATAGTCAGGTCCTGGATATTACACTTTTGTAAATGTTTGTAAATATTGATGTCCTTCGACCGACACGCTTATGTATATATATAAGTTTTGAAATATTCTGTCCCATGTACGTTATCACAGCTCATTGGACCTTGTCTATTTTGTATAATTTCTTCCGCAGCCTCTTATTATGTGCTTGTCTGTTAAGAGGCCTTCTGTAATCCACGGATTACTGGCCGGTTACGATGCTAAACCTACAGGGGCGGGTTTGGGTCGTGACAAGTATAGAGTGTGTAACAAGCAATGTGACAACAATGAAAAAATTAGGGTTTATTTTTTTAACTCAAAAGGTGTACATTGAGATTTTTTTGTTCTTAAAAGATGTGTACAGAGAATTTTTTCATATAATATTATGCATGTTGTTGGATGTCTATTATTAGGGGTGTGCGCGGTGCGGTTCGGGCGGGTTTGAGAGTAAATTACAAATCGAATGGCGGGTTGGCGGATGAGCGGATTGAGAAATTGCCGTTTGGGCGGGTTTTTGGGCAGATTGGCGGATTGAAGGATATTCTAACTAATTATCATACATTTGCATAATATATAACACTAATTTGTATAATATTTTTTAGATATATATGCACAAAGTAATTTTACATAATATGTTTCATATATATAACTACTAATTTGTAATAAATTTCATATCTTAAATCTCTCTCACACTCATTTTTATATTGATATTTTCATTGGAGGTTAAAAAAATATATATGTATTAACTATAGCGGAGCGGAGCGGTTTGATGGCGGATTATAAATTTTAAAATTTAAACCGCGGTTAGAGCGGTATGGATTGATGCGGATTGGTGCGATTTTAGCGGATTTGGGCGGTATTTTGCACAGCTCTATCTATTATGGTCATTTTTATTTAGGATATAATTGTCATTAGATTAATATTCTATTAAGTGTGTGCCCTAAGCTAACTAGATGCGTGGAAATAGAATTTCCCATATTTCTTTCTGAAAATATAATTAAAAATTGATTCCTTATTTTAGGAAGTCATTTTTTTAACTAATTACTCCAACAACACTCTTTATTCTTTCTCTATTCTATTAAAATATTATTTTCAATTGTTTTTAATGGGAGATGACCAATAAGTCCCATATTTTGCACTTGTAATCCATATAGTCCCATGTTTTTTTTCTTGTAAACCATTTAGTCATTTTGGATGTACAATGACTCATTTGCCCGCCACATTGGAGTGTCACATTTGAAAAAAATACACTAAGGAGTTTTTTAGTGTCACATCATACCTGCCACATTAGAGTGTCACATTTGGAAAAAGTATAAAAGAGTTTTCAATTTTTTGTAAAGTGTCACATCATACCCGCCACATTGGAGTATCACATGTCCCATTTGGAAAAAAAATATACTAAAAAGTTTTTATTATTTTTGGAGTGTTACGTCATATCCGCTACGTTGTCACACTTGGGGAAAAGTACACTAAGGAGTTTTTATTTTTTTTAGAGTGTCACATCATACTCGTCATATTGTCACATTTGGAAAAAGTATATTAAGGAGTTTTTATTTTTTTTGGAGTGTCACATCATACCCACCACGTTGTTATATTTGAGAAAAGTACACTAAGAAATTTTTAATTTTTTTAGAATGTCACATCATATCCGCTACGTTGTTACATTCGAAAAAAATACACTAAGAAGTTTTTAATTTTTTTTTGAGTAAAATTCTTGGAGTGTTACATCATACCCAACACGTTGTCATATTTGGGAAAGTACATGAAGGAGTTTTTAATTTATTCGGAGTGTCATATTAATACTTGCCATATTGGTGTATCACATCATATATGTCACATTAACGAAAGGGTATAGTTGTCCACCAAAATACTACCAAAATAAAAAATAGGACTACACAAAAAGAAACTCTCCACTAATAGGATTTAATAGATCAATAGAAAAAATTTAAGACTAATTGGAGTACTTGTTTATGAGATGTGATTTATTGATAAATATCCCTTTTTAAATTTGAATTGTGAAAATCATTTTTTCAATAGTAAAGTAATTATTACACATAATTTAACCCTTGCAACATCCACATGTCCAACCTAGTCTTGCAATTTGAGGCAGTGGGGGGCCTGCTCAAACTGTAATATTTTTCAAATAATAGTATTTTCAACGATCATTTTTCCAATAGTCATAACGGTCATATTTTTCTAAACTATAAATAAGACTATTGGCTCTCCCATTTCATCAATCTGAAGCCAGTTTCTCTAAATTTCGTTCTCTAAACTTTTTCTACGGCTCACAATCGTGTAGTCAATATGATTACTAATGATTTTGACTCTTATGCTTAGTTAGAGATATGTACGATGGTTGCAATGGCAGAAAAACGGCTTGAGAGACAATCAAGCTCATGTCATGTGTTCAAGGTTGCACATTCATTCGGCGTGATACTGCTCAAGGCCATGAAAGACTTTTTCTTGACTATTTTGTTGAAACACCTATATATCCTTCCAATTTATTTTGCAGGAGATTTCAAATGTGTCACTCTATTTTTCTCCAAATTCAAATGGCAGTAAAAGCACAAACCTAAATAAGATGATGGTCCATGCCAAAATACATTACTAATATGAATAAGCATTGTTTTATATTATTTGGTTTGTTTGTTTCCAATGTCTATTCTTTTCCACAAGCCCATCAAAAAAATTTCATAATAATCTGTAGACACTCCATTTTGACAAGGCCTATGACTTGGGCTCTTTCTTTTGATTACTCGATGATGAAAATAAGAATGTGTTTCTTACATAATTCTTAGTAAAAAAGATGAAATTTGTGCTTCATTTCCAACCTTAAGCTTGTTTTGGCTAAGTATTCAAGTTTGTTCAAAACTCTCTTTTGAAACTCTCTTTCTGCGCTTTGTTTCGAGTATTTCCATAGGGTTCCAAGGCTCCTTTTTAAAATTCAAAATAAAACATATTCCAAAAATTCTGAGAGAGCTAAATTCTTGAGCTTTGATTCAAAAGAGAGAGTAAGTGTTGTTGAAAGAGAGAAAAACAAAGAGTTGAACAACGCCCTCCACACATAAACACCCCAAAAACACCATTCCAACAAGAATTTTGAATTTTTGAACTGAGAATTGAGAGCATACTTCCTAAACTTGAGGGTGATCAAAATGAAGTTTAGAAATCAAATCTTTTCCTTGGAAGTGAATTTTGCACACTTTTTATTTTCTTGCATTTCCTTTCTTATATTGCTTTTCTTGCTTTGATTTCGTATTATAACTTGTTGTAAGTTAACTGGAAGTGGTTAGTGTAGCTTGGTTTTCGTGCTCATTTGAGAGGTTTAGTCTCCTCGGATACGATAGCCCTACAGTTCGAACTCCCGTGGTTCTGAATCTGATCTCACAAGTGCAATGTGAAATAGATAAACACAAAAGAGTTCAAATCCAGCAAATCTTTTGGAAAATTAATTTTGAATCAAAATACCAAAAATGAACTGCTTTGCCAGATTTTAAAGTTGCCACCTAAATATTTTTGAGAAATTTAGGAAACCCGTGACTTGTGCCAAAGGCTACGTGTTCGTCATCACCAAAGTGTTTCGGTTTGGGAACTTAGGTATGAGAGGGGAAGGTCATGAATTGAGCACCCTACTCACCTGATCAAAGATCGACCTCTACTAATCATGATATGATTCTTATATATAGTATATACTCTTGTTCCGATTATTAGGCTATGTGATGCACACAAGTATAGACTAATTCATAAAATTTGGAACGTTTTGATTTCATGTTCGTTTTGAAAAGAGTTTTGAATATGTGCCACTTGAAAAAGTGAGCTCACATGTACATTTATCAAATGATCCCAATTTAAGCAAAAGAGCCTTCATCCACAGGCATTCAAGCAAGTATATCAATTAAGCACTTAACCTCATGGTATTATGCTTGATATGACAACACAAACACACATGTAGTATGCTAAAGTAAAAAATGCTCACCTAGTACTCCGAGACAAGCCAAAGAAAATAAAATAATTAGAAAAATGCATGTTCTAATATGGCAAAGTGACTAATGCAACGCATACAAAATGAAACTACGAGATTTGATTTTTAACATGTCATATGAATCAATTCAAAGCATGCGGGAATGCACGTATTCACGTAATAGGAAATAATAACAAGTTTAGAATGATGAACCAACCTAATACATGTATAAATGGATACAAGATATAGCGGTCCCGGGTTTACCCCTTGTTGTACAGTGATCCGGACATGTGTCCGTGGATGTTGGTAGTTGAGTATTGTCTTGTTTACATCCTTTCCTACTTTGTATTTGAGTTATAGGATGTATTGGGCAGGTTTGTTACAGGTTGGTTGTGTTTGGAAACCAAGTGTTGCTGTCCAGAATTTTGGCTGGTCGCTCGAGCGAGGGTTTGGTCGCTCGAGCGAGGGTTGGTTTTGTGTCTGGTGGCTCGAGCCAGAGTGGCTTCGCTCGAGCGAGCGACTGCGTCTGGCTCAGACCTGAAGGTTGTGTTTCTTCGCTCGAGCGAGCTGGTTCGTCTTCGCTCGAGCGAGCGTCGTACTGCAAATCGGAAAATTTGCACTGTTGGCTCGAGCGAGCGTGTGTCTTCGCTCGAGCGAGACCAGTTTTTGTGTCTGGTCGCTCGAGCGACGAGGTCTTCGCTCGAGCGAGCCTGTTTATATCAGCAAGGCAGCACCGAACTAAACATCACTTTTTCTACACTTCATCTTCTTCAAACCCTTATTTTGAGAGCTTCTCTCTCTACACTTGCACTCTCTCTAAGAATTGATCTACCTAGGGTGATTTCCTACCCTAAGGCCTTTGTTAAAAAGCTAGAGGGTGGCTTGGGCTTCGTTTTAATCGGAACAAATTTGGTTTTGGAGCAAGTTGGGTGTTGGGCATCATCTCCTTTGGAGCTCATTCTTTGAGGTAGGGATATCCTACTCCTCTTTATGAGTTTTGTCTTTCAATTTTAGCATTTTGATATGTTGGGAGTTGTTGTGTAATTTTGGGAAACTTTGGGCCATTGTGTAATTTTATAAAAGTTGGGGGTTTTTATCTATGATAAACCTAGAAGCATGTTTGGTATATAAACATGGAATTAATGTTGAAACATTAGTGGAATTGAAACCTAAGGGTTGTGATGTTAATTATGGAGGATGTCCTAATTACATTGATTGATTAATTTGAATAATTAATTGTGTTGATTTGTGATGTATATAATTGTTGTTTATATGCATTGTGTTGTGTTGGAGGAGATAGGGGATGTACTCCACGGTTTAGGGGAAGATAGGGGATGAACCTCTAAACCGGATGTTATTGGGAGGAGATAGGGGATGAACTCCGTAGATAGAGCGGGTATGCCTATCTAGAAGTGTATTGACAGAGCGGATATGCTTGTCGTTGGAAGTATTGATATAACTGTTATGTTTATCTTTGATGAAGTGAAAAGTGTTGGCATGAGTGTGTGTCTCATGTGTGATGTTTGGCCAGGTTCTGAGCCAAGGTTATGAAATGGCAAGTAAAAAGGAAAGAAATGGAAATGAAAGGAAACATAGACTTAAGTGTCTTGGAACTGTGTTATATTATGAATGAATGTAAAAGTGTTGACCATCTATCAACTGTTAATCTTTTAGGCATTGTTCATAATTGGTTTAGTATATTTCTACTGGGCTGTGGCTCACCCTATATGGGAACATCATTTTCAGGTACAGGAAGCATGCCACCTCCAAGGACTTAGCTTGGGAGGCTAGTGGCGGACGGACTTTTTGGTTGTCTTTCCTTTTGTTGTATTACATGTAAATTCAAGCCAAGGGCTTTATGTGTAAATGAGTTAGTACTCTACTTTTGTGTAACCAAGTGTTAACTTGGAAAGCTGTAAGCCCTTAGGGCAGTTGCTTTTGTTGTTAACATGTGATACTCCTTGTAATACAATTCTGGTGAAATGAAAGGATGTGGAACTTTATATATATCATATCATGTCTATATTGGTGGGTTTAATGTTATTATTTTGAGGGCGTTACACAAGACATGGCAATGATATGAAAATGTAAAACATGATGCTACCATTATAAACATATAAATAAAAGGGAGAAAGAAATGGGGGTTGGAAGATATATACAAATATTACAAGTATGCCCTCATGTAAAAGGGTCCGAATAAATGTCCTACTTAGGCTAATTATTACAATATTAAATGAATGAGTAAGCTAATTAACTAATTATTACAAATCCGAATTTAAGCTAACTAATTGATTACAAGACACTATGTATGAAATCTAATTTGCGCGGGAAGCGAGGAGCCATACATGCAACCAAGAACATCCTCTTGGAAACGCCTTTGTTTTGCTGCCTGATTTTCTTCTATCCACAGTCAGAAAATAATTATGTTTTTTGCCTCAACTCTTGCTCTGTTTTGCAAGAAAAGTGCCACTGTTTGCTCAACAAAAGGTGGCCGGCCGGTCAGCCAAGGAAAGTGGTCTGTCGACCACTAATTTTGGTACTGCCCTGTAGCAGCATAATGGAAACAGAGCAAAAACAGAGTGTTTCTAGGGAATGTTTATCCTCTCTGCCTCTTCCTATCATGAAATTGATCAAGGGAGGAGTAAAATCGGTCCACAAATCATCAATGGTCGCAAGGTTGTTGCGTGATGATCCATGAATTGATGGGACAAAGACTCAATGAATGAAAATAAAAGACCAACAAAACCTCCTCCCTATCATAGAGTTACCTTAAGGGAAATGGTAGACATTGATTCTTGAACCATTATCATCACTAAGAGTATGAAATGACTCAATACTCAATGGGTTCAATATAACGTACGATTGAACCCAAGTCAATTTTATTATCTTGTGCCTCTTTTAGTTCAATTTTATTACCCATTTTTTAATTACATTTCCATTCTTTAATCATTTTGTCCAAAAGTGATAATTACATCCACTAGTGAAGAGAAGTGTCAAACAAGAAGTTGTTCTTGGCATGAGAGAGATGTAATGCCTTGGTAATGAACCTCCGAAGAGATTAAATCATTAAGCATCGAAGGTCTCTTTTGCACGCCTTGAACAACAATTGTTTGAAACAACTCTTAAACAAAGAAAATCAATAAAAAAGAGAGGTTGCAGAGATGATTTTTTTGAGTGTGAGTACATGTATGAAAAATATGAAATAAAAGCTATCAACTCAAATAGGTTGGTGCTAAGGCCTAAACCACCAAACCTATGAGGACTTACAACACCACAAGCATACTATGCAAAACATAAACTAAATGAACACACCAAAACAATCCTAAAACTCACAAAACAATGCTAAAAATTAGTTTGAAAAGCTAAAAAAAGTGAGCAAAAATGAGAGAGAATTAAAGCTAGTAAGCAAGCTTAAGGAGGGGTAGCTAACCCCTTCATTTTTTAGACCTCAAAACCACATGTTTTAGCCTTTGAAAATTTTGAAAATCAGTGGCCAAAAGTTGAGAAACAGGTGGGAAACACAATGATAAAAGCTTATGGAATAAGGTTCAAAGAATGATGATTAACCCCTCCACCTTTAGTAGCTTTAAATCACAAGTTTCAGCCCACCAAGACAGTCTAAAAATAGTATGAAAACAGTAAGAAAAGAGAAGGAAGAAGTGTGTAAGGATAGCCAAAGTTATACCTCTTGAAGAGGAGTTACTCTTTTGTTCATAAACCACAAGATATCTACTCTCAAGGGTTGAGATTTTAGCTCAAGAACCTCAGCAAGGAGCCTCAAATTTTTGGTTTAAGGAGTGTATATATAGTACATGTATATTGTAAGATAGAGAGGGAGAGTGCTTAGCAAGTTTTAGAGTCTTAGCAAAATTTTCTAACCTAAAATCAAGAGGGGTGGGCTTGTATTTATAGGAAAATTGCTTCTTTTGTTGAAAATATCTATATAGAGACAGCTAGTGCAAGGCATGCACATGGGAGGGACAGCTGGCTGTAAATATTTGCTTGCCAGGACACATGGCCAGTCGGCCAATGACTTGAACGGCCGGCTGTAAATTGCTCTCAAGCCCGTCTTCAAACGGGTATATTTCCCTCATCCGGACTTGGTTTTAGGTGATTCTTGAGTCTAAATTAATGCCCCAGAAGTCTACTTTCCAATGGTGGTGGCCTCACATCTAAGTTTTAAGTGTACAAAGAGATATGACTAATTTAGTAAAAGCTGCTCATTTCTTTCTTAACGGTTTGATGCTCAACCTTTTTCTAAACTAGTTTTCTTCCATCGCCTCCTATTTCCTTCAACTCCAAACCTATAAATAAGATTTTTTAAAATATTTTTCAAAGTGTTCACCTCCCTTCCATTTATTTCCACTTTGTCCTTACTCGGTTTACCGAAAAGTGCAATATTTTAAACGAAATGCGAGCCTCGGAACATCATAGAAACATTTGAAAAAATATTTTGAAAAAGAGGGTTTTAAGGTTTAAAATAGTTTTGGTCAAAATGGGGTGTAAGGTTAGGATTAGAAAGCTCAAAAATCGAAGCCTTTTGCTGAAGAATCTGAACGATTGTACAATGTAACTTTTCATCATCGAGTGTTCAAAGTGCGGTGCCCAAGTCTTAAGACAGGTCAAAAATGGGGTGTCTACAGTTAGTTGAGCCACTTACATATTTTCTCTTTATTTATCTAGTGTTGCAACAAAACAAAGTTCTTAGCCTGGGCTGATTGGCCGGCCAGCTCACATTTTGGCTGGCCAGCCAACTTTTTCTGGACAGAATCCAATAGTCTCCCGATGCCGAGCAGAATAGTCTCCGATAGTCTCTGAAACCCCTTGACGCTTTTGTTTTTCTATTTTTCTTTTAATTTTAGAGAGATTTGTGAGCATATTTTTGTTGTAATATTTTTATTCCTCTTCTCCCTTATTCGGATATGTAATGTTAAAATAATTCCCCACCCTGTTTCTTTCTATCCTAGTCTTTTATTTGCTTTCCATATTTTTTACATCTGCGGTATATTTTTTCTTCTCATTATATTCATGCTTTGTATCCATGTTTTATGCCTTCAGATTTAGCTAAATTTGCATCTGTGGGTTTAATCGATTATTATGTGATTTTGTACGCTACCTCATATTCTTGAGATGGTTTACATGTCATATATTAGAAACCAGATCTTTAGTTGCATTTCATGAGTGAATTGCATTAGGATCTTGTATATAGGATCATGCATGTTTTACTAACTTTGTTTTGTAATTGTTTGCGTGACATCAATAAATATGTAAGTTTTTTTGTACTTTAGCATCCCGCTTGTGTGTGTTTTTCTTACTATGTTTAGCATCCTACTATGTGACTATTTGCTTATTTGATATAACTCTATGCATGCCAGTGGGTGAAGGTTGTGTTGTTCAATTTGGAATAAAATTGATTTTCATATTTTTAAAATTCAATTTTCTGTGTCTTGTGCACTTTTCAAAATATTTTGAAAATAATGAAATCAAGCCGCTCCAAAATGAACAACATAGTCTATATTTGTTTGCTTCACATAATAATTTTAGGATTTATTAAATAAATTAGAATATTAACATATGAAGTTAATAAAAATTATATCATGATTTAGTAGAGGGCGATCTTTTGATCGGGTGAGTGGGAGTGCTCAATTAATGACTTTCTCTTCTCATACCTAAGGTTTTGAGCCAAGTATCTTTGGTTACAATGAATAGTGGCCTTGGCACGAGTCACAAGTTTCTTAATTTTTTCAAAATATTAGGTGGCGACTTTGAGATCTGATGACGCAGTCCATTTCTGGCAAATGTTTTGCAATAAAATGGATTTTCTATAAAAGTTGCCAAATCTGGACTTTTATTCATGTTTCACATTGCACTGTAAGACTAGATCGAAGAAATTAAGGGTCCGAACTATTCAACATGCGCGGGTACCTCCTGGGCGATGTTACAGTTTATGGTGACTCTACTGGGGATATTAAGAAACTTTGACTTGAACTCCATGATATGACTTTTATTTTCAATTATATGTTCATTACATTTTATACATTGGTGCACCTAAATCCCGTGCTCGCCACCTATTATCCTGGATGACTATTCGACTTCGGGCGGATAGATGGTCATGGGCTCTAATATAGTAGAAGCATAAGCCTTGGAATCGGGGATCACAACATACTGCTTGATCCGTTGGATTGGGTAGGTATATCGGTGTCTTGCTGAGGTACCTTTTTTGACCAAGACTGACCTAGTGCATATAGTAAGCTCTAGCAACTTCCAACATTAGGATAAGATGCTAACTCCATTCTAGGATGTGTGATGCCGTTTGTTTGAATAGTGAAATCATAAATCATTTCAAAGTTAGAATAGGATAACCTTACCCTCCATAGGGGTGTTTGTTCTCTTTTTTGCTATGTGTAATGTATGGGATTTATACAGGGGTTCTTAAATTTAAATAAATGGTCCAGGCATGTCACTTTGTGGGGTTCAATTTTTTCGGTGGGACATACAATAATCAGTTGTGCGAAGTAAGTCGAAGTGCTGCCAGAATTTTGATTTGAGGGATTATTTTTGGTTTTTTTGCTGAGTCGTTGTAGCACCACAGTTTCAGAAAAGTCTGATATCTCATAAAGTCTACTAGTGTAAATAAATAGAACTTGTGGGATATCCGACCATTTTTGTGATTGGAGACTGACCACCTGTTGATTACACGAGCTTTATTCTGAATATGGTGGATGGCCTACACTTTAACTAGCAATTTGAGAATAGTTTTATCCTGAGTTTTGAATTGAATGTTGAGTCTAAGTTTGATTCTACCAAATTTGTAAAGTTAGGATCAGGCTCGAGTCATTCTAGCACGTTTGAGTCTAGTGATTTCGAGGGTGATAACCCAAACACCACTGTCTTGTCTATGTCTGTCTTTTCACTTTCTTCTGAGTCTGTTTCAATCAATAAGTTAGAAGTTTTGAATGAAGATGCAGTAATTTTCACCTAGTTCTCTCTGCCTTTAAATCATTGCATTGACCAAAATTTTCATACTTTTTTCCAAAACTTTGATAAAACGAAGATGAAGGAATTACTTGGGATTTATAAAATTTGATCAACTGAGAGGAAGAGAGGTGTGCTAAGCCCTTGATGGATGAGATCATTTTTGTTAATATGGGTACTGAGAAGGATTTTGGTTTGGTCTAGATTGGTTCTGTATTGTCTTTAGAGGAGCGCACGTGATTCATCGCTTTATTAAAAGATTTCAAAAAATGTTTTTGCGTGATCCTACGAAAACATGCTTAGAATTATCCTAAGATTATACAACATAGGATCCCTCTCGACCTAAGACCCGACCCCCCTAGCTTTCAAAACTTTAATTCTGAGTGTCCAAAAATCAGGCAGAATATGAGGCGTGTATAGCTAGATTGGAAACAACCCTAAAGCTAGGGGCAAAAAAGTTGGATGTGATCAGAAACTCAAACTTAGTCATCCACCTAGTCAGAACGAATAATTGGTTTGGCAACTCTTTGGCAACCCTAGCTTTAATAGTGGATATATCGATCGGGGTCAAGATGCGTCTGATCCTCATAGAGTAGATGATAGCCACAATAGAAGAAGTTCAAGATGAAAATCCTTGGTATCACGACATTTTGGAAAATAAACTATACCACAAAGGGCAAATGCTAAGGATAAGGTATCAATGCATGATTGCTGTCATGACCTAACCCTAGGGGCTTAGGGCTTGAATCGAAACTTATTGAATAATTCTAAGCTTATCAAATTAAATGGCGCAAGCGCAGGCAAAATGGAAGTAGGAAATAATTAAACAGAAAATTAATTTCATTTTACTATTTTAATAAAAGAAAATACATCTATAGAGCTTTTATTATTATTATTCTGTGACTGACTATCAATAAAAAAAAAAAAATAACAAAAGGAAGAAAAGAAAAGAAAGACAAAATAACGGATCAATATCAAATTTTTGTGCGGGTTCTACTACACAGGGTTACGGGTCTTCCTTACATCTCATCACTTGAAAGGGTAAACAGCTATAAGCACGCAACAGAGTGAGAAATATTATGCCAAGAGTATAGGGGACACAAATAACCATGGATAGTTATTCAAGCTAAAACGATAACATAACTTTATTTGACTAACCAAATTATTTAAAGTAGCAAGAACTGAAATATAAAAATTATATAATAACTATAACCACGGTACAAAACATAATAGAACAGATACCACGTAAGTGACAGTCAAAATAGAGGTCAATAGATCCATGACAAACAGAGGACCACAAAGTGGTCAAACAGAAGCCAATGGTTATTTAAGTTCCCTAAGACATGGGACTCCCGTGGTGGTACTTACAGAAAATAATTGTTTATAAAATCATTGTCAAATAATTATTAAAAACATATCCATGGGTTTCAATTTGAGCAAATAGAGTTTGGAAAATAATCAACGTAATTAAAATAGTAATATAATTTATAAACCCAATTTGTGTAAAATAAATTATGATAACTCAAAACATACGGAAAATATATTATGGTGCCTCAAGGTATAATATAACTCACCTTAATATTAATTCTGACTATTTTCTTCTTATTTTTACCAACTACTCGAGACTGTTCTCTTGCTCCTCTATTTTTTTCTCTCCTTTTTTTTTTTCTTTTCCTTCGTTTCCTTACAGATGTTCACAGCCCTCACCCCTTATATAGACACAAGCCCTTGGTGATGACTCACCTTATCATGATGAATCCAACTTGATGACTCACCCCCCATACAAGCTAGACTACACAGATGGCTTACCTTCCTTTACTCTAGGTAATTTGCAAATCTTTCCAATTAATTGCTACTTATCTTGCTTAACTTGGCCCTCAGTGAATCTATACATCAGATTTGTTTTTATTTGCTTATACAATCGTTAATTCTAGTTTGGCCCAACTAATAGTATTGTTCCATAATTATGTTAATTTGGTCCCAAAGTTTAATAATCCAATTAAATTACATTTTATCACATACAACCATAATATTAATTATTTTATTTTACTACTACCACTATTATTATTATTTTTATTATTATCGTAATTGGTTGTGGTATTAATTAAATATTTAGGGTATCACATTTCTCCCCTCCTAAATAGAAGTTTGTCCTTAAACTTAATGTACCTTAGTTTTCGAAGAGGTACGGGTATTTGGCTCATATTTGACTTTCCGTTTCCCACATAGCTTCTTCGACTCGATGATTTCTTCACAAGACTTTTACCAGAGGTATAGTCTTGTTTCGGAGAATCTGATTATGATGGTCGAGAACCTGCACTGGTTGTTCTTCATATGAGAGATCTTCTTGAACCTTTAGGTCCTCATATTCCATGACATGCTTTGGATCTCGAAGATATCACCGAAGCATCGAAATGTGAAACACATTGTGAACATTGGACAGTTCAGGCGGTAATGCAAGGCGATATGCTACAGGACCAATCCTTTCTAGTATCTCGAATGGCCCAATGTAACGTGGGTTTAACTTTCCTCGCTTTCTAAATCGGATAACTCCTCTTGTTGGTGAGATCTTGAGGAACACATGGTCCCCTACTTAAAATTCCAAGTCTTGTCTCCGTGTATCTGCATAACTTTTCTAGCGGCTCTGGGCAGTGCGAATTCGCTGTTGGATGAGTTGAATTTTATCACTCTTATCTGTACGATCTCAGGGCTTAATAACCTCCTGTCTCCAACTTCCGCCCAACATAGAGGTGATCGACACCTCCTTCTATACAGTGCTTCGTACAGTGCCATTCCAATGTTTGCTTGGTAGTTATTGTTATAGGCGAATTCCACTAAAGGTAGGTGCTCATCCCAGTTACCTTTGAGGTCCAACATGCATATACGTAACATGTTTTCCAAAGTCTGGATTGTTCTTTTGGATTGTCCATCGGTTTGCGGGTGATAAGCAGTGCTAAACTTTAGTGTAGTCCCCAAAGCCTCCTACAATTTGTTCTAAAAATGAGACACGGAGTGGGGGTCTCGGTTAGACATGATTGAAACTAGGGTGCCATGCAAACGAATAATTTCCTTGATGTATAAAGTGGCAAACTTATTAAGAGAGTACATGATTTTGATTGGCAGAAAATGTGCTGACTTCGTTAATCAGTCTACTATAACCCTATTGCATCATTCTTTAAGACTGATTAAGGCAGCTCGACCATGAAGTCCATGGTAATGGGCTCTCATTTCCATTCAGGAATAGGGAGTGGTTGGAACATTTCTGTAGGTTTTTGATGTTCTGCTTTAACACGCTGACAATGCAGACATTTGGGGACATGGCTTGCTATGTCTCTTTTCATTCCTGTCCACTAGTAGTGTTCCTTCAGATCATGGTACATCTTTGTGTTGCCAGGGTGGACTGCAAATCTTGAGCTATGAGCTTCCACCAATATCTTCTTCTTGCGTTTCGGAATGTCAAGTACGCAAATTCGATTTTGAAATTTTAGTATCCCATTGCTTATAGTGAAATCAGGATCAGGCGTACTCCTTTGCTCTTCGTACTTTTTCTTCAAAAGTTTATCTTCACATTAGCGTGCTCTAATTTCTTCAATCAAGATAGGTTCCACGATTATGTTGGCGAGCAGTCCATTGATCTTGCGGAAAACGAGAGTACATGCCAAACTTCTGGTCGTCTTTCATCTCAGTGCGTCTGCCACCACATTAGCTTTACCTGGATGGTGATGGATCTCTACATCATAGTTTCTCATAAATTCTAGCCACCGCTGTTGCCTCATATTCAATTCCTTCTGTGTAAACAGATATTTAAGAGTTTTGTGATCAGTGTAAATTTCGTAGGTTGTGCCGTACAGATAATGACTCCAGATCTTGAGGGCGAAAATCACTGCGGCCAACTCTAGATCATGAGTTGGGTAGTTCTTCTCGTGAGTCTTTAGTTGTCGCGAGGTATAAGCAATGACTTTTCTGTTTTGCATAAGAACGCAACCCAGACCATTGTACGAGGTATCACTATAAATTACGAACCTATCTGCTCCTGTAGGGAGTGCTAGTATATGAGCTGACACAAGTCGACTTTTTAATTCTTGGAAGCAACACCCATGTTTGTCAGTCCATTTAAAGGGTGTGTTCTTCTGAGTTAGCTGGGTCAAGGTTATCTTTGAGAAATCTTGCATGAAACATCGATAATAGCCAGCTAGACCCAAGAAACTTTGAATTTCTGACACATTAGTAGGTCGTGGCCAGTCTACGATTGCTGCAACTTTTTGGGGGTCAACCGAGATATCATCTTTGTTAATGACGTGATCGAAGAAGTGTACACTAGTGATCCAGAATTCACATTTCTTCAACTCGGCATAAAGTTTGTGATCGTGTAGTGTTTGTAGAACCGTTGGCAAGTGCTGCTCATGGTCTTTCTGTGACTTGGAGTATATGAGGATGTCGTCAATGAAGATGATGACGAACGCATTAAGATAAGGTTTAAATACTCGATTCATGAGGTCTATGAAGGCCACTGGAGCATTTGTGATGCCAAATGGCATGATGAGAAACTTATAGTGCTCGTAACGGGTTCTGAATGCAGTATTTTCGATGCTTTCCGTTTTGACTTTTAGTTGGTAATAGCCAGAACGCAAGTCGATTTTTTAGAATACTTGAGTTGATCGAATAAGTCATCGATTCATGATAGATGGTACCGATTCTTGATGGTGACCTTGTTCAGTTCCTAGTAATCGATGCATAACCTCATCGTGCCATCCTTTTTCTTTATGAATAGTACTGGAGCTCCCCAGGGTGAGGTACTAGGTCGAATGAAACTTTTGTCCAGGAGTTCCTAGAGTTGAGTCTTCAGTTTTTTTAATTCAGTCATTGACATATGGTAAGGAGCTTTCGATACCAGTTGCGTACCAGGTTGGGTTTCAATAGTGAATTCGATTTCCCAGTCAACCAGGGTACCAGGTAGATCTTCAAGAAAAACATCCGGGAAATTCTCGTACCACGGGGATTACATCAACAGTGGGGGCCTCTTTTTGAGTATCGATCACATAATAGATATAACTACAACAACCCTTTCTTAGAAGTTTTTGGGCTGTCATGGAGGATATGACACATGGAGGGATGGAAACTCCAGTCCCATCAAAGACAAGCTCGAGTTGGTTTGGTAACCGGAGGAAGACCTTTTTGGTTTTGCAATCAATAGAGGCATGGTTAACAATCAGCCAATCCATTTCGAGGATGCTATCAAAGTGACCAATGCGGAGGGGAATCAAGTCTACGTATAAGGTTTTGCCTTTTAGGGATATAGCACAAGATTTGTACACAATAGTACTAAGGACATAATTACCAGAAGGAAAAGACACAGACAGTATATATCCTAAGGGTTCGAGTATTGATGCCGGCTTGGCAGCAAAGTGTGGTGCAACAAAGGAATGAGTTGACCCAGAGTCAATGAGGACATGAGCTAAATGACCACAGACAGAAAGTGTACCTGACACAATATTTTCGGTAACTTCTGATTTTTCAAGTACCAAAGCAAAAGCCCTTCCTTGGCGTTTTGGGTCCTTTCTCTCTTCTCCAGGTCCTGTGGGTTTTCTAACTGGGCTAGAGGGGCTAGCTGTAGGATTGGTCAGCTTTGGACAATCCCTCAGCAAGTGGCCAACTTGATTGCATTTAAAGCATGCTCCCGTGTCTTGATGGCCTTGTCCCCAATGAGCCTTTCCACAAGCAGGACAAGTTAGAATAGTGCCACCTTGGGGGTTAGTAAGACCTTGATTGCCTAAACTGGTTACACTTGTATTTACCCTCTTGAGAGGCGCAATACCGGATCTTCTGTTGTCTCTTTTCCAAAATCACTTTTTTTGGCTTGGTTCCTCGGAACTCGAGGCTTTAATCCCTTTTTTCTACAATGTACGCTCGGTCTACCACTTCTGCACAGATTGGCAGCTTCAAAACCTCAAGCCTATATTTGATTTTAGCATTCAATCCTGCTTTGAATTTTCTTGCTTTTTGAGCTTCGGTGGGGATAACATATGTCGCAAACCGAGCTAGTTGTGTGAACTTGCTCTCGTATTCGGCCAACGTCATGGTTCCTTACTTTAGATGTATGAATTCTGACGCCTTTGTTCCCGTAATGAATCTGGGAAGTATTTTGCATAAAATACTTCCTAGAATCTTGCGCAAGTCACAATTTCTTCTTTGTCTAGGGTGAGAAGCCACCATTCCTGCACATTATCTTTGAAAGTGAAAGTGGTAAAAGTTACCTTCTATCTTTCGATGCAGGGCAAAGCGCGAAAAATCTTTTCCATGTCTTTAACCCAAGTGTTCACTACCATTAGGTCTGGACTGCCGGTAAATGTGGTAGGTTCCAGATCCTGGAACTGTTTTATGGTAACTGGCTCTTTTCGCCATTCTGGCATCCTATTGTTGATGTTGGTCTGCAAGGCTTGCCAAAAGCTAGTAACCACTCTTTTTATGATTCTTTCCATCGATTCAGTGCCACTGATTGATGACTCACTTCCGTTACTGTTATTAACCATGCTACATGGTAATAAATGAGACATTACAGTCATAATGCAGCATATATAAGCATACATAGCGCAATGTATATAAAATACCAACTTTACTATTTATACAAATATAATATTACATCCTTGTCCCAAAAGTCAAAAATTTTGTTAGTGTCTCATCCCTTTAGTACAATTAAAAAAAACAAAAAGGATCAGAACTCATCATGGTTAGCTTACAAAAGGATTTTCTTTTCCAAGATCTAGAGTGGTGGGTTAAACAACCACGAAAAGTAACATTGCATAAAAAGCTCAAATTCCCATTCTAAATGTACCATACCAAAACAAACCTATGTGGCCTGGACAGTGTAAACTGGAACGGACTGTATGTAGCCCCAAAATGCTCGATCGATGATCCATCTGGTTATTCAATGTATGATAGGTCATTACTAAAATCAACATTTTGAATATTAATAATTTCCAATAGGTTAGGGACAGTGGTAAAAATGTAGTCCTTGGGGTACACATTTCCCCTTCTTGCCACAAAATCTGGGGGCAAAGGGCCAACCATGTAGTGTGGGCGGTCATATCCTGGGACAAGGTTGAGGACACGAGTGGGTCCAAGGAATCGTCCACACGTGTAAGCATGGCTTTGCCTCCACAATAAGTATAGGACATCAGTAGGATCGATCTGTATATATATTGGCCGATCCATCAATTGGGCAAGGCCTGGGTGTAGTCTCCTAACTATATCCTTCGAGTCTCCACATCCTTCCGGTGAGGTGGGGGTGGGATGCTTTGCTAAAATATCCTCCAAATTGATAGCCACAAGCTCCTCCCAAAATGCCTTATCAAGGTTTAACGCGGACATTCATACATCACTAGAATAAACGTGAGATTTTGCATAAAAGGACTAATGTCGCAGGTTATGTAGTTCTATGTGTATATGTATACATATATATTTTTTTGTTAAAACCATTACTCTGAAACCACCTTTGTCACGACCCAACTCCAGGGGCTTAGGACTAGAATCGCAATTTACTCAATAATTCTAAGCTTATCAGCTTATCAAATTAAATGGTGTAGGCGGAGGCAAAATGGAAGTAGGAAATAATTAAACATAAAATTAACTTCATTCTACTATTTTAATAAAAGAAAATACATCTATAGAGCTTTTATTATTGTTCTGTGACTAACTATCAATAAACAAAAAAAAAAAAAAAAAAAAAAAAACAACAACAACAACAAAAAGAAGAAAAGAAAAGGAAAACAAAATAACGGATCAATATCAAATTCTTGTGTGGGTTCCACTACACGAGGTTACGGGTTTTCCTTACATTTCATCACCTGAAAGGGTAATAGCTATAAGCACGCACCAGATTGAGAAATATTATGCCAAGAGTATAGGGGATACAAAATAACCATGGATAGTTATTCAAGCTAAAATGATAACATAACTTTATTTGACTAACCAAATTATTTAAAGTAGCAAGAACTGAAATAAAAAAATTATATAATAACTATAACCACGGTACAGAACATAATAGAACAGAGGTCACATGAGTGACAGTTAGAATAGAGGTCAATGGATCCATGACAAACAGAAGACCACAAAGTGGTCAAACAGAAGCCAATGGTTATTTAAGTCCCCTAAGGTATGGGACTCCCGTGATGGTACTTACAGAAAATAATTGTTTATAAAATCATTGTCAAATAATTATTAAAAACATATCCATGGGTTTCAATTTGAGCAAATAGAGTTCGGAAAATAATCAACGTAATTAAAATAGTAATATAATTTATAAACCCAATTTGTGTAAAATAAATTATGGTAACTCAAAACATACGGAAAATATATTATGATGCCTCAAGGTATATGACTCACCTTAATATTAATCCTTACTATTTTCTTCCTATTTTTGCCAACTACTCGGGATTGTTCTCTTGCTCCTCTCTCTTTTTCTCCCTTTTTTTTTTCCCTTCGTTTCCTTACAGATTTTCACAACCCTCCCCCCTTATATATACACACGCCCTTGGTGATGACTCACCTTGTCATGATGAATCCAACTTGATGACTCACCCCCTACAAGCTAGACTGCACAGATGGCTTACCTTCCTTTACTCCAGGTAATTTGCAAATCTTTCTAACTAATTGCTACTTATCTTTCTTAACTTGGCCCTCAGTGAATCTATACATCAGATTTGTTTTTATTTGCTTATATAATCGTTAATTCTAATTTGACCCAACTAATAGCATTGTTCCATAATTGTGTTAATTTGGTCCCAAAGTTTTATCACATACAACCATAATATTAATTATTTTATTTTACTGCTACCACTATTATTATTATTTTTATTATTATCGTAATTGGATGTGGTATTAATTAAATATTTAGGGTGTCACATTTCTCCCTTCCTAAATAGAAGTTTGTCCTCAAACTTGATGTACCTTAGTTTTTGAAGAGGTGCGGGTATTTGGCTCGTATTTGACTTTTCGTTTCCTAGGTAGTTTCTTCGACTTGATGATTTCTCCACAAGACTTTTACCAAAGGTACAGTCTTGTTTCAGAGCACCTGATTACGATGGTCGAGAACTTGTACTGGTTGTTCTTTATATGAGAGATCTTCTTGAGCCTTTAGGTCCTCATATTCCACGACATGCTCTGGATCTTGAAGATATTGCCGAAGCATTGAAATGTGAAACACATTGTGAACATTGGACAGTTTAGGCGGTAGTGCAAGGCGATATGCTACAGGACCAATCCTTGCTAGTATCTTGAATGGCCTAATGTAATGTGGGTTTAACTTTCCTCGGAAAAGTAATCCAGGCAAAAGTTCGAGCCAAAAAAAAAAAATTTGAAGAAAAAAAAAAAAAAAAAAAAACTGAAAAATGCTCGCAAGGTCGAAAACTCGGAAGGGCGGCTTTGGCAAAAGTTAAAGCACAAAAGGAAAGTGTTAACACCCGAGTGAGCCTTACCTCGGGAACTACGTAAGGCCTGATTCCTATCTTTGGGATACGTAAGCAACTTCATCCTGAAGTTTGTCCTTAACCATTTTAAACTTACTTGTCTTATCCATGTTTGATTGGTATATTTTTACTTGACTTGGTTGTTTTGTCCATTTTTAATTGGGTTGTCTTTATTCGGTTTGATTGTCCTATCTCTTCTTTATGGCAGATTAAGTTGCAAGACAAATCAAGCTCGGGTTATTTGTGCATCTCAAAGGTTAATTCCATGTTAGTTGGGTAGCGGCCATTTACGAAAACAAATTTTTGATGATTTTTAATGAAGTTGACTAATTTTCTCTAAAATTATTTCATTTTTGCAAAAATTAGACCATTCTTTGGACCAAAAAGAAAATTTTTCAGTACTCACAGCTTGACTTACATGATAAGAGTGGAACAAACATGCTAATCTAACTCTCATGTTGGTCAAAATCTTTTTAGCAGAAAACAAAAAAGAAAAATTCAAAGCAATAAACTAGAGGCATAGTCGAGTTAAGAATTCTATCTTCTCCCCACATTCTCGAGTCTCATGCATGTTTCAGCCGGCCGGCTAACAATCCAGCCAATCGTCCAAGTTTTTAGTTGCCTTTAGGTGTGTTTCCTGATTGTTTAAGTTGGCCGACCACTTGTTTAGCTAGTCGGCCAATTTTGTTTTAGCCGTTTCATCAGTTAGTTTAACTAGTCGATTAATGAATTAGCCAGCTTGTCAATTTTTCAGTCGGCCGACCAATTTTGATATCAATCTACAGTGAAAAACTGTAGAATTTGCGTAGGCTCAATGGTTTGTCCTTTCAAGTCGTGTTTTTAGTGCCTTTCATTCCAATGAGTGTAAATAGGTGTGTTTGGGTTATTTTTGTTTTGTTTTTCTTTCATTGAGTCATTTTTTTTTTAATTTCTGGTCAGTTGAGGGCTCAATGTCCAATTCAAAACTCATTGAAATTCAATCATTTTCTAATTCAAGTTCAAGAAAAAAAAATGTTTTCATGCTCAAGTGATGTGTTATTCACGCTATGATGTGCAAAAACGAAACTCATTTTATTAAACATTAGGGTGAAGCCCCCGATTACAGCATAACAAGAAAAAAAAGGAAGAAAATTTCAAAAAAACATCACAGGAGAAATCATCTGAAGCATGGTGCTCCTTCATAAGCAAAAGCAAAAAGGCAAAACAAAAAAGGAAAAAAAGAACAAAAGGAAACAATTGAAAATACAAAAAAATAGAGAGAGGACTTTTCCCGGCGGCGAAGATTATAAACCAACTTCATGTGCAGACAGTTTCGTCATTCGACTCCACTACCAATTACCCCGCCTCAAGATGTTCATTCTGGGGAATGTTTCGAAGGCCTTGCTTTAGACTTTGCAAGATTTTTGAAGGAAATTATCCCCCACTGGCCATCGAATATGGTATACCGAGGCACCAAGAATCTTTCAATATTCGTTGTTTGGCGCTTCAAATTCCTTGTTCTACCTCTTTAAATGACTAATCTCCTGTCGTGCGTCTTGATGCATACGCTGGAATAGAGAAAGTTCTGCTTTACAACTGGTGTGACAGATTGGAGACTGCAGTCATGATCTCCACATAGGATTTCAGTGTATAAGAATTGGCATCAATGTTAGATTGAGTTACCATTATTTTCTCAACTAACATTGCAGGGAAACTGAAAACATGGGCAGGGGTAGGGGCACCCTGTCGAGGCTTGAAAAGTTAGTGTCTGGAATCTCGATTGGGGAATCATTAAGGTCAGGGAAGAGAGTGAGAGGACGGGAGGAAGCTATGACAGAAAGAGAGAGATTCAAGCTGTCATAGACTAACGATTCGTAACTTTTCGCTCTATGTCTCTCTCACAGGCCTCAGTTAAAAAAAAGACGGAGTAGAGGAAGAAAACAAAGAGGGAAGGCCTCGGGACAAAGGATTGGAAGAATCGAGGCTTGTTGGTTAGGTGCCGTGATTGTTGAAATCGCACACCAAACACGTCACTCGAAGAAGACGAAAGAGGTAGAGATACAGAGACAAAAACATGAGAGAAGTGTATATATGTATATGTATTTATCTGTATATGTAGATGGTTTGTTTGTGTGTATGTATATATATATATATATATGTGTAGACACCCCAATTTTGACCACTCGTAAGACTTAGGCGCTTGATTCCAAGCACTCGATGATGAAGGTTACATTGTGTAGATGGTTTGAATTCTGAACAAAGAAATTCGATTTCAAGCTCTAAACAATCCCAACTTGTCACATCCATTGTATTTCTACCCTAGAAACTCAATTTTGAACATTGTACCAACCCGCATTGAACCTGAAAGTGAGGAACAGTGGAAATACACTGAGGCCCAGCCGTGCCTCAGTGATAGTCGACCGTGGGTATCAATGCCCGGCCGGGCCGCTTGACTTTTCAAAGCAGATTATGTAAATATCTGCCAGTTGTCTATTTCTGTAGATATTTTGATCTGCAGCTCAATCTCTGTAAATACAAACCTGCTCGACTGAATTGAGATGTTGAGAGGTTGAAAGGTTAATATATATCAAGATTTAGATATCAAAATATATAAGTATAATCCTTCTTTTGTAAGTCATCTTCCCACTTCTTTATATCATCCATCCATACGATATCAACATGGAGCTTGGACTTGGAACTTCATTAAGATTTGAAAACCATAACTCAAACTTGAGGGTGTTGGAATCAAGTTTGTTAACTAAGAGCATCCTCTCTTTCAAGAGGTATAATTTTCGCATCTTCTTCCTTATTTCTCTTTTACTCTTTCCTCTCTTTTCCTTGATTTATACACTGCTTTGGGGTTGTTTTGTGGGCTGAAACTTGTGATTTAAAAGCTACCAAAGGTGGAGGGGTTAACCACCATTCCTTGAACCTTATTCCAAGCTTATATCCTTGTGTTTCCCACTTATTTTTCTGATTCTAGCCACTGTTTTGGGGCATTTCTTGGACTGTTTTTGGACTATTTTTAGAGGCTAAAATATGGTTTAGAAGTCCCGAAAGTGGAGGGGTTAGCTACCTCTCCTTAGCTTTGCTTACTAGCTTTGTATCTCTTTGTTTTGCCTATCTTTTTGTGCCCTTTTAACATGGTTTTAGCTACTGCTTTTTACACTTTGGGGGCTATTTTAGGGCCGTTTTAATTTATTTAATTAGTTCATGTTTTGATTAGTTCATTTGTTGTCTCATAAGTTCACTTTTATAGCTTGTTGCATATTGTTTTAGCTTTTCTTCAATTCATTTAATAATCTCATTTTAACAATCAAGTTGTCAATCCTTTATTTCATTTGAGAGTTGTTTCAAATGGCTGATGGTTATTCAACACATGAACTAGAGTTTCGCACTTAATGGCTTAATCTCTACGGAGATTCATTGTCAACGGCGTAATCTTTCTTTCATGTTGAGAATTACTTCCCATTTGATGCTTCTCTTCTTTTAGAGGACTTAACATCACCATGGACAAATAAATTAATGAATGGCAATGACTAAACAAATTGGTTTAAAATTGGATCAACACACATAAAGAAAATGACTTAATTTGTTTAGACTTGGCCGGACATTATGCCAAGTTAATCGAGTCAAGAATGATCATACACTAATTCATGGTGTTTTGATGATTCTTGAAGCGTCTCTACCACCCTCTTTGAGTTCACTCCATGACAAGAAGGAGGAGTGGTCATATTCATTACATTTCATTGATTTTTGTCTAAAATTGTATTCGAGATTATCAAGCAATCAATTTGCTCGTTGTTAGTTTTGGAATCAATTTTAACCTTCTCTCGAGGCTTTGCCTTGATAGAGAAGTGAGAAAGGGACAAACAGAGTTCAGAACACTCTGTCTGCACCATTTTCACTTCAGAGTAGCGAATGGAGTTACATGAAACTGAGCCATGGTCGGCCTTCCTTAGGCCTGGCCGGATATTAGTGAGGGTCAGCCGGGCATCAATGAACGGTAAGGCAGTGTGTTGTGCAAAAATAGAGGGCAATGGTTGAAGGTGAAACAGAATAATCTGGGCAGACAGAGCAGCTTCTGGACGCTGCGCATATGTCACGACCCAAACCCGGCCCTATGGGTTTAGCACCATAACTGGCCAGTAATCCGAGATTACCACAGGCTTGCTGAACAGTAATATAGTAAAACAGAGTACAGGGTCTGGCAGAAGCCAATACAGTAAATAACTAGTGTCCATTGAGCTGTGAAAATCTGTATGCCAAAAACATTTTTCATGCATTCATTCAACTCAAAACAGTACAGTCTATACAATCATTTACAACCATTCAGTACGGGGACTTAATCCCTCGATAACAGTGCAGTAGAACAGTAAACAGTTTATACAATAATACAAAACAGACAAGAGACAGGTGGGGAACACAAAAACACCCCAAGCCATAGCATGGCGTCTCGGAACCTCGCAGTGAGGCACATAGGCTGGCTTGACAAAACTGGGGACTAACCCACGCTCCTAGCTCCGGTCTGGCTGCTGAGAACCTACATATATATATAAACAGTGAGCTAAAGCCCAGTGAATAACAATAAGTGTTCAATCACTCATATGTGGTACACCCATTAGCTTATGAACAGTAGGTCCAGAAGGACCGGGCCTTAACAGACCCAACAATAATGATGGCCATCAATCAGTAAACAGTATGGTTCCACAAGGAAACCGACAGAGCTCTGTAACAATAACAGTAATCAATAAGTGCTAAGGATGCCACAGTACAGTTCACAATACAGGACATACATTCATTCAATAAACAATATCCGTTCAGTAAACAGTTCTGTTCAGTATTCAAAAGATAACCATTTTGAACATATCTTTACACAATCTGTTACTCACAGAGATTGGGCTAATAGCAGCTAGAGCGCGTCCCCGAAGCCAACCCTAAACAGTTAACAAATAGAGAACACACACTAAGTTTAATAGTTGGGGAAGTACAATAATTAACTTCCTATTATGCCTCGGTGTGTTCTACATCTATAGCCTCATTAAGATGTCTTAAACTAGGCCTAAGAATGCCTAGGATGGAATGAGGATGTGAAAATACACGTAGAAAACAATTCCAGAATTTTTCAGTGAAACAGAGACCCGCTCGAGCGCAGGTTTCCCCGCTCGAGCGTACAAGCAAACAAAGGTCCCCGCTCGAGCGCAACATCCCCGCTCGAGCGGACCAAAAAGTACTGGATAGGTGAAATCTCCGCTCGACGCCCGCTCGAGCGCATCACCCAGTCCTCCGCTCGAGCGCCCAATACTCCGCTCGAGCGGACTGATGCACAGAGCAAGATGCTGGGAGCTCGTTTTCTCCGCTCGAGCGCCACTTATTCCGCTCGAGCGGACAACAGAAATCTGGAAATCCCAGATTTGAGTCCCAAGCTCAAAACCAAGTTCAAAAGCAACATTTTCGATCCTCTTGGGCTATTTTCTGGAAAACTCTTTTAAACACATAGAATAACATGTTTCAAAACTCAATTTAAGAAATCAAAGCCCAAGGGTGCTTAATTCAAACCCAATTTCAAACCCATTTTCAAGAACAATATGTAAACATGCAATGCATGAGTTTTAATCCTTGCTCTAGAGAGCTCAATAGTTGGAAAACATGGACTATAACATAAACATGGACATGCATGTACAATTCTCCAAGAATTTAACTCAAAACTCATCAATTCAACATGCATGCATGAATTCTAGCATAATTCAACATGAATGAACTAAAACATGCCTTAACTCTACAATTGGGCATGAATCATGCAAGATCAATCTTAATGACAACAAGAAGAAGATGGATTTTCTTACCTAAGTCTTGTATACAAGGTGTATGAGCTCAATTAGCAACTACACTTCAATTTCTTCAAGCAAGTCTTATGAACACAAGATGAAAACACTCACTCCCTAATCTCTCTCTCTCTCAATTCGGTGGTGAACTCAAATGTGCCAAAGAAGTGTTGTAATGCAAGACCAAGTCTTGTGCAAGGTATGGTGTAGTGGCCCACTAGGTGGCAACATGGTAATTAAGCCAAAGTTTGCAATATGACAATATTTAATCTAGTTTAATCATTCCTAATCAATTTTCAGATAAATATACCATTAAATCACAAATATTCTACTGATCATGAAACACTAAACGATTCCTAATTCGGCCGCCGATAAGGCCTTCAATTAGCAGTTTAAACATAAAACACGAACAGATAAATGGTCAGTCAAACAGATAGAAATGCAATACAATAGATATACTTATTCAATTTCAGTTTCGCTTTCAATCAGTCCATTCAGTACTTCAGTTAATTCGATTATCAGTCATTATCAGTTCAGTTTAGCAGTGATCAGTAGCTAATTCAGTAGTTTATCGGTAATCAGTACGAGGGTTGTTACAGCATACGAGCATTGTGCATCTTTGGATTTATAGCTCATTATTTAGTTACTTATTAATTCATTTGGTTTTGTAATAATTAGTTTAATTTGGACTATCAGACATTGATTTGGACCCTCCTGCGTGAGGATTCCAACTCCACGCCTTTCTCCCTTTTATTTACTAGCTTATGATGGTTAGTTTACGAAATGACGTTTCGTTTAGTATACTTCATGTTTGCATCCACTCGTATGACATGCATTAAAGCTTGGTTCATCTTTTTAACTCGAATTGTTATTGCTTATACTTTTTTGAATACGTACTTAGACCGCATGCTATTGATCTATATGTCAAATTAGTAGACGAGCCTAGTAATTGCATATCGCATGTGTCGCATTAGACATGTCGCATAAGAATCATGCATTTTTCCAACTAGTTTCTCTTTTTTTGGCTTAGAGTACAAGGTAAGCTTTTATTTGCTTTAGCACGTTGCATGAGTGTGATTATTGCCATGTCTAGCATGCTTGCCATGAGGCTAAATGTTTAATTGATAAACTGCTTGAATGCCTATGGATGAAGACTATTTGCTTGAATTGGAATAATTTGAATAATGTTCATATGCGATCACTTTTTCAAGTGGTACATATTCAAAACACTTTTTCAAAACAAATATGAATCAAGTGTTCCAATGCTTGCAAAATTAGTCTATACTTGTATGCATCACATAGTAAAGTTAACCTAATAATTGGAACAAGAGTATATAATATAAATAAGATTCACATCATGATTAGTAGAAGCCGATCTTTGATCGGGTGAGTGGCGTGTTCAAGTCATGGCCTTCCCCTCTCGTACCTAAGTTCTCGAGCTGAGACACTTTGGTGATGACGGACTAATGGCCTTTGGCATGAGTCACGGGTTTCCTAAATTTCCCAAAACAAAATATTCAAGTGGCGACTCTGTAAATCTGGCAAAGTAGTCCATGTTTGGCATTTGATTCAAAACATCGATTTTCCAAAAGAATTGCCGGATTTGGACTCTTTTGCGTTTTCATTGTTTCACATTGCACCTGTGAAATCAAATTCAGAGCCATGAGAGTCCAACACTGTAGGGCTTATTCGCCTTGAGAAAGGAGTGCGGAAAAGTCGAGCTACAGTTTCTGGCGACTCCGCTGGGGAATTTAGAGAACTTGACTCGAATTTCATGATGTGAAATTTTATCTACCTATATATGTTCTTTGCATTGCATTTTTATTGGTGCGCTTAAGTCACTGTGTTTGTCATCTGCTATCCTGGACGGTTTGTCGGAGGCTTGCCCAAAAAGCTGACCAGGAGTGGGCTCTGCCATGTTGGGAACACAACCCTTGGATCTGGATTACCTCTATATCGTTTGATCCTCTTTTCACTTCTCGGTGTTAGATGCGAGATGTAGATTAGGTAGTCATACTGAGGTACCCCTATTTTGACCATTCAACGTAGTTGTATATAGTAAAGCTATAGTGACTGTTCCAAACTATGACATGATGCTTACCCGAATACAGGATTGTGTGAAACTCATTGTTTGAAATAGTGCAGCCTATATCATGCCAAAAATCTAGGATAGGGTAACCCTACCCCCCTTCATAGGGGTGTTTTGGCTCTTTTACTTGATATGTGCTTTTATAGTGAGACTGAATGGAATGGTTCAGATCAGTATGAGTTTCAGAATAGAGTTCAATGGGGATTACAGTTTAGCCATGAATGTTGGGAATTGGGGTCGAAGCGCTGTCCGATTTTTTATTGTTGTTTTTCTTTTCTTTCTTTTTGCTAAGTAGTTTACCATCATAGCTTCAGAAAAATCCAATATTCCCCAAGTTGTGTGGACTCGTTCTAGTAGGCTTTGCAAAATTCAAGACCTTGTTGGTGGTCAGCCAGTGTTTGTCTCTCTCCCACCGGTTACTTGACAAAAAAGGAACAAACAGGCATTAGTATCAATACAAAGCGCTCCACAAACACCTGGTCGTACACACAATTGACCAGCATCTCACCTACATAGACTGAGAATGGCACAAAACTCAGAAGAAATTGCTGCCATGATGGCAACTTTGAGAACCATGGATCAAAGGATGGCCGTACAGGATGAACTCATCGCCTATCAGTGACGTTCATCTAGGGCATCCGCATCTATAGTGCATCCAATCCCGGCTGCTCAGCCAAATCCCAATCCCTCTCCACCAGTGGAAAATCCCCAGGTCCCAGATCCCCAAGAAGTGTTTCCACAGGCTCTAGATTATAGATCCTTGGCATAGCCCCATGGAGAACTCCTTCCCTTTGACATGAACAATGATCCAGCTATGATAAAAATTGCCAGGCTAGAAAAAGTGCCGAAAAAGTCCCAAGGCTTCAATTCCATTCTGGATATTGAAGACGGGTACATTGAGGCTTCGGTCAGATTACTGGAGAAGTTTAAGATGCCCCACACCGATAGATTTGATGGAAGTAGGGATCCGATTGTACATGTCTGCCTGTTTTTAGATGTTCTGAGGCCTATGGGTCTTTCTCGTGTTCAAAAATTATCATTGTTCGGGAGAACTCTATCTAATATAGCAGCCATTTGGTATGCTAAACTAGAAGAATCTACTAAGTGGAATTAGGAAGAGCTATCTGAAGGGTTCGTGAACCAATACTCTTACAACACTCAGATAGAGGTAACTATTAGTGAGTTGGAGGCCACTACCCAAAATTCCAAAGAATCTTTCATTGATTTTGTTTCCAGGTGGAGAGCCAAGACAGCTCAGATGACAAATAGGCCTTCTAAAAGAGAGCAAGTTCGGCTGGTAGTCTTGAATCTCGAGCCTGATCTGCTGCAAAGAATGATACTGGCACTGTTGTCTACATTTGCTTCACTACATGAATTGGGGGTCCAAATTGAAAGTGCATTAAAAAAGGAGATCATCCACAGAACTAGTGAACCTGCAAGAAGGCCATTCACTAGGAGCACCAATGCTAGTAATAGCACTATTCCACGGCCTGCAGATGTCAGTACTGTTATTACATCGACCAAGATGGTTGATTCCTTTGCTGCTGCCACAACCTCACAACTTTCACAAAATACTAGTCCACCCTGAAATCGAAGAATTTTTACCCCCTTCCATATGACCCCGACCCATGCCTTTAAGCTGTTAATGAAAAGGGGACATCTCAAGACTCTCAATCCTCGTCCACTTCCAGACCCATTACCACCCAAACATGACCCCACCCAGTATTGTATCTTCCACCAACAACATGGCCATCCCACAGATATGTGCTATCGCTTGCGTCATGAGATCCAAGATCTCATTGACAACAAAATCATTGCCTTACCTTCCAAACCAAATATAACAACCAACCCACTTCCTGCACATAACCAAGCTCCCTCACCCAGAAATATTAACCATATCTATACACTACCACCCACCTTCAATCCTAGCGTATACATTATCTCATCCCACTTACCAAAATCGGAGGTGGTTATTCCAGAAAGCATAGACATATGGATGATGGATTTGACACCACAAACCCAATCCAAGCCTGTGGCAGTAGAAATAGAGAGAGGAGAATTCACTAGAGGCAGGTTCGTTTGTTACGTGTGTCACAGAAAAGGGGGCTTCATTTGCAGAGAAGTATGACCCAAGCTTATACATTATGGCCGTTGATCAACCAAAGCTAGTAGTCATACTACCGGATTTCCTCAGCATCAATGCTATCGGGGAGGATGAGCTAGGACAACGTCAGAATGATTGGCCTGGACAGGGCTTGAATGACCAAGCAAACCTACAGGAGGATCTGACAGAATTGGAAGAGGATCTGAAGGATCTCTACTTCTTCGAGGAAGAAGATACAAGCCTATGTAGATAGGATAATGGGATCCAAGCCAGCTAGAAACAAACAATGGGTGGCTTAGTAATGAGGAGACAAATAAGGTAGAACAAACAAGAGAGACCAGGAAAGAAAAGGTCGAGGCAACAGCCTTGACTAGAAAAGAACAAGTGTTGAAGCAATTCCCGCGGGAAAGGATAGAAGAGATCCAAGGGTAGATGGCCTTGAAACAAGAAAAAGGAAAAGGGAAAGAAGAAGTTGAGTGAACCATAATCACCAAAAAGACTGAATGGGAGCCTAGAAAGTTAAGAATGCTTAAATAACACTGGGATACGGAAACCAAAACTGTCGTGGAAAAGGAATGGTGTGTTGAGAGGTGTGATGTGAACATGCTCCAGGTGAAGCCTGACAATAGCTTGGCCATGACTGCAGGGGAGTGGTGGGAAGATAATGATTTGAGTTACGCATATACAAATGAAGGGTGAGACTCTACCCCCGACGATACGTGGTATATGGACAAGATTAATCACATGACCCGGAGTGGTCGGTACTTCAAACCCACAACTTTAGATCAGCCAGAATCCTCCAACAAAGAGGTCGAGATATCAAGAGAGAAGGATAGTGAAGAAAACCTGGTCTTGAAACAGCTCAAGAAGATTCAGGCTGACATATCAATATGGGGGCTGATAATGGCATCTCGGGAGCATAGGCAGACACTGTTAGAGGCAATGAACCGGACTAAACTGATTATCGATACCACTGCACTTCGGGCACCAATTACTAGAAGAAGAGGATGAGCAGGCAGACCTAAGCATTAATACAGATCAAGGTAGGACTGCAAGTTTGGATACCGAAGAGGAAAAACTGTTGGGAAAAGCACTGGCTGAACTACTGATAGGTTTATCACTGAAACTGAGACCACCAACTTGGGGGATAGTTTTATTATCTCAATGATCGGGGATAACCCAACATTGGATTTCTTTAAACTTATCGTGGTTGCGTCTAAGGTTCTACGCCTCGTCTGGAAATTTTAGCACGGCATCGTCAACAGTTCTGAATCGGATAATAAGTCCGAATCTGATTCCATCGAGTCTATGGAGTCGGAGTCAGAGTCAGATTCGAGTCCCTCTGAGTCTGGTACTTCTGGGAGTGGTAACCCGAATACCAAAGTCCTGTCTAAGTCATCTTTTAGCCTTTCTTTTGAGTCCACTGTAACCAAAGATCCAAACTTTTTGAATGAGAATGCTGTGAATATTGTATACTTCTCTATGCCTTTGGTTTGTTGTACTGATCTTAATTTTCAAAATTTTGAGATAAACGAAGAGGAAGAAATTCCTTAGGTTTTGAAAATTTTGGTTGATCATGAGGAAGAAAGGCGTGTTAAGCCCTGTACAAATGAAATCGTATCAATTAATGTGGGTACTGAGGAAGATCCTCGCTTGGTCCAGATTGGGTCCACGCTGTTTTTAGAGGAACGCGAGTGTTTAATCGCTTTACTAAAAAAATTTAAAGATGTTTTCGCGTGGTCCTACGAAGACATGCCTGGAATCGATCCTGAGATTGTACAGCATTGGATCCCTCTTGACTCTCAGGCCCGGCCAGTTAAGCAAAAGTTGCACAGAGTTCACCCAAATTGGGCTTTGAAAATCAAAGAAGTAGTTACTAAACAGATTGAGGTAGGTTTCTTGCTTGTATCTGAGTATCAAATGTAGTTGGCCAATATTGTTCTAGTTCCAAAGAAGGATGACATAATCAGAGTCTGTGTCAACTTTAGGGATCTGAATAAGGCTAGTCCGAAGGATGATTTTTTGCTGCCGTATATTGATGAGTTGGTAGACTTCATCGCAGATCATGCATTACTCTCATTCATGGATGAATTTTCTGGGTATAACCAAATTCTGATGGTACCTGAAGATAGGGAGAAGACAGCTTTCACTACTCCATGGGGCACCTATTGCTACCGAGTCATGCCGTTTGGGCTAAAGAATGTCGAGGCAACTCATCAAAGGGCTGCAACTACCATTCTGTACGACATGATCCACAAAGAGGTTGAGGTATATGTAGATGATATGATTGTCAAGTCTAAAGAGCGAAAAGGCCACTACACACCGCATTGGAGAAATTCTTTGAACGGATCAGAGAGTATAGATTGAGGTTGAACTCGCAAAAATGCACCTTCGGCGTAACGACAGGGAAAATGCTGGGATTCTTGATCAAACAAAGAGGAATTGAGGTAGATCCTTCCAAAATTAAGGCCATCTTAGAGATGCCACTACCAAGGGCTGAAAAGGAGGTGCGTGGCTTTCTAGGTAAAGTGCAATTCATAAGATGGTTTATCTCAAAATTAACCTTGACTTGTGAACCACAGTTTGGTCTGTTGAAGAAAGGAAAGAAGTTCCAATGGGATGATAGATGTCAGTTTTCCTTCAAACAGGTTAAGCAGTACCTTCAAAATCCACCTATATTGTCGCCACCAGAACTGAGGAAACCACTGATCTTGTATTTATTGGTAACAAATTCGACCATGGGGTGCATGCTAGCGTAAGAATCAGAAGCTAAAGCGGAGAATGCCATCTACTATCAAAGCAAAAAGATGCTGGAGTATGAGACTTGCTATACTCCCCTCGAGAAAGCTTGTTTGGCTTTAGTTTGGGCAACAAGGAAGTTGAGACACTACCTATTAGCTCATTCTATAGTTCTGGTTTCGACATTAGATCCTATCAAATATCTCTTCGAGAAACTAGTGCTTACAGGTAAGCTAGCTCGTTGGTTACTTCTTCTCTCCAAGTTTGATCTCAAGTATGTCACTCATAAATCAGTCAAAGGGAGAGCTGTAGTGGAATTTCTGGCAGACCACCCAGTAAAAGGAGATGAAGTAGTAGAGTATCATTTCCCAGATAAAGACATCCTATAGATAGAAGAGGAAACATGGACAATGTATTTTGACGGAGTATCAAATCAATATCGTTATAGGATAGGTGTATTGCTCATAGCACCTGATGATTCCCATATACCTCTAGCCTTCAAACTTCGGTTCAAAGTATCTAACAATGAAGCAGAATATAAGACGTGTATTATTGGCTTGGAAACTGCCCTAGAACTAGGGGCAATAAGGTTGGATGTCATCGGAGATTCGAACTTGGTTGTTTCTCAAGCAAATAGAGATTGAAAAGTTAAAGAAGAGAAGATGAAGGTTTATCATCAGGCCCTAGATGTGCTAATTTCGAGGTTTAAAAAATTGACGTTAACATATCTACTAAGAGAGAACAACCGGTTTGCTGATGCGCTGGCAACTCTATCCTCCATGGTGGACATCCCGCTTGGAGTAAAGATGTGTCCGATCATTATTGAACAAAGGTATACGCCTGCTTATGAGACCATCATCGCGATAGATGAGGTTCAAGACATGAACCCCTGGTATTACAACATTTGGAACTTTCTAGAAAAGGAAATGTATCCACCAGGGGCAAATGACAAGGATAAACAAGGAATACGGTGTATGGCCGTCTAATTCATCATTTGCGGGGGCAAGTTGTACAAGAGAAGCCATCTGGGAATGCACAAGTTGTGTGTCGAAGAAGAGGAATCAAAGCGCCTGATGGAGGCCATTTATGGAGGAGAGTGTGGAGCGCACATGAACAGAGTGATGTTAGCTCGAAAGATTCTCAAGCAAGGTTATTACTGGTCTACTATGGAGGAAGACTGTATTGGTTTTGTTTGGTAATGCCACAAATGCCAAATTCATGCTAATCGTGTGAATATCCCGTTGTCAAAGTTGTATAATATGACTTGCCATGGCCTTTCTCAGTTTGGGGAATCGATGTTATCGGTGCAGTCACACCAAAAGGGTCAAACGAGCATGAATACATTTTGGTAGCGATCGACTACTTCACTAAGTGGGTAGAGGCCTAGTTCTATTCCATACTAAAGACGTCACACGTGGCTAAGTTTATCAAAAACAACATCATTTGTAGATATGGGGTGCCCAATGAGATCATATCAGACAATGGCTCATACTTCAAGAAAGAGGTAATAAACCTGCTTAAAAAGTACAACATGACTTTCCATAAGTCATCAACATACAGGTCGCAGACCAATGGAGCCGTTGAGGCTGCAAACAAGAACATCAAGAAAATTTTGCAAAAGATGGTGGAAACCTATAGGGACTGGTTAGAGAAACTCCCGTTTACACTTTGGGGCTATAGAACGTTGATTCGGACATCTACAAGGGCGACTCCTTATTCTCTTGTCTATGGCATGGAAGTTGTTCTGCCAATTGAAATTGAAGTACCATCACTGCGGGTTATGGTTGAGTGTTAGATAGCAAATGCCGACTGGTAACAGAATAGATTTGAGGAGTTAATGCTATTTGATGAGAGGAGGTTGAAGGCATTGTATCATATTCAAGGTTACCAACGCAGGATTGCTAATGCTTTTAACAAGAATGTTAAGTCTAGGAATCTCAAGGAAAGAGATCTGGTGCTCAAAGACAACTGAGCTCCCATCCATGACCCTAGGGGCAAGTTTAGACCCAATTGGACTGGTCTTTACATCATCAAGTCTATCTGGTTAGGAGGAGCAATCATTCTTATGGACCTAGATGGCCTGGAATTTTCACAACCAATCAACATGGACAAGTTGAAGAAATATTACCCCTGAGAGGCTCGCTAGGCCGAAAACCCGAAAGGGCGACCCAGGCAAAAGTTAGAGCATGGAAAATTAGAAAAAAAAGAGAAGAATTTAGCTCGCAAGGTTGAAAACCTGAAAGTGCGACTTTGGCAAAAGTTAGAGCGTAAAATGAGAGAGTCAATACTCGAGTGAACCCGAAGCTGAACTACGTATGACCTGATTCCCATCTTCGGGATACGTAGGCAACTTCATCTTGAAGTTCGATTGTAATTATCTCCAGCTCAATTGTCCTGTCTGATCAGGTCATCTTTGTTAATTATTTGTTAGTTCGGTTATGATCTTCGTTATGGTATGATCTTTTGATTTGGAGCTGTGCATCTTAAGGATTGATTCTGTGCGTATCAGACAGTGGTTTTGAAGAGTTTTAATCAAAGTTGATTTTTCTCAAAAATTCACCTTTTACAACTGGGACCATTTTTGGACCAAAAGGAAAATTTTTAATGCTCACAACTTTAATTTTTATTGATTTCAACATCAAGTACATTCTCCAACTCTCTGATACAAATCAAAGTTGCTTTACATAAAACATGAAAAGAATGATCAAATCAATAAAACTAGGGGCATAGATGAGTCAGGTGTCAGTTCTCTTCCTCTTCCTCGCACCCACACCCGTGGAAGTCTCTATAGCCAAAGTCGACCCAATCCGTTCCTCATCCTTGAGCCAAGCCAAGCACTCACTTGAAAGGATGTAACTGAAATTTAGGGCAGGGACTAGAAGCTCTCTTGTTCTCCAGGCAGTGAGGTATCGAGTCGAGTTTAAAGCACGAATAGGAAATGAAGTTGGGTATTTTACTCCCTCATCTGGAGAAATCTGATTATGTCCAAACTGACGTCTAAACCGGAAAGGGAAGTCGAACACGCAGTGCGTCATACCAATCAACTGTATGCCGGGTTGACGTGTCATGTTGTAACTCATTTCAGCCAAATTAAGCCAGGGGCAACGCCAAGCTATGTCAACTTCAGATCGGCTACACATCCAGTCGTTCCACAACCCTTCTGAAGGGAAATCGATTAACTGTTGGTGAAAGAAATAAGCTCAAGTCGAGTATTCAGCGCAAGGGTCTACTGCTTTCAGTTTGTCCATGAACCATACCTAGGGAGAGACACAAAATCAGAGAGATTAAAGAATAGAGAGGTGTATGTTGAGAAGAAAAAAATAATAATAAAAAGAGGTTTTGAGAGAAAAACAGAGCTTGAGCATTGAGTGACATTAGAATCATAAATCAGAAGGATGGGAAATTATACCTAGAGAAGTAGCGACTTCGTGCAAACCTGGTGGTCCCCCGTCGATGAACAGCATCCAGGCCTATCAAGGTTTCGACCAATGCTAAACCAATACAACTTTTACCCTCTTTCAGGCATTGGGCCACTTCGACCAACCGGATACTAGCTCCACCAAAACTAGGGGCAATTAGGAATTGCACAAGTAGGCGTAAACAGAGAGCATGTTGTCGGTGGCTGCGCTAAAGAAGGTCGCTCTTATCTCTAATAGCGGAAAATCGATGAACTAAACCAGGGATGTCCAGCTTCTCATCATGTGCCAAAGATCGAGCCTCGTGTATTGATAATCTGCACATTCGCCCCAAAGCTTGGGCATGGCCAAAACGGGATTGAGGCATAATTTCCTCACCGTGTTGAGATTCCATCAGTACTTGAAATTCTTCGAGTGTTGGACATACTTCTTGAGATCCAAATTGAAATACATGTGTGATCGGGTTCCAACATTGAATCGCAACATGAAGGAATGGAAAGCAAAGAGGAGTGCAACTTAAAGAAAAAAAGGCGTTTAGGCTGAAACCACGGAAATTCACCTTTTTCGAGCCATCTAAAGTGGCTATCCAGTCTCAAAGCCTATTGACAAATAATATTTTCATTTTGAGAGCAAAATATCAAGGATTTGTGAATCTGCCAGAAAAACAGCATGAGAGCACCATTTATAGAGTTTTGGGATAGTGTGCATAACAGCTGGACAGCACTAACCGACAGTCGGTCGTGTATCAGTGATGGTCGGCCGGGTCTTGGTGTTGGTGCAGCTCAATGCAGTTGCAGCAAAAGCCAGCCTTCGTTCGGGTGGACCACGACTGTACTTTTGAGTCTTGTTTTGTTTATACCAAGTGTGTTTTAGCTTTTTTTGAGTTGTTTTCATTTCGTTTTTCTATTATTAAGTTGTATTTTACATTTTTGACCAGTTGTAAGTCATTATCTGATTCATGATTCAATTCAAGAACAAGGCATTCACAGATCCAAGGGTTGCAATGCCAGGGTTACACCGTTCATCATATGCAAATGCTAATCATCATATTGTGCAAAGAAATCATTCAACAAAAAAAAACTTGTTTTTATAACTAACGGGACCAACCCTGGTCATTGTTTTACAAAGCAAAACACAAAAACAACAAAAGAAAAGTCCTCAAAAAAACAAAAGGTCACTCTGAAGCTAGTATTTAAACTACAAAACAAAGACAGAAGAAATGCAAAATAGCATCAGCATCAGTAGCCCGTCCTCGCCCTCTTCCTCCTCGGTTGCGGAGGAGGCGCATCGCTGTCATCACTAGGACTACTCGACTGCAAGTTGACCTCCTTTCCCTCACCCTCGGAGGTCGTGTGCTCTTCCATGGACTCCTCAGAAGGCGAGCGTTGCCTCACTCAACCTCTCCCCCAAACAGCTCCTCCTTGGCCCCTCCCTCGGCCTCGTTTCTGCCTACTAGCTGTGGAAGGTCCCGTAGGCACTACTGGCTCAAGCTAAAAAGAGGGTAGATATCAGTATTCATTAACAGAAGTTTACAATATGGCTTACAGTATGGCAACAACAAAACTACAAACCGAATGTACCTCAATCCCATAGGTGACTAGGGCGGCCTCTCTCCTCTGCACCATGAGGAGTAGCCGATCGATCGTCCGAGTGAGCACGTCACCAAATGCCCGGGGTATCTGCAAAAGGAACAGAATATGAGAAAGGTAGACAGAAGCAACAGAGAAATGACAGGAAAAGTACAGTGAGTAGAACATAGAAAGTGCATACCTACTCGATGTTAGGAGCAAATACTATACTGCGGTCCTCCTCCTCAATATGATCAAGGGGAATCTGTTGGATCACTCCATCTGGACGCATGAAAATAATCGCAGTAGGAATCACTGGGAACCCAGGAAGGGGACCAACGGCAGGCGCACCTCCAATAGGGACACCCCCAGTAGGGATATCACCACAAACAGCAATGGTAACAGCAATCTTCGGAACAGCATGGGCCACGCTCGGGGTAAGAGGCACCATCATCCGAGAGTGTAAAAAGGTAGTGAAGTCGCCGGGCATATGATGTCGGTCACCATCCTCGCCCGACATTAGGAGGTTGATCTGAGGACCATCCTGCAACTCATCAACTACCCTCATAATCGGTGGAGAAGGAAATGGAACGTTTGGATCTGCTACCCCACGTGTTTGGCGGATGAACCTCTCCTCCAAATAGTAAGCCCAGCCATGGGAGCCCTCAAATAAAATCCGCATGGTAGAGGTATGCCATGTAGCGGCATAAGTCGTCCTTGACACCTGGGGAATACCCGCACATAGGTGCCAATCAATCTGACAAAAAGCAATACAGTATGATAGACATCAGTGCAGCATGAGGAATTAATGCAATATCAGAAGTCAGTACAGTATGAGAAAGGCAATATGGTACAAATACAACAGTATGAGAATGACCATGCAATGTATGGGAAACAATACAGTATGCATACAGTATGTGAACAGTTAAGGTATGATGTTTTGTTACTTGATCTGCGGTGATCGTATCGAAGAAGTGGCGAAAGTATAGGAATGTGCGATCTATGAGGCGGCATCGCTCAAACCGCGAGTTGTAATACCAGGAGTGGGGTACTAACAACTCGATAGGCCTCACTGGGACTGGGGCCAAAGAAGTGAAGTAGGTATACAACTAAAGCTGCATACAGAAATAGATGGATGAAGTAACTAAATAGAAAATGAAAGGCAAATGAATAGAAAATGCAGAAACAAAAAAGATGAGTGTGATACATACCTTCCAAACCCTCCAGTATTCGCTGAGTGAATCAGCCTTGCAGCGGCAGACGGAGCTCATGTAGTAATATAAGGTGGCAAGGCCAGCACCACCCCAGTCATACTCTGCTACCTGGGGGAGGTGCACTAGTGCCCCCAGAAGATATGGCCCCACGGTATTTTCCCTGTTAGTAAATAGGGTAGTACCGAGGAGATACATAGGAAAGCCACAGGTGTACTGAGCGGCCTCTTCTGCAGTAGTGGGCTGAGTGTCGAAAAAGTGCTTCAAGAACCAGCTATATCGCACCATCCTGTGGCGGATAATGTCAGGGATCGCCCCAAGAAGCTGGAGCTGTGCAACTCTCCACTGGGTCATGTCTGGATCAAAGAAGACCGGGCCGCCGACCCTCAAACCGGTCAGCACCAAGAAGTTATATAGGGTCAACGTTATCTCCCCGATCAAAGAAAAGTGGAATGAATCGATGGTATCCCACTATCTCTCCACCAGGGCCCCATAGAGCCATGACTCTACCCTCATCTGAATAAGCCCGGAGTAGAAGGGCCCGAAGCCAGCTGCATCAACCGCTGTGCGGACCGTTACGGGAAGCATCTCGTACCAGCATATGGGACTAGATATAGATCCGTAGCCACTGATCCTCTTAGCTACCACCTGTCAACGGGGAATATAGTTCTAGCTTGTGAAATTCAAAGAGGGCAAAAACAAAGGAAAATGGCTTACCATGGAGGCATCGGCAGAAAGATGCTCTGTGGGCTCTCGTAGTAGGATGTCCTTGTCCATTCCTCAAATGAATGCCTCGAACCTCAAATTCCGCCGGGAGGTGGCACGTGTGTACGCGGCTGGTATGTAGCCGCATCAAAAGGCCTCTAAACAAGGGGAAGCAATGCAGTGGCTTCCTCCGCCTCGATGTCTACACCAAGGGCGGCCCCAATGCCTATGGCAGGGTTAGGCACAAGAATCTCATCATTAGCCATAGAGAGGAGATGAAAAATGGAGAAAAGTAGAGAAAAAAAAGTGAGGAAAAATGAGAGGATGAGTGAAAACCCCTAAATCCTAACCTTAAAAGTGAAGAAAAATGAAGAAAAAGTGAGTGGTTCGGTGCTTTTGCGGTGAAACTTACAAAACCCAAACCCTAAGAGAGAAAAAATAAATGAAGGATGAAAAATCAAAGGGAGAAGAAAGAAAATGTGGGCAAAATGTGAGAGAAAACCAAGAAAAACCCAAAACTCAACCAAATCAAATTTTGTTCGGTTCAAAGTATAGAGGAGAAGAAGGGTTTCAAGAAAAAAAATGGCAAGGGTTGTTGGGTAATCTAAGAAAAGGGGAAATCTAGAGAGAGAGGGAGTTTAAAGAGAGAGAGAAGACAGTCTCGGCCTTGGGTGTGTGCAAAACAGGGCTTTAAGTTTGTTTTAAACAAACGGATTGCGGGGAAAGGGTGAAACTGCCCCTGCCGCCATCGAAGGCTTGCTGGCGGTCTCGATCCCCGGCCGTGCATCATTAAGGCATGGCTGGGCCTCGATGAAATTCTGTCCATTTTTTTTTTCTTTCTTTGTTTTTTGTTTTGTTTCCTTTTTTTTTTTTCTGTATTTATTTGATTTATTTTATGTTCTTTTTTTTTTTTTTATTTCTTGTAAAATGGGGTTTCAAAAAAAAAAAAGAAAATGTTTTGGAGAGAATAACAAAAAAGAAAGAAAGAAGAGAGTTTAAGAAAACAAGAAAATGGTTTTTGAAGGGAAAAAAAAAAAAGAAAAAAAATGGGGTGTTTAAAAAAAAATGTGTTTGTGAAATAAAAAATATAGATAAAAAAGAGTTTGCAAAAGAAAAAAAAATGGGGTGTTTAAAAAATAAAAATAAAAAAGTGTGTTTGTGAAATAAAAAATATATATAAAAAAATTGCTATGTGTTTATTTTTGAGAGAATAAATAAAGAAAAGAAGAGTGTTCAAAAGAAAAATGTTTTTGAAAGAAAAAGAATGTTTGTGAGAGAATACTAAACAAACAAACAAAAAATGTTTTAAGAAAAGAAAGAATAAAAAAAAAAAATGTGTTTTTGAGAGAAAGAAAAGAAAATGTTTTTGAAAAAAAAAGAATATAAAAAACTTTGTTTTAGTTTTGGTTGTTTTGTGTTCCGATGATTCGTAAGTTGGTATTCCGTCCTATGCCCGTATTATCGAATATTTTATCGTCGAAAAATGCACAGTAATTATCATCGGCGATGCTTTTCTGATGAGCGATTGACCAGGTGATCAACTGGTGTTGCTCGATTTTATGTCTATTTTATCGAGTTTTGTTTGTTTTGTGTCAATTTCATCGAGTTTTGTCATTTTATCAAGTTTCATTTTGTGTTATGATTAGTAAGGTGCCATTTGGTAACACTTACGTTTTCAGTTTATATTTACAAAAATTTAAAAAACTCAAAAAAAACTTGTTTGGTAAATTTTTGATTTAAAAATCAGTGGTCTCAGTTTATAAATTTGGCCAAAAAATGTAAACTCAAAAAATGTGTTTTCGTTTTGAGTTTTGAGTTTTGAGTTTTTGAGTTTTTACCACCCAACACTAGCCACCACCCGCCATCATTTTCCACCACTGTCTTCCGCCACCACCACCCACCACCTATCCCCCACCACCACCTACCACCACCACTCATCACTCACCTGCCACCACCACCCGCCACCACCACCCACCACCCACTTGCCACCCACCCGCCACCACCACCCACCACCCACCATCCACCTGCCACCTACCCTCCGCCACCACCACCCACTACCACCTACCAACCACCATCCACCACTCACTTGCCACCTACCCACCCACCACCACCACCCACCCACCCACCAGCACCACCAGCACCATCACCCACCACCCACCCGCCACCGCCACCACCACCACCACTACCACCATTACCCACCACCCACCCGCCACCACCACCCACCACTACCACCATCACCCACCACCCACTCGCCACCACCACCCACCACCCACCACCACTACCACTACCCACTCGCCACCACCCACCACCCGCCACCGTCACCCACCCACCCACTACCACCACCACCTGCCACCTACCCGCCACCACCCACCACCACCCCGCCATCCACCACCCACCTGCCACCACCATCCACCCACCCGTCACCGCTTTCCACCATTGTCTTCCGCCGCCGCCACTTGCCACCACTTTCCACCACCGTCTTGTGCCACCATCACCCACCACCTGCCACCATTTTCTACTACCGTCTTCTGCTACCACCACCCGCCATCATTTTCCACCACCGTCTTCCGCCGCCGCCACCACTCGTCACCACCCACCACCCACTTGCCATTTCTCACTCTTTTTAAAATTTTTAAACTTTTTTAAACATTTTGTCTAAACTAAACGCATTTGTAGTTTATGTTTTTCTAAAAATAAACAAAAAATAAATAAAAACCAGTTTATAAAAATTTTATAAATATAAACTGAAAACGTAAACGTTACCAAATAGGCCCTAAGAGACTCAATTTTCAATCCTGAATTTATTCCTAAAATTCATATCATTCGGATTAAAAAAAAAAAAACTCGTTTTATTCATATCAGGGATTAACCCCAATCAAATTTGTAAAAAGAAAAAAAAAAGAAAAAAAAAAAACAGGAAAATGAAAAAATTTAAAAAAAAAAGAGAAAAAAAAAACAAACAAAAAATAATAAAAAAGTGAGAAGGTTCTTGTTCTTCTATTTTCTCCAGCGACGGCCACACGCCGACCTCCGATGACGGCCACATGCCGACCTCACTTGCTCGGCTTTCCTACCGATTTCTTCCTCTTGGTTTCGTTTCAGGAAACTCTTGAAGGCCTTGCCTTAGTGCTTACAGGACCGCCGAGTGAGTTGTCCCCCTGTTGATCATCAAAAGTAAACTACGAAGGTGCTCCAAATCGGGCCATGACGGTGGATTTTCGTTTCAGCTCTTTATTCTCCGCCTTCAGTGCGCAAATCTCTTCTCGCGCATCGTTGTACATGTGCTGGAGCAGAGAGAGTTGGGCGTTGACCCGATGTACCTCGCAGGTACTGTTTTGCAGCCAATGAGACAAGTTAGAGACCGCGGCCACTGCCTCTATACACGACTTCAGCGTGTAGTGGTTGGCTTCAATGTCAGTTTGAGTAGCCATTATCTACTCGACTGTCAGTGTAGGAAGGTTAGGATGAGTAGAAGCAGGGGCACTCTGTCTAGGAGAACTCATGGGATCATTAAGGTCTGGAAAAGAAGTGAGGGGATGACGTGAGCCCATTGTTAGAAGAGAGGGGTGTAAAAGAGAGGAATCGTCGAAAAATAATAGAGAACAGACTGAGTTTTGAAAACCTTTTCGTCTCTCACAGTCTCTCTATTCTCTCTCTCGCAAGGAGTGATGAAGAAAAAGACAGAAGAGAAGAAGAAGAAGACAAAAGAAAAGAAGAAGAAAGAGAGTGTTGAAGAACAAGACGGAAGGGAAGAGAAGATGAAGAAGAAAACAAAAGAGAAGAAGAAGAAGGAGAGTGATGAAGAAGAAGACGGAAGAGAAAATGAAGAAGAAGATAGAAGAATAAAAGAGAGAATGACGAAGAAGGAGAAGAAGACAAAAGAGAAAGACAAAGAGGGAGAGAGAACCGAGGCAATTGTCGGTCGGCTGATGCAAAAGGTGAGGCCGCGTGTCAGACGCGATTTTCGATGGAAGAGAGAGGCTGGAGAGTTGTATACATATATGTATGTGTATTGTATATCTATGTATTATATACATATTTGTTTGAATATTTAGTCACAAGAGTGACTTGGTTCAGTGGTTCGGAGTCTAAGGATTGAAAGGTTGAGCCCGATGTTGGGGTTTCGAACCCCACAACGAGTGTTTCTTTCGTTTTGTTTTAGTTTTATGTATATGTATTGTATCTATATATATATTTGTTTGAATTTTTTTTTTATTTTTTTTAGTCACAAGAGTGCCTTGGTTCAGTGGTTCGGCTCAGTAGTCAAGGATTGAAAGGCTGAGCCCGAGGTCAGGAGTTCGAACCCCACAACGAGTGTTTCTTTTTGTTTTGTTTTGTTTTGGTTTTATGTATATATGTCTCATATCTATGTATATATATATATATATATATTTGTTTGTATATTTTGTCACAAGAGTGGCTTGGTTCAGTGGTTTGGCTCAGTAGTTGAGGGACCAAGAGACTAAGCATGAGGTCAAGGGTTCGAAACCCTATATCCCCACATCCATGCATTTTGTGTTTTTCCTTTCTTTTGCGTGTTTTGTGTACGCATACTGTTATATACCATATATACCTGTGTATATATCTGTATATGTTTGTATATATGTATACCGTATGTGCATATCTATATGTATTTTGTTTGTCTATGTATATATGTATACCATATATATCTGTATGTATTTTGTTTGTATATGAACATGTGTATATCATACGTAAATATCTGTGTGTAGTATCCTGGCTGTGTTTGCAATGAGTTCCTAGGAGACCAATTGTGACGGTGGAAACTAGAGTTCGAATGGCGATGCCTAGAATGCAAAGGTTTGGAATTTCTGAGACTAAGGTTTAGTTCAAATATCCAGGGGTGTATCCTCGGCTTGAAGTCTATATGGCAGCCCCATAGGTTGAAGTAACTTGTATGCGCCTCAACTTTGGATACTGAACCAACCTAGTCCGTTACCTCGTTGGAGAATAGGGAAAGTTGTGAATACGATTAGGAAGAAAAGCGACATCCGTGGCTTCTACATGTAGAGGTTACCCCTTGTCAACATTTTATCCTCTCGTGTGAGACACGTTTGGATTCATTTATCCTTCTCTCACGTGCGACGCGTTAGGATTGAAAATCGCTTAAAAACAACAGGTGCGCCTGTCTGTTCACACCACCTCTCCTCCTCTCGCGTGCGACGCATTAGGATTGAAAATCGATTAAAAACAGCAGATACGCCTATCTGTTCACACCACCCTTTCTCCTTTCGCGTGAGACGCGTTAGGTTGTTGATTTACTCAGTTACAAATATCAGGTACTCTTGGTGTTCACATCATCTTTCCTCCTTTCATTCTGTGCATCTATCGCACAATGATTTCACTTCAAGCATCTACCGCACAATTTCAATCCCATCGCACTGTCTTGTGCATCTCAATTCAATCGCGTTATTTTGCGCATCGCACTGTCATATGTAATTTCAATCCCATCGCGTTGTCTTGTACACTCCCGAGGTCTAGGAGACCTTAAATCCTCTAAAGGTGCAATTCCTTTGGTGTTTGTCGTGCCCGAACGACTTCAGGCGATATGGCATAGCCCATCTGCCTGTGTTTGTAATGAGTTCCTAGGAGATCAACAGAGACGGTGGAAACTAGAGTTCGAATGGCGATGCCTAGAACACAAATGTTTGGAATGTCCGAGACTAAAGTCTGGTTTAAATACCCAGGGGTGTATCCTCAGCTTGAAGTTTGTATCGCAGCCCCATAGGTTGAGGTAGCTTGTATGCGCTTCAACTCTGGATACTGAACCAACCTAGTCTGTCACCCTGTTGGAGAATGGGAAAAGTTGTAAACATAACAAGAAGAAGAAGAAGAAGAAGAAGAAGAAGAAGAAGAAAAAAAAAAAAGAAAAAAAAAAAGAAAAGAAAAAAGAAAAAAAAAGTAATACCCATGGTTTCGAAGCACACGATAAAGAAGAAGAGGAAGATCCCTAGCAGCATGAGGTGAGTCATCACCAATTGTCCCTGTAAGGTACTTTTATTTCCAGCTGCCACATTATATCCATTATTATCTAGTATTATCTATTACCTCTATAGCATTGTATATAACATCTCTCGCATGCATCTACTGCATTATCCATTACACCATCATCCATTTCATCGCCTGCATCCTTTCCGTGTTAAGCTTAGTTTGGCATGTGCCCATACTTTTCACGTTAAAACATAGCTCTGCATGTGTACGGGCCTATTTTGCAAGAATTGTGGTCTGAGGGTTTTGGCACCTTTTCTGTGTTAAACGTGGTTTGTTTTGTGTCCATACCTTTTCTAAGTAAAATGTGGTTCGGCGTACGCCTTATTCACTTTATCCATTGCATCTATTGCATTGTATTTTGTCTTAGGATCATTATCTTTCCCTATCAGATCATTCCTCACTTATATTATACCACCCAATTACTTGTACTCTTTCTCTTTCTACAAAAAACCTAGTTTTACAGGTGCTTGCACCCCCTCTCATGTTAAAACATGGTTCTGTTATGTGTAAGCATCCATGTTGCGCCGAGGCCAATATTGAGGATATAGGCACTTAACCTATGTTTGGCGTCATTTGGCTCGTACCGCCACTTCTTCTCTATATAAAACATAGTTTGATTTGCACCCCCCCATTCCTTTATGGTATTCGTGTGTTTTGCACTGCTCGTGGCCTAGATTGCTTACATTGTATATCATTTGAATTTTTGTTACATTGTATATCATTTGCATTGTTTTATTGCATTATGTTTCATTTGCATTCTGCCCCTGAACTACGCAGGTTTGATTCCTTGTAAAGGGATACGTAGGCAACCCTCGGGTTCAACCAACTACATCTGTATTTTGTTTGTTTGCCCAAGTCTTACGACCTCGTCAAAATGGATCATCTTTGGGCTTTGACATTCACTCACGTCATGAAATGACTATGAGTTCTGTCAAAGAGGGGCAACTGTAGACACCCCAATTTTGACCACTCGTAAGACTTAGGCGCTTGATTCTGAGCACTCGATGATAAAGGTTACATTGTGTAAATGGTTTGAATTCTCAACAAAGAAATCCGATTTAAACCTGTAAACAATCCCAACTTGTCATATCCACTGTATTTCTACCCTAAAAACTCAATTTTGAACATTGACCAACTTGCATTGAACCTGAAAGTGAGGAACAGTGGAAATACACTGAGGCCCAGCCGTGCCTTAGTGATGGCTGGCCGTGGATATCAATGCCCGGTCAGGCCGCTTGACTTTTCAAAGCAGATTATCTAAATAACTGCCAACTGTCTATTTCTGCAGATATTTTGATTTGTAGCTCAATCTCTATAAATACGAAGCTGCTGGACTGAATTGAGAGGTTGAGAGGTTGAAAGGTTAATATATATCAAGATTTAGATATCAAAATATATAAGTATAATCCTTTTTTTGTAAGTCATCTACCTACTTCTTTATCTCATCCATCCATACCATATTAACATGGAGCTTGGACTTGGAACTTGATTGAGATTTGAAAACCATAAGTCAAAATTGAGGGTGTTGGAATCAAGTTTGTTAACTAAGAGCATCCTCTCTTTCAAGAGGTATAATTTTCGCATCTTCGTCCTTGTTTCTCTTTTACTCTTTTCCTCTCTTTTTCTTGATTTATACACTATTTTGGGGTTGTTTTGTGGGCCTGAAACTTGTGATTTAAAAGCTACCAAAGGTGGAGGGGTTAATCACCCTTCCTTGAATTTTATTCCAAGCTTATATCCTTGTGTTTCCCGCTTATATCCTTGTGTTTTCCACTTATTTTTCTGATTCTAGCCACTGTTTTGGGGCAGTTTTGGACTGTTTTTGGACTATTTTTAGAGGCTAAAATATGGTTCAGAAGTCCCGAAAGTAGAGGGGTTAGCTACCCCTCCTTAGCTTTGCTTACTAGCTTTGTATCTCTTTGTTTTGCCTATCTTTTTTTGCCCTTTTAACATGGTTTTAGCTACTGCTTTTTACACTTTAGGGGCTATTTTAGGGCCGTTTTAATTTACTTAATTAGTTCATGCTTTGATTAGTTCATTTGTTGTCTCATAAGTTCACTTTTATAGCTTGTTGCATATTGTTTTAGCTTTTCTTCAATTCATTTAATAATCTCATTTTAATAATCAAGTTGTCACTCCTTTATTTCATTTGAGAGTTGTTTCAAATGGCTAATGGTTATTCAACACATGAACTAGAGTTTCGCGCTTAATGGCTTAATCTCTGTGGAGATTCATTGTCAACGGCGTAATCTTTCTTTCATGTTGAGAATTACTTCCCATTTGATGTTTCTCTCCTTTTAGAGGACTTAACATCACCATGGACAAATAAATTAATGAATGGCAATGACTAAACAAATTGGTTTAAAATTGGATCAGCACACATAAAGAAAATAACTTAATTTGTTTAGGCTTGGCCGGACGTTATGCTAAGTTAATAGAGTCAAGAATGATCATACACTAATTCATGGTGTTTTGATGATTCTTGAAGCGTCTCTGCCACCCTCTTTGAGTTCACTTTATGACAAGAGGGAGGGGTGGTCATATTCATTGCATTTCATTGATTTTTGTCTACATTTCATTGATTTTTGTCTAAAATTGTATCCGAGATTATCAAGCAATCAATTTGCTCGTTGTTGGTTTTGGAATCAATTTTAACCTTCTCTCGAGGCTTTGCCATGACAGAGAAGTGAGAAAGGGACAAACAAAGTTCAAAACACTCTGTCTGCACTATTTTCACTTCAGAGTACCGAATAGAGTTACATGAAACTAAGCGACGACCGGCCTTCCTTAGGCCCGATCGGATATCAGTGAGGGTTGGCCGGGCATCAATGAACGGTAAGGCAGTGTGTTGTGCAGAAACAGAGGGCAGTGGCTGAGGGTGAAACAGAATAATCTGGGCAAACAGAGCAGCTTCTGGACGCTGCGCATACAAGCATTGTGCATCTTCAGATTTGTAGCTTATTATTTAGTTACTTATTAATTCATTTGGTTTTGTAATAATTAGTTAGGGGTGGGCGCGGGTCGGTTGCGGCCACGAAACCTTCAATCTGCCATCTGTCCGCTAGATTAGTGGATTGAAGAAAATCAATCCGCATCCGTCCGCCAATCTGGCGGATGTGGATTGAGCGGATTGGCGGATTGGTAGATGGATGTGAATCGGTTTGGCGGTTTAAAATTTTATAAATTTTCAACATAATTTAACTTGTGCACTTCCTCAAAAAAAAAAAAAAAAAAGTATTACAATCAATGACTTAACAAGTATTACAATCATTGCATGCCTTATCCAAAGAAAGAAAGTTTGAAACATTAGAATATTACAATCACTGCATGCCTTATCCACATATTACAATCACAGCATACCTCATCCACATAAAATATTATAATCTATGGTTCTTAAAATATAAAAACAATTCAAATCACCAAAACCATCAAAAGAGTAGTAGTAGAGATTGTATGCCTTTGTATTGTTACATCTATATCTGTTTTTGAAAACAAAAACTAACCAGCATTCATCTTTTTTATTTATTATTTTTAGAGTTAGATTTAAAAACAAAAAAATATAGATAAATAATACATTTATTTTTTTCAATTCGAAAAATATATTCAAGTTGGAAACTTTTTTTCAACAGAATATATTCAACAGAATATTTAAACTCTTTTTCAATTGAAAACATAAATAGAATATCTAAACAAATTGAAAATATAAAGTTTTACAAATAACTAGGAGTGCTCGCGGTTTGGCGGTTCGGTTGCGGCCAAAAGAACCTCAAATCCGTCATCCGTCCAAAACTAGGTGGATTGGAAAAAATCAATCCGTAACCGTCCGCTCGTCATCACGCATCTGTCCAAAATGCGGCGGATCGGTTCGGTTCGGTCGGTTTGGGCAGATCGGTATATCCGCTACTCACCCTTATAATTAGTTTAATTTGGACTATCGGACATTGATTCGGACCCTCCTGCGTGAGGATTTCAACCCTACATCTTTCTCCATTTTATTTACTAGCTTATGATGGTTTGTTTAGGGCATCACATTTTGTTTAGCATACTTCATGTTTGCATCCACTAGTATTACATGCATTAAAGCTCGGTTCATCATTTTAACTCGAATTGTTATTGCTTATACTTTTTTGAATACGTGCTTAGACCGCATGCTATTGATTTATATGTCAAATTAGTAGCTGAGCCTAGTAATTGCATATCGCATGTGTCGCATTAGACATGTCGCATAAGAATCATGCATTTTTCTAACTAGTTTCTCTTTTTTTGGCTTGAAGTATAAGGTAAGCTTTTATTTGCTTTAGCATGTTGCATGAGTGTGATTATTGCCATGTCTAACATGCTTTCCATGAGGCTAAATGCTTAATTGATAAATTGCTCGAATGCTTGTGGATGAAGACTATTTGCTTGAATTGGAATAATTTGAATAATGTTCATAAGCGATCACTTTTTCAAGTGATACATATTTAAAACACTTTTTCAAAACAAACATGAATCAAGTGTTCAAATGCTTGCAAAATTAGTCTATACTTGCATGCATTACATAGTAAAGTTAACCTAATAATTGGAACAAGAGTATATAATGTAAATAAGATTCACATTTATGATTAGTAAAGGTAGATCTTTGATCGAGCGAGTGGGATGTTCAATTCATGGCCTTCCCCTCTCGTACCTAAGTTCCCGAGCCAAGACACTTTGGTGATGACGGACTAATGGCCTTTGGCACAAGTCACGGGTTTCCTAAATTTCCCAAAACAAAATATTTAGGTGGCGACTCTGTAAATCTGGCAAAGCAGTCCATGTTTGACATTTGATTCAAAACATCGATTTTCCAAAAGAATTGTCGGATTTGGACTTTTTTGCGTTTTCATTGTTTCACATTGCGCCTGTGAAATCAAATTCAGAACCACAAGAGTCTGACACTGTAGGGTTTATTCGCATTCCGAAAGGAGCGCGGAAAAGTCGAGCTACAATATGTAATACATATTTTGTATATAGTTTGTATACATATATATACATATATGTGTGTGTGTGTGTGTGTGTGTGTGCGTGTGTGCATGTGCGTATGTGTGTGTGTGGTATGCATATAAAAATCAAAAACAAAAAAATTCAAAAAGAAATCAAAAAAAAAAAAAAAAAGATACAAAGAAATTTTTCAAAAATAATAAAAATAAAAACCAAAAAAGAGAAAATTTTGAAAACAAAAAAGAAAAAAATCATTTTGTGTATTCCTCTGTTGTGCATCCATCGTATCACATTGCATAGTGTATGTCTTACATTGGCCCTTCGTGTTTTACATTCACCGTCACACTTGCACTGTCTATTACATTTGTTATGCATGGTTATAATTATCACACTATTGCATCACTTGGCTACAATCAATTCACATCAACATTTGATTACAACCTTTTCATCAGTAAATACTAGCCCCTTTCTTGGGTTAATGGTTAAAACCACTAGGTTAATATTGGCCTCTCTTTGGATTGACGATACTATCCCTTTTTTGGGTTGTCAGTTAAAACCACCATCGGTTAATATCTCTCTTTTATTGGATTGTTGGTTAAAACTATCTATCGATTAATACCTCCCATGTTTTGGGTTGATGGTTAAAACTATTCACTGGCTAATACGTCCCTTTTTGGGTTTATGGTTAACACTACATTTCCTTCTCTCATATGAGTGTGTTTAGATTGTACCCCTTGTTATGCTTCATATTATTTGCAAGAGGCTTGCCTTGCATATTACCTGTTGCATTGCATTGCATAAATCATAAACTTTTGAAAGGAAAAAAATGGCTTCGTAAAGCGTGTAAGTCCAACTTTCAATTATATTTCGAGCATATTATTTGCATTTTGCCCCTAAACTACGCTAGTTTGATTCCTTGCAAGGGGATACGTAGGCAACCTTCAGGTTCAACCAACTGTATTTGCATTTTGTTTGTTTGCCTAAGTCTTACGGTCTTGTCAAAAGGATCGTCTTCAGGCTTTGAAATTCACTTATGTCAAGAAATGACTTCGAGTTTTGTCAAAGATGGGCAACTGTAGACACCCCATTTTGATCGGCCCTAAAATTTTGGTGCTTTCTTTTGATTACTTGATAATGAAAACAAGAATGTGTTTCTCACATAATCCTCAATAAGAAAGATGAAATTTGTGCTTCATTTCCAAACTTAAGCCTATTTTGTTCAAGTCTCGTTCAAAACTCTCTTTCAAAACTTTCTTTTTGCGCTTTATTCCGAGTATTTCTGTAGGGTTCCGAGGCTCTTTTTAAACTTCAAAATAAAACTTTTTCTAAGGAAATTGAGCAAAGGATAGTGTGGAAATAGAAGGAAAGGATGATAATTCTGTCAAAAAAATCCTGTTTCGTGCAAAATAGTCAAGCTACAACCAATGTTTTGGCCGGCCGACCAATTAACTAGCCAAGTTATTGGCCGGCCAACCAAGAAATTGGCTAGCCGGCTAATTTGCCTGGAAGCAAGGCAGTTTCGATAGAATTCTTGTTGAAAGCATGTGGGTCATGCCATTTCAGACTTTTCTTGATACATTCATACATGAGATGCATACCTACTCACCTTCAATTGTCCTCCATTAGCCTCCATTGTCAAAAGGGTGTTTGTCTCTTCCACCAAAGGAGCATCCAAAGTCTTCATCCTTGTCAACCCATCATTCTTGTCTCCCACCCTCTCATTGACTTAGCATTCCATCATTGCTCATAAAGAGAAGGATTAGATTGTTAGGAATGAAAAAAAAGAGAGGAAAGATGATTAATTAAGAGAAGAGAGATAGATAGGAACAGAGAGAAGTTGGCCAAAAACTCCTATTTTCTATATACACTGCTATACACTGATGTCCCATATTTCTATATATCAAAACCATCCTAAAAATTTTGAGAGAGCCAAATTCTTGAGCTTTGATTCAAAAAAGAGTGAATGTTGTTAAAAGAGAGAAAAACAGAGAGTTGAACAACTCCCCTACACACACTTTAAACAACCCAAAAACACCATTCCAATAAGAATTTCGAATTTTCGAACTGAGAATTGAGAACACACTTCCTAAACTTGAGGGTGATCAAAAGAAAGTTTTGAAATCAAATCCTTTCCTTGAAAGGTGAATTTTGCTCACTTTTTATTTTCTTGTATTTCTTTTCGTATATTGTTTTCCTTGCTTTGATTTCGTATTATAACCTGTTGTAAGCTAATTGGAAGTGGTTAGATGAGTCACCTATATATTTTCTATTTGTTTTTCTGGTGTTGCAACAAAATAGAGTTCTTGGCTTGGCTTAATTGGCCAACTAACCAACTTCTTTTGGACAGAACCCAACAGTCACCCAGTACCGAGCAAAACAATCTCCAATGGTCTCTGAAGCCCCTTGAAGCTCCCTGAAGCTTCTGTTTTTCTTTTTTTTTTTTGTTTTTCTTTTAATTTTAGAGAGATTTGTGAGGACATTTTTGTTATAATATTTTTATTCCTCTCCTCCTTTATTCGGATATGTAATATTCTAATGTTATAATAATTCCCCACCCTACTTCTTTCTATCCCCGTTCTTTTATTTGCTTTCCATATTTTGTACATATGCGGTATATTTTTTGCTTGTCATCATATCCATACTTTGCATCCATGTTTTATGCCTTAAGATTCAGTTAAATTTGCATATGTGGGTTTAATCGATTATTGTGTGATTTTGTGCGCTACCTCATGTTTTTGAGATGATTCACATGTTATATATGAGAAGTCGGATCTTTAGTTGCATTTCATAAGTGAATTGCATTAGAATCTTGTATATAGGATCATGCATGTTTTACTAATTTTGTTTTGTAATTGTTTGCGGCACATCGGTAAATATGTAAGTTTTTTGTACTTTAGCATCCCGCTTGTATGTATTTTTCTTACTATATTTAGCATCTTACCATGTGGCTATTTACTTCTTTGATATAACTCTATGCATGCCAGTGGGTGAAGGTTGTGTTGTTCAATTTAGAGTAAAATTGATTTTCTTGTTTGTAAAATTCAATTTTCTGTGTCTTGTACACTTTTCAAAATATTTTCAAAATAATGAAATCAAGCCGTTCTAAAATGAATGACACAGTCTACATTTCTTTGCTTCACATAGTAATTTTAGGATTTATTAAATAAATCGGAATATGAACATATGAAGTTAATAAAAATCATATCATGGTTTAGCAAAGGCTGATTTTTTGATCGTGTGAGTGGGGGTGCTCAATTAATGATCTTTCTCCTCATACCTAACGTTCCGAGCCAAGTATCCTTGGTTATGTCGAACAATAGCCTTGGCACAAGTCACAGGTTTCTTAATTTTTCCAAAATATTAGGTGGCGACTCTGAAATTTGATGACGCAATCCATTTTTTACGAAGGTTTTGCAATAAAATAGATTTTCTATAAAAGTTGTCAAATCTGAACTCTCTTCCATGTTTCACATTGCACTCGTGAGACTAAATCGAAGAAATCGAAGGGCTAAATTGTTCAACGTGTGTAGGCACCCCCGGGCGGTGTTACATAATCCACCAAAACCGAGCAACACAAACCAAATAATATTTGAGTACAAACCCAGCAACAATGAAGCAGATCCCAAACCAAGAAAAGAAATAGGAAAAGAAGAAAAAAAAAACAAAAAAAACAAAAGACCCAAAATGTTGACCAAAGTGATCACTTTATTATTTGGAAGTTACCAATTCAAAAATACACGAGGCATTAATTGAGCGTTATCTTAATCAACAACTCTTACATAAAATATATATTCTTTTTCAAACACAAAGTCTATAAACCAGTAAATAAAACAGATTCTCATATTAATTTCTTTAAAGCATTGATTTTTTCATAAATTTAAAAATTCCTCTTTAATTTTCTAGGGAATAAAATTGATTGCAATCAAATTCTCAAAACCCTTGTATACATAAAATATCCATTCATATTCAATCACAAAGTCCATAAACTAGTAAATAAAATAGTTATAGATTTCTTAGTAAACCAGCATACAAAACAGATTATCCATTCGTATTTCAATCACAAGTGGGTCATTCATTAAAACCTTAATTATCTACTTGATAAAAAAACTCTAATTTGAGATTTTAAATTCATAGAATCACACAGCTCATGACATAAACAATAAAAATGATTCAATTCAATCCCCAAATCAAGACCACCTCCAATTACCATCACCAAAACCAAAGTATCATGTATATATTTACAAGTTTTTGGTTTCTATTTGGTGAAGAAGGTTTAGATTGGTAACAACACAGAGAAAATAGATACCATAAATTGCCATTGGTGATGATGATGGCGAAGAAGAACGACATGCACCAGTGAAAGAGATTTATTGAGAGAGGGACACAAATGTTCTGTTGAAAAATGAAGTTTCGTGCCTTTTAGTTTTCGTTCGCGCTTTTAATGAAATAAAATAAGAATTTATCTTATATAAGGGAGTGACAGTGACTTCTTATAAATGAGGAGTGATTGTAACAATCTTAAATTTAAGAGATTGTAAAGGAGATTTGTTGGGGAGGGATTTTTTGACAATCAATTCCTTAATTTATCAAAAAAGGAAGATAAGGACTCTAATGGAGATGTTGTAAGATGTACATGTTAAACACCATTTGATGATGGTGGCAGTTTGGACGATGGTGAGAGACAAACATACTAAAAAGCCCAACAAATTATGGAAAAAAGTCTGAATATTTTTGTTTATTTTTTTATTTTATAGGTATTACCGTTTCAAAAAATTCCAATTCATTCATTTGGCATTTCCAAACGTCTAATAACTGTAATTTAAACGTCTAATATAAAATTCAGTACTTATTCGGCCGGTCTAATTGTGGTACAGTGGTGGCACCATCGTTTGGTACAACTACCTCCACATTGCGCCACCTATGATAACCCCAACAACACTCTCTTCGATCGTCTTCCTCAACCTCTTAAACCTCCTCATCAATTTCATTCTTCAATTTCCATGGCGACTCACAAGCTCGCTTTGATCATCAAAAACCCTTCCAACGACTCGCAAGTCCTTCTCCTAAAGCAATCTCCTCCTCCCAAATTCGACCACGATGAATACGATTCCTTCATCGATTCCGACCTCTGGGACTTGCCTTCCACGAAACTTAGTCCACTCGAAGGAGAATCGAACCCGAGAATTGTTGTTGAAGGCGAAGAATCGTGTTCAGAGAGGCTTGAATTGAGTAAATTTGATCTAAATTTGGCTCTCAACCAGGTATTACTGAACTCAATTGTGATCTCAAGTGTTTTTGTGTGAACTGTAGTTGCCATTGAATTTTATGAAATGCTTTTTGAATATTATGATCAGTGGGTGGTGTGATTGTAGGTTTTGGAGCAAGTGGGTTTTGGGACAACTAGTGGGGTTCAGTGGAAGCTCTGGAAGTGTGTGGAAGAACCTGAATTTGGACCGGGATTGCCTGTTCAGACTGTGTATGTTGTTGGAACATTGGGACCTGAAAATGGAGATTTACAAGGTTTGCTGCGCTTAATGTTTGTGATATTTATTGGGTTTTGTAGTATCCTAGACCCTAAACCTTGGGTTTTTTTTATTAGTGTTTGAGATTATATAGGATGTCTGGTCTATTTATTTATTTATTTATTATTAATGTATCTCAATTTAATGAAGTAGAATCAATCAATCAATTATAATCACAGTTACAAATAAACTCCCAAAGTGAGAGGGAAGGAGACCCCAAACAAATGCAAGGAATAATTTGAAAGTGTTTCCTAAAAATGGATTCAATTTTTTTCAATAACTTTCCCAAAAACAATTGTCAAACAAGTTTTTCATTTTTTATTTTTTATTTTTTATTTCTAGTTTTTTAGAATAGAAAACGAAAACGATACCAAATGCGTTCTTATAAACATATTCTATAAAAAAATTTAGGTTTGCAACTTATAGGTACTTGTGTCTCAAGGCATGACTCTTGCTTAGGGGACCTTACCTTGGCACCCCACTCGGTGCTCACCACCACCACTCAGTGACTATTGTTTGGCACCATACACCTTGCCTCGCCTTGTCAAAGGCTCCAAGTCTGAAATGGCACCCTAGGCCAGAAGTAGGGCCTATGGACCCCCTCAAGGTCGGTGCCTCAGTCATGGGGCAACCCAAGATCCCATGAGGAATCACCAGGGAATTGTGGATTGGCGCTAGAGGGGGTCGTCTGAGTTGATTGCCTCACCCCTTTAGGGTGACCACATTTTGACTAGTTGTAGGCATGAGAGAGACAAAGTCATGTGATACTTTGGAAAGTGTGTCACAACTATGATCTATCCACTGCTATCTAGTAAGGTGTACCATGTAACACACCTACTCAGCATAACCCATTAGAGTGAGCTGGCTCCTATGTCCCCAACTCTCCTATGCAGAGGGGGTCTCTCCTTCCTATGCGACAAGCAAGCTCATTCATGAGAACTCCATATATCAGAGGTTCTCCTCCCTCACTGTCACTCTCACTATACTGTAAAGCTGCCTTAGCTTTCTCCCTTTCCATGTTTGGTGGTCTTGCGACATCTTAATGCCTACCATGATTTCCAGAAGGGTACATGGTCTGCCCAAATCGCCTATGACCATCCACACAATTATAATATGTTTATGAAGTAGGAGAATGCTGTTTTTGTGATATGCAACATTGTTTTCTAAAATTAATCTTGTTTAATGTGCTATAACGATCCCAGTCGCAGCTCCTAACATTAACTAATTAGGTATGCACAATATAGAGTTTTCTAAACAACAGACAAAAGTAGGTGATTTTATTACACCAGAAAATAGAAGAGAGATATCACATATGCATTTCGTTTTCATTTGATTTGCTGATCACCTCAGTCATTTGGTTAGCCTTAACATATCATGGAATAAATTATTGGGCACCTATGATGATTTGCCACTCATGGAAAGTTTTTACATTTAACGTTGTGCTTGAATAGTTGAAATTATTGGGCACCATGCTCAAACGTTGCAGTGAATGTAGGATTTGTTACACAAAAACTTGTAGTCAACTCAACTGTTGTAGGATTTGTTGTGTAAACATTTTGTAGTTGACCGTACACCTTTTTTTTCTTTTCTTTTTTTGTTGCCTTAGCAATTTTTTTAATTTTTCCTTTTTTATAATCAGCAATTTTGCTTTCCTTCTGATTAGATTTGATTACAAAATTATCATTATACTTTCTTAATGTGATTATGAAAGAACCTTTTTGAGCTGCATTCTCATGCTTGACAACCCGAGCATTTTATTGTTGTTATAGCATCTTTTGCAAGGCAGATGTGATTAATGTTTTGTATAATGTATGCAGGGCTATGTAAATGGATGTCTCTCCAAAGTTGCCTAAATTGTCTTCTTGAAGTGAAACCAAGTAGTGATCGTGTAGGGCCTGTGGTTGTTATTGGTCTTGTAAATGACTCACTTCAATCTGCCAAGTGGAAAATCCCTCCCACCTTGAATTTCCAGGTTTTTTCCCTTTTCGGGTATGTTGTACATATGGGTTGGACATGCTACATAAAGAATAAAGGAAGTTGAGTCCATCAATAAATAGGCATTAGGAAACTGAGAACCTGGCAAGTTTTTTTCAAATAAGCTCAAAACTTATTGCGGGTGGGTGTGAAGTAGAAAACATGAAGATGTTAATATATTGATTAAACATGAAAAATTAATCGCGTTGGAGGGAGCAATGCCCCATCTGGTCAACGCCTGTTCCTTCTAGACTACACTCTAATAATGAACTCAATCGAGTGAAGCGAATTACATGTGAGCTAAAAAAAACTATTGAAACACTTATCTGTAGCTTGGTTACTGAGCTTAATTACAAGGTTTATAATGGGAATTCACTCCCATTATTTCTATATCTTTTGTTTTTGGTACTTTTTTTGCCATGTACAAAATACATAACAAGGGCAATTGGAAATAGGTGAAGCATCTATGTTCTATGTTAGTCATGTCAATGGGTCTAGGTTTGGGATATGGGGCGATGAAGTTCCCCTGTTGAATGCAATCTGTTACATTTAGATGTTTATTACCTTTGTCCCTATGCTATTTAAGAAGAAAAATTGATAACTTAGTTATTTAACTAGGTCCTTGGATGAGTTTGGTGGCTAGATTCATACCCATCCTGATGTGTATTCAAGTCTCTTTGAAATAGCCTCTACATCTTTACTTTCAGGATTTGGTTGAAGCATCAATGCATTGAGTTCCACTACTGCGATTTTTCTGTTATTTTTTTTACTTGCATTATAGTGAATTAAAAAACTTCCACCGTTTTCTACTTGCATTATATTAATGTTTTGTAACAGAACTATGATATATTTTGCATCTTTTAGGAATACCCTCCTGGCGTTAAACTTGTACCTATGGGAAGCAGAACAGCAAAGCCCTTCCATACTACAAACTTGGTTATATTTTCACCAGAGAGTGTTTCTGATGGCTTGACAGATGGCAGTTTTGTTTCTCATGGAGATGCATTGATAGTAGATCCAGGATGCCGGCTTGAATGCCACAAAGAGGTATAATATCAATTTGAACTGTTACAATGTGGTTTTTGTTGGAAATTTTGGTTTTATAGGTTTATTTTGGATCAACTTTGAGCCCAAATTTAAGTGGGGCCCACACGTCTTTTGAGGTGGGTTCAAGTGGTAATGTGTTTCTTGCCACATGGCAAGTCATAGGTGAAGGTGGTTCGTCAAAACCATTTATGGGCGAATGAGAAGTTGACATCGTTTTTGGTTTCGTGAAATGAAAAGTTGAAGAGTCAAATGTGGGTTACCTTGTTTTGGTTGTCCCACATAGAAACAATAAGAGAACTTGTATGAGTATATAAGTTTTAGGTTGACATACTTGGGATGGGCCCCAAGGGGCACCCTAAGTTTTGTAAGGAGGAGAGTTATGGACAAAGTGGGTTTGACCCAAATCCACTACACGCGCGTTCGTCGCTGGCCAGCCGGCCGAGCCAGGCACGGGTGCGTGGTGTGGGGTGGGTTGGGTCCTACCTTTAATTTTTTGGACAAAATTCATTTGAAGCATTTTTTTTGGGTTTTGTTACATAAATTATTTTATGTGTGAAGTTTTCAGAAATTAATTTTGAATTTTCAGAAATAATATTTTGGGTTTTCATTAATTAAAATTATGGTTTCGACATTTTAATTTTGAAATTTTACAGAAATAATATTGTGTGGAATTAATTTGATTAAATAAAAGTTTATTTTCAAATTAATTTGAAATAAAAGTTATAATTTTGTTTATTTTATTTTTTACAGAATTAAATTCAGTGTTTTATGGTTTAATTTTCTATGTAGTAGAAAATTCTAATTATAATTCTGTTTTATAATTTAGAATTCATGGCTACTGAAACTGCTCAAACCTCTAATCCGACCAGTGTTACGACTGTCCCAATCCCTCCTGCTGTTGTGACAGTGTCGGTGAATCACGGAGGAAAACCAAAAAAATTCTTAGGAACTGACTTTAAAAGATGGTAGCAGAAAATATTATTCTATCTTACTACATTAAATCTAGCCCGTTTCCTTCGTGAGGATGCTCCTGTTCTGAAAGAGGATAAAGCCAACTGACAAGTGGTTGCTGCGGTCGATATTTGGAAACATGCGGATTTCCTTTGCCGCAACTATATCTTGAATGCGCTTGATAATACATTGTACAATGTTTATAGCCCTATCAAAACGACAAAGAAATTATGGGAGTCGTTGGAGAAAAAATACAAAACAGAAGATGCTGGCTCGAAGAAATTTGTGGTGGGCAAATTTATGTGAGACCAGGAAAATCCTCTCACATGGATTGTAGAAATCCAACGAAGAGATAAGCTTGGCTCCTGTAGATCTGCAAGGATCTGCAAGGATGAGCATGATCGGCGCCACCCAACCGGGGTTGCCGGCCGGAGACACTCTGACGATAAAGTTAGCCAAAATAGATCAAAGAGAGAAGATGAAGATTTAGAGAGTGTGTGTGCTCCGTGACAGGGAAAATGAGGCATACCTCTTGTGTATGGGGTCCCCTCCTTTTATAAGGGATGGATCCTCTTTGTTTAGGATATTTTACCCCTATAGCTAGGATATTTTTCTGGCTCCCACAATAGCCCTAAAACTTTCGCTTTCTTTCACACAAGAAGTGGAAGTTTTTTGTTTTGAGTTCGTGGCATAAACAGATGCTACTTTTGGATCACATTGCTGAGCGAAGTTGCTTGAATAAATATTAGAAAAAGCATTGCGGATACATATATACGGGGAACAAAACAAATGAACAAATGCACGTATGAATACGTGTATGAATGTATGTATGCGTGAATGTATGATTGCTTCGAAATTATATCACATGAATTTTAAACAAATCATATCATAAGCGATTTCATGAATTCTACATCGGAGATCTCTGTAACGATGGGCCACAGTATTATAACCCCCCCTCCCCCCAAGCAAGGGTGTGGGCCGCGGTATTATAACCCCCGGGTGAGGGTGTAAGCCGCGGTATTATAACCCCTGGGCGAGGGTGTAATGTATTGCCGAATACGAAAATTGCTTCAAAATATGGACTTCTGTGCAGAGTTAGAGATATTTCTATGTGCCGAGTATGGAGAGCTCCAAAATATGGAGGCGTTTGTTGGTGTCAGGCGGCGATCAATTGCAGACATTGCAAGGATAATAATCCATGTCAATGATTGCCTATACCAAATAATACAGATATATTAGCCACAAAAAAGTGGAAAGCTGTAAAAGCTATAATAATGATGGCGCGCAAAAATATGCAAAGAACTGCTGAGTGTGTAGCCGAATGTGTAGTATGAGTGCATTGCCCCAAAATTGTCGTTTACTTGGAGCTGTGTGAAAAGGAGCGGGAGTTTGTAACTCTAGTAATTGTCTTTATAATGCTTGTACAAAGTGGGCCGAGTATGCATGCATTGCAGAGGTGCTGAGATGATAAACGGCTAATATGCCCACAAGTGGAAAGCGGAAAATGGACTAAGATGTCCTAGTTGGCAATAAATGGCCAAGGTAACGAAATAAATGAGCGGGAAGGACGGAGGATTTTTTCCTAGCCCCACGATCTTGCTGCTGAAATTGTATACTGATCAGATATGATGTGACCGTTGAGCAATCATGTAACGCCCAAACGTTCCAGGTTGTTGATCCCAATATTAGGCGCGAAAGGCGTGAAATTTGTGGAATTGGACTCCAATGTGATTCCGGACTACTCGGGAGTACTCGGGAGTTGATCTGTGAATGTAGACGCTGCCAAGTTCATGAATCGGCAAAATTGAGTTGGGTTGCTTGGGAATGGACGGCATAAAGTTCGACCGAGACAATGGGTTGCCGAGAACAGTAGTGACCCAGTTGCAGGTGTATGAATGACGCACAGGTTTTTGTGCAGTAGGTTTTGACACGGTTGAACGGAGATTGAACTGCCAAGTTGCTGAATTGAAAGCGTTGATTAAGTGTAAGTTTTCAGCGAGTTCGGCGATGAGCGTTAAGCCGATTGTGGGAGATAGGCAGAAAGTCGCCAAATAAGATGTAGTTGTTGAATTCGGCATTGAGCAAACTCTAGGTACGACGGCAAAAATATTGTTTTAGTTGTGATATATGTCATTGGATATAACATCTATGAATGTTTGGTATGGAATTTGTAAAATCAGACCATACGAATGTGTTTAGAAGGTTCAAAATAGTTGGAAACGACTACTGGATTGTTGGAATCGGACTCCGGATGGCGTAATTTTAGCCAAAATGGATCCGACGGCTCAGATCGATGGAGAATTAGGCTCCGCGAAGCACTGGATAATTTCTCTGACATATGTTGCATTGGACGGCTCCGATTAATGGCTTGCAGCTCGGCTTGGTGGCTTGACAAAAAATATAAATAAAGTTGTTGCCTACAAGATTTGAACTCATGCCCTTATGAGGAAAGTTGATTACTTAACCACTTTGCCACCTCAGATCATTATGTATATATTTTGCACATTATATATTTGAACTTGATTGTTCCGCTATGACAGCAGCTGCAATGCACACAATAATTTCTTAAGTTGGCCAACTCCAAATCCAGTCGTCCTTTCCAACATGGCATGGATTTTGAATAATGCATCCAATGTCATTGATTGCCTGTACCAAATGAGGTTGACTTGTTAATCACAAATAAGTGGAGAGTGGAAAAAAGTACACCAATGGTAGAGCATTAAAAAATTTCATTGCGGCATTGTAAAGAATCGCCGAGTAGATTTCAGAAGCAGATCGAAGTAGATTGCCGATTTATTGAAGTTGAGTTTCTTATCCAACGTATATTTGCCCCATTGCTTTTAAATAAGATTTTTTATTCGGAAGGAATAAAATTAACTTGGGCCAAAATTGCCGAGTAGGCCGATAACAATTTGAAACGGATTCCGTGCCCTTGTTCGGTGCCATGGCGATATCGAAATGAAGCCGAGACAAAGTAGGATGCTCAATTCTTTGAATAAAATCTGCAATTTTTTTGAGTTGAATTTGCAAATTCTGACCATACGGATGGGCCTAGAATGCGTCAAATAGTTGGAAAGGACTTTGGATTGTTGTGATTGGAGTTCAGATGGCTTAGATTTCACTAAAATAGAATGAATGATTCAGACCAACCAATTGCAAAGTAACTGCGAAGTATATGATGATTTCTCATTTGCTTGCTGGTTCTTTTTCTTCGACAAAGCCGTGGATTTTCTGGGCAATTTTGGACGAATCCGTACGGCTTCGTTTTAGCACCGATTTTGACGCGGTTTGTTGCATTGGATTCGAGTACTTCACATTGGGATGATCAAAACTTGATTTTGACAACTTTGAAAATTTTAGGCTCCGTTTGGTAGGCAATTCAAATTATAGTTCTACCCATTGATTTGAGTGCGTTGTTTGTTTTGAGTTTTCAAATCATAATTCTACACTCATTTCTCAAAACTCAATTCAAAACATAATCATTATTTTTCAAAACTCATAACCAAACACATAATTCAAAACTCTTTTCAAAACTCAATTCAAATCAATATTTTAATTTTTTTAAATATTTTAAAAATATTTTAATTTTGTTAAGATTTTAAATATTTTAATATTTAAATATGTTATATTTTTTTAATTTTTTAATGTTTTAAATATTTTAATTTCAAAATATTACGATTTTAATTTTTTAAATTTTAAAATATTTTATAAAAATAAATTCAAACTCTATTTTATAAAAATATTTTTAAATATTTTAATTTTTTGTTATGTATTTGGTTACGATTTAAGTGTAGAGTTGTGAAAGTAGTATGGAGTTTCGAATTATGTGTTTAGTTATAAGTTTTAAAAATAATTTCTTAATTGAGTTTTGTTTTATGTGTTTGGTTACGATTTGAGTGTAGAGTTGTTTTTAAATTTAAAATATTAATATTTTAAATTATTTAAATTTTTACGATTTAAATTTTTTGAATATTTATTTTAATTTTTTACTTATTAAATTTTTTAGATTATTTAAATTATTTAAATATTTATGATTTAAATTTTTTGAATATTTATTTTGAAAAAAAATTATTTCCTTTGTAATATTTTCAATTAAAAAATTGATTAATGTTATTTTCTGTTAATAATAAATTTTTTTAATTGAATTTTAAAAAGAGTTTGGTTATGAGTATTGATCAGAATTTTCAATAGTGTGAAAGTAGTGTATTTTGTTATGAGTTATAATAATTTGAATTAAGTTTTGAAAACTCTTTTCAAAACTCATAACCAAGCAAATTTTCTTACTCCACATGTCAAATCAAACTTTCAAAACTCAATTCCACACGCAATTCAACACTCTATTCAAAAACCATAACCAAACAAATTTTCTACACTCAAATCATAATTCCACAACTCACAAACTTAAAATACAACTCATACTCTCAAATCATATTTACAAAACTCTACCAAACACAATCTTAGTGTTCTGAAAATTTGGTCTATTTCGCAATTACTAGGGAACTTCGGTTACCTCTTGGCTCCTCAGATTGGTGGGTTTGGACTCCTTGAGTTGACACGAATCTTCTGGTATATTCATATATTAATTTCGGCAAGCTGAGATGCTTGTTCTAGGCCGAGATAGTAGTACCGAGCAAGATTACATAGTTTGCAGTCAATAATATACGCATACCATCCGTGATTATCATTGCCGTTGAGCTTGATGATGGCATTATGGTGCCGAGATTTTCGAAAGCAAACTATTGTGTGAATTCAAGTTGGCAATCGAATGATTTGCATGTGGTAATAATTTCAGTGTTGCCGAATAAGAAATGTGACCGAGCAATTTTCTTGAGTAAGCAATGTTAGCCGAATAAGCAATGTTGCGGTGTAATGTTTTGCCGAATAATGTTGCTAAAGCCAAGTTGATAATATGCAGTTTATAATGTTAATATGCAGTTGATAATAGGCCGAATGATATGCTGAATTGCAGAGTTGATAAGCAATACCGAAACTGAATAATGTTTCCAAAGCCGAGTCGATAATATGATATGCCGAATTGAAGAGTCGTTGTTGGGCCTTAAGTTGGTTCATTAGTGGTTGCAGAATAAGCATAGTTGTGATAGCTGAATCTTGAGGTATGTTTTGGACAAAGTCGGAGCCGGAACTGAAGCCAAAGACGATGCTGAAGTCGGAGATGGCGAAATCAAGCTCGGAATTGTTTTGACCATGCACTGTTTGTTATTACAGATATAGTATCGGCTTCGTCGTCGTCTAAGCCGTTTGCCAAGCTCTTGAAGCCGGTTCATCCTCATCTCTGATTGTTCTTGCTGTGTGAGTTGCTTGGGTAACAAACTAGGAAGAATGATGGGTTTGGGTCGGAGTTGTTGTTGTTGATGGGGTTTGAACTCGGCGATTGATTGTTTGCCGTGTAATTTGTGTTGGTGACGAAGGATCTAAGAAATCGAGGAAATTGTGTACCCATTTGCTGTGTAAAAGTCCGGAGAAGAGCAAGACCCGATTGTTGATCCTTGAATTGGTCCTGCATGACTGAAGTTGGGCGAGTCAGCCATTCGGCTTATTGAACCACAACACAATTCTTTAATTCATGTTAATTGTTAGCATATGCACATGTTCGTATATTCCAAGAATCAACTTTTGTGAGACAATAATTTAATAAATAAAGTCCCAGGATGGGTTTGGCCAGATAACCATTTTTGTAAGGCCAAAAAGATGTTCTCACAAAGAAAAGTGTGAAACCCATTTTTAGAGAGAAAAAATCTAGATTTAATTGTAGATCCACTACCTTCGTCTCATGCTTTCAACTTTCCTAAACAAAATTAATATTTATTTGACAGAATCTGTGAGCATAAAGATAGAGACATATACATACATATATCGATATATGATATTTAGAAACATAATCAAAAAGGGAGAAGACAAAGACCCAGCTGTAGATGGTACATTGGTCCGAGCTCCTTAGGAATGGAGTTTGCTCTGCTCTTCATTGAATTCTCAGACGTTTTCCACAGACGGCGCCAATTGTGAGACAAGGAAAATCTTCTTACATGGATTGTAGAAATCCAACGAAGAGATGAGCTTGGCTTCTGTAGATCTGCAAGGATGAGCATGATCGGCGCCACCCAACCGGGGTTGTCGGTTGGACACACTTTGATGATAAAGTTAGTCAAAATAGATCAAAGAGAGAAGATGAAGATTTAGAGAGTGTGTGCTCTGTGGCAGGGAAAATGAGGCATACCTCTTGTGTATGGGGGTCCCCTCCTTTTATAGGGGATAAATCCTCTTTGTTTAGGATATTTTACCCCTATAGCTAGGATATTTTTCTGGTTCCCACATTATGGATTTTGTAATGGTTGCTCAAAAACTGTGATCAGTCAAGTTCAAGATCTCCAACTCATTTTACATGACATCCATGAAGAAGGCATGTCACTACGTGAGTCCTTCCAAGTTGCTGCCTTAATTGAAAAGTCACCACAAGACTAGAAAGAATTCAAGAACTATCTCAAACACAAGCGCAAGGAAATGACTTTAGAGTAATTGATTGTGCGTTTGAGAATTGAGGAAGACAACCGAATTTCTGAGAAGAGGGTTGGAAAGCATCTTGTGGAGTCAAAGGCTATTGTGGTGGAACATGCACTAAAAGCAAAGAAACGGAAATTTACTGGAGAAAGTTCATTACAGGGCTCTAAGGGAGGGGACACCAAGAAATTCAAGTTTAATGGCAAATGCTACATCTGTGACAGAAAGGAACATCGGGGCCAAAGATTCCCATAGCAAGCGCAAAGGTAAAGGAAGTTCAAGCAAGAAACTTGCTCAAGCCAATGTCACTGAAGTGGACCAAATCTCCAATGGTGTTAATGACATAAACCTTTCAGCCATTGTTTCTGAGGTCAACCTTGTCGGAAATCTCAAAGAATGGTGGGTGGACACTGGAGTCACTCGTCACATCTGTGCCGACAAAAAGATATTCTCTTCCTATTCTGTGGTGAACAATGGAGAACAACTATTCATGGGCAACTCTTCTACTTGAAGGACAAGGAAAGGTTATTTTGAAGATGATATCTAGAAAGGAATTCACCCTCAACAATGTGCTGCATGTACCGGACATTCACAAGAATCTTGTTTCCGAATCTTTGTTGAGTAAAAATGGATTTAGGTTAGTTTTTGAGAGTGACAAATTTGTACTTACCAAAAACGGGATGTATATTGGGAAAGGTTACATGAATGATGGCATTTTCAAAATGAATGTAATGACTATTGTATTTTCTATGATTAATAAAAATACATCTTCTTACTTGCTTGAGTTTTCAAATTTATGGCACAGTAGGTTACAACATGTTAATTATAGATCTTTGCGTAGATTAATTAATATGGAATGTTTACCTAAATTTAAAATTGATCCCAATTATAAATGTGAAATTTGTGTTGAGGCAAAATTAACTAAAACTCCTTTTCATTCAATTGAAAGAAGTACTGAACCACTTGAATTAATTCATAGTGACATTTGTGATTTTAAATCACTTCAAACCAGAGGTGAGAATTTTTTTTTTTATCACTTTCACAGATGACTATATTAGATATAGTTATGTTTATTTAATTCGAATCAAAGATGAAACTTTGGAAACTTTCATTCAATATAAAAATGAAGTTAAAAATCAACTTGGTAAAAAAATTAAAATGCTAAGAAGTGATAGGGGTGGTGAATATGAATTACGTTTTGGTGCTTTTTGTAAAGAACATGGAATAATTCATCAAACCACCGCTCCTTACTCACCTCAGCAAAATGAGATTGCTAAAAGGAAAAATACGACTTTTAAAAGAAATGATGAATGCCATGTTAATAAGTTCTGGGTTACCTCAGAACTTGTGGGGGGAAGTTATGCTTTCTGATAATTATATTCTTAATAAAGTGCCTCGAAAGAAAGTTAATCGAACACCTTATAAAATGTGACATGGGAGAGTACCATTCTACAAATATTTAAAAGTATGGGGGTGTTTGGCAAAAGTGGCTATCCTAGTCCTAAAAAGACTAAGATAGGTCCGAAAACCGTTGATTGCATATTCATCGGGTATGCCAAGAATAGTAGTGCATATTGGTTTTTGATTTACAAGTCAAAACACTTAGAAATGCATGTAAATACTATTATTGAATCTAGGAACGCATCGTTCTTTGAACATGTGTTTCCTAATAAAACTAGACAAGAGACTAGCACTAACAAAAGATCTTATGATGCTATTGCTAGTCATGATCAAGAACAAGATCAAGTACAAAGACAAGAGATAGATCAAAATGAAAAAGAGGAAACTAGGTGTAATAAACGTGCTAGAATCTCAAGATCTTTTGGTCCATATTTTCTGACATTTTTGTTAGAAGATGAGCCTTTAACTTTTAAAGAAGTTATGTCTAGTCCTGATGCTCCTTTATGGAAAGAGGCTGTAAATAGTGAAGTTGAATCTATCTTGCAAAATCACATATGGGAACTGGTGGATTTGCCATCAGGTTGTGAACCTCTTGGATATAAGTGGATTTTTAAGAGGAAAATGAAAGCGGATGGATCAATTGATAAATACAAGACAATACTTGTGGTCAAAGGATATGGATAAAAAGAAGGTCTTGATTACTTTGACATATACTCACTAGTTATTAGAATAACATCCATTAGAATGCTAATTGCCATTGCATCTTTGTACAATCTAGAAATTCATCAAATGAATGTGAAAACAACTTTCTTAAATGATGAGTTAACTAAAGAAATCTATATGGAACAACCAGAAGGATTTTCTGCTCCAGGGAAAGAAAATAAAGTGTGTAAATTAGTTAAATCATTATATGGTTTAAAACAAGCGCCAAAGCAGTGGCATGAGAAATTTGACAAGGCAATGATGTCAAATAGATTTCAAATTAGTAAATGTAACAAATGAGTTTATGTTAAGAGCACGAACAAAGGTTATGTTATAATATGTCCTTTATGTTGACGATATGCTTACCATAGGTAGCAATAATGACATGATTAAAACTACCAAGAAAATGTTGAATAAACATTTTGACATGAAGGACATGGAGATTGCTGATGTAATTCTTGGTATGAAAATTACCAAAACATAATATGGATATGCTTTGTCATAGTCACATTACATTGAGAAAATATTTGACAAATTTAGCAAAGATGATAATCATCCTGCTAGAACACCTGCGGATGTTAATTTGTTTTTTTCTAAGAATGTACATGACAATATTTCTCAATTAGAGTATGCCCAAATTATTGGAAGCTTAATGTACTTGATGAACTGCACTCGCTCAGATATAGCTTATGCAGTAAGTAAATTAAGTAGATATACGAGTAATCCAGGAGTAGAACACTAGAAAGCTATTATAAGGGTTCTAAGATATCTTAGATTTACTCGTAACATTGGGTTAAACTATACTAGATATCCAGCGGTACTTGAAGGATACTGTGGTGCAAACTGGATATCGGATATTAGAGACTCAAAATCCATCAGTGGGTATGTTTTTACTCTTGGTGGTGCGGCTGTATCTTGGAAATCTTCCAAAGAGACTTGCATTGCTAGGTCTACTATGGAGTTAGAGTTTATAGCTTCAGATAAAGTTGGAGAAGAAGCTGAATGGCTTTGTTATTTCCTTGAAGATATTCCAATGTGGCCGAAACTTGTGCCTGCTATATACATACATTGTGATAGTCAATCAACAATAGGCACAGAGTCATATGTATAACGGTAAGTCACGACACATTCGTCGTCGACATAACACCGTGAGACAACTACTCTCTAATGGAATTATTTCCATTGAATATGTGAAGTCTAACGACAACATAATGGATCTACTAACCAAAGGGTTAGAAAGAGAGTTAGTTGAGAATTCATCGGGGGAATGGGACTTGAGTCTATTAAATAAGAGTTACCACAACGGCAATCCAACCTAATTGACTGGAGATCCCAAGATTTAGGTTTAAAGGGACAACCGAGTTGTGTATGACTCATAAGGATCACTGGGGAGTCAAACTCCTACTCATTTCTATGATGAAATAGTGATGCCTGCAGCGTGTTAGGATAAGCAATGCTTTTAATGATTTTTATATCTAGAAATACCTAGTGGAGTATGGCAGGATACTCTTCATAAGAATCACCTATATGAGTGTGAATTGGGCCGATTCTACGAGTTTTGTAAGGGCTACAATTCTCTAGAGCACTCATGAAGTACCAGGTTGTTCAGGGCCAAAATGGACACAATCGTGAGAACCAAACTGTGTCTGGAAATATGCTGTGTGAGTTCTATTGTCTTGATTTACACAAATGGCTGAACAGTTCAAGACATCATGTTCACACTGATTAGCTAGTAAATCCGATAGTGTCTCACAAAGGAAGGTTCAAAGCCAAAAGCTACCTATCCTTTGCAGAATATCTCCGATTTTTGTACTCTCTTTAAAAACATCATGTTGTTGCATTTTTTCTCCGTCAATTCAATTCATGTGAGAGATTGTTGGAAATTTTGATTTTATAGGCTTATTTTAGGTCAGTTTTGAGCCCAAATTTAAGTAGGGCCACATGTCTTCTGAGGTGGGTCCAAGTGGTGACGTGTTCCTTGTCGCATGGCAAGTCACATGGTGAAGACAATTCGTCAAAACCATTTATGAGTGAATAAGAAGTTAACGTCGTTTTCAGTTTCGTGAAATGGGAAGTTGAAGAGTCAAATATGAGTTACCTTGTTTTGGTTGTCCTACATAGAAACAACAAGAGAACTTGTATGAGTATATAAGCTCTAGGTTGACATACTTGGGATGGCCCCAAGGGGCACCCAAGTTTTGTAAGGAGGGGAGTTATGGACAAAATGGGCTTGATCCAAATCCACCACATGTGTGAGTGCCGTCGCTGGCTGGCCGGCCGAGTTGGGAGCGGGTGCGTGTTGTGGGTTGGGTCCTACCTTTAATTTTTTGGACGAAATTTGTTTGAATTTTTTCAAGTTCTTGTGGGAAAATTTAAATTTCCAAACAAATTGATTCAAATTTTTGCTCGAAAATTTGAAATTCAAATTTTTTGTCTGAACCAATGCCTCTTCGGTCACCTTCCTTTATCTTTTCCGGGGGTTCAAATTCACACCTGTTTGGAGGGGTTTTCTGACCTTCCGAACAAGTACCACAATGCCTATAAATACAGACCTTTTCTAGTCGATTCATTCATCCATTTTTCCTTCCCCTTTTTCTTTCTTTCCTGCATCGTTTCTTCATATTAGTTTATAGAAATTTAGAGAGTGTAGAACTCAGTTCTGGTTCGCAAGACAGATTGTTTGTAGTGCTACTACAATCTATGAGAGTGATCATTGTATCTTAGGAGGTAGACGCCAATAATCCATGAGCACCTGTATGGCGGCGAATCTGTCTTAAGGATAGAGTGTCATATACTCGACTTGATCGACATTTTTCTGTTCTGATTTCTGATACAAGAATAATTCTGCAAGCCATTTATTTTTGTTGTTTAGTTTTGTTATTTACAGAGAAGATTGTTCCAATAGTTTTGACACCTTTCTTCTTTTGGAATCATCTTTGGCAAGGACAAAAAACTTACTACCTTACCCCTTGGCATGTAACGGGTGTTGGAGTAGTATTCATAATTCTTGCTGATATTTATTTTGGATACCATGATAATTATGTTTACAATAACAAGCTCAAGTTTCACTGCAATGGAAATGCTCACTGAACCTCAGAACCAGTTATGGCTGTTATGTATCAAAACCTTGTTGATACCCTGCATCAGAGTGTGCAGCTTAAAACCTCAATAATCAGGGTTTAGTTTTAGACTCCTAGGCAGAAGACTCAGAGTGCTGAGTTAGCTTTTTTGTAATCTCAATATGCCAAGTAAGTGATTCTAAGTTCATTTAAACTTCAAAAGCTACATCCTTATGCTCAAGATGAAAACACTAATGTCATTTGTTGAGGCATACGTTTATTATCTGTGCCCCCAGTTCTCCTTCCCAACATGGGGACATCAAGAGCAGACTACTTCAAGATGTCATGTTAAAATATGGAAGAATGAAGAGCTTCCCCCCCCCCCCCCCCCCCCCCCTTAAAAAGATATCTTCTTTTTCATTTCTGTTATCTTTTTGATAGATATATTTTTTAATTTGAATATATATATATTTTTTATATTGTTTTACATGCTTATGGAAATGATTGCCAAAAGCTTATTAATCCTGTTCGAAGAATAGTTTCTTCCTTATGTGACACGTACACACTATTTCTTTCTTTTCCCCTCAACTTCTCATGGTTTTGTCTTCATATTGTTCATGGAATTGCACCTTGCTTGTACATGGGTCTGCACTGTCAATCATGCTGCAGGAAATGGGCTAAAATATATTATTATTACAATTTTGACATGCGTTTTTTCGTGATTAACATTTGATAATTTAATCCATCATTAACTAAGACTGAAATTAATTCTCACTATATCTGTTTCTCACTTTTTGTGACATTTCATTGCATACAATCAGCTCGAGGAAATAATTGCTGCTTTGCCGAGAAAGTTAGTAGTCTTTGTTACCCATCACCATCATGATCACGTCGATGGTAAGTTATTGCAGAATTCAAACTGAAACAAACAGATTTTGCTTCAGCATACATTCATCGGTTAAATGTTTTTGAATAACAGATATCTGTTGATTTATCAAAAAAAAAAAATAAAAAAATCAGATATCTGTTGACAACAATAGTAGGCTACTCATTTGTAGAAGTATCAGTTGAATTTTGCAATGAGATGGGAATAGTTGGTTGAACTGTGAAAACTCAGAAGTGGCCCTTGCTATGGATGATTTGACCATGAGACTCTTTGGATCAGTGTTTTCAGTCTTTTAGACAAGGTCTTGGCCAGCAATGCGACAACCTAATAATGTCTATCTTCGATCCCTATTTCTGGCATGATGAAACAATACCACAACTCACAAGTGGCAGTTTGAAAGCTTGTAAAGATCTTTAACAAAATTGAATATTAAGGAGACAACAGAGCCATATAAAAGAGAAAAAAAAACTGAATCTAATGCACAAGTGCATTATATCATAGTCTAAATGGTCAATGCACGTGCTATCTTGGTAGCTACTGTGATTTACGCATCACTAGGATAACGAAATCCAATGCAATTGATGAATATATTAACCTTTTGATATATGTATAAAACAAGGTCTCCAAGAAATAGTCATCATCCATTTCTCATCTTTAGCATCCCCCACTTTGGAAACCATCAAAATTACTTCTACAAGACTACAAGCTTCAAATAAATAATTCAAGCCCTAATTTCTGAAATGAAGACACTTGAGAACTATACTGACGCTCCCTGGGAGTGTTTTGTGGTAGCGAAAAGTTTTACTTCCTGACTTTAAAGTCTTCCTTTATTTCGTTGGATTGTCTTGGGCTATCTTGGTAAGTTGATTTGGTCTCAGTTTGCAAGATTATCATGTCTCAGATGAGACAACTTTCCTCTTGGTTGGTCGTGTATTGTATCAGGTCAAAACATCGAATAGACCCCACCGAGACTAGACCCCCAGGCCCCTAGTGAGATGAGACATCTGGATTCTTTCCTTGGTTGGCCAATAAGTTGAACCATGCTGAAATTCAGTCCATTTACAGATAATTTGCGAAATATTATATGCATTGTTTTACTTGAATCTTTCTTGTTCTCTCTATCAATTAATGACAATATTTGAAGTTTCAGCAACAGTTATGTTGTTCCTTTCTATATATTTTAAATACTATGTATACTATTTTATTACTGATTTTACAACCGAAGTTTTTTAGCTGGATGTTCAAACTAGTGAGCTGGAAACGACTTTGGATGTTGACATCATTTTGTCATAGAAAATACTACTCAGACCGGATCAATAGGAAGACTTCTAAGATTGATCTATGGGGAAGGAGACATGTTTCATTTCACACAGGATTCAAACATGCTGATCCCCCATTCTCCAATACAGAGAAAAGGATATGCATATGTAATGTTATGAAAAAGTAATGAGAGGGTAAAGATGAAGACAGTGCTGGCATATAAATTTTGAGTAAGAAAAGTAACTTGATGTTAATGAGGGAGAGAATGAGGAGGAAAGATACCTCGTAGCGACTCAATGTTTTTGGAGACCTTATACTAAATATCAATATGACACCCTATCTAGTTAAACCTTTGAAAAGTTGGGTCCTTCGACAATAATAATTTTTTAAAATTTTCTTGTGGGTGTTAGGCGACAACCTAAATGGCCTAATAGTTGAGCCACCTCTTAGATACCTTCTCTGTGCTGTTGAAATGCAGGAAGAGAAGGAAGTCAGATATTTATGGAGTTTATCTTCCAATCCATGAGCAGTAACAATGAAATCATTGCTTATTTTTTGAATCATGTACATTAGCACATCATTATTTTTTTAATTGTTTTCCATTCTAACGAGCTGGATTCAGTGCTCCTCAAATCTGTTGTGTTTTTCTGCTTAATTATTGTTGCACTTTGATCCATAGGTGCTTCATCTCTAATTATCTTCTTGTCTCAATTTTTTATATGAACAATGTGTTTGTTGTAAAATTAAGCAACAAATATGCATCAAATAATGCTATAAAACATGTATTCCTATATGTTTTGTGAATTGTTTTGGCAACTAGAGTTGGCCATTGACCTGCAACGGCCTGTACTTATGGATGTGGGCTTACTATATAGGCCTGTACAACTTGGCGCCATTTTAAGGCCGATCCTATCCCGGCCCAGGCATGGGAAGAGTGCTTGAGGCTTGGCCCTAGAAATTTCATGTATACACATTGGTCATACATATATGTACATAAGATAAATGTATATGTATATGCTTACATATGATATACTTCTATTATTCCTTTTTCTTTAGAGGAAAATATATATAGTATCAGTTGTACAAGAAATAGAGTAGTGAGGCTTAAACCCCAAAACTTGTTAGTTGACACAAGATACCAACACCATTTGGCAATGGCAACCAAGTAAGTTTTATCTTTTTTGAAATTTTAATTTTTTACTATGCAGTCTAGAGTGGACAAGCTTAGACTTGGTATATTTTTTGGGTCAGGCCTGTAGCTAATAATTTAGGACTGATGTTGGGCTGGGCCAGCCTTGGGCTACTGAAAATTTCATTATTATCCAGCATAGACTCCACCTGAACCTGGCCTGGTGTCACGGGCCGACTCCTTTAGAGGCGCAGCGGATCAATTTTTGCCCGTGTGGCGCTCAAACTCCACCAAGTTTAAGCCCGCCATAGCTCATTGACAAATCGAGTGTTGATGGTCTCACCCGTTTGAACATTAGGGCCCAATGCTTTGTCAAGCAAAACAACTTCACAAGGAAGCTCCGTCTTCACCCGGATGCCACAAGTAGGCCTGATGCGTCAAGTGCACCAAGCACGGCATAAGTCGCTTCATAGCGCCAAGCTTACCTCAAGCAAGGTGCTCGCCCAACTTAGGTTTATGTCATCAAGGTGCCTAGCCACACAACAATGTGCTAGCGAAGGTCCTCAACTTAGCCGACAAGCCAACATTGCACGTTGGGTCTTTAATAGCGTCTCGAAGTGTCGCAGGGTCTAGCATGCCTCAATAGATGCAAATTGGATGGCCACTTGGTCATGCAAGGCCCACAAGCCACCGAGGGTCACTCTCGCGCCCACGGCGTAATCCTCGTGCCAACACATGTGCTAGATTCCGCCTAAGGCCATTGCGCACCTTAGCGTTGCACCAACGTGTAGCATGAGTAAGGCAACATCTCAATCCGTAGCTCGCTTGTAGCATAAAGTAGTCCCTCAGTGAACTTTGTCAATGCATAGCTTGATGCCTTCATTTGATAGCCCACATATGCGGCGTCGCCTTCCAACCGCTTAGCTTAAGCCACGGGATCCCCTCGTGCAAGGTTGAACCCAAACCAAGCACTAGAGTTGGCACACGAGGCCTCTGGTGGTGCCTCAATAGCCCATTCGGTCCAAAGCGAGTTCCAAAGATACCATATTGCGTGGCATAGTGGAAACAACGTAGTGGACCTCCCCTCGGGAGGACACGCGCAGTGCTTACATTATTGCACCGTCCACGGGGCTCCCAAACCCACATGGAGACTCTAGACACCCCTCTGGATGCCTATAGCCTGCCCTTGAGTTGCCCCAAGGTTGCTCACTTCAAGCCCAGTTTAGGCGGGGAGGTTGGTAGGTAGCACACCATACCCTCTTATAGTAGCTTGTTAAGCCCTTTTTCATCTGGCAGGAGAAAACATCATACATGTCCGAGGAGTCATAATGATTTTTCATAAATTCCACAAATTGAGAAAAATCACGAAACTTGGTCGGGAGCACACTTCCCCTAAGACCTTCTTCTAGTAAAAATTTCAGCCCAAAACTCCTTCGTTTGAATGCCGAAACAACTCGCCAAAGTTCTGCACCGTTGGCTGCCACTGCTGGCTGCTGCTACTGTGTTTTGCTGCTGCTGGCAGCGCTGTTTGCTGCTGCTGGCAGCGCTGGTTGGCTATTGACATGGGCTGCGTCTTCGCCGTTTGATGGCTATATACCTTGGGCTACTTGGGGCCAATGTTAGGCCACGTTGGGGCACTTCCAACGGCCACTCTTGAGCACTCCAATGGCCACACCACCGCGAGCGAAACGTCACGGAGTTGGCCTTGCAAGGCAACCCGTGACACTCTCCTCCACTTCAACCATCAACGTCCTCGTTGATGTAGCACAAAGCTGATGCTGCAGTGCGTGTACCGGCTCCTCTGATGAGTCCAACACCTCTGTGTTGATGGCCTACCTTCAACGTCCAACTCTTTAGCCAAGCTCCCCTCTCAAAATGGCCTCTGCCAAAGCTCCTCTGAGCGTCTCTAACTCTGCCCTTTGCCAATACTCTTGAAATGCCAAGCCCTCTTCTCAAATGGCCTCTGCGAATGCTCCTCCGAGCAAACTCAAGCTCCTCTGAGCTGACTCCTCCGGACGATGTTCCTCTAGAATGGCCTCTGCCAATGCTCCTCTGAGCTAACTCAATGGCCTCTCTGCCAATGCTCCTCTGAGCAAACTCAATGGCCTCTCTGCCAATGCTCCTCCAAGCAAACTCGCAGTGGGGCGTCGCATCGCGACTTCCTCCTCCACTCGAGTTGTCGACGCCCTCGTCGACTCAATGCAAATCATCAGTTGCTCCTCAAAATGATTCACCAGTGCCCTCCGGCAAGCTCAAAGCCCTCTGGCTGATGTCTTCAACAAACTCAAGTATCTTTATACTATGCCCTCTGGCGAAACAAAAGCCCTCTGGCTGCTGCTCATTAGCAAGCTCATGTCTCTGAAGCCTTCTGGCTGATGCCCTCTGGCAAACTCAGTCTTTGAAGCCCTCTGGCTGTTGCTTTCTAGCAAAAATGAAGCCCTCTGGCTTAGCTCAAACTCGTGCCCTCTGGCAGTGCTCCTGTAGAAGTGTAGCCCTCTGGCTGAAATGAAGCCCACTGGCTTTGCTCAACTCGTGCCCTCTGGCAAAGTGTAGCCCTCTGGCTGAACTTATATCTTCTAGCTAGAATTTAACTCATGCTGCCCAGTACCTCAGCCTCTGCCTTCTCCCGAGTCAGCTATCTCAATCAAGCTCAAAGATTTCGCCTCTCAAAGGCTCACCGCTCCTACCACCCACAAAGCTAGCCATCTCAAAACGGTGCGCTGATCCTGGCACCCAAATTATGTCTTGACTTTGCAATCCCGCTACACGGTTGTCCTCCAACAACGGTGATTTCATCCATCACCCCGCTCTCTAGCAAGCATGTACACTCAGTGCCTCTGCACACGGGAGTCAAGATCTCAAAGTTTGTCTTGAAATTTTTCCGAACGAACCCTCCAAGAAGTCAACAACCATGCGTCTGAAGATGCAAAACCACTGACAAGCACAAGTTGCATATGCCACCACGAACGATCGAAACATAGGCCCCCTGAAGCGAACCAGTGATAATGCCATAGCACGTGCACGGCTGCCAACGAAAATTCGTCTCTAAGGCTCAATAGCTGAAGATCACATGCCCACAATCTGATACAAGCATTCCACAAGTCCAAATTGCGGTAGAAATCCCCATGTTGCCAACAAAGTAACACAATCATGCCAACCCTGCTGGTTAGGAAGCAACCCGTCCACAAATGTAGCATACTCGCGCCACAGTGTGCCCACAGTGTAGAAATGCTCACCAAGTCCACAAAGCGAGAGGGAAACACCAAGTTAGCAAGGAAACACTAGATGTCACAATGCTGCTCAATTCGTACCCTCGAGAACAGTTGCTGCGTTCAAGGCATCACCGAAGAATAGCACAATAATCACGGATACCCCAAGACATCACCAATCAGCTCCCACAGTTCAAACATGACGAGAAAACCAACGGTGGTCTTGTTTAGAGTCTAGGATGTCATACACGTCCCCCAGGATGAGTTTCATGCATAACTCCTTCAAACAGTTGCATTGGGGTCCACGGAAGAATGATATCACAACATAGTTGCATGTCCGCTCCAGATCGAGCTCACCCCAAATGAGTGATCTAGCTCTGATACCAACTATCACGGGCCGACTCCTTTAGAGGCGCAACGGATCAATTTTTGCCCGTGTGGCGCTCAAACTCCACCAAGTTTAAGCCCGCCATAGCTCATTGACAAATCGAGTGTTGATGGTCTCACCCGTTTGAACAATAGGGCCTAATGCTTTGTCAAGCAAAACAACTTCACAAGGAAGCTCCGTCTTCACCTGGATGCCACAAGTAGGCCTGACGCCTCAAGTGCACCAAGCACGGCATAAGTCGCCCCAAGGTTGCTCACTTCAAGCCTAGTTTAGGCGGGGAGGTTGGTAGGTAGCACACCATACCCCCTTATAGTAGCTTGTTAAGCCCTTTTTCATCTGGCAGGAGGAAACATCATACATGTCCGAGGAGTCATAATGATTTTTCATAAATTCCACAAATTGAGAAAAATCACGAAACTTGGTCGGGAACACACTTCCCCTAAGACCTTCTTCTAGTAAAAATTTCAGCCCAAAACTCCTTCGTTTGAATGCCGAAACAACTTGCCAAAGTTCTGCACTGTTGGCTGCCACTGCTGGCTGCTGCTACTGTGTTTTGCTGCTGCTGGCAGCGCTGTTTGCTGCTGCTGGCAGCGCTGGTTGGCTATTGACATGGGCTGCGTCTTCGCCGTTTGATGGCTATATACCTTGGGCTACTTGGGGCCAATGTTAGGCCGCGTTGGGGCACTTCCAACGGCCACTCTTGAGCACTCCAATGGCCACACCACCGCGAGCGAAACGTCATGGAGTTGGCCTTGCAAGGCAACCCGTGACACCTGGCCGAGCCCATGGCCACCCCTATCAGTAACAACATAGAGGCACATATTGAGTTATCAGTTTTAAGGTATTACTCTCCGTCATTTGTGCAATATAGATAATAGATATTATTAAAGAATAAAGAGTAAAGACAAACTTGTGCATTTGACATATGGTGTCAGTTTGTTACACTAGCAAGTTGACAACCATGACTCGAAAGTAAATGTGATATTGAGACCAAGGTTTAGTGCTTAGTGAAGAATATGATCTTGATAGCCATGTATGGCCAATCAAATTCAGGCATCTACAAAGTCTTGCATATCATGTTATTTTTTGGTTAAATGCTCCTTGACTTCTTTGGTTTCTATTAAAAATATGCATTGATAGGAATATACTTTTCTTGTGGTTTGATGCCTAATTTGTTGTATATGAAATTTTCTTTTTTCTCCCTCGTAGAAATTTTATTACCTACAACCTAATTACTATATATTTTCTTATATTTATTGGGTTTTCTCTTCTAAAACATTTGGATTTACATGCTATTTTACCTAACTAGTGCTAAATTGACTATGATCTTCTGTTTGATGGTTTGGTGTAGGTCTATCAGTCGTTCAGAAGAGCAATCCTGATGCTATACTTTTGGCTCATGAGAACACCATGGGTCGCATTCGAAAAGGTTACACTTTTCCTTTGTTTGACCTCCCTATTCCTTTGAGGCCTTTGCTTATTTTTTGTCTTGGGACGAATTTTGACCAAGGCCATGTATGCATAGCTATTTCTTTATTTTAAAAGTTTAACTCCCTTGTCATCTTAATTTTCCTTGTTGTCTACATATATATTTCAGATTTTGTTTATTTATTTATTGTTTTTTGGGTGGGGGGACTTTTGGGGTTAGGGTGAAGACTTTTGTAAGGTTTAGGAAGTTAGTTTGTGAATGTGGAAAGACTCTAACACTGGTGTTTGGAGATTGCCTGGTCATGTTGTGATTAAGACATTTGACTGGACTGTTTAAGAACAAAAGCTGATATATTTTGAAGTTGGGGGTATTCATTAAAATATGCAAAATACTTTGTCACATGAACCAAAAATCGACGATATAATTAAAAACAAGAAATAAAGTTCTCTTGAGGGTGATCCAAAAATAGGGTCTTTTCCAGATGTGGTCCTGATCTTGTGTCACATTGCCAACAAGTGCTTTAATCCTTTCAGAAATCCAAAAGTAGTCCTCAAAATCAAAAGAAACCTGTGTTTTTAAATTTTAGTATGATTTAGGCCTTGTTTGGGAGCATGCTATTTTAGTAACTTTTTGACTTTTTACGAAAAGATGTGTAGAACAGTAGAGAGAGTGATGTGACAACTTATAGTAACTTTTTGACTTTTTGGCTAAAACATAAGGTTGCCAAATGAAAAAATGAAATAAAAATGTAACTTGTTTGTTTCCCCCTAGTTTTCTTTGAAATCAAAAGTTTCTATTGATTTGTTTTGTTGGGAACTGTGCTTTGATTGAAGGCATGTTTGATGGCTGATCCTTGTAATAAATGGACTCACAAAAATAAACACAAACAATGTGACCGACAGATTCATGCAGTTAAAATAATTCATGGTGGCCCCTTGTATCAGTAGATAATGACAAGCTGATGTAAAATTGTCATCCTGATTAAGGATGAATTGTGGGATTTAAGGGTTGGAGATCTGCCATGTAGTTTAATTAACACCCTTACTGCAGATTTAGGGATAAATGGCATCTGATTAATATGCCTCATAATTTAGTGGGGGCAGTACTGATCTTCAGTATAATGTGTTAGCATTCTTGTGCTGAAATAAATTCCTTCATTATTTGTTGAAACATCTCTACCCAAAGGCTTCTAATTTCTCAGCATATTGAGATGTTTTTGGCTTTCTGTCCTGGGGTTCAAGATGTAAATTGCTGTTTGACTGGAGATCTTGTTAGCCTCCCTTTTTTGTGGCATCTTTGTACCCAAGACTTTATGTAAGGAAGCATGCTTCATGGTGGTAGCTGCTTGGGACAGAGTACTTATGGTCTGTCACTGGATCAGCAGCAAGTGAACTTTTCCATAGAAATGTCGTTGTGCTAAGGGAATCTGTCAATGGCGAATCAACATATACTGTCTAGTTTATCATTTCTCCTTCCTCCATATTATTCTGTGTAGCCTAATCCAGCACTGACACTGTGTTATGTCATTCATGGACTATGGCAATATTGTGAGCACATGGTCGATGAATGTATAACTAAGGAAAGAATGCACATTTGTGGAAGTGATGCCCCATTTATTATTCTGATGGAGAGTATATAGAAAGGAAGCAAAATTTATGTAAAAAGGATATGTGTTTTGAGTTTAGAACCAAGTTCTCAGAACTTGATCTCTGTTTCTTTGCTAGTCATATGGTTTTAATCTTAGTGGCAGTCTGGGGCAGCCAGATTTGGTTTGTTCGGCTGTCAATTCTTGTGGCTATTGTGGTAAATTTTTGTGCCCTCTTGTACCTGTTAAGTCAGTATAGAGCTTGGACCTTTCTTCTTATTATGATAAACATACTTTTTCAACCTGTGACCAATGTTGATTATGCACTTTTGTCTCCATGTGAACATCTCGAAGTCTTTTCACAGCATACTAAAGGAAATACAATCCTTGACTGACATACACAATATTGTTAGTAAACTGCTAAAACATTTTTAACTGAAGTATTCTTTATAAAATAATGAACAGTTGAAAATTATCTGATCTGTTCTAAATGGACATAGTATATTGTATGCTTTCCGTTGTTAAAATAACAACTAAAATTTTGTGATTAAATTAAAGGTAAATTACGATAAACCCCCCTGAACTATGATCGTTTTTCAGTTTGCCCCCTAAAGTTTAAAACTCAACACTTTACCTCCTTGATGTTATATCTTGTGACACTTGACCAATTCTGTTAGTAAACCGTTGGAGAAACTTGGACGGAAACATGTCATGTGATTGGCACATGACAAACTAAATTAGATTTTGGGATTAAAATGCCCTTATTTTATTTTCTCATAGCCAAACAGGACCTATGTATTATGCATACGGGTATTTGTACTCTGCAAAAATGTCAGGGTTTGCTGTTTCTCTCTCTCTCTCTCTCTCTCTCTCTCCCTTTGTTACCACACCAATAGACTTCAACAATCAACATACTTATCTCAACCAAAACAAGTCCCATTATCTATAACCGACCAATTATTGAATGTTGATTGCCAGAGCCACAAACACCACTGTACCGAAGATGCCTTTTGTTTGAGGTAGGAACAATGAAACATGCAAGGATGACTTTTATTCACTCATACAAACAGTAAGATTTGAAACTCTAGTGCATTAATCTCACCAACAATCACATATTAATACTTTAATATAGAATACGAAGGTTTGGAATTATTACAAAACAAATATAGATTGATTGAATCTGTTGACCACCGCTTCAAAATTGATTTTTCCTGCAGAACAAACACCAGATACTTCATGTACCAAACCAGTGGTCGGTTGTATAAATTGGAAAAAATAGCCACCGGTGTTGCGATTGTATAAATTAGGCAAAATATCAGTGTGCTGTGTTTGTATGAAAGAGAGAAACCCAGTTCATGTGTTCTGATGTGAGAGAGAGCTTGGATGGTGTGGGAGGGGTTTCAATTGACTGGTGGTAGGGAATAAAACAAGTTGTTGGTGATAGGGTGCAGTTGTAACTTGAGAAAGAGAGATTGGCCAGTGTGGGGGTTGCAATTAGCTGCCAGTGGTCGGAGGAGCAACAGTTATATCTGTCGGCTGTAGATTGAGAGTTTGAGATATGGTTTAGTGAGATAAAGATATACTGATTATTAGGGGAGAGAGGGATTGAATAGTTTGATGAAGATAAAGGATGGATAATAGTTAAAGGGTGAAAGAGTAAATTAACGTTTTCTGTTAACGACATCCACTGCCTTTGCAATTCATAAACTTGAAGGGAGGTAAGTGTTGAGTTTTAAACTTTTGGGGGCAAAGTGAAAAACGATCATAGTTCAGGGTGGTTTATTGCAATTTACCCTTAAATTAAAGTACTATTCTTGATTGGAGCATAATTTATCAATTTGCACCAAAATTAGACTGGCTGTGCTTTACTTCTTGGCATTCTTAATATGGTGTGGTCTTTTTCCTTCGAAATTGACGATGTATGCTCTTATGATGAATACATATTGTACAGATCATTGGTCTCTTGGCCATACCCCAGTTTCAGGAGGAGAAGAGATTTGCATTGGTGGTCAGCGATTGAGAGTCATTTATGCTCCGGTAATTTTTATTTACATGATTGCTTCTTTTGAAATGCACAGCTTTAACTTTCTTCTATAGCTGCACCTGATATGTGTACCAAATTCCATGTATCAGGGTATCATGTTAAGCTAAGCAAGCCTGATATTAACACAAATTACTTGTTGGAACTGAGTTTTGACCAAACGCAGATTGCCTAAACTCCAATTTATCTTGCTTGGGCCAATTAACAATCCTTGACCAGAAAGATGCTACGATTATGTTAGTTAGTCCAAATTTCATGTCACCTTGCCATAATATGTGGATTATTAAGTCACAAGTTCTCAACAAAATGCATTAGGGATTTTGGTCATTTTCAGTTTGATCATAAGTTGTATGTTCCGTAACTTTTTGTCATCTTATTCTCTTATGTTTCTTGGGATAGCTGTAATTTAACTTTTGGATGTACTATTGTTCTTCATTTTGAGACCACATGCTGCATCATGTTAACTTTAGAAAATCTTCCTTATTCAGGGGCATACAGATGGCCACATGGCGTTACTTCATGTCAGTACTCACTCGTTGATTGTAGGTGATCATTGTGTGGGGTAAGATTTTCATTTTATACAAATAAAAAGTTTGTGCGGGAAATGAATCGGTACGTCTTACCTACAGCTTTAGTAAGATGAGCTATTTAATAGTTATTTTGGTTTATCAGTTCTGTTGGTTGATATAAGAAGCTCTCACTCTTGCTTAAAGCAAAATTTGATTAATGGGCTTCTTGCCTCGATGATTTTACTTCCATTATGGTAGTCTTATTGTTAATCTTATGAATTTATTTTTAATAACGTAATCTGAGCACTGTACAGTGTTGGATTTACGTTTTATTGTATTATCTTTGAACTTTTTAATCTTTCTTTTGGGTTTTCTTTCTCATTGATATTTTTTTTTTATTTTTTATTTTATCTAAATATTGATTGGTCTTGTGATTTGGCACCTAGAAGCTACTTTTAACAGCTATGGAACTTTTTTTTTTTTTTTTTCAGTCAAGGAAGTGCCGTTTTGGATATTACTTCTGGTGCAAATATGCATGTAAGTGTACTTGACATCTGATTCTTCTGGCCCACGGAATGGCAGTAAAAACCAATTATTGTTTACATAGGGCCTGTAAATTTATTTCATTGGGCTTTGTAAACTCTGTTATCTAAGTAATGAGTTGGTATTCATAAGACTATGAGAGTGTGTTTTCAAACAATAAGCTAGTTTCAAATAGAATTATTATGGTGGTAAATATGTAAATATCCATTTTTGTTAACGACATTAGTTTCAAATTGAATTATTATAGTTCAAGGTGGTGAAGCGTAGCAATTTTTATTAAAGGGGTAAAGTGATACTGAGTCATAATTTAAGAGGTAAAGTGTAATTTGCCCAAATTTGGAATACCCAGGTAAAAGACTAATGAAAGGAAAGAAAGGCTTTACATATCCTTGTTTGGTGTGGGATTACGATATATTAGATTGTCATTTTTCTTTGCCATTGTTATGTTTTTGTCATGCTCATGGGTTTTGAAAATTCAATTGTTTATGCAGGAGTACTTCCAAACAACTTACCAATTTTTGGAGATTTCTCCACATGTGTTAATCCCCATGCATGGGAGACTTAACCTGTGGCCAAAGCACATGCTTTGCGCATATCTCAAGTATGAAATACAAATCTCATCTCTCTCTCTCTCTCTCTCTGCTGTTCATTACCGCGTCAAGTTTCTCTGCGGATTCCATGTTTAGCTATGTAATCTGTAAGAGGTTCACCCGTGTTGCAACCTTTACACTTTTAAGGACTTCTCCGTCCAATTTTTTTTTTTTTTTTTTCCTCCTTTCCCAATTTTTTATTTTTATTGTTTTTCCCGAAGTTTAAAGTTATCTGTTTCGCATAGCTATTCTTTGCCAAGAAATACTTACTGACAGGCTATCTGTAGTTGGACTTTTATGCTAATGGATTTCACAGTTTTTATGCTATTCAATACAACTTTCAAATAACTTTTACACTTTGTTTGGGAACCAAGGAGAGAAAAGAAAATAAATAATTACATAACTTGAAGAGAAAAGAAAAGAAGAGATTGTGTGTTCTCTCTTTCTTGTTTGGATAAAAATGAGAGAAAAGAATAGAAAATAAAATAATTTCTCTGCTGTCTTGTTCGGTTAAACTACATAAAGGAAAACAAAAGAAAGAAATTGTTTAATGTTGTATTACTAAAATAACATTTTATAGGTGCCATTTTTTTTAATAATTTCTTTTAATATTTTATTTCTATATCTAAAGAGACAGTTTTGGTATTATGAAAAAATAGTAATTTGTTAGTTTCTTTTCTCTTCCAATCCCTCCACTTTTGGACAGATTCAAAATGAGGGTTATAAAAGAGAAATGTGTTTCGCTCTGTTTCTTCACATTTCACCTCATGTCTCTTCTTTTAACTAATCCAAACAAGTGATATGAACCAAGATAAACCAAACCAAACTAGGCCTTAAGTCCCATCAAATGGGGATATGAACCAAGATAAATGCTTTTTTTTTTTTCCTTCTTTTTCTTTTTCTTCTCAAATCACCCAATCCAAACTGGCTGTTAATGTTCTCACTTCATCAGATCATCCTGGCATAATAACTTGATATCAGACTTTAAAAAAAAAAGATTAAGAAAAAGAATGAAATATTGATGAAAATTTGTTCTATTTTCAGAAATCGCAGAAGTAGAGAATCAACCATCTTGAAGTCCATTGAAAATGGAGCAAAAAACATTGTTCGACATTGTTTCTTATACATATGCTGATGTTGATCGTAGTCTCTGGATTCCTGCTGCATCAAATGTGAGGCTTCATGTGGATCATCTAGCCAAACAAGACAAGTTGCCAAAGGTAGCATTCACTTGTTTCCATGCTAGAATTTCAGCAATCAAAGTATATCTGCATACATGATTACGTAATGCTGCTCAAAAAAATACATGATTGTGTAATAGCTATATTCATACCCTTTGGCGCTTTAATATGCATCCCGTTATTTATTATTATTTTTTATTCATCTTTACTATTTTATTGATTAATTAGCTAATTTATTTTTTATCATCGTGAAGAAGTGTCACAAATATTTGTTCTGAAAAATTATTCTCTTTGTGAGGTGAAACAAGCAGCGGTATCCTGCTTGAAGGTATAAATGAAAAATACTTATCAGTAGTGTCCAACTAAGCCATTGGCCCAAACTAATAAAACCTTTTTGTTCCATGATTTCCTCAATCGATTCTCTTCTTCAACTGCTTCCAATTGCCCATCCTCTGAAACTCAATTACTGTCTTATGCAACTTTGCTAGACATGAACCATGCTGTTCATGAATCATGCAACATCGGTATTTTTATTGTCAAAAGGTTCACCATTCCTGATCTCTCTCTTGGATATCTGTTATTTTTGTGTTGCAGTGATTTTTTTTTTTTTTTTTTTATCGGTATTTTTTGTTGTTATTTTTGTGTTATTTTTGTTTTTTTTGTTTTTGTTTTGGTTGGCTTTTTCTTTGGTTTTTCTTTGATCTCATTTGTTCTCTCTTTTGGGTTCTTTAGCATCTCCCTAACAATCAGATTTGGTTCCTTTCAATTAGAGAGCTTCCACCAAAATGTCATCTTGTCACTTAAAGCACAACACAATGACAAAGGGAGGCATTAATGATACATGATTTTAATGCTTGCCTTGGAAAGCTTGCATGTATATACATATATTAATGGAAACTGCCCAAAATTCTAGATATAAGTTTAAACAGGAAAAAAGGTTGAATTTTTGCTCAAAACTGAATTGGTAATTCTCAATATGTTAAATAAACACCAACCTTTGGGAATAATCTGCAAAACGGAGAATTTAAATTTGTAGTTGAACTTTGGTGAAACTTATGGCTCAATGCTACACTGGAACCTGAGGACTATCCTTAAGACACTTTCATCATGCACATCTTTTCGACCATTAAGAATGAAATATTTCATCATGAGATATTTCTTGCTTATCAAAGAGGAAAGGAAAGGGAAAAAAAAAAAAACATGAAATGGATGAATGATGCTTCTTATAATTTGAAAGGTCAGTTTATTCAAAAGTTCATGTCTAGTATTGCTAATACTGGAATTCTCATGAATAAAGCAAGGATTTTTGCCCAGAACACCTGTGCAAAAATGAACTCAGCTCAGCCAAGCTGAGCATGATGCCCATCTTATGTATATTAAGACCTATATCTTTTACTCTTTATCCGATGTGGGACTCTACCTTCACACATTGCTCAAACAGGACTGATCCCTTAAGAGGCAATTCCCAGCTCCACTAGCAAGATAAGTGTGATGTTACGCCTGTCTACATTGTTTTTTCCCAACCTACTTTTGCCCATTTTGGATAGTGTCTTATCCCTTTATGTGGTTGGCAATACTTAAACATATACTTAGAATAGTCATGTTCATTATCTAGGTTTGGTGTCCACAACGTAGAAGAGAGTGAGTAGAACATTACCTATAGGATTGAAAATGTACGGATGAGGTGGAAGAGTGTTCTTAGAATCTTGTACTATTGGTATATATTTATCAATTTGATGGGAAGGTTCACTGATGAGCTTTGTGAGACAGAATGTCAGGTAGTCAAAAACAATACAATCATGAAATGAGCATGGATGAAATGTGGATGTTGAGATGGATAAGAAAATAATAAAAAGCAAAGATATTCGTGAAAGATGAGAAGAAGAGCAAAAATTATATGAATATTTAGGAAAGAAACCAAATCCATGGCCCTAGGTAGAGAGGATTTTTCGCTTCTGGATTTGAAAAACTTCAAGAACATACCAAAGGAAAATTCCTAACCCCACGTCCAAGAATTCAGATGGTAGTGCCAAAACTTCACTGCTGTTCCTTGAACTGGCAGTCGGAAAATACAGTTGCCCAACAGAAGATGCTCCCTCAAGCTCAATTGTTGCGTTCGGCAGAATGGTTTTCATAATGAAAATTTGACGCTAAGCATATCAAATGCAAGAATAATTTCCTTCCCATTTTATTCTCCAGAACCAAGAAAACAATTTTCCCCAATGACAAAGCGCGATTCACATAGGTGACGGATGAGAGAAATCTAAGAATCTTTTCAATGATATTTCTGGAGAGATCAAACAAATAACAGATATTTGAGAAGAGAAATTGAAGAAAAGAACAAAGAAAAAGGAAAAACTGTAAAAATCAATTATGTTAATTTTCCATTGAAGGAAAGACACTTTCCTGCACCTATTGAGAAATGGGGCAAGGATTTAATATCCTTTTATAGATCCTAATTAGAAGGTAAGGCTAACAAAAAACAAAGGGCATGCAGTTCTTAATTTACAGATCTTAAATGCTGGAGAGGTGGAAGATAGTGAGTCTAGAAAGTAAAAATAGAAATATAGCAGTCATTGAATGAATATAATGATTGTGGCTATGAGTTTGTTTGACCTTATTGTTGTTAAGTCACCAATTTTTCTAAAAGCTTAAGCTATTAGCAAATGGGTCGAACAATGTACATCAAGCTATCCAACACCCTCCCTCACGTGCAAGACATGTGGAGAGACAAATAAAGAGCCAAACAGAAGGAGAAGCAAACAACTAAACAGAGAAGAAGAAACCAAGAGGAGATAGAATACGAAATGCCAATGGAGAGACTTGAACCTAGACCTTTTTCAACCTGAGCTTTGATACCATGTGAACATCGGTAAGCAGAAAATGTGTATTATCCCAACAATTTATATCAAGCTATCCAACAGTTGTGACAAAATCTCAGTTGTTATATACTTAATGCTATGGAGAAGTCTGACTTCATTGTGTACCCAAGCTTATTGAGCTTAGCTTAACTCACAAACACACTGCTTGAGCATGGCTTTTCAACCAACACTACATGTAACATAGGCTTAAGCTGTTGTCTAATTAGCTGTTAAAGGAGCCTATATGAGTTTCTATGAGAGCTGGACTTGAGCTGTGCACTAATGGTTGATATCGTCCCGAAAGTAGTAATTATTTACTAAAAGCTCTGTGTGTGAAAATAATTTTCAACATTTCATGAAGTCTAAGAAGTACATGCACAAACACGTTGATACGAAACTTTTCAAAAAATGTGGGACATGACACATGGGGGACACATGCAAAATATCTAATTTTATAATATTTATTACATGTCTTATGTACGGATAAATAATTATTATATGTTAGATATATGAATATTTAAGTCAAATAATAATTTTTGAAGTCTAAGGAGGAGAATAGGTATAAATTTACAATATTTTTGTTTTATCATTGGATTCTAAGTTGTCTTTAAACATGTTATGTGTTTGTGAGTGTTTTTAGAAGTGTTTGTGTTGCTTAGTATGAAGCACATATTGATTATTATCTTGTTTTATGTCATCTTCCTTCATCTTTGGGAATCCAGCCATTACTCTGGCCACAATAAAATTATATCCATGGGAGATCATGCAAATTCTTTCTGCATTAACATTCTTGACTAGGCCACTTATGTAAAACCTATAGCATTTTCTGTTACAGAATTCTTTGCAGTCCATGAATTTCAGCTGTAACTTGTTTATGAGAATAGGTTTGTAATCTTATACGTCATTAATAAGCTGAACATTCCCGAATTTCAATATTCTTAAAGATATATGAGCATAAATTTCCTTGCAAAAGTGGGAACATTAAGCATGTATATACTGTTGAGTCGGTGTTGACATATTTCTTATTTAAGTCAAACTTCAAACCTTCCTTGTGCCGGACTTCTCTCTAGAAACTTTTAATAGCAGCTCTGTTGTGTCTGCTGGCATGGTGGCTAAAGTGTGACCCAATGCAATATAGGCCACTCACCACCTACCTTATCTTAGGTTAGACCACCTCTCTTATGCCTTGCCCACAAAGTGTATGGCTTCTTTTGCGACTTCATTCAAGTCATTATCTATATATAGACCCTTGACAATGAGATTTTCAAACTTTTGTTCAATTTTTACTTCATTCCAAAAGACAGTCATATTTACCCAAGAACAGTGCTTGCTTGTAATTTTGGTCATCAATTTTTTGTAGGAGCCTCACTTTGACCTTTCTTCACTGCTCTGTGTAGGACTTTTCTTTTCGCAAGTTCCAGACTACATGTGGACTGCGTTTCTTATCTCAATGGATTTGGGCATACCTTAATCCAAAGCTGAGGACACCGACAATGCTTGGTGCCGTGGCAGTGGTTGGCTTTGCTGTGGTGTATGCAATTAAATTCAAACTCCATTCTAAATAAGAGAAAGAGATCAGCGAGGAAGTCCTGGATGATGATGTAGATGTGGAGGTAATATAGTTATAGGCTTAACTACCAAATTAAAATTCTCGATCTTTCCTTTCTTTTGGAGAGGAGAAATAACCTGAAATAGTTTGGCAAAGCATGGGCTTGAAATGGTCCTTATCATGTTGTTATAGTGGCCCACCTGTTGTTATAATGTACCACTCGTGATACAAAATGGGAAGCAAATACTCTATTGAAAACGTTTCTTATGTTGTTGTGTGCACCTTTCTCAGTTATGATACGGTGTGTTCTTTGTTAAGATGTGATGTAGTTGAAATTATGACAATAGCCACATTGAATCGTTAACTCCAAATTAGGACTCAGTGAGTTATTGGAGTTAGGTTAGGTTGTAATTCGATCACATTGTGACGTAACTTTACCCAAAAGGGATGCACACTACAAATTTTGCCTTATTATCATGCTTACAAAATAATCTCAATCTTTTATTTGCGTGGGTTTCATGTGAGCCTACACAAATGAAGGGCTAAGATTACGTTGACATTGTCAAAGTCATTACTATTGTAACAACAGTGAATAATTACTCCTTGAGTTTGTCCTCAAATGGTTTACAAGAACGAATGCATTCTAACCAGTAATTGCCATGATGCAGCACCTACCCAAGACAAAAATAAATAAAAAAATAAAAATATAAGGTTATGTTTGAATTTCAGATTTGGCAGAAAAAGGAAAAAAAAAAAGGGGGGGGGGGGGGGGGGGTGGAATAAAATTACTTATACATGCTTATTATTTTGTAAGTAGCTAAGTAAGAAGAGATTTTTTGATATATATGTATACATATTTATTCATTTTCTTAAGCTAACCAAGAGGGGTAAAAAATTTAACTTCTGTGTCTATAAATTTAACACAGTATAAAAGTTCAATTTGAATGAATTGGTTAAAAAAGATGAGTGTGGTAAATTACTGATCAAAAAATAAAATAAAATAAAATAAAATAAATGAGAAAGATGAATATTGTAAATTACACTTATACCTTTATAATTTTATTCAAACTTTACTTTGGTCGCTATTGTTTTAATTTAAACAATTTGAGTTCAATTTTAATTTGATCATTTTCTTCAAATTTCTATTAATTTTTTTTACGTGTATACTTCTTGAGATTAACAATTGTTTTAAAATTATTAATTTTAATTTCTAACTTGAACGGAATAATCAAATTGAAATTAGATTTGAAGTGTGGGGATCAAATTATTTAATTTGAAATAATATATATTGACGTAAAATTTAAGTCAAATTATAAGATTAAAAGTTGTGTAACTAATATTTTTAATTTTTTTATTTTACTTTTCTGGCATATGGTAATCCATCCAGGAGATGGTAAAACCGACGTGAAGAAAACACACACGATTCCTTGCTTATCTCGTTTTATGCGTAATGCGAGTGTGGGAATTACGTCTTAGGTGCATGTCATTAGAAAAAACGTTTTGGATGTACGGAATTTTCTCTTCTTACATTTTTTTTTATCTTAGTGTTTCTCTTTGATGACCGTGGGTTTAACATGGGCTCATTTCGATGATGCAATTCATTGATGTAATTATATAAAATAAATGTGATATAATTATGTAATTACAATTATCGAATTAAATTATTACAGTATTAGTTTATTTTTATGAATAATCTATATAGATTAAATCATCAAAGTGATATTGGCTGTGAGCCCACGGACCTATAGTCTAGTCGTCATGCTGATTTCTATCGGAAAATGCTCACAATTGTTAGTATATAGTAAGGGATGAGCATAGTCCAGATTGATTTGATTTGGTATAAAATCAGGATTAATTCGTTGTTTATGATTTCATAAAAATTAAAACTAATTCAATTCATTTAAATTGTGGAAACACAGTTTGGAACCATAGATTCACATAATTTATTAATAAAGAAAAATCATATAATATTTTTATTTCATAATTTTTCAAAATATAAATATACATATCATTTTACCATTAATTGAAACAAGCATAATATATAGTTTCCACAACAACAGTAGCAATCACCAAATTAAAAAATAAAAATTAAAACTGATTCCACCATTAGGACCATTACAAAACTAAAACTAAAAAAAACACAACAATAACAACAAAATTCTATAGGCGCAGCAGCTTCATAGCAACAAATTTCACACCAAATTCCACAGGTGTATGATATGAATATAAGAGGTTTGATAGTATGTATCAGGGGTGTATGATATGAATATAATCTAAGTTGTATACAGTCCGGATTGGTTCCAAACCGGAACCGTAAAGTGTAATCCGAAACCGATCTACAAAACACGGTTCCTCCATTTTTCAATTTAGAACCGAACCACAGATTTAAAAAATCAATCCAAACCTACCAGATTGGGTTGGACTAGACCGGATCAATTTGCGAATTTTACAGGTTCCTTACTCAGTCTTAGTCTATAACTATTTATATGTGATTAAAAATATTTTGAAACACAAAATAGTGATTTTCTTTACACTAATGTCATAGACTCAAAATTTTTATTTACAATTTATTCAAAAACATAAGACTCTACAAAACGATGATTAAATCTCAACCACACTTTACAAAGAATATTTAACCCTTCCTATAAAACTCCTCTCTCTCAAAAGTTGTAGTCTCTCTCATGTTGTAATCACACTTCTGATCCTTAAGCTCCCATATTCTTTTGCTTTTTTTCATGCTTAAGATCACTAGTCACAACGTTTTCAGACCTTCCCATTCACACCCCAAATCGTCCTCTTCGTTTGTATCAACTACTAAGCGAGTCCCATATCGCATTGCTTAAAAAACACAGCCACAAAATTGACCATTCTATAATAGACAGAGTGAGAGAGAGATATGAAGCAGTATAATTTCATTGCGTCAATAAAAGAACTCCCAACCCACATCAAAAGAGAGATCAGAGAAAGTAATTTCCGAATCGCAGCCACCATAACCCTCTGCATATCCATGTCAATCTTCATCTTCATTCTCAGTGTCTTCATTAACCATCGTGTTCGAAAATTCTTAGTCTCTGACGAGCTCTACTTCCCTCCTATCGCCACTACACTCTCTCATTCTTCTTCATGCAACTGCTCTTCATCATCTTCAACAAAGAATGGTGGGTTGAGAGAGTGGATTGCTCCTTCAGAGATGTGGCATTCCATGACCGATGAAGAGCTGTTGTGGCGGGCTTCAATGGTGCCAAGCATTGCAGAGTTTTCTTACAACCGTACTCCGAAAGTGGCATTCATGTTCTTGACGAGGGGAAGATTGCCATTGGCACCACTTTGGGAGATGTTTTTTAAAGATCATGAAGGGTTCTTCTCTATATACCTCCATACTTCACCTGAGTTCACTGAGGAGGCACCGGAGTCTTCAGTCTTTTTCAAGCGAAGAATACCCAGTAAGGTAAGCCTCGTTTGGGAACAGGCTAATTTAGTAACTTTTTGGCTATTTGGCTAAAATGTGATGTAAAAAAAATTAGTATGTTTGGGATGACTTTTTGGCTTTTTACGAAAAGATATGCAAAAAGTAGAGAGAAAAGGGAATCTTTGACTTTTTGGTATGGGTTGTTGGCTTTTTGACTTTTTTAGTAACTTTTTGACTTTTTGGCTAAAATAACCTCTTGCCAAACGAGGCCTAAGGAGTTAGCCTGGTGGCTAAAGCCAATGTTTCAAAAATCATTTCAGTGAGCGAACTGAAAAAGGGATCCGGTGGATGGATTACCGGTTCAACCATCGGGTTGAATCGGAATCGAACCGTAACGTAATAAATATATTAAAATTATATTTAAATAAAAATATAAGTAATAAAATTATAAATTAAAAAACTAGATATATAATAATAATAATAATAATAGAGTTTCCACACAAGAGGAGACCCTTGAAATAGAGTTTCCAATTAAAATTTTCTTATATTCTTATTTATAATAATAATAATAATAATAATAATAATAATAATAATAATAAGAAAGAAAGAAAAGAAAGAAAGAATTAAAAAAAAAAAGTTAGAAGAAATAAAAAAAAAAATTCAAAATTTTCAATTTCAACGACCTGACGAACCATTTTCGGTTTGCCGGTTCAACCGTCGGTTGTCCCAATTCTCTCTAAATAAGCCGATTTTTGGCTTCGAACGGTTTAAAAGGTATATCTAGACCGAAATCTCGATGGTTCAACTGGTCGAACCGGCCAATCCGATCTAATCCGATTTTCAAAACTATGGCTGAAGCAACCATGCGTGATGTCTATAGGTTCAAGATATATAGTTACGAGAAAAATAAAAAATTAAAAAATAATGCCAAGGTTAGAATTAAGGGCAAATAACAGATTAGTGGTGCCTAGAAGAAATAATTACAAATAAGTAATAAATATTATAAATATAAATAATTAAAATCATAAATTTTTTGATGAATTTACAAGAAATTTTAAAATTATAATTTCCCATAGAATTAACGGTAAAATGGAAATTAGCATTGTAGAGTTTTCTAAATATGATTTGAAAATAGAGTTGTATTTTGAGTTTGTGACTTTTAGAATTATAATTTGAGTGTGAAAAATTTGTTTGGTGAATGAGTTTTGAATTGAGTGAGAAATTTTTGATGTGACATATAATATTTGATATAAAAACTTACAACTTATAACTAAATATACAACTCAAAATTTTATTCAAAACTCATAAAAAAATTTAAAAAATTCAAAAAATATTTTTTATTGAATATATAAAAATTAACATGTGTCAATTGCAAAAAAATAGATAAAAAAATAAATAAAATAAAATTATGCACTATTCCGGTCAACCGGCCAGTGGGACATTTGGTGGGGCGACCGGTTAGCCCAAATTTTTTCGTCTTAGACAGAGTTTTCAAAAGTGAGCGTGAAATTAATTTTTGAAAATCGTAAACAAATACAATGTGCAAATCAAAATCTGGAACTAACGTTCCAAAGTTCTACCAAATAGAGCCTAAATAATTTTATTTGGGGCTCTCTTTGCAAAACTTCCGAGTTCGCTACTAACTGATTTGATACCCTCAACTACTATCCCAGACTCCCAGTTCATATTTTTTTGAATCAAACTAATTGATTTGATATATATTTTAAAAGTTACTCACACATTATCGACATAATTATGTATAAAATAAAAAAGAGTAATCTTAGACATCATTAAAGAAATATCATAAAAAGTTTTATGAAAATTCTTCATCTTGGGATTACACATATAATAAAACATTATACACTAATCCAATGATAAAAAAATCTTCATAACGCATTTTATGATATTTTTTTCATAATTCCTACTATTATTTCATGATAAAACACTATACACTAATCAAATGAAGGAAAATTTTCATAAAACATTTTATGATATTTCTTTTATAATGTCTAACATAATTCAAAAAGACGCTATGAAAACCATAAAATTGTAGGCTCCACAACATTCTTTCTATTTTGTGCACATTTTTTGTGTTTGAATTCCATATAAGTAGGAAAAATTCATTTATATTTTGTGTGTTTTGAACTTGTATTTGCAGCCAGTGCAATGGGGAAGGGCAACCATGATCGATGCAGAGCGACGCTTACTAGCCAATGCCCTCCTTGATTTTTCGAACGAGAGATTTATACTGCTCTCAGAAACCTGCATTCCCTTGTTCAACTTCACCACCACCTACACCTACCTCCTCAACTCCAACCATAGCTATTTGAGCTCCTTTGATGATCCACGACGCATGGGTCGAGGCAGATACAATAAGAGAATGTGGCCAGCCATTTCACTCTCCGATTGGCGCAAAGGTTCACAATGGTTTGAAGTTCATCGAAAGCTTGCAATCCAAGTAATCTCTGACGTAACATACTACCCAATATTCAAAGATCATTGCAAACCACCGTGTTACATGGACGAACACTACTTGCCAACTCTAGTCACCAAGGTCTGCCCTAAACTCACCTCGAATAGAACCATTACTTGGGCTGATTGGTCAGGAGGTGGCTCGCACCCTACAAGGTTTGTAAGAAAGGATGTGATAGAAGGCTTCTTGAATCAGGTTAGATATGGGTTTAATTGTAGTTATAATGGTGGTGATATGAGCTCCATTTGTTTTCTTTTTGCGAGGAAATTTCATCCAAACACCCTACAATCTTTGTTACAAATGGCCCCGACGCTACTTGGATTTAATTCTTCTAGTGCATGAGACTCTTACTAAAATAGAATCTCGACAAAGCAAGATGTAATGCCTGTATTTATTTATTAATTAGCCAAAGAGGTTTTGGAAGGCCAAGAGATTCCCAAAGTGTGGAAGACAATATAAGGTATAGGAAACAGGGGCAAAACGGACAATTGACATTGTGTTCATGAGGGAACATTTTCGGGAGCTTCTATTTACACACACCCATTCCCCTCTTTACACATCTTTTTCAATAAATAATTGGTTCGGAAGTAGATTTCCGAAAATAAGCAATTAGTTCGGAAGTAGATTTCCGAAAATAAACAATTCGTTCGGAAGTAGACTTCCGAAAATAAGCAATTGGTTCGGAAGTAGACTTCCGAATGTGTTTATTTGATGTCTATAATAGTAATTTCACTTGAAAAAAAATTTATAATAAAAATAATTTTTATGAGGTGTGTGCAAAGAGGGGAAGTTGGATGTGTAAATAGAAGCTCCCAACATTTTCCTATACAAATTTACATGGCACTGGGAAGATAGATAATAGGTACAATTGAAAAGATACCTTTTACCAAAGCAGGAAGTCAAGGATTGGGTTGTAATGCAAATACTGCCTCTTATTATCTAGGCAAATTATATGATTTTTCTTTTATTTTGTCCCTTGTGGTATTTTAGTTTTTATAATTTTAATTAGTTTATTTTGACTCTTAATTTAAAATTTGTATTAATTTGGTTTAATTGATAATGCTAATAAAGATTGTTGAAAAAAAATAGTTATTGAATTGATTGAGGTTAACTCATCAAGTTAAATAAATTTATAATTTTATTTATAAAAGCATAACGTATGCTGCTTATGGGCTCATGCTCTATATTAAAAGGGGGAAAAAAAAAAAAAAAAACTAGCAATTATAATCAATTGAATCAAGTTGATACAAAATCATTAATTTATAGTCAAAATTGAATAAGTTAAAATTACAAAAACCAAAATGATACAAGAATTAAAAAATAAGAAATGCGAGTATCATTTACCCATTAATCTATGGGAAATTTATTAGGAAATCCTTATCAAGTACTTTTATCCTAATTAGTTCATAACATATTCTTGTATTTTAATAAGGAGTATACATTTGATCCACAAAATTCTAATTTTCATATTTAAGATATTGTATAGATAATTTTACCCTTATAAATATTTTTTGAACTCTTAACAACTTGGTGATGTGAACATTACTATTTTACAGTATGAATATTTATATTACCGTGTGAATATTCAGATCACAAAACATTTCTACTGTCAACATGAATATTATTACTAAGCATATTTTGATAATTATATTATTCATTTATAAAAAATAATTTAAATTAAATAAAATATAAATAGATGAACATGGGTTTATGAATACATGCCCATTATCTATATATCCATTGACCTATAAAATAAAACCTACACCACTTACATATAAAATAAGGTTTATATTAAACAAACCTATGAATCTCACCATTTTTTCCCCTCCCTTCTACATGAAAATATTCTATAGGAATGTGTACTTAGCCGTATAGCCTGCCTCACTATTTTTTTGATTCATTAAAAAAAGAAAAAAAAAAAAAATAGTGAGGAAAGCTATGATTGTTTTGGGACAGCTATTAAAAAAATTGTAATTTTATTATAAAATTTTGTAACATTAATTATAAAATATTTAATTTTGTCATAAATTAATATAATAAAATATGTAAAATTTTGCTATTGATGTTGTAAAAGTTTGTAATTTGAATACGATATTTTTTGTTATGTACGTATTTTGTGATTGATGTTATGAAATTTGTGATTGATATTATATATTTTGTAGTAGAGTGGATATGATATGCATTTTTAAAAATATTTTTCATTGTTTAGATAGGGTCTTGCTTCCTTCTAATTCAATATTGAGATTAGAGGGTGATTTCTGGATCCATGAGACTTACAATGAGTTTTGTTTTAATAATTTTACTTATTTATTTTATGACTTTTTTTTTATATATATCATTCACATACAAAAAATAGATCAGTCCGATAATCATAATTTATTTAATCGATTACATTTGCTCAAAAAAAAAAAAAAAAAAAGGGGTCAATTTTTAAATTACTCTTGTGAATTTTTAATCGGTATCTGTTGCCCTTGGTATGCGCTATATTATTACTACTATGGGCCTGGATCTGTTTGATGGGTCAAGGTCAACCCAGGACAGGCCAACAGTAATTGACGGGGTCTGGGTTAGTAGGAGCCAGCAGTACCCTTCCAAATTTCAGTAACAGAATTGTTTCCACCACATTGGACATCAATACAGCCATCAACATTTGACCAAATATTTATATTTATATTTATATTTATATTTATATTTATATTCTGTAACTAAAGTGAAATAATTAGGTTAAAATTTTATTGGGATAATTAATATAAAGAAAATTTTAAATTAAAATTACGAACATAAATAAATATATGGAGAATAAAATTCAGACAGAGACGAGGAGATTCGACCTTGTGATTTAACGACTTGAACAAATTTTAACCAACAAACTAGCCTGGTTGATTAGGCATTGATATTTTGATGATTGACATTTTTATTTTTTTTTATAATAACTTTTTAACTCTTGATCTGACACAACACTTATGTGTCAAAATATAAATTAAAGAGTTAATTGCTTAAAAGTCTTATTTATAAATGTTATGGTAGCTCATGTCTTATTTAAGATTTTTTGAATTAATAAATCTTATTTAATAAAATTGAGAATATTATCAATTTTTAAAACTAAAAATATTATTAATTTTGCATAGTAATGTTCCAGATAATTGTTTCACTAACTAAGAAAAAAAGATGATATTAAACAATTTTACCCTTCTACTTATTGGTTTAATTCAACAATTCAATAAAACCGAGAATATTATCAGTTTTTTCCAGTTTTAAAACTGTAAACATTATCAATTTTTTCATTTTTTTTTTAGTTTTGCACATCAATGTTCTACTGTCATGCTCCTTTTATAGACACAAAATTTTTAGTTTTGTACAAAAAAATAATTCAGTTTTTTCAAAAAAAACATTAATTTTTTTAAAAAGTTTTTTCAATTTGAAAGTTGATATTTTAAAGTATTAAAAATCAAAATAAATGTCAAATCATTATATTTCTTTATAAATAATCATAAATGATGAACAATCATTATTTGAAGGACAATTCCAACTATTAAAAATTTAATAGAATTTGAAAGTTCAAAAGATCTTATTTAGGATTTAATGGAGTATAAGTTTATAAATTAAAATTTGTGTGTAAATACCCCTAAATTAATTTACTTTTTATATATTTTTAAGTGAAACATCTGGAGATCAATTATTGCCAAAGGTATATTAAGGCCTTTAGATGTTCTATAGTATTTATTGTTAGACTTTCTTATATAATTTTCTTTCATATTTATAAACAATATCAAGAAAGTTGCATATATCAAGATATATTAAATTATATTTCATAGACTTATGTTTGGTGTCTTGACAAGTGATAAATAATTTGGAAAATTACAAAAAGGCACTAAGAAACAGAGGTTAATAATCAAACTTGTATACAGAAAGGTGAGATTTGATGACTGAAATCTTTTTCTATGTTTTTTTATTAAAATTCCAGCAGGAACATATTAACTATAGCAAGTGACATTACATTGCAATTGCCTCCTTGATGTTTACAAATAGAAACAAGGGCAACTTACATTGGTTACCATGACATTTAGAAAATAATAAGAATAATAATAATAATAATTTCCATAAGTTTACATATTATATTAATTATTTTTTAATAAGATTAAGATGATTGAAATTGAAGCGGATAGATAAAGACGCAAGAATAAATAAGATAAAATATATATATTTTGGTATAAAAATATGATAATATTATTTTTTTCATTTATATGACTAATAAATTATTAATTGTTAGCCCGAAGGTTATTTATATTTAAATTTAAATTTAAATTCTTATTGATTTTGAATATTGACAAATATTTTGAACTCATTTATTATTCAAAATTTTCAAAATAATATTATACAAATTGTGCTTCAATGGTTCTAAAAGATATACGCTTCTATAGTGTTGTTTTTCAATGATTTTTGCCCTCTCAAAACATGAAATTAGCACATGCATGCAAAACATTATTTATGCTTAAAACATGTCCAATGGTTGACACTAAAATAGTAAGGGTCGACACCAGAGTGAAGCTCAAAATGCTTAAGTGTTCTAGCTGCAAGGGTCAACACCAAGACAGAAAGGGTTGACACTAAATTTTAGAATGCAATTTAGTAGCAAGGGTCGACGCTAAATTGCAGAATGAAGCAATATAATTTCATTGCGTCAATAAAAGAACTCCCAAGCCACGTCAAAAAAGAGATCAAAGAAAGTAATTTCCGAATCGCAACCACCATAATCCTCTGCATATCCACGTCAATCTTCATCTTCATCTTCATCCTCAGTGTGCTCATTAACCATCGTGTTCGAAAATTCTTAGTCTCTAACGAGCTCTACTTTTCTCCTATCACCGCTACACTATCTTATGAAACTGCTCTTCATCATCTTTAACAAAGAATGGTGGGTTGAGAGAGTGGATAGCTCCTTCATAGATGTGGCTGTGAGAATATATATTGTATATATGGTATATTAGGAATTAGGCAATTTTAGGCAATTCCTTTTTCTTTGTATTTCCTTTTTCTGTCATAGATTAGGGCTATATAACTGATGCACTCTTTGTAAATATACACAATTGAATATATGGAAAAGCTTTTAGGAATCTTACATGGTATCAGAGCCTTCTCTGAGCTGAAACCCTATAAATTGACTGTGTCATCTTTTTCATCAGAATCTCACTGAGTTGTAATTATAGGTGTTCTTCTTCATCACAATCGTCTATCAGAAATCAGCCCTCTGGTTTTATCCCTCTGAGTCGCAGGTCGTAGAGTACCAAAATCGCAAGTGGTATTCACGAAGTTCTCTCTCTGTGTGGTCGTGTTCACCAAGTTCGAAGCTTTCTGATCGAAGTTCTCTGATTGACCAAAGTTCTTAGATACGACTTCGACTTTTGGGCTGGAATCACGAGCCATCTTCAGGTTCTCTTGGCATCAATCTCTCTCTCTTTCTCTCTCTCTCTCTCTTCTTTGGTTTCGTTCTCTCAAATTTAGTTCTCCATCAGACTACTTCCTTCGGCTTTAAGAACACTGGTTATTATATTTTACGCTTAGACCCAAACTATTTGGGTCTATTGCACTGTGATTTTGGATTTATTTTGTTTTGTTCCATCAGATTTTTGTGTATTACCCTTCGACCCCTAGTTTGGTTATTTTAGGATTTATTACACTTGAACCCCTCAACTTTCAGATTATTATGATGTATCTGGCTTCAGATGAGTGTGCTTTTTGTCATCAGAAGGGCCATTAGAAGTATCACTGTCCCAAAAAGGGACGTCTGCCTGCCACGTCTTCTCAGCAGTCTCAAACCTAGTCCCGAGCTCCTCCTCTGAGTACTTTTCGTCCCTCTGTCAGTACCATTGCATCTACTCCAATTCCTGATCCTGACTTAGCTTCCTTAAGGGCTCAGATAGTCAACTTCAGTATATGCTGTCTACCTCTCAACCCTCCCCGTCTGCTTTAGTTGTTTTCTCTCTTCATTCAGGTTTTCTTGGTTCTTCTTCTGGTATCTCTTTGTCTGTCTGGCTTTTTGACTCTAGTGTCTCTCATCATATGACTCATCATCTCTCTTTACTTCAGAATTGTACTCCCCATCCCTTTCCTATTACTATTAATGCTGTTAATAGGTCTGGAATGTCAGTTATATTTGTTGGGTCTGTCTTACCGTCTGCTATGTCTGCAGTCTCTATTCCATCTGTCTTATATGTTCCTCAGTTATCTATCAGTTTATTATCTATTAGTCAACTTAATACCTCTAGTTTTGATGTTATCTTTTCTTCTTCTATCTGTTCTGTACAGGATCGGATGTCCAAGCAGCAGATTGGGACTGGCCGTAGAGTTGGAGACCTCTATGTGGTGGAGAGCTTGCATTTGCCTACGACTATTTCTCCGACTGCCTAATTCCTAATATACTATATATAAAATATATATACAATATATATACAACATCTGTAACCTGGCTTTATCTCGCTTCCTTTTGTCTTCTCGGCTTTGCAACTTGCGGACTTCTTCACCAAGACTCACACACTACCACTCGGTTTCAGTTTCTTCTTAGCAAACTCTCAGTGTTTTTTGCTAAAACACTTTGAGTAGTGTACGAGCAAGAAATAATGTTCTCGTATAATCCTGTTGATCAAGTCTGCACTCCTTCAAACGTCGTCGCTTTACTTCCTGAAAACACAAACGTGAGCTAGCCGGCGGGTGTGTGCCGGATACCTCTCCGATGCCTAAGTCAGCAAAATCGACAAATACACAAAAAGCTCTGTGTATTCAAGAATCAAAGTTGTGTTACCTCTTCCACAGGTTCTGTTATGAGCTTTTATAGGTTCCGTGTGGCACAATCCTAATAGGACTCTTATTCTTCCAGGTAGAATCCTCCTAGGAATCACACTCCTGAAAGATAATGCTTATCTTTCAACACCCCCCCTCGCTGCTTAAACCAAGTGAGATGGTTTTACCACGGTTGGTTAACAATACGACCGAGCTAACATGGCCATGCTAAAGCGGCAGAAATGATCGAGCTCCAACTAGTTCGGTTCTTCCATTCATAGCCTATACCTCGGTTTGGCGTACTCCAACTGGGTTAACAACTAAAGACCGAGCTAACTATGCAGAATGGCGTCGTTACCTCGGGGCGACTATGTGTGATGATTAGCTTGGTCTGAACCTCAACTAGGCCCCACTAGTTAGCACTTAGACTGAGCTATATCAATTCTTACCCCGGCCCAATGTGTGGCCCAACTTACAAAAAAGGCAATTCCTTAGCTCGGCCCAATTTACTTATAAATTACCCTCTCAATGGCCCCTTAATTCCATTTGCGTAGTATGATTGGGATTACCTGTTACCAGCCGAGCTAAAAACTTTAGTCTTTAAACCGAGATAAAATGCTGTCGGGCTACCGATTGGTTCGGTCAAAAAACGTCTCTTCAGTCATGCTGTCATCTGAATCGCTTACTATTCCGTAGACACGTGGCTGACCCCTACTGATTGAGTACAGCTGTCAACGTCACCCTCGTACTCCGAAATTTTTGAACAGTCCTGCCTTTTCTTTGCCTTATACGAAAAACCTCTTTTTTGAATCAAAGACACTCCTGTTCACCTTCTCTCTCACACTCTCTGAGTTTCCATTTCTCCTCAACACTGCATCTGCAGAGCTCGTGTTTTTGCTGATATTGTTTCTATCTTCAGTTCTTTCATCTTGAACTGGTATGTAGCTCAAACCTGTTTCCTTTCCATTGATTTCGCATTTGTTTTGTGATACATAGCATATTATTCATATGCTTCTCAAAACATACTTTTTTAGCTTCTATTTTTCTGGAAAAAAGCCGTGTAATAGAACCACTAGATTCACGTATAATCTGAGAAACGACGCTTTTGATCCAAAAAAATGCTCTAACTGAGCTAGGATCTTGTTTGTATTAGGTGCCAGCTTAGCCAGATTGGATAACTCTTCTAACAACCGGACTAAAACTTCACGCCATACCTGTAGTTTCAATAGGTCTAAGTACCTTCTATTTCACTTAGCCGAGCTAGCGAACTGTATTAGGCTTGCGCAATACTGCGCTAAACAACCTCAACCGACGACCGAGCTATAACTTGGAGCCAAACCAGCTCTGACTTAGTCAAAACCGAACTAAGAATGTTGTATCATAAGCCTCAACCGGGCTACGAACTTCTCATTCACTTAACCGGGCTAAAGTCCCTTGCTCAAACTGAGCTAAGAATGGATAGTATCCGACGTAGCTGAGTTAGGACAACATTTATTTTACCTTTGTTACTTTTAGCACGGTCCAACGATCTGTGCTTAACACTTTTTCCTTTTTACTTTGTAGACTGACTAGGTTGGCCAGGTACACCTTTGCACGCTCAACCGAGATACTGAAGTTCATCTCAACACCGAGCTAAATTATACATAATTACAGTCGACATGGGGAAGTATAGATTCTTAGTAAACTCTCCAAGGGCTATGGCCGAGTTCCGAAGGGACTACAACATCCCTGATGATGTTCACCTTAGTTTAGCCAAACTAGACACCACTCCCTGGGGTAAACCTGGCTTCGTTCCCTTCACCCTCATTTCCATTGTAGAAACCGGACTCTGATTCCCTGTACAACCTCTTCTTTGTGAATTCCTTAGACAAACAAATCTTTGCCCAACCCAGCTTTCCACAAATTCATACAGAATAATAAATGGCATCGCCGAGCTAAACCGCCGGCTTGGCCTTAATCTCGATTTAGCCGAGCTATTTCACCAGTATTCACTCGGCCAGAAAGAAGATGGCTGGGTCTATTATTTAAGAATAAGAAGACGTCGAGAAAAGATAATAAAGAACACCCCAGACAAAGATGTAAATGACGATGATTTTTTCTGGGTCTTGGGCAACTTTGAAGACCAAGAGGTCCAGATCCCGGGCGACCGAATTAATTGGAATAAAGGAGTAGCCAGTATACATACCTTGGCTCACTTTTTGCATTCCTTACTCTGTTTGTAAGTTTTGAACCGTACTAACCGTTATAATTTTCCTTTATACAGATTTAAACTTTCTAAAGTCGCAGTACAGTTACCCCAACCTAGACGCCCTCCGCGTTGCACTGAGATATCCCAATCGAGATTGGGCCGAGCTACTCAACTTTGAGCCGACGTATAGATACAGCAGCATGTGGAAGACCAGGGTGATAGACTTCCTCTTGGAGCCTTCGCCAAAACCAGATCCAACATTGCCTCAAATTAACTTGATCCCATTAACTACAGAACAAGAAATGGCTAAGAAGAGAGTAGTAAGGGCCCTCATCACCGAAACAAACCAACCCGAGGTACCACAAGCCGGCCAAACACAAGAGGTCGTGGTAGCCCTTCTAACCGCTCAGCCTTCTTCATCTCGGCCAAGCAAGCGTGCTCGGACATCCACAACCGAGCCACGTCTTGTTGACGAGGATGAAACCGTGCTTCCTCATTCAACCCAGCTAAGCCCAGAACCAGTACGTTCAAACCGGGCTAGCCCTTCAGAATGGGTGCCTAAAGTAACATACAAGAACTGTGCTATCACTCACTTCGACTCAGTGGTTGCGGAAAAAGACCATTCACTGGCCTTCAATCTTGCCAAGAACGTCTGTCTGCTAGCGGACATGGAACATCACGACCACCTTACCGAGCTAAAAGCCATTCGCTCGGCCACCAAATCGATGGTGTTGGTGAGTTCTCCCTTCTTTTGTCCTAATTTGTACATCTGTTTGCTTGGTTTTGCTCAAAATTTGTTTTTCTCCTTTTGCAGGCCTTACAGAAGAACCACGTCGCTCATAAACGCGTGTTGGAGCTTCGAAAAACCACAAGGCAGGCTGTGGCAGAGGCTGATGCTAAATCGGCCAAGCTAGAAGAGGCTAAGAAGAAAATGGTCGAGCTACATACCGAGGTGGCCCGCCTGACCGGTCTTGTCAGCTTAGCTGAAGCAGATAAGCAAAAGGCTGAGGCAGTGCTGAAAGACAAATATCTGCCCGAGTTGGCCAAGCTCGAAGGAAAGAAGAATGCTGAGATCGCCGAGCTGGAGAAGAAGGTAGAAGACACGGAAGACCGTGGTTACAAAGAAGGTGAAGCCACCTATATCCTGTAGTGCGAAGCTGCTAAGGATGTTTTCTTCAAATGCGGGTGGAAGGCAACCGTGGCGCAGCTTGGTCATAGCCAAGAGACTGAGGTCTTCCTCAACCTTCCTCCTTATTTCATACCGAGCTACATGACGGAGTATGCCAACGCCATCCAACAAAAATTTGTTGAAGTTGAGGATGAAGAAGAGGCATCAGAGCCCAACAATACCCCGGTCGTCGCCAATGATCCTACTGTTCAGTCAGCTCAGGTGGAGCCACCGGTGGAAGACTTGATTGAAGTGGTGACCGAGCTACCTGCTGAAACCGGGGTTCGAGTTGATTTGGATGCGGATCTCGACGACCTTTTTGCTTGATCCTGTATTTTCTGCTTTTTACTTTTAGAAAGAATGTGTAACCGGGCTGAGATACCTAAAAGTATAATATTTTGGTTATTAGTACTCTTCAAGTTCGGTTTACTCAATGCTAGCACTTATTTTCCACTATGATTTGCGTGAAGTATAATATTTTGTGGCCGAGATACCTATCTCGGTCTTAACCTTGTAATCTATTTTGGTTATTCCAGCCAACCACTCTTCAGCCTAGATCCTTATCTCGGCTGAAGAGTACTAAAAGTTGGTTATTCTGGCCAACCGCTCTTCAGCCTAGATCTTTATCTCGGCTGAAGAGTACTAAAAGTCGGTTATTCCAGCCAACCACTCTTCAGCCTAGATCCTTATCTCGGCTGAAGAGTACTAAAAGTTGGTTATTCTGGCCAACCGCTCCTCAGCCTAGATCCTTATCTCGGCTGAAGAGTACTAAAAGTCGGTTATTCTGGCCAACCGCTCTTCAGCCTAGATCCTTATCTCGGCTGAAGAGTACTAAAAGTCGGTTATTCCAGCCAACCACTCTTCAGCCTAGATCCTTATCTCGGCTGAAGAATACTAAAAGTTGGTTATTCCAGCCAACCATTATTCAACCTAGATCCTTATGTCGGCTGAAGAGTACTAAAAGTTGGTTATTCCAGCCAACCGCTCTTCAGCCTAGATCCTTATCTCGGCTGAAGAATACTAAAAGTTGGTTATTCCAGCCAACCATTATTCAACCTAGATCTTTATGTCGGCTGAAGAGTACTAAAAGTTGGTTACTCCAGCCAACCACTTTTCAGCCTAGATCCTGATCTCGGCTGAAGAGTACTAAAAGTTGGTTATTCCGGCCAACCACTCTTCAGCCTAGATCCTTATCTCAGCTGAAGAGTACTAAAAGTCGGTTATTCCAGCCAACCACTCTTCAGCCTAGATCCTGATCTTGGCTGAAGAGAGCTCAAAGTTGGTTATTCCTGCTAACCTAGAGCGAAGTGTTTGGTTATTCCTGCCAAATGTCCTGCAGCCTAGATCCTTGGCTTAGCAGAAGTGTTGGTTTTTCCAGCCAACCTCTTCAGCCTAGATCCTGATCTTGGCTGAAGAGAGCTCAAAGTTGGTTATTCCTGCCAACCTAGAGTGAAGTGTTTGGTTATTCCTGCCAAACGTCCTGCAGCCTAGATCCTTATCTTGGCTTAGGAGAAGTAAATGTTGGTTTTTCCAGCCAACCTCTTCAGCCTAGATCTTGATCTCGGCTGAAGAGAGCGCAAAGTTGGTTATTCCGGCCAACTCTGCTTTCAATGCCCCTAGCTTACTAAAATAACTTTTACAGCAAAAAACAATTATGCTGAAAAGGAAACTACTTGTTTTATTGAGAAAAGAAAAATTACAAGTACTTTAAAAGAAAAGCTAAAAATAAAATAGTTTGAAATTGGCAGTGTTTTATGGCCTGGGAATGGCCCTGCCGTCTCCATCCTCCAAGTGGTATGCCCCTTTTCCTGCTAATCCAACCACTTTGTATGGTCCTTCCCAATTAGGTCTTAACTTGCCGTCTCCGGGTACTAGAGTATTTCCTATTACTTTGCGCAGCACCCAATCTCCAATCTTGAATTGCCTTGGATGTACTGTCTTGTTATATTTTCTGGATAACTCTTGCTGGTATAAGGTAATGTGAACCAATGTTCTTTCTCTTCTTTTTTTTGCAAGGTCGAGCTTCAACGCTATGGCTTCTCCATTTAAGTCTGGATCAAAATTTTTATTTCTAATTGTGGGGAGGCCGACTTCCAGTGGGATTACTGCTTCCATGCCATAGGCCAAGGAAAAAGGTGTTTCTCTAGTAGACCGCCGAGGTGTGGTACGATAAGCCCATAAAACACGAGGGAGCTCCTTTGCCCACTTGCCTTTTGCTTTCTCCAACCTTTTCTTCAATCCATCTAAGACGACTTTGTTTGATGCTTCCACTTGGCCATTTGCTTGGGGGGTATGCCAGCGTAGAGTTATAGAATTCTATCTTGTATTCTTCACAAAAGCCTTTAAAAATTTTACCAACGAACTGAGTGTCGTTGTCAGATATTAGAGCTTTTGGTATACCGAATCAAGTGATGATATTCTGCCAAACGAACTTCTTCACATATTTCTCCTTTATTGATGCTAGTGCTTCCGTCTCCACCCACTTTGTGAAGTAGTCTGTTACCGCAAAAAAGAATTTTCTGTTGCCGGGTGCCGTTGGAAGTGGTCCTACTATGTACAAGCCCCATGTTGCGAAGGGCCATGGGCTAGTTAATGGTAGAAGCTCTTTGGTTGGTTAATGTATTTGGTGTGCGAACTTCTGACATTTCTCGCACTTCTTGACATACTTCTCTGAGTCTGCTTGTATGTAAGGCCACCAATATTCCTGCGAAATTGCTCTGTAGGCCAATGATCTTCCTCCTTGGTGGCTTCCGCATATGCCTTCGTGTATCTTGAACAAGAATGCCTCGACCTTGCTAGGATGGACACATTTCAAGTAGGGTCCTGTGAAGGATTTCTTGTAAAAGGCCATTGATGGAGAGAGCCAGAATCGCTGTGACTTTGCTCTTATTTTGTTGGCCTCTTTCTTCTCTTCGGGTAAAATGCCGTCCTTTAAGAACACTATAATGGGATCCATCCATGAAGGGCCTAGTTCGGCACAACATACCTCTGCTACTTCGAGGTCTTCAATGCTTGGTCTTGGTAGGAAGTCGGTCAATAATGGATGTGGGATGGATGTATCTGCCATCGAAGCGAAGCTTGCTAGTTCGTCTGCTCTGCTGTTTTCTTATCGGCCAATCTGCTCTATCCGCACTACTTCGAACTTCATGATCTTTTTTCTGACTGACTCTTGATACTTAGCCATCATTTCATCCTTTGCCTCGTAGTCGCCTGAAATTTGGTTTACCACCAGCTGTGAGTCACTGTAAACCATTAGCTCGGTGGCCTTCATGTCGAGTGCTGATTTTAGTCCTGCCAGAAGCGCTTCATACTCCGCTTCGTTGTTTGATGCTGGGAAGACAAGGTTGACTACTTGTTCCACTATTAGGTCATCTGGTGAGATAAGGACTATGCCAAGTCCTGCACTGTGCCTGTTGGACGCTCCATCCACGAAGAGCTTCCACATCTCTCCAACGAACAGCTTCCAGCAAGTGGAGGAATCGGATGATGCCTTGGGATCATGAGTGTTGCTGGTATTTTCTTCCAAGTCTACACTTACTGTTTTCCCCTCACTATCTGATTGTACCAAGCTTTTACTTATTGATGAGTCTTTGCTTGGCATAGTATGGTTTGCTTCTTCCTCCCTTTCTTCACTCCGGTCTGTTTTGAGATGTGGCTAGGCGTCCCGTATTAGGGGTTGCGCATTTCCTGCAACGCTTTCCATCCCCATTTCGGTTGTACCCGTCAAGTCGACTGGGCAGATGTAATGACTTCCTGGTGTGAATTCTGCCACGAAGTCTGCCAAAGCTTGGGCTTTTATTGCGGTTTTGGGTTGAAACTTGATGTCAAACTGTCCTAGTTCCACTGCCCACTTTAAGATTCGCCCAGAAAAGTTCGCCCTCTCAAACAAAGCTTTTAATGGAAAAGCTGTGAGGACGATTATGGTGTGGGAGTGGAAGTAATGCGACAACTTCCTTGATGCCATCATCAAGGCTAAGGCCAATTTTTCCAATGGTAAGTACCTGGTTTCTACGCCCAGTAATGTCTTGCTGACATAAAAAATGGGCAGGTGTTGGATTCTTTCTGCTCTGACCAACACCGCGCTGACTGCGTGCTGTGAAATTGCCAGGTGCAAAAAGAGCTTTTCTTCAGGTATTGGGGTTACTAGCAATGGTGGAGAAGACATGTATTTTTTCAAGCTTTCTAGGGCGCGGTCGCATTCTTCATCCCACTTAAACTTGGCCTTTAATGCTTGGAAAAATGGTCAACATTTGTCTGACAACCGACTTATGAACCGTTTGAGCGCAGCTGCCATGCCAGTGAGATGCTACACTTCTTTTACTAAGTTGGGCCTCTCTAGATCCTGGATTGCTTTGATCTGAGAGGGGTCTGCCTCTATACACCGGTTGGTCACCAGGAAGCCTAGGAATTTTCCCAATCCTATGCAGAACGCACACTTGGATGCATTTAGGCGCAACTTGTTATTCTTCAGTATCTTGAACATTTCATCTAGGTCCCTGAGATGGTCTTTCTCATCCTTGCTCTTGACCACCATGTCGTCGATGTAAGCTTTCATTGTTCTGCCTAACAATTGTTCAAACATCTTGGTGACCATCCGTTGGAATGTTGCCTCTGCGTTTTTTAGGCCAAAGGGCATGACCTTGTAACAATACAACCCTCTAGGAGTTGTAAAAGATGTGACCTCCTGGTCTGGCTCATACATAGCGATCTGATGGCAACCTCTATACGCATCAAGAAAGCTAAGCCGGTTGTGTCCTGCCATCAGGTCTACCAGTTGGTCTATCCGTGGTAGGGGAAAGTTGTCCTTTGGGCATGCCTTGTTGACTGTTTTGTAGTCCACATAGACACGCCATTTTCCGTTCTTCTTTGGCACTACTATGGTATTGGAGATCCATCTGGGATAGTGAACTTCTCTGATAGCTCCTGCCTCCAGCAAGTTTCCTACTTCTTCCGCCACTATCTTGGCATGGTGGAGTGCTGATCTGTGAGTGCGCTGTATAATTGGTCTGGCAGTTGGGTGGACGTTCAGTTGGTGACAGATGAAGTTTGCGTCTATTCCAGGCATGTCATACGGTGTCCAGGCAAACACTTCGATGTTAGAGGTTAAGAATTTCATGACCTCTATCCTCTCAGTGCTGGACAAAGATGAGCCAAGCAAAAAGAACTTTTCTAGATCTTTTTCATCTATTCTTACCTGTACCAAGTCTTCCACCGCCTTCTGTTCAGCTGCCTTGCCCACATCCGCAAATAGTTCATTGCTCTCAGGTTCTTCCACCATCTGTACATACCCTTTGGCAGCGCGGCTACCATTTACTGTGACGAAGCACTATTTGGACATAATTTGGTCTCCAAAGACCTCTTCAATTACTCCAGCTTTGTTGGGGAACCGTAACACTTGATGGTAGGTTGACGCTACCGATCGCATAGCGTGCAACCATGTCCTTCCCAAGATTATGTTGTAAGTAGAAAGGACTTTCAATACCCAGAATTTCACCTATTTCGTCATGCTTCCTGCTCTGACTGGGAGGATTATCTTGCCAACTGGCCACTCTGGCATTGAGTTGAATCCGATCAGGGGAGATGTTGCAGGTGCCAAGTCTTTATCCTCCAGTTTCAGTTGTTTGAAGGTTTCGTAATACATTATCTCACATGAGCTCCCTTGGTCAATCAAAATCCACTTGATGTCGAAATTCTTGACGCGGAGAGTGACAACTAGTGCATCATTGTGAGGGCAATATATCCTTGCCAAATCTCTGTCTGAAAAAGATATGACATTCAAGGCCTCCGTTCTCCCCTTTTTGATGGCAAGTTGTGCACTTAATACCTCCCTTAAGTGCTCAGCCTTTTTGATCATTCCCCTGAGCTCACATACCCATTCAGGTTTGAATACTCCATGTATTACGTTAATTACGCCTTGGGGTGGGGTGTCGACTGGCATTCCGTTTGGGTTGTTGTGGTTCTGGGGGGTTGGCTGTGTCCCTCCTTCTATGTACTGGTCCAGATGCCCAGCTGCCACTAACTCCTCCAAATGCTGCCTCAACGGCGTGCAATTTTCAGTGCAGTGCCCCTTTTCGTCATGGAAGGTGCACCGGGACCTTTCGTCATAGTCTTTCTGCGCTTCTTCCAACTTAGCTGGCCATCGGACGAAAGGTTCGTCGCGTATCTCAACTGAGAATCTGGTAGATTGGTTTTTTGAACACTATGGTAATGGCAGTGCGAACTCTTAACCACCTTTTGTCTGGGTCCTCTCTGTTGGTCCGCCTGTCTCGTCCATTCCTGCTTGGTCGTTCTACCATGTTGACTTTTGCCGTAGACTTTTTATCTGGCACTGCTGTTGCACCAGATTTTGTTTTAGCACGGGTGCCATCCTCTTCCACCTGAATATGCTGGTGCACTCTTTCCATCAAGGCCCCCATTGTGAGGGGTGGCGTCATGGTAATTGAGTCCCTCAATTTGTTGCCGACTGGCAAGCCCTGTTTGTATTGTGCAATGGCGGGGTTCGTAGGGTAATCTCCAATCTGGTTGAAGGTTTCCCAATAACGACTATTGTAGGATCTCAACGTCTCCTTGTCGCCCATGTCAATGGAGAGTAGCTGATCGATCTCCACTGGTGTTTTGGTATTCGTTCTGAACCTAGTCATGAATGCCTTAGCCAATTGCACCTAGGAGGCGATGCTGCCTTCTGGTAGCCTTTCGAACCAGGTTAAACCTAGGTCGCCAAGGCTAGATGGGAAAAGGATGCACATTAAAGCCTCATTCCGCCGGTATACTGCCATAACCTGGCGAAAGTAGCTTAGGTGGATGTAGGGGTCTGTCTTCCCTTCATAAGTAGTGAATTTGGGCTGGAGAAAGCCTGAAGGTAGTGGTGCGTTCTCAATTGCCGGAACGAACGACGAGCTCTGCAACCTTGCTAATGCTTTGTGCCGTTGGTTCATAAGCAAGGCACGGTATTGACATTCCTACCTCGACGCTCCCATGCGTCTGAGGGGCCAACCGCTGAAGGGCTGAAACTCGGCGCAGGTCGCATGCCCTGGTATCTTCCTTCCATCGAGCCCTTTCTTCAAGCACAGTTCGTAAGTCAGATGATCTAGGCAACTCTGTATGCCTAGATGACGTTTGGGGCGTGTGCGAAGGCCGATAGGTGTTTCCCTCAGTATACAACCTCTCAGTTCTTGTTCTCTCAGACCTGGAGTAACGAGTCCTGGAAGTCCTTGATTGCGTATCGCCTGTTCTAAGGCTCCTACTCTCTGCTTTCGATGGTGTGGTATGCCTACCACAATCTTCCGAGTGGCGAGGGGGCGTGTTGCTTTTGCGCCCCTCTCCTGTCGCCACCCCTTTTCCTTTTATCTAGCACTTCATTGACTCCATGTCCGCTGCCATCCTTCGTATCAACTCGTCCTGCTCCTTCACGTGATCTTCCCAAACTTGAGGGTCCATCATCCGTCTCTGTCTTTCAAGACTTTGAGAGTGACGGGGGCTGTTAGCCCGCCTCCCCCTTGCATCCCTCCGGGGGTTCTATCGCTGGGGCTCTAAATCCGCCATGGGAGGGATAGAAGGCAAGCCTTTGCGCCTTTTACCCCCTTCCGGGGTCTGCCCATCAATAGCTGATTGCGGTAAGTCTTCATTGTGCTTCATTGCTTCCAACTAGCGAGAAAAACTCGATCAAGAGGTTTTGTTCTTTTTGGAATTCCCACAGACAGCGCCAATTGTACAAGCAAGAAATAATGTTCTTGTATAATCCTGTTGATTAAGTCTGCGCTCCTCTAAACGTCGTTGCTTTACTCCCTGAAAACACAAACGTGAGCTAGTCGGCGGGTGTGTGTCGGATACCTCTCCGATGCTGAAGTCAGCAAAATAGACAAATAGACAAAAAGCTCTGTGTATTCAAGAATCAAAGTTGTGTTACTTCTTCCACAGGTTCTGTTATGAGCTTTTATAGGTTCCGTGTGGCACAATCCTAGTAGGACTCTTATTCCTCCAGGTAGAGTCCTCCTAGGAATCATACTCCTGAAAGATAATGCTTATCTTTCAACACCCCCCTCACTGCTTAAACCAAGTGAGATGGTTTTACCATGGTTGGTTGACAATACGACCGAGCTAACATGGCCATGCTAAAACGGGAGAAATGACCAAGCTCCAACTAGTTCGGTTCTTCCATTCATAGCCTGTACCTCGGTTTGGCGTACTCCAACTGGGTTAACAACTAAAGACCGAGCTAACTATGCAGAATGACGTCGTTACTTCGACGCGACTATGTGTGATGATTAGCTCGGTCCGAACCTCAACTAGGCCCCACTAGTTAGCACTTAGACCGAGCTATATCAACTCTTACCCTGGCCCAATGTGCAGCCCAACTTACAAAGAAGGCAATTCCTTAGCTCAGTCCAATTTACTTATAAATTACCCTCTCAAGTAGAAAATACTTTGAGTTTGAGCGGGGGTGTGAGAATGTATATTGTATATATGGTATATTAGGAATTAGGCAATTCCCTTTTCTTTGTATTTCCTTTTTCTGTCATAGATTAGGGCTATATAACTGATGCACTCTTTGTAAATATACACAATTGAATATACAGAAAAGCTTTCAGGAATCTTACAGTGGCATTCCATGACCGATGAAGAGCTGTTGTAGTGGGCTTCAATGGTGCCAAGCATTGCAAAGTTTCCTTACAACCGTACTCCAAAAGTGGCATTCATGTTCTTGACGAGGGGGAGATTGCCATTGGCACCACTTTGGGAGATGTTTTTCAAAGATCATGAAGGGTTCTTCTCTATATACCTCCATACTTTGCCTGAGTTCACTGAGGAGGCACCGGAGTCTTCAGTCTTTTACAAGCAAAGAATACCCAGTAAGGTAAGATCAAGGAGTTGGCCTGGTGGCTGAGGCGACTATATGTGATGTCTAGGTTCAAGATATGTAGTTACGAGAAAAATAAAAAATTAAAAAAGAATGCCAAGGTTAGAATTAAGGATAAATAACAGATCAGTGGTGCCTAGAAGAAATAATTACAGATAAGTAATAAATATTATAAATATGAATATTTAAAATCATAAATTTTTTGATGAATTTATAATAAATTTTAAAAATTATAATTTCCCATAGAATTAACGGTAAAACAGAAATTGGCATTGTAGCCCCAAAATCTATATAGTTTTAATTTTGCCTCTCTAAACTTTAAATAATTTTATCTTAGGCTCTCGTTGGAAAGCTTCTGAGTCCGTTACTAAATACCCTCAACTACTATCCCAAACTCCCAGTTCATATTTGTTTGAATCTGTAACACCCTGTATTTTGAGGTATTAATATTTAGTGAGTGGTATTGGTGGTTTATTATAATAATTTAGTAGTGAGATTTTTAGATAAGAATTTAATTTTAAATTATTTATTTGTATTTAGTGAGTGGTATTGGTGGTTTATTTGTATTGGTGGTTCATCTTTTTATTTATTTTAATTTTTTAATCTTCTTTCTCTCCTTTATTTCTTCTATAAACGAACTGAGTGAAGAGAACTCCTCATATTCCCTTCTTCTTCTTCATTCATTCTCTGCATCTGCTCTCCCCTTCTCATAGATTGTGTAGAGTAAAAATATTAAGTTTAGATATGAGAGTGTTTAGAAAGAAAATGAGTATTTTATAAATAAATAAAAAAATTGAGAGTTGTAGATATTATTAGATCATACATACTTTATGTCTTAAAAGTTTAATCAGAATTACTTTTAGAGATCCATGGAGCAATTTTAGATTTATGGTGACAGAGTTAATTGTTTTGAGGTAAATTCGGATTGTATACAATATGCTCTATTTAAATCTCTTTGTAAAGAGTTCTCTATTTTTAATTATCCTCAATTTGTAATCCACTTGATTATTGTGATTATTAATAGATTTTGTAAAATCATTTGTTGTCGAATCGTTGATATTTTGATCATTTGCTAAAATTCTCTATGAATATTTCTGTGTTAAACTGGCGATACTCCGTACATAGATCGAGTGAATTTTGTTAATTTGTTTACACCAACATGCTCAGATAAGCGTGGAGCTTGGGTGAGGTGGGTGAATAAATGAATTTGTTCACTGGTTATGTACTGAGTAGGATCGAGTATTTAGTCCTAGATAAATTATGGTTGATTTGTTGTGCAATTTGGTAAATTGCTTGATTATCGTATCATTGATTTAATGTCATAAATTGTTGGATTCCTGATAATTTATTTTGTATCTGAGCCTTGTATTCCTATCATATTGTATACTTCCCGAATTAATTTATTTTTCAGGTGCGGAGCAGATTTTAGCGGAGATTGAAATTGAGATTAGAAAGATTTATTAATATAGAGATATGGGACCCACCACTGTAATTATTAAATTTGGAGATAGTTATAATATTGTTTATTTCGGAGATAAATGTACTATAGAATATTTTGGAGAATACGGTACAATTTGGAGACAATTTTGTAGTTATTATTTTTTGGAGCAAAACTTGTATATTTTTTTTTGGCTATTTTAGTGTATTTAACAACCTGGAAGTGGGGCGTTACAGAATCAAACTAACTAATTTGATATATATTTTAAAAGTTACTCGCATATGTAGATAGGCCCGCGGGGGGACCTCGCTAACAGCTCGGACTCGATTCGTTGTCACGGTTCTTAATCTTGAACCAAAGAGTCCAAATCCGGCAAATTGTTTTGAGAAAACAGATTTTTAGAAAAGAAGTGCCAAACATGGACTGCTTTGCCAGATACAGAGTCGCCACCTAAATATTTTATTTTGGAAAATTTAGGAAACCCTGACTCGTTGCCTAAGGCCACGTGTCCGTCATCACCAAAGTTGCCTCGGCTCGGGAACTTGGGTACGATTGGGGAAGGTCACTTCGTGAGCACCCCCGCTCGCCCGATCAAAGATCGGCCTCTACTAACCATGATATCTAGTTTTGAAAACATTATGCGTTCTTATTCCGGTTATTAACCTAGATTTACTATGTGATGCGCACAGCATACAAGTATAGACTGGATCGTCTGAATTGGAACAACGCATCTCATGTTTGTTTTGAAAGTGGTTTACTACTCGCAAGTAGGCTTAAAATGCAGATTTTGCCACCCTCAGGTGGGCTTAGAAAACATGATTTTGCCACTGTCTAGTGGGCTTAAAACAAACATTTGATGAATTGTTCCAATACAAATAACCCAACCTCCACCCACAGGCATTCAGGCAGATATATCACATAAGCACATAGCCTCATGGTAAGCATGCTATTCATGGCAATCACTCACACACATGCAAGGATGCTAAAGCATAAAACTCACCGAGTACTCCAAGCCAAAGAAAGAAGCTAATTAGAAATCCATGCATGATCCTAATTATACAAAAATGCCTAATGCAACACATGCAAAAATGCAACTATAGCAGGCTCGGCTATTCTAAACATGGCATATGAGATGCAACAGTTAACAAGTATTCAATTTGGAATTGAAATACAGATGCAGTTGGTATGATGCGCCGAGCCCGGTGCATGCAAGACAGATGAATGAATGCAAACATGCTATCATACTGTATGCTAATTGAAACATGCCCTAATCTAACCATCATAAGCTGGTAAATAAAAGGGAGAAAGACGTGGGGTTGGAAGACATACATCACACGCACGCACACTTATTACAACATTGCCCTCGCTCGGAGGGTCCGAATAAATAATACAGTCTTAAATGAATAAATAATACAGTTCCGAATAAATACAAAAATCCTAATTAATTTACAAATTAATCTAGGAAAACTATAAATTGGCATGCAAGCCAGGGACTGCCTCGACTCTGATGAATGATGTATGTTTGGGCTGCCTTGCGCGGAAATCCACTGGGATGCCCCGATATGCCTCTGTTTTGCAATTATCTTTGGAAAGCGCGCCAAGCTCCGGAAGGCTGCTAATTCTTGATTTGCTGTGACAGAGAGTAGGAAAGGGGCATAGCAATGTATTTTCACATATGTATGCATGCCTCGATCCTCGTGCCACCAATCACGCATCTCGATGCATGATGGCCGAGGAGTCGAATTGCACAACTCGATGTGGAATGAATGCAAATGAAAACTCAACAAGACCTAACTCCATCATGGGTGATCCGGAGTGTCGATGACTAGGGAATTGAGACACGTTCCGTCACTCGGAGTACGGAACATACCTCGTTTCCCGTGCCCGGGCTAACTCCTACCCCGAACACAATGCAATATGCATGACATGCATGAATGCAGTCTAAGATACGACCTAGCATACACAATGCTATGAGATGGCATACACGATGCATGAGGTAATATGGCATACACGATGCACTAACATACATCCTAGCATACACAATGCTATGAAATGAAATGGCATACACAATGCAATATGGACTTACACCAACACAAGTGGGCCTCAGCCACACTCACATAGGAGGCCATTAGATGAAAATGAGACAACTCGAGACGCGTGCACGCGTGCACGCAAATCGAGGACCGACCCTAAGGCACGAATGCCACTCTACCAAAGCATGGCAAGGCATGGAATATGACATACTAGCATGCAAATTTCAGTAGCAAAATGATATGCAAAACAGCCCCGAAACATGCAAACATGGCACCCGATGCATGGAATGGTCCCGAAATGCAAGATTAAGCACATGGAATGGCCTACAGCTATGTCAAGCATGCATTATTGGAACATGAGTGTAAATACAGAAGCAAGGCAGCCCCAAAACAAGCACATTTACAATTTTAAGCATGGCCAAACAGTGAGCACAAGCGGGGTTAAGCTAGCATGCAAAAATGGACCCGCAAGAGAGGTGATGAAGCAAGTCACAAATGCTGGCCCCAAACAGTGAAGGGGCCTTCTACAATATTGAAGAGGGTCCAAAAACATGATGTTCTACAGTTTATGACAGGCCTCAAAAACATATATAAGCATGGAAAAATTCTCATGCAAGAAATGAGCCAACAAAGGGGCAAAGAAGCAAGTAGTGGCTGGAGGTCTCAAACAAGTGAGGGCCCTTCAACAACATTGAAGAGGGCCCCAAAATATGGCTTTTTACAGTTTAGCACCAGACCCAAAACAGTATACAAGTATGCTCAAAATACTATGCAAGATTAAGGCCAAAAGAGAGCTATAACGCAAGGCATACAAAGGGTGTCTCAAAACAGCCATAGACCCTTAATGAAACATGAAGAGGGGATTAAAATAGGGCTATTTTCAGTTCGGACCAAAGTCCAAAAACAGAGACACAATAGGCTAAAAAATCATGCAAAAAAGGGGGTACAAGAGGGATATAATGACAAGTGGCACATGGGAGCTCCAAACAGTGATGAGCCCTTCAACAATGTTGAAGAAGGGCTCAAAATAAGCTTATTTACAGTTTACAACATGCTCCAAAACAGATTACACATAGGCCAAAAATACTATGCAAAATTAGGGCCTAAGAAGAGATAAAGAAGGAAGTAGTAGTAGGAAGTCCCAAACAAGTAAAAACCTTAATCAAACAGAAAAAAAAGCTCAAAAAAATGACATTTTCAGTTGGGGTCGGAGCCCAAAACAGTAAGCAAAAATGGCTAAGAAATGACACAAAATAAGCCAAAAAAAAGAGGGAAGTATTGCTCACCCTTGAAGACCAATCCTTTGCTGCCTCTTGGACTGAGGAATGGTGCCTCCTAGCCTCTGAGAAGACCCTCCTAGCTGCTGGAATGGAGGTGGTGGTGTGGTGCTAGGTGGTGGTGTGGGAAAAGGGGTTGGACTTGGATGTTTAGAGGGTGGAAATGAGAGAGGGGAAGGAGATACAATACAAGAGCTCTCCAAGGGGTTTTTCTAACCCTTAAATCTGAAGGGGAGGGGCTGTATATATAGGCAAATGGGTGGAAAAGAGGGGGAAAAAATTGGGGGGAAACTAATTCAAGTTTCCCCCCAAAAGTGCCAAACCCTCGGTCATGGGTGAAGTGCAAAACAAAATACATGGCTAGAACACACTTGGGAGGGGGATAATGGTCGGCTAGTTTAAAAGGGCAAAAAAAGTCATTTTTTTTAGATAAGTGGCCGGCCGGCTACTTTTTCTGGGTTTTCTGGCCGGCCAGCTACTTTTTCTGGCTTTTCTGGCCGGCCAGCTACATTCAGGACAAAAAAAGTGGGCTTCCGGAAAGAAAAGTGGCCGGCGGGTGATTATAAAGTCCAAATGTGGCTGTTCAAGTGTCCAAATTGAAGCCCCAGAAGTTAGCTTTCCAATGGCGCAAACCTTACATCAAAATTCCTCCTGTGGAAAAAGTTATGCCCGTTTCCGTGAAGCCGCGCAGATTCGGTCCCAACCGGAGTGATGCCCTACTTCAATCAACCATATCTCCCCTATCCGGAATTGGATTTAGGAGATTCTTGAGTGCAAAATGAAGCCCTGGAAGTCTTATTTCCAACGGTGGTGGCCTCATAGCTTGATTCCAAGTATGCGAATGAATAGGCCTGATTCGGCGAGGGCTGTCCGATTCTCTCTTAACGATTCATGCCCATTTTCTCCCCCAACTGGATTTCTTCCTTCTTCTCCTCTTTTCTTCAACTTCAAGCCCCTAAGTAAGGTGTTTTGAAAGATTTTTCAAAGATTTCATCTCTCTTTCATTCATTCCCACTTTGTCCTTGCTCGGTTTAC
>CM069912.1:96769832-97109785 GCA_036172215.1 Camellia granthamiana | reverse complement strand
TTTATTTAATTTATTACATTTGTTCAAAAAAAAAAAAAAAAAAAGGTCAATTTTCAAATTACTCTTGTGAATTTTTAATCGGTATCTTTCGGCCTTGGTATGGGCTATATTATTACTACTATGGGCCTGGATCTGTTTGATGGGTCAAGGTCAACCCAGGACAGGCCAAGAGTAATTGACGGGGTCTGGGTTAGTAGGAGCCAGCAGTACCCTTCCAAATTTCAGTAACATAATTGGTTTGATTAAACGTTTTTGTCATTCTACTTATTAGTTTGATTCAATAATTTAATAAAATCGAGAATATTATCAGTTTTCTTCAGTTTTAAAACTGCGAACATTATCAGTTTTTTCATTTTTTTTTTAGTTTTGCATATCAATGTTCTACTGTCATGCTCCTTTTATAGACACAAAATTTTTAGTTTTGCACAAAAAAATAATTCAATTTTTTCAAAAAAATTTTAAAAAGTTTTTTTAATTTGAAAGTTGATATGTTAAAGTATTAAAAATCAAAATAAATGTCAAATCATCATGTTCCTTTATAGATAATCATAAATGATGAACAATCATTATTTGAAGGATAATTCCGACTATTAAAAATTTAATGGAATTTGAAAGTTCAAAAGATCTAGTTAGGACTTAATGAAGTATAAGTTTATAAATTAACACTTATGTGTAAATACCCCTAAATTAATTTACTTTTTATATATTTTTAACTGAAAGATCCGGAGATCAATTATTGCCAAAAGTATATTAAGGCCGTTAGATATTCTATAGTATTTATTGTTAGACTTTCTTCTATAATTTTCTTTCATATTTATAAACAATATCAAGAAAGTTGCATATATCAAGATATATTAGATTATAATTCATAGACTTATGTTTGGTGTCTTGACAAGTGATAAATAATTTGGAAAATTATAAAAGGCACTAAGAAACAGAGGTTAATAATCAAACTTGTATACAGAAAGGTGAGATTTGATAACTGAAATCTTTTTATATGTTTTTTATTAAAATTCCAGCAGGAACATATTAACTGTAGCAAGTGACATTACATTGCAATTGCCTCCATGATGTTTACAAATAGAAACAAGGTCAACTTACATTGGCTACCATGACATTTAGAAAAAATAATAATAACAATAATAATTTCCATAAGTTTACATATTATATTAATTATTTTTTAATAAGATTAAGATGATTGAAATTGAAGCGGATAGATAAAGACACAAGAATAAATAAGATAAAATATATATTTTGGTATAAAAATATGATAATATTATTTATTTATTTATTTATATGACTAATAAATTATTAATTGTTAGCCCCAAGGTTATTTATATTTAAATTTAAATTCTTATTGATTTTGAATATTGAAAAATATTTTGAACTCATTTTGTTATTCAAAGTTTTCAAAATAATATTATACAAATTGTGCTTCAATGGTTCTAAAAGATATACGTTTCTATAGTGTTATTTTTTTAATGATTTTTGGCCTCTTAAAACATGAAATTAGCATATGCATGCAAAACACTATTTATGCTTAAAACATGTCTAATGGTCGACACCAAAATAGCAAGGGTCAACACCAGAGTGAAGCTCAAAATGCCTAAGTGTTCCAGCTGCAAGGGTCGACACCAAGACAGAAAGGGTTGACACTAAATTTTAGAACGCAATCTAGTAGCAAGGGTTGACACCAAGAACAGCAAGGGTCGACACTAAATTTCAGAATGAAACAATATAATTTCATTGCGTCAATAAAAGAACTCCCAACCCACATCAAAAAAGAGATCAGAGAAAATAATTTCCGAATCACAACCACCATAATCCTCTGCATATCTATGTCTTCATGCAACTGCTCTTCATCATCTTCAGCAAAGAATGGTGGGTTGAGAGAGTGGATAGCTCCTTCAGAGATGTGGCTGTGAGAATATATATTGTATATATGGTATATTAGAAATTAGGCAATTTTAGGCAATTCTATTTTCTTTGTATTTCCTTTTTCTGTCATAGATTAGGCTATATAACTGATGCACTCTTTGTAAATATACACAATTACAGAAAAGTTTTTAGAAATCTTACATGGTATCAGAGTCGTCTCTGAGCCGAAACCCTAGAAATTGACTGTGTCGTCTTTTTCATCAGAATCTCATTAAGTCGTAATCATAAGTGTTCTTCTTCGTCACAATCGTCTCTCGGAAATCAGGCCTCTGGTTTTATCCCTCTGAGTTGTAGGTCGTAGAGTACCAGAATCATGAGTGGTATTCGCGAAGTTATCCCCCTCTCTCTGTGGTGGTGTTCACCAAGTTCGAAGCTTTCTGATCGAAGTTCTCTGATTGACCAAAGTTCTCAGACACGACTTCGGCTTCTGGGCTGGAATCGCGAGCCATCTTTAGGTTCTCTTGGCATCAGTCTCTCTCTCTCTCTTCTTTGGTTTGGTTCTCTCAGATTTAGTTCTCTATCAGACTGCTTCCTTCAGCTTCAGGAACACTGGTTATTATATTTTACACTTAGACCCAAACTATTTGGGTCTATTACACTGTGATTTTGGATTTATTTTGTTTTGTCCCAACAGATTTTTGTGTATTACCCTTCAACCCCTAGTTTGGTTATTTCAGGATTTATTACACTTGAACCCCTTAACTTTCAGATTATTATGATGTATCTGGCTTCAGATGAGTGTGCTTTTTGTCATCAGAAGGGCCATTGAAAGTATCACTATCCCAAGGAGGGACGTCTGCTTGCCATGTCTTCTCAGCAGTTTCAAACCCAATCCCGAGCTCCTCCTCTAAGTACTTTTCATTCCTCTATCAGTACCATTGCATCTGCTCTGATTCCTGATCCTGACTTGGCTTCCTTGATGGCTCAAATTAGTCAACTTCAGTACATGCTGTCTACCTCCTAACCCTCCCCGTCTGCTTCGGTTGTTTCCTCTCTTCATTTAGGTTTTCTTAGGTCTTCTTCAGATATCTCTTCGTCTGTCTGGTTTTTTGACTCTAGTGTCTCTTATCATATGACTTCTCATCTTTTTTTACTTTAGAATTGTACTCCCCCTCCCTTTCCTATTACTGTTAATGCTGTTAATGGATCTGGTATGTCAGCTATACCTGTTAGGTCTGTCCTACTGTCTGCTATATCTGCAGGCTCTATTCCATCTGTCTTCTATGTTCCTTTGTTATCTGTCAGTTTATTATCTATTAGTCAACTTGATGCCTCTGATTTTGATGTTATCTTTTCTTCTTCTATCTGTTCTGTGTAGGATCGGATGTCCAAGCAGCAGATTGAGACTGACTGTAGAGTTGGAGACCTTTATGTGGTGAAGAGTTTGCATCTGCCTATGACTACCTCTCCGATTGCCTAATTCCTAATATACCATATATAAAATATATATACAATATATACACAGCATCTGCAGTCTGGCTCTATCTCACTTCATTTTGTCTCTTTGGCTTTGCAACTTGCGGACTTCTTCACCAAGACTCACACTACCGCTCGGTTTTAGTTTCTTCTTAGCAAACTCTCAGTGGTTTCTGCTAAAACACCTTGAGTTTGAGCGAGGGTGTGAGAATATATATTGTATATATGGTATATTAGGAATTAGGCAATTTTAGACAATTTCCTTTTCTTTGTATTTTCTTTTTCTGTCATAGATTATGGCTGTATAACTGATGCACTCTTTGTAAATATACACAATTGAATATACAGAAAAGCTTTCAGGAATCTCACAGTGGCGTTCCATGACCGATGAAGAAAGGTTGTAGTGGGCTTCAATGGTGCCAAGCATTGCAGAGTTTCCTCACAACCGTACTCCAAAAGTGGCATTCATGTTCTTGACGAGGGAGAGATTGCCATTGGCACCACTTTGGGAGATGTTTTCTAAAGGTCATGAAGGGTTCTTCTCTATATACCTCCATACTTCGCCTGAGTTCACTGAGGAGGCACTAGAGTCTTCAGTCTTTTACAAGCAAAGAATACCCAATAAGGTAAGATCAAGGAGTTGGCCTGGTGGCTGAGGCGACTATGCGTGAAGTCTAGGTTCAAGATATGTAGTTACGAGAAAAATAAAAAATTAAAAAGAATGCCAAGGTTAGAATTAAGGGTAAATAACAGATCAGTGGTGCCTAGAAGAAATAATTACAGATAAGTAATAAATATTATAAATATAAATAATTAAAATCATAAATTTTTTGATGAATTTATAATAGATTTTAAAGATTATAATTTCCCATAGAATTGGCGGTAAAACGGAAATTGGCATTGTAGCCCCAAAATCTATATAGTCTCAATTTTGCCTCTCTAAAATTTAAATAATTTTATCTTAGGCTCTCGTTGGAAAACTTCTGAGTCCGTTACTAAATACCCTCAACTACTATCCCAAACTCCCAGTTCATATTTGTTTGAATCAAACTAACTAATTTGATATATATTTTAAAAGTTACACGCATGTAATCGACATAATTATATATAGAATAAAAAAGAGTAATGTTAGACATCATGAAAGAAATATCATGAAAAGTTTCATGAAGATTCTCTATTTTTGAATTACACACACTATAAAACACTGCACACTAATCAAAGGAAGGAAAATTTTCATGAAACATTTCATTATATTTCTTTCATAATGCCTAGCATTATTCAAAAAAGCGCTATGAAAACCATAAAATTGAAGGCTCCACAGCAGTCTCTATTTTGTGCACATTTTTTTATGTTTTAATTCCTTATAAGTAGCAAAAACTCATTTATATTTTGTGTGTTTTGGACTTGTGTTTGCAGCCAGTGCAATGGGGAAGGGCAACCATGATCGATGCAGAGCGAAGTTTACTAGCCAATACCCTTCTTGATTTTTCCAATGAGAGATTTATATTGCTCTCAGAAACCTGCATTCCCTCGTTCAACTTCACCACCCCCTATACCTACCTCCTCAACTCCAACCATAGCCTTTTGAGCTCCGTTGATGATCCATGACGCATGGGTCAAGATAGATACAATAAGAGAATGTGGCCAGCCATTTCACTCTCCGATTGGCATAAAGGTTCACAATGGTTTGAAGTTCATCGAAAGCTTGCAATCCAAGTAATATCTGATGTAACATACTACCCAGTATTCAAAGATCATTGCAAACCACCTTGTTACATGGATGAGCACTACTTGCCAACTCTAGTTACCAAGGTTTGCCCTGAACTCACCTCAAATAGAACCATTACTTGGGCTGATTGGTCTGGAGGTGGCTCACACCTTACAAGGTTTGTAAGAAAGGATGTGATAGAAGGCTTCTTGAATCGGGTTAGACATGGGTTTAATTGTAGTTATAATGGTGGTGATATGAGCTCCATTTGTTTTCTTTTTGTGAGGAAATTTCATCCAAACACCCTACAATCTTTGTTACAGATGGCCTCGACGCTACTTGGATTTAATTCTTCTAGCGCATGAAACTCCTACTAAAATAGAATCTTGAGAGAGCAAGATGTAAGGCTTGTATTTATTTACTAATTAGCCAAAGAGGTTTTGGAAGGCCAAGAGATTCACAAACTGTGGAGGACAACATAAGATATAGGAAACAGGGGCAGAACGAACAATTGACATTGTGTCCATGAGGGAACATTTTCCTATACAAATTTGGGTGATTCTACTTACACCACTCTTTTACTTCCTTACACCCTCCATCTCATTACACCACTTAAAAAAAAATTGAATTCCCATTACACCTAATATAGTACCAAAACAAACCCTATGATAAAAAACTCTTCAAAACCCATCTCTTTACACACATACTTTTGGAGGGAAAAGAGAACGACGCAGAGAGAACGACGTAGGGAAAAAGAGTAGACAACACCGGTGTGGAGGCGTTCGGACGACGTGGACGATTGAACTCACTCTTCTCATTTGCCAAAGGTAAGTGAGAAAACTCTTTTTTCTATCTCTATATCGATAGACATAGATAAGTGTATCTATCTATATATCTATATCATCTATGTCATCATTTTTTGCGAATAGACAAAGAATAGTACATTTCCAACATAGCTTTGGTGGTTTTGATCTTGGAATTTAATTGGGTTTGTGATTTTTAGTGCTAGTTTTGAATGTTGAAGTTCAGATTTTGGTTTTATGTTTTATCAGATTTTTGGTCCTCTGTTTTGCCCACTGTCTCTTTCTTTCTTTTTCTTTTTTTTGAGAGTGATAGTTAAATGGAAAGGGTTAGGGTTCTGTGGCTAAAGAGTTGCCATAGAAGGTTATCAATAGTTGTGGAAAAAAATTGAATTTCTGGGTTAGTTTTGAAAATTCCAGCAGAGTTTTTAAAAATATTTATTAAAAAAAAAAAAACTCAACTTTTTAAAAAAAATGAAACAAAGCACACTGATTCTGAGGTATTCTAGTTCGTTATTGCTTGGGATTAGTTCAATTTGATTTCGTTTTGAGTAGTTTTTAAGTTGCATATGCTGTCAAGTTACAAGTACAACTGTAGTTTCAAATTACTCTCGTTAACAATTCTCTTTTGCTTGTAAATTGTTTGGTTGTTGAGAAAATCTAGCGAAAGGAAACATAATTAGTCCATACACACATTTTGTAGTAGAAAGGTACTGTAACAATCCAGATTTTTAATTATTCTGTAGAATTTATACTAATATTATTTAATCACAGTTAGAAAAATATATAATTTATTATATATTATTATGTGTAATTTTGTAAAATAATAAAATTATTATGAGTTTAGGGGTCAAAATAATAATAATAATAATAATAATAATAATAATAATAATAATAATAATAATGGGTGTGGTAGTAAAATAAATAAATAATTTTCTGTTGATATACGATAAAGTGTAATTTAATTAAGAATAAATTTATTTATATAATTATGTTAAAAAAAATTGGGTCAACATGTAATTATCTTAATTATTACTTAAGATAACTATGAATCTATGAGTGAACCAGGAGAATTATGAAATAATCTATGAAATGATACGGATTGGCCACATGTTGGCTTGCTAGTGGCGTTACCTTCCTATAAATAGGGAGGAAGGGATCAGTCTGTAGGAAAAAAAAGAAGGAAAAAGAAGAGAGAATGAAAGGAGAAAGAAAAGAGATAAGGAAGGAAAAAATAATGGAAGTTGAAAAGGTCTTTGATAGTGGGAAGAAAGAATGAGGTATTAAAGTTAAGGTGAGTTATATTATACCTTGAGTTACCATAATATATTTTATATATGTTTTGACTTACCAAAATCTGTTTTACACAAGTTATGTTTTATTATTATATTAATAAAAGTTATGTTTTATAAAGATTTCAGTTACGTAGATTATTATCTGAACCCTAATTGTGAAAAGGAAACCCATGGATATGTTTGTTTTATGTTTTAAGAATATTTGGCTATGACCTTATATACAATTATATTTTGTAAGTACCACCACGGGAGTCCCACGCCTTAGGGGACTTAAATAACTATTGGCTTCTGTTTGGTTACTTGGGGACCCTCTGTCTGTCATGGAACCATTGACCTCTATTTTGTGCAGTGCAAAGTGCTGTGCGGAGCTAAGTGCTACACTATTGTGGGAGCCACCTCTAGAATCCGTATGAGCCACCTCTTGAATCCGTACCTCTGTTCTGATTGTCACTTCTGTGACCTCTGTTGTGTTTTGTTCAGTACCGTGGTTATGGTCATTTACTTACATAATTTCTGTATTTCAGCTTCTGCCACTTAAATGATTTGTTTATATAATCTCAGTTTTTCTACTTAAAGGATTATTTGTTCCGACTAAGTTATCTTAAATATTTTGGCTACATAACTAGCCATGGTTATTTCGTGTCCCTTATACTCTTGGTATAATATTTCTCACTCTGCCATGTGCTTATAGCTGTTTACCAATTTTTAGGAAATAATGCAATTCAGAAATAGCTTTTGAAAAGTCTTAGATGCGGGGCTGCAGAATAGACACACACAGCACTTTTATTGATATTTTTCTATGTAAATATCGGCCTTTTTGATCAATATAATTTTGTAATAAAAATAGAAGCTCCAATGATTATTTTGGTACCCTTATTTAAATATTACTTCCGCTCGCATTTATTGATTTGTTTATGAATTGGCCGGAGGTAACCTCAGTTACTGGCCATCACGATGCTTAACCCTTGGGTACGGGAAGTGGGTCGTGACAGGTACCACGCTCTATGGCCGTACCATACCTTACGGGATTTTGTTTTAGCCTAATGACAGTTTCGTGAAAAATTTCAAAATGTTATTCAAATTTTCTAGAATTATGCCGAGTTGCATTTTGTTTTTCTTTTCATAGGCTACATATACTCACAAAACTTCATGTCAAACAGAGTCAGAGTTATGTGTAGGATTTATGTAATAGAATAGATGAGGTTTTGTTTTGGTTTTCATAAGCTCACAAACTCACTGCAATGGAGCCTTTAATTGAATCAGTTGGTTCAAGGGCTGTGGTTTTTGTATTTTGTAGTCACAATATAATGGGGAATCAAATAGCCATATATTAATTAGAACCTTTTTTATTTTTTATTTTATATAAATTTCCTTTAAAGTGAGTCCATATTTGCCAGAAAAATGTCAGCCCCTAGAGATAGCATCTCCACTTGGGCAACCATAAGAAGCAACTCCAGGAGCATAACACACATGACTCAAACATTAGAAGTGTTGGAGCAGAATGGGACATTGTCTCATCAACCAACATGGAAATTACCTCAAGCGTAGTCATTCACATTGGATCAGAATCTTGTATGAGAATAATGGTGCATTAACTTCTTCAAAATTGTTTTTTTTTTTTGTTTAATTCTCCGTTCTAAGAGACCAAAATGAAAGGCACGAGGTTTTCCGTGAGGAATATACCACGACCTAATAGAAGCTGGTGATTTCATGATAGATCATGTATATTTTTTTACTCTATGGAGTTGCAAGGACCCTTGTAAAAACAAGAGAATCATTGTTGATTAGCTAGTATATGCGAAGGCACCAACACGACATACTATTTATCTAGTTATTGATGTTTTCATTTCAGTAAGCAACATATAAAAACATGTATTGTTAATAGTTGAACAAAACTGTCATACATAATATGATTAGGGTTCCTCGTTCAAAGCATACGTTCCATGAAGTGGCTAGTGTGCTCCCTCTCGTTGCTCAAACCTTGCTTTACGTCACACTAGCGACTCGTGAAAGCAACCCACACTAGCTTCTACTTGGCCTAGCTTATTATGTGTGTCCAGCGGGATGGTGCATGTATCATCCAATCAGACATAGTACAGTTGGGGTTCAAAAAAACATAATGTTAAATGTTTGCAAGACAGAAATACATGGAACTAGATTGAAACCCCTCAGCTAAAAAAACTTTAAAAAAAAATTGTCTCTCAGTAAAAAATATAAACCAGTGACCAAGAAAAGACCTGGCCTGTCATTTTTTAACCAAAATTAAGTAGAACGTCTAATAAATGTGGTTGAATTTAAAAATTCTCATGTGCACAATGACATTATTGCATTGAAAGAAAGCACATTGTAGACACCCCATTTTTGACCGCCTTTAAGACTCGGACGTGACTGATGGTTTTGGAAGTTGTGCAGTGCAAAGGTTCAATTTCTTCGGCAAGATGAGAGAGTCAAAGCTCAACTCCATACCCTTTTTTTTTGGACCAAAATGATCTTGATCAAAAGATTTTAGTCTTAAAGCCCTCTCTTTCAAAACTTTTTTGAAATAAAGTTTTTACGATGTTCCGAGGCTCGCATTTTGTCAAATGTTGCGCTTTTCGGTAAACCGAGCAAGGACAAAGTGGAAATGAATGAAAGAGAGATGAAATCTTTGAAAAATCTTTCAAAACACCTTACTTAGGGGTTTGGAGTTGAAGAAAAGAGGAGAAGAGGGAAGAAATCCAGTTGGGGGAGAAAATGGGCATGAACCGTTAAGAAAGGGTCGAGCAGCCCTCGCCGAATCGGGCCTATTCATTTGCATACTTGGAATCAAGCTATGAGGCCACCACCGTTGGAAATAAGACTTCCGGGGCTTCATTTTGCACTAAAGAATCTCCTAAATCCGATTCCGGATGGGGGAGATATGGTTGATTGAAGTAGGGCATCACTCCGTTTGAACCGAATCTGCGCAGCTTCACGGAAACAAGCATAACTTTTTCCACATGAGGAATTTTGATGCAAGGTTTATTCCATTGGAAAGATAACTTCCGGGGCTTCAATTTAGACACTTGAACGGCCACAATTGGACTTCCCTAGCACTGACCGGCCACCTTTCTTTCCGGAAGACCCATTTTTTGTCCAGAAAAGTAGCAGGCCGGCCAGAAAAGCCAGAAAATGTAGCAGGCCGGCCAGTGAATGTAGCAGGCCGGCCACTTACCTTTGGTGAATGGTTTTTTTCACCCTTTTGAGCTGGCCAGCCATGATCCTTGTCCCAAGTGTGTTCCAGCCATGTATTTTGTTTTGCACTTCACCCATGTCCGAGGGTTTGGCACTTTTGGAGGGAAACTTGAATTGGTTTTCCCCCCCATTTCCCCCCCTCTTTTCCACCCCTTTGTCTATAAAACCAGCCCCTCCCCTTCAATTTTAAGGGTTAGAAAATTTTGTTTAAGCCTCCTACATTGAATTCCTCTCTCTCTATATTCCAAGCATCAAAACCCTTTTGTTCTTGGCCCCCTTTCTACACCACCACATAGCACCACCTCCCCACCATCCTTTCCAACACTTGGAGCTGGTTTTCCAGAGGCAAGGAGCACCTTTTCTCAAGCCAAGAGTTGTTGAAGTTTGGTTCTTCAAGGGTAAGTCTTCCTCTCCTCTTTTCTTGCCCTATTTTGATCTATATTTAGCTCTTTGTGCTTGCATTTTTGGGCTCCGATCCTAACTGAAAATAGCATTATTTTGAGCTCCTTTTCATGTTTGTTTAAGGGCCTCTCCCTGTTTGAGACTTCCTTTTTACACTTGCTTCTTTACCTCTCTTGTATGCCTCTTTCTTGCATAGTATTTTAGGCTCATTTTTAAATTGTTTTGAGCTTGGTTATAAACTAAAAAATGGCTTATTTTGAGCTCTTCTTCAACATTGTTGAAGGGTTCTTCACTGTTTGAGGCTTCATTTTGTCACTTGCCTCTTTATCCCTCTTTTGGCCTTATTTTTGCATGTTTTGTTAGCCCCTTGTGCTTGTATTTTTGGGCTCTGGTCAAAACTGTAAATAGCCTTATTTTGACCCCCTATTCATGTTTGATCAAGGGACTTTTGCTGTTTGGATCTCCCTTTTTGCTCTTTGTGTTTAAACCTCTTTTTAGGCCTTCTTTTGCATAGTATTTTAAGCTTGCATGTGCACTATTTTGGGTTCGGTCATTAACTGTAAAATACCATGTTTTGGGCCCCTCTTCAACTTTGTTGAAGGACCCTCCTTTGTTTGAGGCCAGAAACCATCACTTGCTTCTTTGTCTCCCTTTTGGCCCATTTCTTGCATAATAGTTTAGCCATACTTGTGTTTGTTTTCGTAGCTTTTCGTAAACTGTAAAGTACTTCATTTTGAGCCCCTTTTCAACTTTGTTGAAGGGCTCTTTGCCATTTAGGGCCAGCAGCTGCTACTTGCTTCATTATCTCTCTTTCGGGGCCATTTTTGTATGTTAGCTTAGCCCTATTTGTGTTCACTGTTTGGCCTTTCTTAAAGCTGTAAATATGCTTGTTTTGGGGCTGCCTAGATTCTGTCTTTAGACTTCATGTTCAAATAATGCATGCTTTGCATAGCTATAGGTCATTGCGTATGTCTAGTTTTGAGTTTCGGGTCTCATTCCATGCATCGGGTGCCATGTTTCCATGTTTCGGGGCTGTTTTGCATCATAGTTTGCTACTAAAATTTGCATGTTTGTATGCCATATTCCATGCCTTGCCATGCTTTGTTAGAGTGGCATTCGTGCCTTAGGTTCGGTCCTCGGTTTGCGTGCACGCGTGCACGCATCTCGAGTGTCTCATTTTCATCTAATGGCCTCTTGTGTGAGTGTGGCTGAGGTCCACTCATGTTAGTGTAAGTCCATTATGCATTGTGTATGCCATTTCATTTCATAGCATTGTGTATACTAGATCGTATGTTAGCACATTGTGTATGCCATGTTACCTCGTGCATCGTGTATGCCATTTCATAGCATTGTGTATGCTAGGATGTATATTAGTCGCATTCATGTATGTCATGCACATTGCATTGTGCTTGGGATAGGAGTTAGCCCGAGCACGGGAAACGAGGGACGTTTCGTACTTCGAGTGACGGAACGTGTCTCAATTCCCAGTCACCGACACTCCGGATCATCCATGATGGAGTCTCGGTCTTATTGTGTTTATATGTGCATTCATTTCATATTGAGTCGTGCAATTCGACTCCTCGGCCATCATGCATCGAGATGCGTGATTGGTGGCACGAGGATCGAGGCATGCATACATATGTGAAAATACATTGCCATGCCCCTTTCTTGTTCTCTGTTGCAGCAAATCAAGAATCAGCAGCCTTCCGGAGCTTGGCACGCATTCCAAGAACAATTGCAAACAGAGGCTAATCGGGACATCGCGATGGATTTCCGCGCAAGGCAACCCGAACATGCATCATTCATCACCCAGAGCAGAGTTGAGGCAGTCTCCAGCTTGCATGCAAATTTACTGCTTTCCTAGTTAAATTTGTTAATTAATTAGGGTTTTCTATTTATTCGGACTATAACTATTTATTTGGGACTGTATATTATTTATTCGGACCCTCTGCGCGAGGGCAATGTTGTAATAAGTGTGCGTGTGTGTGATGTATGTCTTCCAACCCCACGTCTTTCTCCCTTTTATTTACCAGCTTATGATAGTTAGATTAGGGCATATTTCAATTAGCATACAGTATGATAGCATGTTTGCATTCATTCATCTGTCTTGCATGCATCGGGCTCGGTGCATCATACTAATTGCATTTGTATTTCAATTCCAAGTTGAATACATGTTAGTTGTAACATTTCACATGCCATCTTTAGAATAGCCGAGCCTGCTTATAGTTGCATTTTTGCATGTGTTGCATTAGGCATTTCTGTATAGTTAGGATCATGCATGGATTTCTAATTAGCTTCTGTTTTGGCTTGGAGTACTCAGTAAGTTTTATGTTTTAGCATCCTTGCATGCGTGTGAGTGACTGCCATGATAGCATGCTTACCATGAGGCTATGTGCTTACGTGATATAACTGCCTGAATGCCTATGGGTGAATGTTGGGTTATTTGGATTGGAACAATGCATTGACTGAGAGTTTTAAGCCCACTAGATAGTAGCAAAACCATCTTTCCTAAAGCCCACCCGAGGGTGGCAAAATCTGCATTTTAAGCCTACTTGCGAGTAGCAAACCATCTTTCAAAAACAAACATGAAGTGTTTTGTTCCAATTCAGGCGACCCGGTCTATACTTGTATGCTGTGCGCATCACATAGTAAATCTAGGCTAATAACCAGAACAAGAATGCATAATGTTTTCAAAACTAGATATCATGGTTAGTAGAGGCCGATTTTTGATCGGGCGAGCGGGGGTGCTCACGAAGTGACCTTCCCCAATCGTACCCAAGTTCCCGAGCCGAGGCAACTTTGGTGATGACGGACACGTGGCCTTAGGCAACGAGTCAGGGTTTCCTAAATTTCCCAAAATAAAATATTTAGGTGGCGACTCTGTATCTGGCAAAGCAGTCCATGTTTGGCACTTCTTTCAAAAATCTGTTTTCTCAAAACGATTTGCCGGATTTGGACTCTTTGGTTCAAGATTAAGAACTGTGACACAAATCGAGTCCGAGCTGTAGCGAGGTCCCTCGCGGGCTTGTTACAGTTTCTGGCAACTCTGCTGGGGAATTAGAGAACTTGACTCGAACTCATGATATCTTGTTTTGGCTACACTTATGTGTTTCTTTGCATTGCATTTGCATTGGTGCGCCTAGGACACCGTGTTTGCCATCTGCTATTCCTGAATGGTTTGCCGGAGGCTTGTCTTGTCAAGGCATGACCATAAGGCTGACCGGTTGTGGGCTCTACCAGTATGGGAACACGAACCCCGGTTTTACCGGGGCACCCTTTTGACCATTCGACCTAGTGCATATCGAAATCCATAGTGACCATTCCAAACTAGGACAGGTTGCTTACTCGATCATAGGTTGTTTGAAACCGCTGTGTGCGTAGTGAAGCCCTAGTTCCTGATAAAATAGGACAGGGAAACCCTACCCCAATATAGGGGTGTTTTGGCTCTCACTTATCTGTTATGTGCTTTAGAGTGCGTCTCTACAGGAATGCATGTATCAGTCTGAGAGTTTGGGCATCAGGCCTGCGGGTACCAGTTCAGTTATTTTGGGAATCAGTTACCTGTGGGTATCAGATTCAGTTTTTGGGGCAGTGACTTGGAGAACAGTGATCAGCGGTCAAATACAGTTGTATAGTTATGCCTATGTCTGTTCTGATGAAATTGGGCTGAAATGCTGCCAATTTTCTCTTTCAGGGGGGGTTCAGAGATTTAGTTCAGAATAGCTAGTATTCTCCTTCGCCGAAGCAAGACAGACGTCCGATCCGTCAGTCACTAGTCACATCACTTCCGTTCAGTTCAGCGAATTCATGATGACCCAAAATTCAGAGGAAATTGTGGTTATAACAGCCGCATTAGACCAAGGAATCATCTTGCAGGATGAGGCCAATGTTGAAGTGCCACATCCACCCAGGTCGCCTGCCGCGCACCCTATCTGGACGCCCCTGTCGTGTCAAGCTCGTGAGCCCACCACGTTTGAATTGATGGGAATGATTGGTGATCTTCAGCGATCTGTGTCTGATCTCGCCCACAGAATGTCGGCTTCGCCACCAACCACATCCTGCGCCGGGAATTTTGTACCGTAGGAGCCCCCGTTACTGGGACGAATTGTAATCGAGCTTAGCCAACCTGAGGCTGTCTCAAGTTATGGCCATGACATGTCAACAACAAGCGGGTTCCACTCTGATGTAGCAACCCAAACCCTCGATCAAGCTGAGACTAGAGGTAAGAACAAAGTGGGAACAGGTGCTGATCCCGTTGAACAACTGCTGTGGGCAGTCGAGGCTTTGAAAGCTGGAGGATTGAGTAAACAGCAAATATTCGCAGTTACGGCTAAAACTGTGGATAACGCTTTCCCCGCTCCGACCGAGGGCAGTTCGAGCCAGGAAGAAAACCGGGATAGGTCCCGTCATGCCAGAACAGTTCCTTCCACCCCCAACCTTGCATCCGGAAAAGATCAGAAAGCCAAGACAGTGCCTGCCGACCCTTTCGCTAGTGCGTCTAGCAAGAAGCCTCAGACTTCGAAATATCCTCCCCGAGGGCGCAGAGTCTTTCATGCCCTCTACATGCCTCTGTCTAGGGCATTTCAAATTCTGGCTAACAAGGGGCATCTTACACCTCTCGAGCCTCGACCGCTGCCGAAGAATCTCCCTCTCACACATGATGGTACCCAGTACTGTGCATACCATCAACAAACCGGTCATAGCACCGACAACTGTTTTCGTCTTCGCCACGAAGTGCAAGATTTGATCGACAATGAGGTCATCCTCCCACCTACCTCGGCAAAGTCTGTCACCGCTGAGCTGTTGGACTTCGAGGATACTGCAAGTATGTGATCATGGGTTGGTCCACCTGCAGGCGGCGCTCGGTGTATTTCAGATATGGTGGATGGCATGCACTGTTTTGAGCATTTGCGAATGCTAGCTTTTGTGCTTTCTGACTTGGGTATTGGGTCAGTCTTGTTGTTTTGTTTTGAGTCTGTCTTTTGTTTTGAGTCAGTCTCTTTTGTTTTGGGTCTGTCTTGTTGTATCGAGTCAGTCCTGTTGTATAGGAGTCAGGTGATTCTGGGGGGTGTTACCTCGGGCGTCACCATTTTGTTTTGTGTTTGTCTTTTCGTTTTGTTTTGAGTCTGTTTCTGCCATGGAGCCAGTTGTGCCAATAGATTTTGAATGAAACAGCAGTGATTTTCACGCTCTCGCATTTGCTTCTGCCTTGTGCCAGTTGTGCCAGAAGTCCTGAATGAAATGGTAGTGCTTTTCGCCTGCTCTTTTGTGCCTTGAATTCATTACATCGACCTAAGTCTTTCAAAAAACTCTTTTTGAACACTGCGGTGAAAACAAAGAGGAAGGAATTCCTCGGGATTTGCAAAATTTGATTAATTGAGAGAAAGAGAGGCATGCTAAGCCCTTAACGAATGAGATCATGCTTGTTAGTGTGAGTACTGGGAAGGATCCTGGCTTGATCTAGATTGGTTCCGCACTGTCTTCAGCGCGAGCGATTTGTCACTTTCTTAAAAAATTTCAAAAAATGTTTTTGCGCGATCCTGCGAAGACCTGTGTGGAATCGCTCTTGAGATTGTGCAGCCTAGGATCGCTCTCAGCCTCGAGACTCGACCCCTTGCTTTCGAACCTTGAACTTAGATTCAGAATGTTCAACGGTCAACTACAATGTGAGGCCTGAGTGGCCAGATTCGAAGCAGCCCATGAATTAGCGGCAAGAAAATCAGAATCAAGAAGACCAGATGTCACCAAAAACAGCTTGCGAAGCTAGGTCGGAAGCACCCTTCGAACTAGGGGCAAAGATGTCAGATGTGCTCGAAGAGCCGAAGATGAGTCCACTTGCAAATCAACAGCCACTCTCCTGGATATGGATGACTTCAAAACCCTACAACCATTTGGCATGGACCAAGCTACACTTTTACCCTTTGAAAGGCTCGCTGGGTCGAAAACCCAGAAGGGCGACCCAGGCAAAAGTTAGAGCGAGACAAAAAATGTACAAAAAATGTAAAAAGAAAAGAAAAAGAAAAAATGCAAAAAAAAAAAAAGAAGAAGAAAAGGGAATGAAAAGAATATAAAAAAAAAAGAAAGAAAGAAGAATAAAGCTCGCAAGGTCGAAAACTCGCGATGGGCGCCTTGGCAAAAGTTAGAGCCTAAAAAGGAGAGGTTAACACCCGAGTGTACCTTAACCCCGAACTACGTAAGGCTTGATTCCCATCTTTGGGATACGTAGGCAACTTCATTCTGAAGTCCAGCCGTAAAACAATTCAAATTCGATTGTGTCCATGCAATGGTTCTGGTCATCTTTGTCTTCTCTGTATCTGAGGATTTGGTTGTGTTCGTCACTCTGAGGACTGCCTACAATGCGCTGCGGTGCCATTCAAACAAGGGGCAACTTTCCGTTGCCATTCAATGCGCCGCGGTGCCATTCAAACAAGGGGCAACTTTCCGTTGCCATTCAATGCGCCGCGGTGCCGTTCAAACAAGGGGCAACTTGCCGTTGCCATGCAGCTCTGTTCAAGCAAGGGGCAATTTTCCTTCAGATCTAAGGTTGTGCATCTCAGGAGTAGGTTTCATGCTTGTTGAGCAAGTGGCCGTTTGCAAAAATAGTTTTTGAGAATTTTTACTGAGGTTGACTAATTCTCTCGAAAATTATCCCATTTTTCCAAAACTGGACCATTTCTTGGACCCAAAAAAGGGAAAATTTTCAGTGCTCATAGCCTGACTTGCATGATTTCAAATCAAAAATTGAATAAGCGTGTTAATCTAACTCTCATATTGGTCAAAATTGTTTTAGTAGAAAAATCAAAACAAAAAATGGTCAAAATAATGAACTAGGGGCACAGTTGAGTCAGGTTCTTTGTCTTTCCCCTTTATCAACGCACTTGCCAGAAAGGGCACCCTGCTTGCCGGAAAGGGCATCGTATTCGCTAGAAAAGGGCACGACAAAGGGCTGAAAGCTCTCTCACCCTCCAAGCAACGAGGTATCAAGCCAAGTGCGAAGCACGAACTGGAATGGGGCAAGATATTCCACTCCATCATCTGGACAGATCTTATCACGTCCAAACTCCCCAGCAAAGCATCATCAACCGATGTTAGCTGCAGATTTACTACACACCCAGTTGTAGCGCAACCTTTCTATGGGAGGAATTCACTAGCTGTGAACGGAAGAAAGAGAATCTAGCAGCATGCTAGGGGCAAGAGCCCGCAACTTCCTGTTTATCCATCAACCACCCAGGGGAGGGATTGAAAAATGAGAGATTGAAGAATAGAGAGATGGGCGTGGAGAGAAAAAGTGAGAAAAGGGTTTTCAGAGAAAAACAGAGCCTGAGGGTCGAGTGATGTGAGAATCACAAATGAGAAAGGGTGGGAAACAATACCCGAAGAAACTGGCTCCTCGCGAACTAAGGGGTCTCTCGCCATTGGAACATGTCTGAGTATCGTGTCTCTTGTTTTTTTATTTTGTCTCGATTCTTGTTGAGTCGTTTCAAGTGTCTGCATTTGCGTTTAAGTTGTTTTACCTTTGTTTTCCTTTATCGAGTTGTGGTGCGCTGTGTTCAGTCATAGGCTCAATACCCAGTTGAGAACTCATTCTCACTCTCAAATTTCAAAAAATCGTTTTGTGCTCAGAGTGCCGTGCCGTTCTCCACATTTGTACAAAACAAGATTCTTTCTTAAACCGCAGGGTTCAACCCAGGTCATGTGAGAGCAGTAGAACCAGGACCTATCTGAAGCTATATAGGTTCCAGACTTCGAATCAAAAGAAAAAGGGAACATTTCAACTTCTGCAAGTTCAGTCGTCGCATCCTGTATGTTCAGAATGAGCGGTGTGTTCAAACTTAAAAGAATACTGTGTTATGAGCTGTGTGTTCAGATCGAGTAGGGTTGCATTATGAGCTACGTGTTCAGGTTCAAATATATGAGCTGTGTATTCAGAAGAGAAATGTGTGAACTGTGTGTTCAACATGAAGTATATGAGCTGCGTGTTCAGAATTGAAGTGTGTGAGCTACGTGTTCAACATGAGGTATATGAGCTGCTTGTTCAGAAGAGAAATGTGTGAGCTGTGTGTTCAACATGAAGTATATGAACTGCGTGTTCAGAATTGAAGTGTGTGAGCTGCGTGTTCAACATGAGGTATATGAGCTACGTGTTCATAAGAGAAATGTGTGAGCTGCGTGTTCAACATGAAGTATATGAGCTACGTGTTCAGAATTGAAGTGTGTGAGCTGCGTGTTCAACATGAGGTATATGAGCTGCGTGTTCAGAAGAGAAATGTGTGAGCTGCGTGTTCAACATGAAGTATATGAGCTGCGTGTTCAGAATTGAAGTGTGTGAGCTGCGTGTTCAACATGAGGTATATGAGCTGCGTGTTCAGAAGAGAAATGTGTGAGCTGCGTGTTCAACATGAAGTATATGAGCTGTGTGTTCAGAATTGAAGTGTGTGAGCTGCGTGTTCAACATCAAGTATTTGAGCTGTGTGTTCAGATTTCAGAAACAGTGGACTGTGTGTTCATCTCAAAGTTTGGGCCGCGTGTTCAGATTTCAGAAAATAGCGGGCTGTGTGTTCACCTCAAGATTTGAGCTGTGTATTCAGAATTCAAGTGTTTGGGCTGCGTGTTCAACTCTCAATCAGTGTGTGCCGTGTGTTCACCTCAACAATGAGCCGTGTGTTCAGAATTCAAGTGTTTGGGCTGCGTGTTCAACTCTCAATCAGTGTGTGCCGTGTGTTCACCTCAACAATGAGCCGTGTGTTCAGAATTCAAGTGTTTGGGCTGCGTGTTCAACTCTCAATCAGTGTGTGCCGTGTGTTCACCTCAACAATGAGCCGTGTGTTCAGAATTCAAATGTTTGGGCTGCGTGTTCAACTCTCAATCAGTGTGTGCCGTGTATTCACCTCAACAACGAGCTGTGTGTTCGACATCAAGTGTTTGGGTTGCATGTTCAACCTTCTACAAAGTGTGTGCTGCGTGTTCACCTCGACAACGGGCTATGTGTTCGACTTTCAAAAAAATGGGCTGCGTGTTCGACTTTCAACAAGTGTGTGCTGCGTGTTCACAATCAAAATGGGCTGCGTATTCAGAAATTCAAAAGTTTGGGTTACGTGTTCAACTTTCAAAAGTGTAGGCTGCGTGTTCATGACAAAAGTTTGAGCTGTGTGTTCAGATTTCAAAAAGTGTGAGCTGCGTGTTCGCAACAAAAAGATTGAGCAGCGTGTTCAGATTTCAGAAAAGGTGGGCTGCGTGTTCACAACAAAAAGTATGAGCTGCGTGTTCAGAAATTCAAGTGCTTGAGCTGTGTGTTCAAAATGCAAACCAAATCCTGCGTTATGGACTGAGTGTTCAGATTACGAGCTATGTGCCCGAAAATGAGCTGTGTGCCAAAAGAAATGAGCTGTGTGCCCGAAAAAGGAGCTGTGTGCTCGAAGAATGAGCTGTGTGCCCCCGAAATGAGCTGTGTGCCCGCAAATGAGCTGTGTGCACGAAATAAGCTGTGTGCCCGAAAAAGGCGCTGTGTGCTCGAAGAATGAGCTGTGTGCCCGAAAGGAGCTGTGTGCCCGCAAATGAGCTGTGTGCCGGAAATGAGCTGTGTGCCCGAAAAAGGAGCTGTGTGCTCGAAGAATGAGCTGTGTGCCCAAAAACAAGCTATGTGCCCCCGAAATGAGCTGTGTGCCCTGTGTGCCCAAAATGAGCTGCGTGCCCGAAATGTGCTGTGTGTCCCAAATGAGCTGTGTGCCCCAAAAGAGCTGTGTGCCTAGATTAAATAAAATGTTGTGTTGCGAGCTGTGTGCCAAAAATGCTATGTCGTAAGCTGTGTGCCAAGTCTTGCATTGTGCATGCATTTTATCGCGCTATTTTGCGCATCGCACTGTTTGGTGCAATTTGTACTCGCGTTATCTTGCGCACCTTACCTGTATCACACTGCTTTATGCATTCACCCTACTCGCACTGTCTTGTGCACTCTCCGGTCTAGGAGACCTTAAATCCTCTAAAGGTGCAATTCTTTTGGTGTTTATCATGCCCGAACGACTTCCGGTGGTCTGGTATAGCCACCTGCCTATGTTTGCGGTGAGTTCCTAGGAGACCAACTGAGACGGTGGAAACTAGAGTTCGAATGGCTTATGCCTAGAACGTAAAGGTTCGGGATTTCCGAGACTAAAGTCTGGTTTAAATACCCAGGGGAATATCCTCGGCTTGAAATCTGTATGGCAACCCTATAGATTGAGATAGCACCTGTATGCACCTCAATTCTGGATACTGATCCAACCTAGTCTGTCACCCTGTTGGAGAATAGGGAAAGCTGCAACCACAGTCAGGGAGAAAAGTAGTACTTGTGGTTCAACTGAGAAGAAGAGGAAGATTCCCACATCAGCATGAGGTAGGACATTGTCGAGGCAAGTCGTTGCCAATTGCCCCTGTAAGGTACCTTTACCTCTTAGCTATTACATTGCATTTTAGCCACTACATTGCAGTGCATTGCATGAATCCTCAATTTTCAAACCGGCTTCGCGTAGCGTATAAGTCCAATTATCAAACCGGCTTCGCGTAGCGTATTAGTCCAATTATCAAAATCTTCTTGCATATCATTTTGCATCCTGCCCCTGAACTACACTGGTTTGATTCCTTGCAAAGGGATACGTAGGCAGCCTGCGGGCACAACCATTTATACTTTGTTTGTTTGTCCAAGTCTTCGGCCTTGTCAAAAATGGGTCGTCTCTAGGCTTTGACATTCACTCCCGTCACTTCTTGACTTCCGAGTTCTGTCAAAGAGGGGCAACTGTAGACACCCCATTTTTAACCGCCTTTAAGACTCGGACGCGACTGATGGTTTTGGAAGTTGTGCAGTGCAAAGGTTCAATTTCTTCGGTAAGATGAGAGAGTCAAAGCTCAACTCCATACCCTTTTTTTTTGGACCAAAATGATCTTGATCAAAAGATTTTAGTCTTAAAGCCCTCTCTTTCAAAACGTTTTTGAAATAAAGTTTTTACGATGTTCCGAGGCTCGCATTTTGTCAAATGTTGCGCTTTTCGGTAAACCGAGCAAGGACAAAGTAGAAATGAATGAAAGAGAGATGAAATCTTTGAAAAATCTTTCAAAACACCTTACTTAGGGGTTTGGAGTTGAAGAAAAGAGGAGAAGAGGGAAGAAATCCAGTTGGGGGAGAAATGGGCATGAACCGTTAAGAAAAGGTCGAGCAGCCCTCGCCAAATCGGGCCTATTCATTTGCATACTTGGAATCAAGCTATGAGGCCACCACCGTTGGAAATAAGACTTCCGGGCTTCATTTTGCACTCAAGAATCTCCTAAATCCGATTGCGGACGGGGGAGATATGGTTGATTGAAGTAGGGCATCACTCCGTTTGAACTGAATCTGCGCAGTTTCACGGAAACAAGCATAACTTTTTCCACATGAGGAATTTTGATGCAAGGTTTGCGCCATTGGAAAGCTAACTTCCGGGGCTTCAATTTAGACACTTGAACGGCCACCATTGAACTTCCCTAGTACTGACCGGCCACCTTTCTTTCCGGAAGACCCATTTTTTGTCCAGAAAAGTAGCAGGCCGGCCAGAAAAGCTAGAAAATGTAGCAGGCCGGCCAGAAAAGCCAGAAAAAGTAGCAGGCCGGCCAGTGAATGTAGCAGGCTGGCCACTTACCTTTGGTGAATGGTTTTTTTTGCCCTTTTGAGCTAGCCGGCCATGATCCTTGTCCCAAGTGTGTTCCAGCCATGTATTTTGTTTTGCACTTCACCATGTTCGAGGGTTTGGCACTTTTGGGGGGAAACTTGAATTGGTTTTCCCCCCATTTTTCCCCCTTTTTTCCACCCCTTTGTCTATAAAACCAGCCCCTCCCTTTCAGTTTTAAGGGTTAGAAAATTTTGTTTAAGCCTCCTACATTCAATTCCTCTCTCTCTATATTCCAAGCATCAAAACCCTTTTGTTCTTGGCCCCCTTTCTACACCACCACATAGCACCACCTCCCCACCATCCTTTCCAACACTTGGAGCTGGTTTTCCAGAGGCAAGGAGCACCTTTTCTCAGGCCAAGAGTTGTTGAAGTTTGGTTCTTCAAGGGTAAGTCTTTCTCTCATCTTTTCTTGCCCTATTTTGATCTATATTTTAGCTCTTTGTGCTTGCATTTTTGGGCTCTGACCCTAACTGAAAATAGCATTATTTTGAGCTCCTTTTCATGTTTGTTTAAGGGCCTCTCCCTGTTTGAGGCTTCCTTTTTACACTTGCTTCTTTACCTCTCTTGTATGCCTCTTTCTTGCATAGTATTTTAGGCTCATTTGTAAATTGTTTTGAGCTTGGTTATAAACTGAAAAGTGGCTTATTTTGAGACTTTATTCAACATTGTTGAAGGGCTCTTCACTGTTTGAGGCTTCATTTTGTCACTTGCCTCTTTATCCCTCTTTTGGCCTTATTTTTGCATGTTTTGTTAGCCCCCTTGTGCTTGTATTTTTGGGCTCTGATCCAAACTGTAAATAGCCTTATTTTGACCCCTCTTCATGTTTGATCAAGGGACTTTTGCTGTTTGGAGCTCCTTTTTTGCTCTTTGTGTTTAAACCTCTTTTTAGGCCTTATTTTGCATAGTATTTTAAGCTTGCATGTGCACTGTTTTGGGTTCGGTCATTAACTGTAAAATACCATTTTTTGGGCCCCTCTTCAACTTTGTTGAAGGGCCCTCCTTTGTTTGAGGTCAGAAACCATCACTTGCTTCTTTGTCTCCCTTTTGGCCCATTTCTTGCATAATAGTTTAGCCATACTTGTGTTTGTTTTCGTAGCTTTTCATAAACTGTAAAGTGCTTCATTTTGAGCCCCTCTTCAACTTTGTTGAAGGGCTCTTTGCCATTTAGGGCCAGCAGCTGCTACTTGCTTCATTATCTCTCTTTTGGGGCCATTTTTGCATGTTAGCTTAGCCCTATTTGTGTTCACTTTTTGGCCTTTCTTAAAGCTGTAAATATGCTTTTTTTGGGACTTCCTTGATTCTGTCTTTAGACTTCATGTTCAAATAATGCATGCTTTGCATAGCTATAGGTCATTGCGTATGCCTAGTTTTGAGTTTCGGGTCTCATTCCATGCATCGGGTGCCATGTTTCCATGTTTCGGGCTGTTTTGCATCATAGTTTGCTACTGAAATTTGCATGTTTGTATGCCATATTCCATGCCTTGCCATGCTTTGTTAGAGTGGCATTCGTGCTTTAGGTTCGGTCCTCGGTTTGCGTGCACGCGTGCACGCATCTCGAGTGTCTCATTTTCATCTAATGGCCTCTTGTGTGAGTGTGGCTGAGGTCCACTCATGTTAGTGTAAATCCATTATGCATTGTGTATGCCATTTCATTTCATAGCATTGTGTATACTAGATCGTATGTTAGTACATTGTGTATGCCATGTTACCTCGTGCATCGTGTATGCCATTTCATAGCATTGTGTATGCTAGGATGTATATTAGTCACATTCATGCATGTCATACATATTGCATTGTGCTTGGGATAGGAGTTAGCCCGAGCATGGGAAACGAGGGACGTTTCGTACTTTGAGTGACAGAACGTGTCTCAATTCCCAGTCACCAACACTCCGGATCATCCATGATGGAGTCCTCGGTCTTGTTGTATTTATATGTGCATTCATTTCATATTGAGTCGTGCAATTCGACTCCTCGGCCATCATGCATCGAGATGCGTGATTAGTGGCACGAGGATCGATGCATGCATACATATGTGAAAATACATTGCCATGCCCCTTTCTTGCTCTCTGTTGTAGCAAATCAAGAATCAGTAGCCTTCCGGAGCTTGGCACGCATTCCAAGAACAATTGCGAATAGAGGCTAATCGGGGCATCGCGATGGATTTCCGCGCAAGGTAACCCGAATATGCATCATTCATCACCCGGAGCAGAGTTGAGGCAGTCCCCAGCTTGCATGCAAATTTACTGCTTTCCTAGTTAAATTTGTTAATTAATTAGGGTTTTCTATTTATTCGGACTGTAACTATTTATTTGGGACTGTATATTATTTATTCGGACCCTCTGCGCGAGGGCAATGTTGTAATAAGTGTGCGTGTGTGTGATGTATGTCTTCCAACCCCACGTCTTTCTCCCTTTTATTTACCAGCTTATGATGGTTAGATTAGGGCATATTTCAATTAGCATACAGTATGATAGCATGTTTGCATTCATTCATCTGTCTTGCATGCATCGGGCTCGGCGCATTATACTAATTGCATTTGTATTTCAATTCCAAGTTGAATACATGTTAGTTATAACATTTCACATGCCATCTTTAGAATAGCCGAGCCTGCTTATAGTTGCATTTTTGCATGTGTTGCATTAGGCATTTCTGTATAGTTAGGATCATGCATGGATTTCTAATTAGCTTCTGTTTTGACTTGGAGTACTCGGTAAGTTTTATGCTTTAGCATCCTTGCATGCGTGTGAGTGACTGCCATGATAGCATGCTTACCATGAGGCTATGTGCTTACATGATATAACTGTCTGAATGCCTGTGGGTGAAGGTTGGGTTATTTGGATTGGAACAATGCATTGACTGAGAGTTTTAAGCCCACTAGATAGTGGCAAAACCATCTTTCCTAAAGCCCACCCGAGGGTGGCAAAATCTGCATTTTAAGCCTACTTGCGAGTAGCAAACCATCTTTCAAAAACAAACATGAAGTGTTTTGTTCCAATTTAGGCAACCCGGTCTATACTTGTATGCTGTGCGCATCACATAGTAAATCTAGGCTAATAACCGGAACAAGAATGCATAATGTTTTCAAAACTAGATATCATGGTTAGTAGAGGCCGATCTTTGATCGGGTGAGCGGGGGTCCTCACGAAGTGACCTTCCCCAATCGTACCCAAGTTCCCGAGCCAAGACAACTTTGGTGATGACGGACACGTGGCCTTAGGCAACGAGTCAGGGTTTCCTAAATTTCCCAAAATAAAATATTTAGGTGGCGACTCTGTATCTGGCAAAGCAGTCTATGTTTGGCACTTCTTTCAAAAATCTGTTTTCTCAAAACGATTTGTCGGATTTGGACTCTTTGGTTCAAGATTAAGAACCGTGACACAAATCGAGTCCGAGCTTTAGCGAGGTCCCCCGCGGGCTTGTTACACACATGTATAGTGTCTGGACACATTGTAGAATTAGAATATGATGAACTTAATGATAAATGTATCTCTAATTGCATGCCAATAAAAATAAAATGAAAAGAGATAGTTGGAACTAAACTGCCTCAAACATTACTTGCTTATGGCAACTTGAAAGCCAAAGTCAAGTATGCAATGAGCAGGACCAAAATTATACATGTGGTGCCACTGTATTGTGTAAGCAATAAGCATAACACTCATACATGAATTGAGATATTGGATGTAGCAGTATGATAGTTTTTCTTTAGTAGTGCTCAAACAACACCTGGGACACCTGTGATGAAAAAATTCTGTAAGTAACAAGAGAAATTCATCACAAAATAACTACAATAAAAACAATTAGCATAACTAGCCTCACATCTATCCAGTGATTATTTCTTTTGTTGTAATCTACTCATTTTTATTTTAGTATGCTTTAATTTTAAGAATGCACATGGTTTTATTATTATTTTTTCAACCTAGTTCAAGTAGTGGCAACCATGCTAGCAACCTAAGTAGCATAGACAAGAACATGCAGACATAATGATTTTTAAAAAATATGCAGGACTTGATATGCCTGAGACATTTAAAAAAAATTGAATAGTTTATTCAAAATGAAAAAAAAGCAACATGATACGAATTAAAATTAAAAAGCCATGTATTTGATATATTAAATATCAATATAACATTCACGTAACAATTGCATTCTAAAGAATGTGAAACAATTATAAAAATTGAAATATACATGATGTATTTATCTTATAAATGTTTCAAAACATATTTTTTGTGCACAAATTGTATTTTGAAGAATGCAGAACATGTTATTATGAAGAGATTCATCACATATCATGTTCAAAATGTTCAAGAAGTGTCGTTGAAGTGTTTCCCCCTCTAAAACTCTACAAATTGAATTCTTACAATTTGCTTAATAGAAGTATGGTACTACTATATTGTTATTTGCCCACATTGCCCAAGTTCCTTACTATTATTTGCCCACAAGCTCATTTATGGACATTTTGGCAACTAATATCTTACCAGGGGACTAAAAACATTTCTAGAAATTTAGTTAACAAGAAGTCATAATGGCTCCTTTTTTCTCCCCACCAACTAGGAAACCATGGATTCCAAAGTCACAATGCCCCACAATTTAAGGAACTTGAGATACTATTTTGAATCCTAACACTTGCTTGTTTCTCAGTTTGAATGCTCTTTTCAAATTATCTAAATATTATTACACAAGGATGTCAATTTTCTTATGAGCTGTAACATCCAAAGGCAACGTATCCCAAGAAGATTAGATTGTGAGCTTTAAGATACAATACAATGTTAACATTTAAAAATTAAAAATAAACAAGAAAAACTAGAAACTTGAAATAGAACAATGTAGGCACATTAAAATTATCAAATGCATACTTACATTATAATTTGAATTTTTTCCCTTTTCTATACATTTGCACTTTCAATTTTTTTTTCTTTAAATTGAATGTTATCTATGAAATTATGGTTTCTTTGCTGATATTGTTTACATTAGTCATTTAATATATTCGAGTTTTTGCTGATATTGGGTTTAATTTTTTTTTTTACACAGAAATGGTTAGTGGTGTCTCACGTAAGACACCAACGGCATCTAACAGAAGATGTGCTAGGCAAACAGAACCTGAACCAGTGGAAGTGAATGCCCCTGTAGAGGAGGATGACCACGTGGATGCGAATAATGATTATGTTGACGACAATATTGGTGTGGAGGATGACGATGTCGATAATGATATTGGTGTAGAGGCTGACCTCATGGGAGACGATGTTGGTGTGGATGATGACAACACAGAACCAGTTCCGGGTGCTCCAGAGGATCCTTCATTGCTAATTAGCTTCCGTAACCATGTTGCTGACGCTGTTTGGAAGAAAAAAGTATTTTGAGAATTTCTCAACAATAAACTAATCATATGTACTATATGCTTGAAATTATTTATATATTTTATGTAAAATGCAGGAACGGGGACCTCTTAAATGTTTGAATCGTTCTCAAAAGCTTGCCGAGTGGCCATGGATGTCACCAACAGTCTAAAATGTTAGGTGGAGACATTTGGTTGAACAGTCTGGTCTTAGTGTCCTTATTGATCACACATATCGGCATGGCAATAGAGTGGCAATATTTGCCTTCGTTGAAAGGTGGCATCTAGAGACAAATACATTTCACATGCCAGATGGTGAGATGACTGTCACATTGGATGATGTGCGGACCATCCTTGGCATTCTAGTCACTGGTATGGCTTTGTCATGTCCTAAGTTAACAAGATACGAGGCTGCTGAACTGGTGAATGCTACTTTGGAAGTGCCAGTGAATGATGCATTTGTAGAATTAGTTCAATCTCGTGGGTAATCCGTAAAGCTAGAGTGGTTGCAAATTAGATTTTATGAAGTTAATGATACAGATGATGCAAATTTCATAGAATACGCAGCGAAAGCTTACTTGCTATACTTATTAGGTTGTACCCTCTTCGCTGACAAGAGTGAGACTCGAGTACCTATTGCTTACCTGCACATGTTGACTGACATTGATGCTGTTAGCTCATATGCATGGAGTGTTACAGCTTTGGCATTCCTGTATAGACAATTAGGACTTGCTAGTAGGGCTGGTGTTAAGCAGATTGTTGGTTACTTGAAGCTATTGGAAGCATGGATTTATGAGCATTTTCGTTTAGGAAGGCCTCATCCAAATTTGTCTTATTCTGATGAACAACCTTGTGTATGTCGTTGGAGTCTGTGGAGAGATGGAGGTTTTACAGAAGACCACTTGCAGACATTACGAGAGCAACTTGACATGTTACGTGCTAATGAGGTTAGACATTTCATAATAGTGTGATATTGTAAAAAAAAAAAAAAAGATTTCCTAACTAACATTATGCATTCCTTATTTGTAGATCGAATGGGATCCATACCGTTTATGTAGGACACACCATCTACTTCATGAGGTTGCATATTATACTGGATGTTTGAAATACTTTGATATTGTTGAACCCTATCACCCCAATAGGGTTTTGCGACAGTTTGGTAGGGTCCAAACCATCCCACTACAACCATTATCTCCTGTTCGAGCTACACGGGGTAGTAAACCAGGACAATACAAAATCATGTATCAATACCATGACACGATATGGGCGCAATGGGAGAATCATGTGTTGTCCATTAATGCTTGAAGTGTGCCTGTACAACAGCGGCCATCTGAATGTGTACGGCGATACCGTGAGTGGTATGCTCGTGTTTCGCATCGGGTTGTTCAAAATCCTACACATCACTCTTAGTTTGATCCACGTGTTCAATGTCCCGAGAATGATGTTACTATGGATCCTGAGTGGGTAAGCAGATTGTGAATTACCTTTTTTCACTTTTAAGTGGTTCACCATAGATCAAACACTGAATACGATTTTTATCAATTTTTTTTTGCAGTGTAATGATGCTGCTTTCAATATTGGTGCTGCAGTCCATAGGCTCGGTCCTGGACATGCTATATGAAACCATTGGTTGCATGCTGCAAGTTCTTCATGGACAGAGTTTGGGATCTACTTTGACACGTACAGAGCATCAAGTTTACCATCGTAAACATCGTAGGATGGACCGTACATGAGGATTGAGATCTACTTTTTGTTTGATGACATAATTTTAAATAATGTCTACCCCGTATACATTTTAGGATATAGTTTTGTGTTAACCGTACATGATATTTGGGATGTAGTTTTTTTTTTTGATGGCATAGTTTTGTGAAAGCGTAGCCCGTACAGAATTTGGGATCTAGTTTTTTTTTTATGACATAGTTTTTGAGAATGCCTAGGCCGTACAGAATTTGGGATATACTTTTCCCTAATAGCATAGATTTTGTGGATGCCTTGGATCTTTTGTAAACTGGATGCTTGGTTGGACAAGTAATGAATTGTCATATTTTTGTAAGAATTTTAAACAGTTTCACATCTATTTTGTATTCAATATTTATGTCAATGGAAATTTATTTTGGCGAACATGTGAATTTGTTATTGTTTGTAATGCATTGTAATAGTATTAAAGTGTTTTGGAGGGATATGTTACCATTTGCTGGAAGTAACATTATTTTTTTCAGTGCTATGGGCCAGTTCAACTTCATATTGCTAAACAATTTGAATTATTCTGGTGTTCGGTTGCCGGAAACAATAGATCCCTCCAGCGTATAGTTGCTATATATTTCCAGAGCCACTTTATCCTAAACAATGTTTTTTTTACTTGTGTTGGGCCCGTCTGGTAATACAATGCTAAACAATTTGAACTACTCTAATTCTATGTTACTGGACAAAATTTTGTTTCCCAGCATTATGTTACCGTTCAATTGGATAATTTTTGTTCGCTTCCCAACAAAGCCAGTAGAGTCCACATTGAAGTGTCTGTTCGGTCACACAATGCGAAACAATTTACAAAAATTCGGTGCTATAACGCCGGAATAAATGGTTTTGTCTAGCCTTTTATGGCTATACAATTACAGAGCCACTTCCTCCCAAATGATGTGGTAATAATTTGTGCTGGGGCTGTTCGGTAATAAAATGCTAGTGAATTTTAATTAATCCAGTGTTGTGTTACCAGACAAACTAGTTTTTCCCAGCATTATGTTACCATACAATTGGAGAATTTCAATTTGCTTCATAATAAAGTCAGTGGAGCCCACTGTGAAGTGTTTGTTCAGTCACACAATAGTAGACAAATTACATTTGTCCGGTGTTATGTTGCTGGAAAAAATATATTTGTTTAGCGTTCTGTTGCTATACATTTACAGAGCCACTTTGTTATAAATAATAATTTGGGGCTGTTCGGTAATAGAATGTTAACGAATTTGAATTAATCTAGTTCGATAAAAAACATCCATAAATCAAACACGTATCTATAAAATCAAACATAAAAAGTTTCCATAAAATATTTCATAACAAAATCAAGTGTACGAATATCCATAAAAACATTCATAAAATCTGTCATTGTTTGCATCCATCAATCAAACATGTTATCACAATTTTTCTATATCGATTGTTTCAGTAGTTATTACGTCAGGGCTGATAAGAGTACGAAATTGCTGAATACAGATAGTATATGCTTTCTCCCATCCAATAGCACACGGGTGATGAAAACGAATCCAATTATTTGCTATCGGAGGTACTGGATGACCAAGTTGCAGATAAACCTATAACAAAGAAATCAATAAATATAATTACAAAATAAGACATGGTAATGATGTAAGTAGGCTTGGTAGTCACTTGCACGAAATGGTTTCCATTTACAAATCCTATACAAATATCTTTTCGATCAGGTGTTGCAATCGGTACTAATCTAAGTGGTAAAAACGTCAAGCATTGTTACATAGATAAAATGGTAAAGAACAACTCGATAGTATGATGCTATCAAATGGCCCATGTCGGGCATAGTCATCCAATGATTAAATCCAGGGCTAGGTTCGAAGTAGGATAAGATAGAGTTAAGTTCATCAACCCTTTCTTGTGAACCAAATAGTTGCACATAGTACACTACATTCGAATGCAACTCAGTCAACAAGTTGCGCCTAACTTGTTGCCAATCATCTTCACCTAAACCAATCAATCCAACTATTGCCCTGAAGCCACAATTGCTATCTGCTTGTACATCTTTTATGTGACAGATATATGGTCTCAACTTCTCCGAAAATTGTTCGAAGTAAGAGATACGATTTGTTGATTGCGTCATACAAACCTGCATCACAAATATACAACAATGGATATATGAAATAATTAAAATGAGGTTGGAAAACTATTAAAATATATTTTGTACATAGTTACAAGTTTTATCTAATTACGTACATTATCTTTTTTTGCTTTTTTCCGTTGCACTTGCTTACGAACTGGTGCAGTTGAGATGGTAACGCCCTGTGAATAACTATCTTCCTCAGATAGTACAAACTCAAACACAAATGGCTCGCGTTTAGTAGACGTATCGATTTTGAATTGACCATGACCGCGACTTCGGCTCCTCTCTCGCATGTCAATCTTGAGTTCAGGTTCCATAAAAAATGTACTGTCTGGACTAATTAACTGCCTCAACTTCTTCAGAATGATCACTTGTTGCGTCTCGTCAATTGTTTGGAATTTCTCAATAAAAAAATCAGTCTTTGTTTTGCAATCCAACTTCACAAAAGCACTTTATGAAACTGGAAGCATATCTAACTTCCTCCAATGAGGATTTATGCACGAGAGGGGAATCGGTCGACCTTGTTGAAAATACTTAGCTATTTCATGTGCACATGGCAACCCATGTGTACGTCACAAAATGCAGCCACATGCAGCAACATCTATTCCCACATTATTCGATCTCTTTAACTCTACTAATATTTTGTCCAAACTACAAATCAAAATAAAATCACGTAACTCAGTGAACTCAGTAGGTGTGTAGTTGTGTTGGACTACAATCAAACTCTGCTGAAATGAGGCTTTAATGTTTGCATGCTGCAATTCTAACAAATTGTGTATTTTGGTCCAAGATGTCTCAAAACTGCCTTGACTTGATCCAAGTTGCCTCTTCAATTTAGTATGAGAACTCTCCGCCCTACAAGTTTGTATATTTTGGTATTTAATATAAAGATCAAAGAATTATAGCAATTCATAAATGCAATGACCATAATTTACTTGTTTTTAGTAGTATTTTCAAAATGTATATTACTATCTGTCCAAGCTGCAACAAATTTTTCCTTGTATAGCTTTAACCAATTGGTAGTAACATACTTAATAGCTTCAGGATACGTACTAAATTCAGTCTTCATAGTGGAAAATTGTTCATTGAATTATGTTTCTGTTCTAACCAATACCAAAGCACTCCAACTGTGCATGAACTTATCCCATTTATCTTTCGTCTAAAAAACCTTCTTATATTTCATCAGAACATTCTTGCTAATATGCCATTTACATAAAAGATTAGTGGCCATAGGTAGAACTTTTGCTATGCCTTTCATCAAAGCCAACTCCCTATCTGTAATAATGACTTTTGGAAAAGCAGTATTCTCCATAACAGTACGCAATACGCCTAAAGCCCATGTATAGTTGTTCTCCCGTTCATGACCAAGATAAGCAAAAGCAACTGAAAAAGTCAAGTTCGTTAATGTTACCCCAACAATCTCTAAGAGAGGGAGTCGATACCTATTAGTCTTGTATGTGCAATCCATAATCAACACATGTGGAAATGCACGTAACAACTCCAAACTAACTAGGTGTACCCAGAACAAGTCAGTCACCATCTCTCTATCATCACATCGATGCCACTCAACATAATTTTGAATCAACAATTGCCCCAATAGTTGTTCATTTGTGATCTTCCCGCCCTCTGTACTACTCGATGTCGATGACGTGCGTTGTAGATTGTCTTGATTGTTGTCGCATTAAAGGCATTCCTTTGTTTCAATGTAACCAATATCTCTTTTGGTCGCATCATACTCTTCGACATGTCTACTAATAAGGATATTTCCTCCTTAGATAATCTGCCAACAAATGAGTGCCCTTCAAGATGTTCAGCAGACAGATGATTGTGCACTCCACATAAGACATGCAACATCCACTCATCATTTGTAGGTAATTTTTCCCCCCTTAATAGAAATGGACATCCACGCTTTTTAGAACCTGTCAACCTCAATCATTCCCCCTTAATCTTCCTGTTGTCTTTATAATAACCACTTCTTTCACAAGTAAGAGTAAGTCTTGATTTTTTGCCATTACCTCCTGCATCTGATGTCTTTATAACAATGACAAATCTAGTCTTCTTTCTAACGTCAGAAGCCCATTTAATTAATACTTGACGACTACTAAAAATCTAAACATAATAAATACATTTGTACGTCAAATTATTAATAAAACTCAATACAAATTAGAAATAAGAAAAAATTATATTTATAAAAAAACTTAACAAATCTCGTTTGTAATGAATTCATGATTGGAGTTCACTAATAATGCAGTACTTGCATTGTTACAATGAGTATAAGTATAAACCTTCCAAGCAAAAAAAAAAAAAAACTATACTAAAAATATATGGCAATGAGTAGCCAAACAAATTTAAAAAATCCGGCTTTATATTATCGGAAATTTATATTTTATTCGGCAATTTGATATTAGACTTATATTTTTTTTTCGGTACTGTGATGCCGGACTATGTTATTTTGTTCAATTTCGAAACACCGAACAAAAGTTGCACACCAACCCAAAAAATCGAAACAAAAACCTACCAAAGTAAAAAAAAAAACTTACAATTCACTTTTTTTATGGTTTTTCACTACCGTTTCTTCATCCATTGTTTTTTTTGATAATCAAAACACTATGATTATCAATTTTTCAAAAAAGATGTGTAAGAGAAAAGAAAAGTTGAGAAAGGAAAAAGAGAAGTAGGAATCGAAAGGTCAGGGGGTGTAAGGAGATAATCAAATACATTTAATTTTAGTGTTTTGTCCCTTTAAGTAGTTTCACATATGAATAAAATTGGAAGAAAAAAACAATCTTATATGAAGCGTGTGAGGAGGTAAAAGAGTGGTGTAAGTAGAATGGGAAGATAGATATTAGGTGCAATTGAAAACATACCTTTTACCAAAGTAGGAAGTCAAGGATTGGGTTGTGCCGCAAATACTGCATGTTATTATCTAGGCAAATTATATGATATTTCTTTTATTTTGTGATGTGTTATTTTAATTTTTATAATTTTAATTACCTTTATTTTGGTTTTTAATTTAAAAATTTATATTAATTTGGTCTAATTGATAATGTGAATTAAGATTGTTGATGAAAAATAATTATTGAATTGATTGAGATTAACTCATCAAGTTAAATAAATTTATAATTTTATCTATAAAAGCATAACATATGCTGCTTATGTGCTTAGGGTCTATATTAAAAAAAAAAAAAAAAAAAAAAAAAATCAATTGGATCAAATTGATATAAAATCATTAATTGATTGTCAAAATTGAATTAGTAAAAATTACAGAAACCAAAATGATACAAGAATTAAAAAATAAGGAATACTAGTATCATGTACCTATTAATCTATGGGAAATTTATTAATAAATCTTTTTTGAAGTGCTTTTATCCTAATTAGTCCATAACATATTCTTGTATTTCAATAAATAGTATACATTTGATCTAGCAAATCATAATTCTCATATTTAAGGTATTTTATGAATAATTTTACCCTTACAAATATTTTTTGAACCTTTAACAACTTGGTGATATGAACATTCATATTTTACAGTATGAATATTTACATTGCCATGTGAATATTCACATCACGAAATATTTATATGGTCAATGTGGATATTATTATTAGGTATATTTTAATAATTATATCATTTATGATTTATTAAAATATAAAAAATAATTTAAACTAAATAAAATATAAATAGACGAACATGAATTTATGAATAAATGCGGATTATCTATATATCCATTGACCTATAAAATAAAACCTACACCACTTATATGTAAAATGAGGTTTATATTAAATTACACTATCAATCTCAGCATTTTTCCCCCGCCCTTCAACATGAAAATATTCTATAGGCATGTGTACTTAGCCGTATAGCCTGCCTCACTATTATTTTTTTTGGAAAAACTATTATAAAAATTATAATTTTATTATAAAATTTCATAATATAAATTACAAAATATGTAATATCACAATAAATTAATATAATAAAATGTCTAAAATTTTGTTGTTGATGTTGCAAAAGTTTGTGACTTGACTAAGACATTTTTTTGTTGAATAAAGGTTGGGACCCCCCTTTGGGGGTCACCCCCTTTACCCCCTTTGCCACGTGGCAAGAGGTGATTGGAGGAGCAGGAAAAAAAAGAAAAAGAAAAAGAAAAGGTGACCAATGAGAGAGAGAGGGGGTCCAAAGGGGGTCCTAAAAAGGGGGGATGAATCATTGTTGTTTTTTGTTATGTACGTATTTTGTAATTGATATTATGAAATTTTGTAATAAAATTATACATTTTGTAGTAGCATGCATATCGTATGTATTTTTTAAAAATATTTTTCATTGTTTAGATAGGGTCTTGCTTCCTTCTAATTCAAGATTGCGATTAGGTGGTGATGTCCAGATCCGTGAGACTTACAATAAGTTTTGTTTTAATAATCTTAATTATTTATTTTAATTTTTTTATATATATATCCTTCACACACAAAAGATAGATCAATTCGATGATCATAATTTGTTTAATTTATTACATTTATCTCAAAAAACACAAAGGTCAATTTTCAAATTACTCTTGTGAATTTTTAATCGGTATCTTTTGCCGTTGGTATGGGCTATATTATTACTACTACGGGCCTGGATCTGTTTGATGGTTCAAGGTCAACCCAGGACAGGCCAACAGTACTTGACTGGGTCTGGGTTAGTAGGAGCCAGCCGTACTCTTCCAAATTTCACTAACAGAAAACCTTTTTTTCCCCCACATTGGACATCAACTTACAGCCATCAACATTTGACCAAATATTTTTATTTATATTTATATTCTGTAACAAAAATGAAATAATTAGGTTAAAATTTTATTGCGATAATTAATATAAAGAAAATTTTAAGTTGAAAATACAAACATAAATAAATACATGGGGAATAAAGTTCAGACATAGGTGAAGAAATTCGACCTTCGACCTTGTGATTTAATGAGGTGAACAAATTTTAAACGACAAACTAGCCTGGTTGATTAGGCATTGATATTTGATGGTTGATGTTACATTTTTTTTTTTTTGATAATAACTTTTTAGCTCTTGATCTTGTACGACATTTATATGTCAAAATATAAATTAATTTACTTTTTATATATTTTTAATCAGGAACGGAACCAAGATTTCATTATCAGAGGGGCCAAAAGAAAATAATTTTTTTCACCATACACACAAAACAAACATGTATGTATAATATGATATATATAAATATAAATTATATATACATAAAAAAATTAAATACCATAGAAGCAATTTCTAATAAGATGAAGAAGTTTTTTTTAATGTAAAATAGAAAGAGAATTCAAGATGGAAAAAGAATGACATATATATATTCAAAATTTTTAATGACAAATAATAATTTTTAAAAAAACAGAAAGGCCATAGTGTCTCCTCCTAGTTCCGTCCCTGTTTTGAACTAAAAGGTCCGGAGATCAATTATTGTCAATGGTATATTAAGGCCTTTAGGCTGGTAGCTATGTAGCACACCACTTTGTGGTATAAGGGTTGCAGGTTCAACTTCGATAAAAGAGGAATTTAATTTTCTATAGTATTTATTGATAGACTTTCTTATATAAATTTCTTTCATATTTGTAAACAATGTCAAGAAAGTTGTATATATCAAGATATATTAGATTATATTTCATAGACTTATGTTTGGTGTCTTGACAAGTGATAAATAATTTGGAAAATTATAGAAGGCACTAAGAAACAGAGGTTAATAATCAAACTTGTATACAGAAAGGTGAGATTTGATAACTGAAATTTTTTTCTATGTTTTTTATTAAAATTCCAGCAGGAACATATTAACTATAGCAAGTGACATTACATTGCAATTGCCTCCATGATGTTTACAAATAGAAACAAGGGCAACTTACATTGACTACCATGACATTTAGAATATATATATATAATAATAATTTCCATAAGTTTATATATTATATTAATTATTTTTTAATAATATTAAAATGATTGAAATTAAAGCGGATAGATAAAGACACAAGAATAAATAAGATAAAATATATATTTTAGTATAAAAATATGATAATATTATTATTATTTTATTTATATGACTAATAAATTGTTAATAAAATAAAAATGTCTAAGAAGTATAAGATAAAAACTTTAAGAAAATTTAATGCAATTATATCAAATTTATAAGATTTAATGTATTTTCGTTAAATTTCAATTATAGTTAGTGTCATACAAATATCAAGAAAACTTTACTAATTTAGTCAAATAAAATATGTTTGACCATGCTTAGAAATTTCAAATTAAAATTTTGTCTAATCAATCTTTACTTACCTAACAAAAGTAATGTGAAACCAACTAGTTACTTTTTTTAATTTTTTCCAGATTGATCAACTAGTTACTTCAATACACTTTAATCAGGAGGTTAGGAGATCAATCATAGCACAAAGTGATTACTTTTTTGTGTTGATTGTTGATATTAGTGGTGGGGAGATATTTTTTTGAGTACCAACACGTGACCAATGTGACGCCGAAGTGTCAGCTGAGGTGCCACGTGTTCTGATCATGACGCCGAGATGATCTCGGCTAGGCCGAGGTTATCTGCGAATAAATCGGAATCCGGAATAAGCGGATAAGGAACAAGAGTTCTAGAATGGGAGATGACTTTAGTTTAGATAAAGATAAGATTCTTAGAGAGTTTATCCCAATCCTACTAGGAGTCCAAGATTAGCAATAATCCTAAGTCCATTGAAGTTAGACTTCCATTAGGATTAGATAAGTGTTGGCTATAAAAGAGAGGCACCCTCATGAGTCTAAGGTATGTTTTTTGTATTCTGAATAGTGAGTTAAGCGCTTTTACTATCTTTGAGAGATAACTGACTTAATCATCGGAGTGCCCCCGGGTGGACGAACCACCGCCGGAATCTCATCTTTCTGTTACAGGTCACTCATGAGCCATCTATTCTGCCAGTGATCTCCAGTTGAATACTAGTTTGGCAGTGTGGTCAGAAATTCACTCACACAATTTGGCGTTGTCTGTGGGAAAGAAAGGAGAATAGATGGCCAACGACGGACAGAACGAGAAGGTTGGGGACGACACTCCTATTGGGAGTAGGAAACCTGTTGACCTTGACGACGAAGAAGACAATTGCAGCGAAAAGACTCGTGATGGGAGTCACGGAGCAAAAGACATCGGCCAAGAGGGCGACGTGCCAAAGAAAACGGACCGAAGCGGGTATTACAACGAGGACGACCTCCTGGAATGGAAAGAAAGATGTCTGTGGAGGGATGATGAGGTAAAGGCCATGGCGGACCTACAAACGGTGGTCAATTTCATGATGCAGAACAACGTCATGCAGCCACCATTCCCACTGCAAGATACACCGACTCCAGCGGCCAAGAAAGATGCCCGAAAAGATGAGCAGAAAATAGTCCCTACAGTTCCCCAGCACACCAGGAGCGAAAAACACTCTCACCAGCCTTCAAGGGAGGTCGGGCGAGGAGAGTCAAGAAGGGAAGAATCTAGAAGGACACATCTCACCAAGGAAGCAGACCCCAAAGAACATTCGCATGTTCAAAGGCAGGAGTTGTGCTTTGACATAACTAATGGAGAAAGGTCGAAGAGGGCTCACAATGAAACTGAGAGTAAGGCTGAAGTCAGGAGATAGCCGAGCTCCTGGACGGACCAAGGAGGATCTAAGGGATTACCTACAGATGAGGCAACAAGATGCCGAGGTAACCTCCCCGGTCAAGCCGAGAATGCTGTTCTCGGTAGAATTGGACAAATTCGAAGCCCCGAAGAGGTTTAGCATGCCGAGATTCCAGATCTACGACGGTAAGTCAGACCCCAACTTTCACGTCGGCTTGTACCTGAACTCGATGGCGCTATACATCGGGAACGAGCCGTTGCTTTGCAAGGTGTTCCCCTCTTCCTTCGGAGAAATTGCATCGGACTGGTTTCACAAGTTGCAGAAAGGAACTGTGAAAACCTGGAAAGGTCTGGCCGAAATGTTTGTGGCCAGGTTCGTGACAAACAAGTTGCAGCCATTAAGGGTGGACACCCTGATGGCCCTGAGAATTAGCGAGGACAAAAGCCTTAGGGCCTACGCCAAAAGGTATTATGAGGTATTTAACCGAATACCAGGATGCAACCAAGAGGTGGCGGTTGTGTCGTTTAAAAATGGCCTAAAGGATGACTGTCTGCTTCGAAAATCATTGGCAAAGACATTGCCAAAAAGCATGGAGGAGCTTATGGCCAGGATAGAAAAGTATGCCAAGGCCGAGGAGGATACGCCCGGGACAAAGGCGCCGAAACTAGAGAAGAAAAACGGCTCGTCGAAGTGAGGCCGAGGTGATGGTGGCTACAACAAACCAGAAATAGGATTAAGGGCTTCTCAGGCAGTCACAACCGTATTCCGAATTTCAGTTTACAAAGTCTTGGAGAAAATCCGCAATCAGCCCTACTACAGACCACCAGCAAGGGTACTAGATGAGTTTATGTGAAGAAGCCTTGACAAGCACTGTGCTTACCATAATGAAGCTGGACATCTGACTCAGGGGTGCAGAGCCCTGAAGACATATCTGGAAGACCTGGTAAGACAAGGCCATTTAAGGGACATGGTAGATGAAGCTAGGACAAGAGAAGGGCAAGCAAGATTGCCCCAGACACCAACAGCACCACCCCCACCAGCACCACAACCACAGGAAGGCGGACCTCGAGTGATCAATGTGATCCACTCAAAGGTAAATGAGAATGAGATAAGAGGGGAAACCCAAAAGGTAAAACACCTGCAACATATATATCAGGTCGGGAAAAAGAGACCTAGGGTAGGCGAGAGCCAAGGACTAGTGGTGTCCTTTATTGAGGAAGACCTGGAGATGGTGCAACATCCACACAATGATGCCTTGGTAATATCCCTCCAGATTGGAGAGTGCCAAGTGAAGCGCATCTTAGTTGATCAAGGCAGCTCTTGTGACATTATGTATGTCAAGTGTTACAAGGAGCTGGGCCTTCACCAAGATGACCTGGAGCAGTCCAATGGCCCAATGGTTGGGTTCAATGGAACGCTGACGTGGCCACTGGAAGCAGCAAGTCTGGAGGTGCAGGCAGCCACCAAGAGGATAAAAACAGAGTTCACCATAATTGACACCCCCTCCCCTTACAATGCTATCTTGGGACGGCCATGGCTACATGCAATGGGGGTTGTTCCCTCAACATTGCATCAGCTATTGCGGTTCCCAACAGAACATGGAATAGAAGAAGTCAGAGGGGATCAGCTGTAGGCAAAGAATTGCTCCATGGCAGCAATGAAATCTACCTGCAGCATACGAGAACCAGAAACAGCAGAGATCGAGGACGAGGACGTGGAAGTCCTGGAGGACGTCGGCAAAGAGTTAGCCGAGAAGAGTGAAGAAGCACTGAAGAAAATCCTTGTCTAGCAAGGGGATGAAGAACATTTTTTCCTTCTCGGCTTGGGCTTAGCCGAGGAAGAGGAAAGAGAACTAGAGGCATTCCTGAGAGCAAATCTGGAGGTATTTGCATGGACGCCCTACGAGATGCCCGGCATTGACCCCGAGGTCACCTGCCACAGGCTGAATGTAGACAAGTCGGCCAAACCTGTCATCCAGCGAGCCAGGAGGCCGACATTAATGCATATTGAGGCAGTGGAAGAGGAAGTAGATAGACTTTTGGAAGCAGAGCCATTAGAGAGGTAAATTACCCGACGTGGCAATTAAACACAGTGGTGGTGAAGAAAAAGAATGGTAAGTGGAGGGTCTGCGTGGACTTTACCAGCCTAAACAAGGCTTGTCCTAAAGACAGTTTCCCATTATCCAAGATAGACCAATTGGTGGATGCCACTTTAAGGCATGGAAGGATGAGCTTCCTGGATACCTACATGGGGTACCATCAGATAGCCATGTATCCCCAGATGAGGAAAAGACTGCATTCATCACCCCAAAAGGGCTATACTGCTACAGAGTGATGCCTTTTGGATTGAAAAATGCAGGAGCAACCTACCAGAAATTGGTGACTAAGATGTTCAGACATCTGATTGGAAAAACAGTGGAGGTATACATAGATGACATGGTTGTGAAGACCAAAGAACCTGAGGGTAATCTGAAAGACCTAAAAGCAGCCTTTGACATCCTTAGAACATATCGGCTCCGACTCAATGCATCGAAGTGTGCATTTGGAGTTGGGTCTGGTAAGTTCTTAGGATACTTGGTAACTAGAAGGGGCATTGAGGCAAGCCCAAATCAGATCAAAGCCATCTTAGAGCTGAAGAGCCCAACGTCGGCAAAACAAGTGCAAATGTTGACTGGAAGGGCTGCAGCCCTGAATAGATTCATAAGCAGAAGCTCTGACAAGTGCAAACCTTTCTTCAGCCTAGTGAAGAAAGCCACAGACTTCTTGTGGACAGAAGAGTGTGAAGCCGCCTTGGTCGACTTGAAGAAGTATTTGACCACAGCTCCAGTTCTCTCAAATCCAATACCTGGAGAGGAGCTGTTCTTATACTTGGCAGTTTCAGAGCATGCAGTGAGTGCAGTAATAGTCAGAGAAGAAAAGGGAAAGCAAAAGGCAGTTTACCACGGAAGTAAAACCCTGGTAGATGCAGAGACCAGGTACTTACCCTTGGAGAAGTTAACACTAGCATTAGTAATGGCTTCCAAGAAGCTAAACCATTACTTTCAAGCCCACAAAATTGTGGTATTAACTGAACATCCTTTGAGGTCCCTGCTGCAGCAGGGAGATCCGACAGGCAGAATAGCCAGATGGGCAGTGGCCTTGGGCCAATATGACCTGGAATTCAGACCCAGGACAGCAATCAAGGGCCAAGTCTTAGCCAACTTCATGGCTGAATTCACACCAGACGTTACCATACATCGAGCTCCGTTGAGCCGAGGTATGCAACGTCCAAGTGAGCAAGGAAGTACCCAACAGGGGACAACGGAACAAAGGAAAGAAGAGAAACTCAGACCCTGCAGCATTTACATCAGCGACTCCTTCTGGTTGTTTGTTGATGGGAGTTCAAACCGACAAGGAGCGGGGGTAGGAGTAGTGCTAGTATCACCAGATAGGCAGATACTGAAACAATCCGTTTGTTTGGGGTTTAAAGCCTCAAACAATGAGGCAGAGTATGAAGCACTAATCGCAGGATTAAAGCTGGCAATAGCCATGGAAGCCAACAAGGTAATAGTCTTTTGTGACTCCCAGCTTATAGTCAATCAGGCAATAGGGGAATTTGCAACCCGAGATGAAAGGATGTCGGCCTATGCAAAAGAAGTGGGCAGACTGGTAGCCTTATTTCAAAATTACCGACTACAGTAGGTAAACCGAAACGACAACAGCCATGCCAATGCTCTGGCCAACTTGGCTAGTGCAATGAAGCCTGGAGAGGCAAGAATAATAATGGTTGACTACTTGTCAGGTCCAAGCATAGAACCACTGAGCACAAAGCGTGAAGCAATGTGTGTAGAGATGGGACCAAGTTAGATGGATACAATAGTAGTATTCCTCAAAGAAGGAAAATTGCCAGACGACCGTAAAGAAGTGCACAAGATCAGACATAAGTCGGCAAGATTCAGTTTGACCAAAGAAGGACATCTCTACAGAAGATCTTTTACTGGACCACTTCTGAGGTGTGTGCATCCTACACAGGTTGAAGACTTTTGTGCGAGATACATGAAGAAGTATGTGGAAACCACGCTGGGAGCAGGTCACTTGCTCATAGGGCCATTACTCAGGGGTACTGGTGGCCCTACATGCAGAAGGATGCCGAAGCCTATGTCAAGAAATGTGAGAAGTGCCAGAGGTTTGCACCATTAATATATCAACCAGCAGCAGACTTGAACTCGATGTCCAGTCCTTGGCCATTTGCCCAATGGGGCATGGATCTTATTGGAAAACTACCTCAAGCAACTGGACAAAGGAAGTACCTGTTGGTAGCAATAGATTACTTCACCAAGTGGGTAGAAGCTGAACCCCTTGCCAAGATTCGGGATGTTGATGTGAAGAACTTCATATGGAAGAACATCATCACCAGGTTTGGAAATCCAAGAGCAATAATAGCTGACAATGGCACACAGTTTGACAGTAAGCTAATCAAGAGCTTCTGTGCAAAGTTCAAAATCAAGAATTATTTTTCCACCCCAAGTTTTCCTCAAAGCAATGGACAAGCAGAAGCATCCAACAAAGTTATCTTGGACGGGATTAAGAAGAGGCTGCAAGCAGCAAAGGGAAAGTGGGTGGATGAATTGCCCAGTATACTCTGGGCATATCAGACTACGCTGAGAAGATCAACTGGGGAATCTCCATTTGCCATGGCTTATGGCACAGAAGCAGTCATTCCTTTGGAGGTTGGTATCCCAAGGATCAGAACCTAGGGAGTGGAGAATGGAACTAATGATATATTTATAGCCTGAGATCTGGATCAGCTAGAAGAGAGAAGGGAGAAAGCAGCAATTCAGCTGGGGGCATACCAGCAACAGCTTGCCAGGGCTTATAATAAGAAGGTGAACCCACGACAGTTCCAAGTTGGTGATCTCGTCCTGAGAAAGGTTGTCGGCAACAAGAAGGATCCCAAAGAGGGCAAGCTTGGCCCGAATTGGGAGGGACCCTATAGAGTCATCTCGGTCTTGGGCAATGGGGCATATCAGCTTGTGGATTGTGAAGGCAAAGAATTGCCAAGACCCTGGAATACTTGCAATCTGAAGTTTTTTTATCACTAGATTTTCTTGTTTTCTAAGTTTTCTTTTTGTCTTGTTATTAGCAGAAGTAATAAAGTTTTAGCTTGATCTTTAAACTTATGTAATGTGATTGACCAGATACTTGACGATGTTTCTAAGCGAAACATGACGAATAACTTAGACTTATTATATGGCAGAGTAGAACTTTTACTTGTATATAATAGAGTTGAACTAAGTTGACGATGTTTCTAAGCGAAACATGACGAATAACTTAGACTTATTATATAGCAGAGTAGAACTTTTACTTGCATATAATAGAGTTGAACTAAGTTGGCGATATTTCTAAGCGAAACATGACAAATAACTTAGACTTATTATATGGCAGAGTAGAACTTTTACGTGTATATAATAGAGTTGAACTAAGTTGGGATAACTTGGACTTGTCATATTGGCAGAATCAAACTCAGATTGGAACTAAGTACATATCAGTCAGATTAACAAAGAGGCTGGGGTTGGTTACCTCGGCCAGTTTTTGTTTGAACCTGACCTCTACAACAAGGTCAAAGCCCCAAGCTTAAATGAGAACCCAAGTGGAACTTAGGTTTACATTAGGGGGCAGAGGGTTGGAAAATAATGCTTAACACTTGTTGAAATTTGAAAAAAATTTACAAGTTGAAGTTAAACCAATGTCATATTTAACACTTGTTGAAATTTAAGAAAAATTTACAAGTTGAAGTTAAACCGAGGTCATGGTTAAACACTTGTTGAAATTTTTTAGAAAAATTTACAAGTTAAGCCAAGGTTATAACGAAAAAAAGTACTTGCGTACTTGCCGAGATGAAAGCGTTGGTTTGTTTAAACAAGGTGTTATACCCCGAGGAGATTGCACAGTTAAGGTGCATATTGATACTTGTATTCAGATAAGGAAGTTCAATTACAAAAAGGCACTTCGGCCTAACATTAAAAAGTAGTTGTTCAGATTGCAAAGGCGGCATGTCGGCCAAATTAAAGCTTACACTATTTTAAAGAGAAAGAAAAAAGTACAAGGTACAGAACAAAAGGAGAAAAACATCAAACTAAGACTCTTCGGTCTCTCTGGCTGGTTGGGTCTGGAGTTCAGAAGATAGCTGAGAAGACATCTAGGCGATCCTCTCAGTTGCGAGCTCGACATCGATTTCTTGAAGAGTTTGGTCGAGGCTCTTGTCGGCAATAGGCGTGTCCGATATTGCCTTCTCAAGAGGAGCGTCTTTGGAGACCTCACCTTCCTCATCCTGAGTCAAGTCCAAGACTTGCTCAGTCAGAGTAGGGGATTTGGCCCCAGCAGCTGTAACAACCCTCGTACTGATTACCGGTTAACCACTGAATTACGTACTGATTACTGCTAAACCGAACTGATAATGACTGATAATTGGATTAACTGAAGTACTGAACAGACCGATTGAAATCGAAACTGAAATTGAATAAGTATATCTATTGTATTGCATTTCTATCTGTTTGATTGGTTGATTATCTGTTAGAATTCATGTGTTTAAACTGCTAATTGAAGGCCTTATCGGCGGCCGAATTAGAAACCGTTTAGTGTTTTGTAATCAGTAGAATATTTGTGATTTAATGGTATATTTATCTGAAAATCGATTAGGAATGATTAAATTAGATTAAAATGAGTTGGTTGCCAAGTTTAACTTAATTACCACATTGCCATAGCTAGTGGCCCATTTGTTTATTATTAGTCTAGACCTTATTACATGTTGAACAAGCTTCTCCTCAGCCTTTTTCCTTAGTCCCCACCGAATTATAGAGTGAGAGAGGGAGTAGACTTGAGCTCATCTTGCCATTGTTGAGAATTGCTAGGAGACTTGAAGTAGATTGAAGTATACTTGCTTATCTAGCCTCCTTACCTTTAAATTGAGACTTAGGTAAGTGAAATCATCTTCTTCTTGTTGTCTTGAGCTAAGTCTTGCATGTTTCATGCATCATTAGAGAGCTAGGCCATGAATTTGCTCATACATGTTGAATTGGACCTTAATTGTTGCATGCATGGCCATTTTGGTGCATTTGGAAGTTGAATTCATGGTAGATTGTACATGCATGTTCATGTTTGAGCTAAAGTCCATGTTTTCATTTTATTTTCCAACTATTGAGCTCGTTAGAGCAAGATTTGAACCTTGAATTTGGGTTAAAGTTCATGCATTGCATGTTTTAAAAGTGTTCTTGAATTGGGTTTGAAATTGAGTTTAATTGAAACACCCTTGGGCCTTGATTCCTTAAATTGAGCTTTAAAACGTGTTATTCTATGTGTTTAAAAGAGTTTTTCCAGAAAATAGCCCAAGAGGATCGAAAACATTGCTTTTGAACTTGGTTCTGAGCTTGGGACTCAAATCTGGGATTTCCAGATTTCTGTTGTCCGCTCGAGCGGAGAAGTCGAGCTCCCAGCATCTTGCATTGTGCATCAGTCCGCTCGAGCGGATAATTGGGCGCTCGAGCGGAGGACTGGGTGACACGCTCGAGCGGGAGTCGAGCGGAGATTTCACCTATCCAGTACTTTTTGGTCCGCTCGAGCGGGGGATGTTGCGCTCGAGCGGGGACCTTTGTTTGCCTGTACGCTCGAGCGGGGAAACCTGCGCTCGAGCGGGGCTCTGTTTGACTGAAAATTCTGCAAATGTTTTCTAAGTGCATTTTCACATCCTCATTCCATCCTAGGCATTCTTAGGCCTAGTTTAAGGCATCGTAATGAGGATATAGATGTAGAACACACCGAGGCATAATAGGAAGTTAATTATTGTACTTCCCCAACTGTTAAACTTAGAGTGTGTTCAATGTGTTTACTGTTTAGGGTTGGCTTTCGGGGACGCGCTCTAGCTGCTATTAGCCCAATCTCTGTGAGTAACAGATTGTGTAAAGATATGTTCAAAATGGTTACCTTTTGAATACTGAACAGAACTGTTTACTGAACTGATATTGTTTATTGAATGAATGTATGTCCTGTATTGTGAACTGTATTGTGGCATCCTTAGCATTGACTGTTACTGTTACAGAGCTCTGTCGGTTTCCTTGTGGAACCATACTGTTTATTGATCGATGGCCATCACTACTGTTGGGTCTACTAAGACCCGGTCCTTCTGGACCTACTGTTTATAGGCTATTGGATGTACCACATATGACTGATTGATTGAAATACTGAAAGACTGAAATACTGTTTAATGAATTGTTTTCATTACTGTAAGGACATTCATTCATAACCTCTTTACACTTATTGTTATTCACTGGGCTTTAGCTCACTGTTTATATATATATGTAGGTTCTCAGCAGCCAGACCGGAGCTAGGAGCGTGAGTTGTCCCCAGTTTTGTCAAGCCAGCCTATGTGCCTCACTGCGAGGTTCCGAGACGCCATGCTATGGCTTGGGGTGTTTTTGTGTCCCCCACCTGTCTCTTGACTGTTTTGTTTATTGTATAAACTGTTTACTGTTTGACTGTACTGTTATCGAGGGATTAAGTCCCCGCACTGAATGTTTGTAAATGATTGTATAGACTGTACTGTTCTGAACTGTATGAATGCATGAAAAAGGTTTTTGGCATACAGATTGTCACAGCTCAATGGACACTATTTATTTACTGTATTGGCTTCCGCCAGGCCCTGTACTCTGTTTTACTGTAATACTGTTCAGCAGGCCTGTGGTAATCTCGGATTACTGGCCAGTTACGGTGCTAAACCCATAGGGCCGGGTTTGGGTCGTGACAGCAGCTTCCTTCATCTTCTTGACCAAAGCTTCCTCTTCAGACTCAGAATTATTTTCGGATTGGCTTGGAGTAGGGGGGAATGACAAGGCGAGGTCGTCGGCATTCTTGAGGGGGGAGTCCTCAGGGACATCTAGCTTTTTGAGGGTAGCCATCCAACCAAGGGTGAAACCCTTGTTGCATGCTTGCCTCACTTGCTTCTTGTAGTCCGCCTTGACGTCGGCCGCTCCCTCGGCGTATGCTTTTTCATCAGCAGCCTTGATCTCGGCCTCTTTGGTGGCCAAGGCATCTTGAAGCTCCTTTTGGGCCTCGACCATCTTTTCTTCGGCCTCTTTCTTTTCGGCCGTAAGGACCTTGGCAATGGCCTTTGCAGCATCAGCCTTTTCTTCGGCCTGATACTTAGCTCTAATGGCTGCCGCGGCCTAGTCTGATAAAGTTTTCATCTTGGCCTCAGTCTTCTTGATGGTCTTTTGCAAACCAGAGACCTCCCTGATCTTGTCAACCAACTCCTTCCTCATTTCAAAAGCCTGCATTGAGAAGGAGTGGGCGTACTGGATCGCCTGAAAGAAAATAGACAGAACAAAAGCTAGTAGAAGTTCTAAAAGTATGGAAGAATAGAGAAACAAAAATATCAAGTGTAAGGAACTTACTTGAACGGAATGCTGCAGCATCAAAGCGAAGTTTTCATACTCGCTTATCTCGGCATTACGATCGAGACCTTCAAGAAGGAGCAAGGCTGTTGTAAGGGCAACGTTGACGTTAATGTAATAACCCCGACCTCCGATTAATGCTAAATCATGATTAATTATGCCTAACAGTAATTTAGAAGGAATCTGGAATTAACTTGCATTTGAATTGCATTATTTATGTGTTTCTATCTGTTTGCGACATAATGATCTGTTCATGTCTTTGACTTTAAACTGCGAATTGAAAGCCTTATCGGCATCCGAGTCAGAAATTGGCTTGATATATGTCCTAGTTAGAATTTATAGAATTTTATGGTAGATTTAATTTAAATTTGATTTGGTAAGATTAAATAAAGCTAAATTACATTAGTTGGACCTATATACCATTATGCCACTTAGTGGCTTGATTTGGAGACCAACCTTATTACACTTTGAAACATATTTCCTCAGCCATTTTTCCTTGTCAAAACCGACTAGAGAGAGAGAGCTAGGAGAAAATAGGATTCATCTAGAGATTTGGGTTGGAGCTTAGGAGAATTGAAGAGGCTTTGCAAATTTGAGCTTCTAGGCTTGGAATTCAAGACTTAAGGTAGGAGATTTTCCTTTCAATTGTAAATTTAAGAATAATTCTTGCATAGTTCATGGTTAATTAGTGTTTAAAGTCTAGAATGGGGTTAAAATGTTGAATTGCGGATTAATTCATGCATGCATGCATAAATTTCCATGTTTTGAGTTTGAATTCTAAGATTTCTTCCATGCATGTGTTAATTTCACTCTCATTGTGGTCATGCATCTTATTGTCCATCAAATTGTCTAGTTTGATCATGTTTTGGAGGGTTTGGTTTCAAGGAGATTCTTGCATGATACATTTAAATTTCGTACTTGAAATTTTATTTGAAATTGTGTTCAATTGACTTACCTTTGGACTTGATTTTACAAATTTGATCTTCAAAACATGTCATACTATGAGTTTACAAGAGTTTTCTAGAAAATTAGCCCAAAAGGATCAAATTTGATGCTTTGAAGTTGAGTTTTGAGCTTGAGGTTAAAATCTGGAAAATCCAGATTTTGGACTCACGCTCGAGCGGGGAACTCCATGCTCGAGCGTACACGCTGAGTTCATGAAGTCCGCTCGAGCGGGAATTTCGTGTATCCAGTACTTTTCACATGTTTACAGTCCGCTCGAGCGAGGTAATACACGCTCGAGCGAGGACTTGTGTCTCACGTTCGAGTGGGTATCGAGCGCCCATTGAGCGTGAATTTCATGCATCCAGTACTTTTATTGTAGCTTGCAGTCCGCTCGAGCGGAGTAATCCACGCTCGAGCGGATTTCTTTTGTCTGCATGTCCGCTCGAGCGTAGTAATCCACGCTCGAGCGGGACCCCTGTTTCAGCAAAATTTTGAAAAGTGTTTCTAAGTGCATCTTTGTATTCTCATTCCATCCTAGGCATTCCTAGGCCATGTTTAAGACTCTCTAATGAGGATAAGAGATTAGAAACACGCTAAGAGCCAACGAAATAAATTTTGTACAATTAGAACATGTGTTTCAAGTGTGCATCTGTTATGTGTCGTGTAGGTCACGTGCTACGTCCTGTTTGATCGATCTGCTCTGTTTGTCTGTCTCCAAGCCCACTGTGAGTAATAACTTTGTAAAGTTATGTTTAACCTATATATTTTCTGACTGGTACGGTATAATCTGTTTTCTGAAATGCTATCTTACGAATGATGAATGAATGTCCAATTTTCTGAAAAGTATTTGTGGCACCCTTAGTTCATGTGGCCCTCACCCGGAGGTAACAATATCGCGGCCAATCTGCACGTGGCCTTGCCTGGAGGTAACAATACCATGGCTACTTGCGCGCAAGATATGGACCTTTATGGTCGTTGGTACCAATTATGTATGTGGGTCTTTGGACCAATCTGATCTGATAGCTAATGGGTGTACGACGTATAAACTTATGCAAAATCTGAATATGAACATGAGTATATCTGAGCTATTCTGTTTTGAAATCTGATTGTGTTCTGATTTAAATATTGGATTCTAACTTGTGATGGACATCATTCATATAACCCCTTTACTCTGTTATTATTCATTGGCTTTCGCTCACAGTTTATATTATGTATGTAGGTGAGCCGGCACATGACCAGGGCCAGAGTTGACGACCTTCTGTACTGTTTTGTCAGCCAACCGTTGTGCCGCTCGAGGAGGTTCCGATCGAAGTCTAATGCCATGACTGTTTTTGTTTTCATGCTAGTCTCTGTAACTGTTGTAAAGTCAGATCTTGGGAAGTTCACTTTTGTAAATATTTTGTAAATATTGGTGTCCGTGACTAGCACACACACATATATATATATAATTAAGTTTTAAAATATTCTGTCCCATGTACGTTATCACAGCTCATTGGACCTTGTCTATTTTGTATTATTGCTTCCGCAGCCCCTTATTATTTGCTAATCTGTTCAGAGGCCTTTGGTAATCCACGGATTACTGGCTGGTTACGGTGTCAAACCTACAAGAGCGGGTTTGGGTCGTGACAGTTAATGTTGACGGTGCTGTTGCTTACTCCGACCGGCCTGTTCTCCATTGTGATTGGAGGAGCCCAAGGGGAGTCAGACTTCAAAGAGCCCGAAGCGGTCGCCGACTCTGACCTCGGCCTTTGAGACCGAGTTAGTTGAGATGGTTCGGCCTCAGCGGGCCTCTTCTCGGGGACGGAGGCGGTCTTCCCGCTCTCGGCCAATTTCGAAATTGGCAAGGTGTCTTCAGTATCAATCTGAGTCACCGTTGCCTTAGGCTGGGCTTTCTTCATTCTTTTGGGTTTTGGCTTTGATTGAGGCTGGGATTGTGCTGGTTGAGCTGTGATAGTATCAGGGATATCGGCTAGGAGATCGTCTGTAACTGCCTTCTTGCGACTCATCTCGGCAAGAATTGCAGTTCAGCGTCAGCGTCGGCGTTGGGATGGAGGGATCAACTGTGGAGCCGAGGTAGATGGCTGTTTTGCTGGATCTAAAGTTGACTGCTGATCTGGCCGAGATGATGAAGTTACTGGTAGAGTTGTGGCGGAAGGAGGAGACTTGCTTTTCTGCTTCCTTGGGACGTCGGGAAGCACCGACTTGTAGGTCGGGATGAAGTTGAGCAGTAAAGGAGCTCTCCGCTTGTGGACTGGTAGATCCAGCAACTTCTTAAGATCCTTGCTGGGGAAGAAGGACTTACGGAAGTCTTTTGGTGGTTGTGGTAGAGCTGCAAGAAAAATAGACGTTAAGACATATGGAAAGAACAAAGAATTAAAAGACTTGGAAAAAATACAACACTTGGCTCTTACCATTACCCTCTACGAATACTATTCGGTTGAGAGGGTAGAGGTGAAGGTCGTCATCTGGAGCAAACTCCCAGTTGCCCGAGACAATGAAGTAATCATCCCCGGTTCCCTTGTTAGAGTCTGGGAGGTCGGCAACAAGTTTGTACTCGGTGGACCTTAGTTTGAGGTAGTAGATGTAGTATTTTTCTAACTTGAGGCCACACATGGTGTAGCAGTATTGAATGTCGGCCAAGGTTACCCTAGCTCTTTCTTGGCGTGCTAAGGCAATTATACCATTGATAACTCGGTAAGAGTTAATGGTAAGCTGCATCGGGTTTAATTTGTAATAATGGAGGACTTCTCGGAAAAGGATGTCTAGTGGAAGTCGAAGTCCGCACTCAATGAAGGCGACAACTGGGAAGGGCATGGAGTCGACTGTGGGCATAATGGAGTCGTCCTCCCCAGCCAACCTAAGATGGACGTCAGCTGGGATGGAAAATTCCTGCCTAAAGTATTCTAGCCTGGTTGGGGCGTCTACCATATACTTCTACATACCCATGATGTCGGCTTGGGGAAGGGTGTAGGATTTCAGAAAGAATTGAAGGACCTCGACTAAAACCTAAATAGGTGCTGGGGTAAGAATTTGTGGGGATCTAAGGGGAATTCGTTTCAGTTTTTCCTAAAATTCGTGGGTTCTACGAACAAGTCCCAAACCTAGATCTATGGAAACAAAGGTTGAAGGCAAGAATCTGGAAAAGACACAGAAAACAGAAAACAAAAAACGTGTTTCAGAATTGAGAATGGTGATGAAACCATCAAGAAACACAAGACAAAAGTTTGCACAGGTGTGTAAGGCCAAGAACAGTGGCAAAAATCAACAAATGTGTGAGCAATATGTATATATTTTAGAACGGATTGAGCAAAACGGAACCATGGAACAAATATACTCAATACGTGGGTCGAATTTACAAACACAAATGAAGATTCAAGAACATGAATACAATCACAGTGGCGATATACAAACGTAACGGTATAAAGTGAAACAAGAAATTGAATCAAAGAAAGGAACAGTGACTCACCGAAGAAAAATGAAGCCGAAGTAAAGATCACCGGGATCAGACGGTGGCCGAAAGCAAGGAAGTGCAGCAGAAGCCTCGCCAGAGGGGAGAGTGAGATTGGTTGCAGAAAAAACTTGATGGAAGCGACAATGGAGAAATTGAGAAGGTAAGAGCGAGAGAGTTTGAACAAAGACGATGTTATGAAGTGAAAAGACGAAGAGAGAGGGAACAAGTTTTGTTAAAAATGCGAAGAGGCGGCAAAATGCAATTGATGTGCCTAGAACGACGTATTTATCAGACGGCGCACGCAGGCGTGAGGCGACTTAATGGCGCGTATCAGACACAGTCCAGTGGAGGACAGACGTGTGGTAGAAACGATTGAAATATTGTGCGTAACAGCTCATGCGCGTGATAAAACTCTTGCAGTTCTTGATCTAATGAAGCAATGACCTCGTCTGGTAGGAATATCTCGGCTAAATAACTTGAACAAACTAGGTTATTGGCTTTAAGGCCTTGATGAGACAGAATACAGGTCCTGGTAGTGTGAAGCCGACGAATTATGACCTCGGTAATGAAGGATAGAGCCAGCTTAGCCGACGTACTAGGTGGTTTGCAGAGATAGGTTCCATCACCTTAGGATGCCGAGGTCATAGAACTTAGGGGGTAGTTGTGGGGACATATTTTTTGAGTACCAACACGTAGCCAAGGTGACGCCGAAGTGTCAGCCGAGGTGCCACGCGTCTTGGTCATGACGCCGTGATGATCTCGGCTAGGCCGAGGTTATCTGCGAAGAAACCGGAATCCGGGATAAGCGGATAAGAGACAAGAGTTCTAGAATGAGAGAGGACTTCAGTTTGGATAAAGATAAGACTCTTAGAGAGTTTATCCCAATCCTACTGGGAGTCCAAGATTAGCAGTAATCCTAAGTCCATTGAAGCTAGGCTTCTATTGAGATTAAATAAGTGTTGGCTATAAAAGAGAGGCACCCCCATGGGTCTAAGGTATGCCTTTTGTATTCTGAATAGTGAGTTAAACACTTTTACTATCTTTGAGAGATAACTGACTTGATCGTCGAAGTGCCTCCGGGTGGACGAACCACCGCCAGAATCTCATCTTTCTGTTACAGGTCATTCAGGCGCCATCTATTCTGCTAGTGCTCTCCAGCTGAATACTAGTTTGGCAGTGTGGTCAGAAATTCACTCACACATTAGTTATTGAAGTTATACATACGTGTGTTGGTGAACTACAATTGTTTAGTTAAAGTAAGGAATGCCACACTTGATTTCTATCGTGGTAAATTTTATTCGCATATTACCAAAAAAAAAAAAAATGTGTACATATTATTTATGTAAACTTCTAAACAAAAGTGAAATGTTATTGTGGTTTTGTTTTTCTACATTTCACAATGTTAGTTTTTATATTTGGGAATTCTAATCACCTTGTTTGGTTTTACTTGTTTTTTTGAAAATTGATTTTTTTATTTTTTGTATTTTTTAGTAAATTTTTTACATATTTTTTTTAATCTTTTAGATACACCTAATTCAGATTATGCTTAAAAAGTATAATATTTTGGAATTTTTTTTAAAAAAAAATCACTGAGTACAAAAAAATATAAAAAAAATACTAAAATTTAGTACATTTTCATACTTTGCTGTATCTAATGATTTTTTTTTTAAAGATTTTTATACAAATTTTATAATTTTTACATATATCAAGATTTAGGTGAAATAGATTAACATATTTTAAAAAATTACTAAAAATATAAAAATATAAATTAAAAACTTAGAAAAGTATTTTTGAAAACTCCAAACCCGACAGAGTAATAGTTTTTATTTTGAATGGATATGCAATTAATGCATTTAAATTCAAAATTCAAAAATTATCCTCTCGTTTTCAGTTTTAATATATTTATAGGCATTGATAAAGAACAGATTTATAAAAAAAAAAATTGCTTGGCATAGAGTAATGCTAGAGAATCATACATTTATACTCACAAATTCGCCTCATTTGGCAATTTTTAATTTTAGCTAAAAAGTCAAAAAACTATTATAAGTTGTCACATTATTTTATCTATTTTTCTGTATATCTTTTCGTAAAAATTAAAAAAATTACTGGAATAACTTGTACCCAAATAGGGGAAACATTTTCTTTCAATAAATTTCATTAGCTAAATTGCATGTAATTGAATAACTTGTACCCAAATTCACCTCGTTTGACAACTTTTAATTTTAATTAAAAAGTGAAAAAGCTATTATAAGTTGTCACATTACTTTCTCTATTTTTCTATATTTATTTTCGTAAAAAGTCAAAAAATTACTGGAATAACTTGTACCCAAACAGGGGAAACATTTTCTTTCAATAAATTTCATTAGCTAAATCGCATGTAATTGAATTTTTATTTTTTATTTTTGGTAAGTAGATCCACAATCTGTGTCTTTGGTCTATTGGTTGTATAATAGGACTTTATGATATGAGCTTGCAATTCAAATTCAGTAGATAAATGTAACTTATCTTCAAAAATTAGAGAAAATATATTTGACCTTTATGATTCTTTCCCTTATATTTGTTGCTAATGTGGTGTATTATAAAGTGAGAAGTTTTTAAATGAATAATTAAAATAAAGAGTATGATTGAAGTACAAATACAAAAAGGTGAATAAGTAAAATAAAATGTATATTTTATGATAATCTTTAAATACATAAAGGGAATGACTTCTCTTCCTATCACTATCCTCCATACTTCTTTATATACTTTATTTTGTGGGCATCACTTTGGATTTACAACGATGATCTGAACTATTGATATTCTAAATCTCATAACGAATATCATTTTTACAAAACATCAAGCTCATCGCATATCAATAAATAAATGAATAAATTACAATTTATTTTATATAATAGATACTTCAAGTTTGAAGATACAGTTATCGTCTTTTTTTTGTTTCTATATATATATAAAATGTTGTTCTTTGTTTATGTCTCTAGTAATATTCGACAAAATTAATTTATTGTACACCTTACTTTCATAGTCTCAAATATGAGAATTTACAAAATAAAATATATGAAAGGGAGTCATGTGTCATTTCCGTAGTTAAAATGTCTAAGCGGTGTTGGAAATGGTGCAAGTAAGGAATGGAGAGAGGAATCTATTGAACTTGTTCATTTCTCATGTTGTCATAATTGACCTTTCTACAATGGAAGCTTCTTACCATGTTCTGTACAATTAGGAGTCATGTGATATTTATTCTTTTTTGGGTCGAAAATGGAGGCCATAACAGCATATCAAAAAAGCATTTTCAATTGTTTTTTCAAAAGAGAAATTTGACAGCCAATTCAGATACATGTTAAACATCACATACCCAATAATGTACTTTTTACATTTAAATAAATAAATAAATTACAGTTACTTTTTTCGTTAAGATTTTATTAGAAATTTATTGTCAAATCATGTATAAAATATATAACACATTTATTAAATTTTTAGAACAATAATATCCTTATCTGCTGATCTCGTTTGTACTTTGTTATTAAAATAAGAGAGAAAAATATAAATAAAATCTCAGATAAGAATATTATTATCATAAAATAATTAATAAAGGATATTATTGTCTTAAAAAATCAATAAATGTGTCATGTAATTTATACATGATCTAATTTTTTGTACATTTTTAATAAAATTCTAAAAGGAAATTAACTGTAATAAGATAATACTCTAAAGGATTAACAGTTGGGTTTTAAAATTCAAAAAGACAAAATGTAAATCAATCATAATTTAAAGAGATTTATTATGATTTATCTATTTTGTTAATAATAATAAAATAGTAAAAAAGAGAGTAAAAGAACGTGGAATTAGGGACACGGAGACCTTAATGATATGATAATAATCAAAGGCTGATTACACGGTGGCTTTTCTATCTTCAATCTGCTATTCAGCTCATTCATGGAAGTGACCTGCTATAAAAGACACTTCCGTTTTATATAATTTTATTTCTTTACCCAATGACAATGACTTTCAGGTTGATAAAATCCACATTAAATTAATTCATTAATGTTTAAAAATAAAATAAAAAATGAGATTATATATGTTTCGTTTGATTGTGACAAAAAGTTAGTTGTAAAAAACCCCATTAAGAAAGTCCTTCCTCATTTGATAAATTTATTTTCTTCAGAAGTCTACTTTTTCATTCAAAAAATGGTTGGATTTTTCTTGTTTCAATAATCTGAATTTATTTCGTAAGATTTTTCGTATATATTATTCATGAAAAAAATTTAGTCAATTTGATAATTGTAGTAGCTTTTTCATTTTATCATGTTTGTCTTCAAAAAATTAATGATTTATTTTCATAAAAACATTTGTCGTCTAATTTTTAAAGAAAAATACTATAATATGAAAATGTTACAATTATTAGTTCGACCTAATTTTTTCAGTAGATGATATACACAGAAGATCTTATAAAATGAATGGTTCATATCATTGAAACATAACTCGTAATAGGTTCTATACGCTTAGATAGCATGGTCAAATATAAATTTCAATTGAGAGAAGTCCAATCGTTTAAAAAAAAATATTAGAATAAATAAAAAAAATTAAAAACATATCAAATAAAAAAATACTTTCTTAAAATTAATTATTTTATAAACTTAATTTTAGTGAATAAATTAACTTTATAACTGAGAAAACTATAATACATACAAATAAATAAGCAATTAGAACACGGTGTTTGAATGAATGGTTGAAAGTTCAAAAGCCATCGTTACAAAAAAGCCCACTAGCCGACCCTATTTAGACAGGCGCCACAGCTCACATTCAATTTGGACCATCCTCTCTCTCTCTCTCTCTCTCTCTCTCTCTAACTCTCTTTTACAAACTTGTTGATAATCTTTTTTGATAGCTTGTTTGGGGTACATCCTTGATCTATCTTTATGGTCCACCTTTTATTTTCTAGGTTGGTTAATTAATTTATAGGCAATGGTTAGAGTGATAGAATCTTTTGATGCAATTATATGTATTTGGAAATTTGCTCAATTTATTTTAACTTCTTGTTTGTTACCATTTGATTGAAATAAACGTTAACCATTTTGTCCTTTAGTGCATTATTTAGTAATTATAGTGAAATGTGTTTAAAAAAAAAAAAAAGTAAAAAGTTTTTAAATTGGTAAAAAAACGTTTTGAACTAGGTAAAAGGTGTTTTATATTTTTTTATATATATATTTTTTTTGTTGTACCCAAAATACGATGATTAGATTAATTAAATATTAACAACAATTGTTAAAATATTTTAGATTGTAGGTGTTTAGGGAAAAACATTAATTACATATTTTCTTATAAGTATTTCTATAATCTTTTGAAAAGACTTTGCCCCTCTCTCTCTCTCTCTCTCTCTCTCTCTCTCTCTAAACAATGAAGAACCAATACCAAAACCCATTACTCTCATCCACCAAGCTCTTCAATGCTCCACTACACCTTGCCAATCTCATTTCTTACTTTCTTTTCTTTGTCTTTGGCCTCACTTTTGGAATCATAATTAGCTTCTACTTAAAAGACATGTCATTAAATCTACAAGTCACCCAGTTCTCTTTTTCAGCTTCAACATCATCAACACCACCACCTCTCTCTCTCTCACTACCACTACCGCCACCTCCACCTCCACCTCCACCTCCACCACCAACCACCAAGACTCCCAATAACACGGCTCGGATCGGATTAAAACAATATCTACAGCTTCCAGAAGATCTAATGCACGACATGAACGACAAAGAATTGCTTTGGAGAGCCTCATTGGCTCCCAAAATTCATGAATACCCGTTCAACCGGGTTCCCAAGATTGCCTTCATGTTCTTGACTAGAGGTCCAGTTCTATTAGCACCACTGTGGCACAAGTTTTTCAAAGGCCATGAAGGGCTTTACTCGATTTACGTTCACTCCGATCCATCTTTCAATCAATCTGAACCCGCAAACTCTGTGTTCCGTGGCCGGCGAATTCCCAGTAAGGTCGGTGTATTTTTTTATTTTTATAATTTATCTATTCGATTATTTTTTTTTTTTTTTTTTTTTTGATCGGCAAATGTTAGTTGTTAGTTGTTAGATTAGCACCTATGGGAGCAAAGCTCCCCACCCTTGGCAAAGCACATAAGTGCTTGCCCTCCCTTAATTCAACCCCCCTAAGGGGAGTTGAACCCATGACCTCCTTGGGATTAAGCCCTAAGGAAGGCATGGTGGCCAACTAGGCTAAGCCTATTCGATTATATAAAGTTTACACTTTTACTAAACTTTATCACAATTTTCTTATTTCTAAATTATCTCATTTTTCATTCAGTAAAAAATCTTGATTTGTGTAATATACCCATATGCCATGGTGTGTACACCTGTAGATATTTTCTTTTGTATGTGTGTATATGTGTAAGTTTAATCTACCAAATAATTAGATATTAATTAAATGAAGAGTTTTGATTAAATTAATTTTTTTTATTATTTTGTTTTATTGTCTTTGTGTTGAACATTAAACTAGATTGTCTTGACTAAAAACACGTAAACTTATTTATTGACTTCATTATTTAATAATTTATGTTTGTTGGGTGCATTCTTCGAGGTTTCAGTTACATAGATAGACATTAACTAGGTTGATGCTAGCTAGGGAAGATTGAACTCCATTTTCTCGTTGGATTTTCCTTTCTTTTCAGAATTTTCCTTCAAAAAAAAAAAAAAATTAACAAAGAAGACCGACTAGGAAAGTCTGCATGAATTAACATTCAACTATCATTCCATGCACTTGATGTACACGGCAGTCACAGCATATGAATATGACCTAGTCATGTAGAAATCGTTTGGCGGCATAACTTTTTAGTTAAAAATAAATTTAAAAAACAAGTAAAAAACGTTAGTACAAAATAAAAAATCCACTAAAAAATAAATTATAAACATTATTTATTTTGGTTTTTCAATACAATTAGAAAAAGTCATCTCACCCCATAAAATAATTAAAAATGTCGATTTCCAAACTGACCTTAGAACGGATAGGGACAAAAATCAAAGGTCCAACTGTAAAGTCTTTCCTTAGAAGGTGATTGGCTATTCAAAAATGTGAGAGATGTTAAAAATTTTATTAAATGTATCAAATAGATGTGGGACCTATATGAGACCTATATTGTGTGAGTCCTACACTCATATAAGATATTTAGTAAAAATTTTAATAGAATTTTTAGAATTTCTAATATTACTCTTCACTATTTATTAACTTCCCCTAATGACACTTGGATAATACATAAACAAGGCAATATGAAAATTCTCAATTTTTAAATGAGTTTAAATTATTAATCTTATTAAATGTAAAAGCATCATCAATGGACTAGCTAAATGCCATGTTAGTGTGAGTTGCTAAATTATGGCCAGCTCAAAACACTGTTTTGTGCTGCAATGGAGCTACTAACTTGTGTGTTGTTGTCAGTTGTTAGTATTGTGTGTTAATTTATGTGTTAATTATGGCTAGTGTTTAGCTAGCGAGAGAGAGAGGAAGGGGACGTGGGGAAGTGTCGTGGGGTCATCAGGTCGGATGTCCGGCTAGTCATTCCCTCGGATGTTCGGACCCTTCAAGTTAAAAAAAAAAAAGACTTATTTTGGCCGGCCGACTTTTTTTTACTGTCACACTTTTTTAGTTAACAAGCAGAGGAGGAGGAGAGAGAGAAAAAAGAGAAGAGAAAGAGAGAGAAAAAAGAGAAGTGTAGAGGGGGTGGAGGCCACTATACTTTTCAATTATTATTTATTTTATTATTCTTTATATATATATATATTCTGAACACACACTTTGACACATTTATTGTATTACCATTCACTTTCTAAAATTAACAAATTCTTAACACACCTTAACACATTTTTTGGTTCCACTTTTATCATTTTTTGTCATATAACACACTTTAACATACTTTTTTAGCTACCATTGTGGATGCTCTAAGGGATTTGCTACCGTGTTTGTTTAGTGACATGTTTGGCTGTAATGAAAAGTCATTCCTTCCACAAGAAATCCTTCCTAGGGGGAAAAAAATGATGTTTGGTGAACTAGGAACATGAGTTAAACCAAAATAAATAGTTAAAAACAAACAAAACAATAAAATAAAATAAATAATGAAAAAAAAAATACCATATACAATATCCATCTCATCTCATGTTGTAAAAGTACATATAGACGTTGTTGAGGTTTCAAATTTGTAGGCATTGTTGACAAATACTCTACATTTAGATGTTTAATTATTCTTCCAATTGACAATCTAGGAAAAATTTAAAGCCAAATATAAATAATAAAAAAATTATATTTGCTGCATTTGCATATTCAAAATTTTTTATTAACAATTAAATTAGGGAAAAACTTCTTTGTTGGGCCTCCATGGGCCCATTACAGAACTTGCATCGATGATCCGAACTGTTCAATGTGTAAGACTTGTAGAATACTTTATCCCTGTAAAAATTCACATTGACTGGATATCAATAGGAACTTGATTAGATCACATTTGTGTCGATGGTAAGTGATACAAATATAATATAATCAAATGACTATATATTAATATTCAATTAACGTGATTTTTTATAGTAATAAAATACTCGACAAGCCTTACATATTGCATGGTTCAGATCATCAATGTGAGTTCCGTAATGAGCCTATAAAACCCTAATAGCACCCTCTAATTGGGTTTCCAACGGGAGAGAATCCTCTCCCATTAAATAATGAATAATGGCATATGTATTAATTAATATACTAATTAATATACTAACAGATGATGTGATATAATTTTAGAAGTTTATGTATTTATAATTTATATAATAAGTAAAATTAATAATAATAACATAAATATATATACACTAATATATATATTAATCAGTGCATATAACACCACCGTTAAATGATATGTGAGCATGGTGCGGTTACCATCCACAATGAATGCAAAGCGCTGCATTTTTATTCCTGAATGAGTATAGGCTCCAACAATAATGAATGCAATACTGTCAGTGTTGCATTTTTTTAAAAATCTTTTATAAAAAAAATAAAAAAATAAATTGTATTTTGTACTTACTAAAGTTAGTGCGATTTGTGAGTTTGGATATTGAAAAATAATTTATATACAAAAATTTTATGTGACACTTACATTTTTGAAATAGTAAACCATATAATGAAACTTTTGATTTGCATGATTTTTTTTTTTTTTTTTTTTTTTTTTCATTAGTGTTATTATATAATATACGGTTAAATTGGGTGGACTGTCAGCCCAAAAATTAATTAAAACTCTAGGGAAGCATGCAAAATGGTCAACTACCCTAAACTTTTTGGGGGCAAAACCTAATTTTGGTAACACTAAGAAAGGCATACCTATCTTTAATATTATTACAATTTTTCTTATATCACTTAATTTACATACATTTAAAACTAAAATATTTATGATTTTTTTTTTGAAAAAAAATCACTAAATAAAAATATATAAAAATCCAATACATTTTCATATTTTTTTTGTATTTATTAAATTCTTTGAATATTTTTTTACAAATATTTTATTTTTTTACGTGCATCTAAGTTAGGCAAATTTAAAAAGTAGAATTTTTAAAAAATATTAACAACGAAACTTTAAAATATGAAAAATAAAAAATTCAAAAATTATTTTTGAAAATTCGAAATCAAATTGGAAAAAAATTAAGAAAGCAAATATTGATGATCACAATCGAACAATACTCTTTGATATGATGTAGGTCTATCTTTTTATAAGTGTCTCACCTGTACGAGAGGATTGCATCCGATTCTATTATTAATTTTTATACAAGTAAAAGAATTGGAGTAGGGCGCAATGCAAGGTCTCATGAGATACTTGGGAACAACTCTGATGTAGGGGGTACAGGGAAGCACACTGTATTGGGCTTGTTCTAGGTGATCCACAATTTTGTCAGTTCTACTGTGCCACCATTTTCATCATAATATATTCAAGCTAACAATGAAACAGGAATTCAAAATTGGGTATTTTCTTACCTTATGAACTTTCATAATATGAAAAATATGCAAATGATTGATTGTTTGTCATTGGATTTAATAAACAGCCCAAATGATGAACCCACAATGGAAATAGCAACAAACAAAGAAAATACAACATGAAAGATAATTTGCCTTCACATATAACTAGTCTACACCAAGTCTTTGTAAGAAAACAAGTTTCTTCACAAAAGAGAGACATTTTATGGGTTGTTTCTATGTGATATAATGAGTAATGATTAAAATATTGTAAGTGTCATTTAGAATATATTTAATTTACACATTTTATTTATTTGGATATTTTTAGTGTTTTGTTACTGTATTTTTGTATAATATTGGTATATGAGATTGATTTCTCTCCAGTTTAAGCAAAATTTAGACCATCTAGTCTATGCAAGGAGTTCATGGCACATCATTATTCTATCCAATCAAACATCTCAGGGCGTGCCACATGTGCAAGCTTAAAACGTCAAATGAACATGATTTAAGCTTTATGAGTTAGTTTCACACATAAGTGAAATGAGATAAATGGTTGACGTAACCCAACCTCCTTGCATGACTGGACGGTCCAGCTTTTACTTAGATTAGAAACAAGTCGTTAATGAACTTGATTTTATATAATTTCCGTGTCTAATGTAGGAAGTTGAATGGGGAAACGTCAACATGATCGAAGCAGAACGCCGCCTACTAGCCAATGCTCTTCTCGATTTCTCTAACCAACGTTTCGTCCTCCTTTCAGAAGCATGTATCCCTCTCTTCAACTTCTCCACCATCTACTCTTACCTAATGAACTCCACCCAAAACTTTGTAGAGGCCTATGACCTACCTGGCCCGGTTGGCCAAGGCCGGTATAGCCGTCATATGGGTCCCACCATCACAATCCAAGATTGGAGAAAGGGGTCCCAATGGTTTGAGATGGATCGAGATCTTGCCCTCGAGGTCGTTTCGGATGAAAAATATTTTTCTGTTTTTCAAAAGTATTGCAAGGGTTCATGCTATGCCGATGAGCATTACTTGCCAACATTTGTAAGCATGAGGTTTTCGGAGAGGAATTCAAATAGGACTTTGACATGGGTAGATTGGTCTAAGGGAGGTCCACACCCATCTAAGTTCATTAGGACAGATGTGACTGTGCAGCTTTTGAAGAAGTTGAGAAGTAAAAGCAATTGTGAATACAATGGGAATAGCACCAATGTTTGCTACTTGTTTGCAAGGAAGTTCACCCCCCATGCCTTGGATAGGTTGTTGAGGTTTGCACCAAGGATTATGCAATTCAATCGATAGGGTTTGGAAAACAGGCAATGTTACGTATTTAGAAAAAAAAATATACAGAAAAGTATTCATAATTTGAAATATGTGAATCAGATTCATTCTGGTTAAATCTTCACCATACATTCAAATTTTGGATATTTTTTTCTAGATACATAGCATTTATGTTTGGAAAATACACTAAATCATCATTTAATTGTTATAATTCTAGGGTATGGGGAAAAAATGTCCTCAAATTATTTCATTATTTTGTTTTTCTTTTTTCCTCTCTAAATGTAATGGATGAAATGATCGAGTACATAGAAATGGTAAAGTTTAGTTGGGGAAAAAGAAGTTTATTTGGCAACTTCTTGTGTTGATCCAATTTCTATGTTGAGTGTGACATTTTGTATATATATTTTTTTGGATTAGGAGGAGGAATCCTCAATCCCATATTATGACATTGTAATAGCCTCTTTGATGTCATCACATAAGCTTTGTTACGAGCACAAAAAATTAAAATAAAAAATGCAAAGAGAGACACGATGAGGTGTGGACTCTTTTTGATGTTCACACATGGGTCATGGTCCATGCAATAATGAAAATATTTTATTTTAAAAAAATTGATTGGAACTGATTAGAAGTATCATACCCCTTAATTTAGAATTTGTATAAACCTGGAATGCATATGATACAAGTTCGGTTATGAAAGTTATTCCAGAACAAAGTTGTCTCATCACACGACAAGACATAGGGGCAACATAAGCTGAGCCCATGAGCCTAGAGTATATGATGTCCACAAATCAAGCCCTTTTCTATTATGGACCACTGAGTCTAGTCCTCAAAATGGATTTTTGAGGCCCAAATTAATGGAACAAATGGAGACACGAAACCCAAAATGCTAACCAGATCTCATTTCCAACACTTTTTTCATCTAATTATTGTCTAGCACTTGATCCAAACTCACAATTCAATAGTTAGTTATTATTATATTTCGTAATTTTTGGATCAAGTGTTGAAGGATGACTAGACAAAAAAAAAATGCTTGAGAGGACCTTCATCCGAGAAAGTATGAAATTAAGTAACCACTGACAATTTATTTTAAGAAGTAACACTATAACAAGCTGAGCCTTGAATCACGTTTTTTTTTTTTTTTCAAAGAACTAATTTCGTCACTATAGATATTTGTGAAAAAATATTTTTGTCACTAGTTTCGTTATTGAATATTTGTCACTAAAACTCACTGTGAGGAAAAATAATTTCGTCACTAATGAAATTACTCTAGTGACAAAAAAATTTGTGAACTAATTTCGAGAAAGTATGAAAAATAAATTGTCAGTGGTTACTTAAATGATGACTAGGGAAAAAAAAAAAAAAAAAGTGCCTGAGAGGATCTTCATCCGAGAAAGTATGAAATAGTAACCACTGACAATTTATTTTAAGAATTAACACTATAACAAATTGTGCCTTGAATGACGATTGATTTTTTTTTTTTTTTAAAGAACTAATTTCGTCACTATAGATATTTGTGAGGAAATATTTTTGCCACTGGTTTCGTCATTGAATGTTTGTCACTAAAACTCACTGTGAGCAAAAAAAATTTCGTCACTAATGAAATTACTTTAGTGACAAAAAAAATTGTGACCAATAAGACAACATTTTATCACAAAAAATCCTCATTTTCGTCACCAATTAGTTATTCAATACCATATTTATAACTTTAGTTGACAAATAAATTTGTCACACATATTGATCATTGATAAGGAAATAATTTCATCACAGTAAGATGTAAAGTTGACGAAGTATTTTGTCTCCAAAAGTCGGACATGAGTGACGAAATATATTTCGTGGCAAAAATATGTATACGTGACAAAATTTTTAGTCATCAAACAACAAAATCAATGAAAACATTCATAAATAAACTATGATAAATTTTGTCACAAAAAATATTTATTAACGACGAATAATCACTTTGTCATAATAACAAGTACAGATGATGAAAAAATTCGTCACTAAACCGGTTGTTCCATATTTTATATTTCAATTAAAATTATTATTTCACAAATATTCCTGCTCATATCCCAATAGCTTTTTAAATGTACTATGAAATCGACTAGCTATTATATACCACTCCGCTAAAAAAAAAAAAAAAAAAAATACTAAACAATTTATATTATAAGTCAAAATATATACATCCAACAAATTTAATAAAAATCCATTAAGTAGTACAAAAAAACCATCATAGCAAATCCCAAAATGAACTAACGTGGAGTCCACAAAAAAAATCTACACTTGATCTTAATTTGCACCTAGAACTAAGTATCAGTTCAGGAAAAAAAAATAAAAAATTCAACACTTGATTTTGATTTACAAGTATGCTTCCAAACGTCATCAAAAAACTAATCTGTAAAGAAATAAATAAGGAAAACATTAATATATTAGCAGTTACATCTAAACTCATATTTAAATAATTTATTTTATAAACCAATTTAGTAAAAATGCATATAACAATCTAAAACTTCAAAGAGTTGAGGTGATCCTTGATGATAACAAAAGATTGTAGGAATAAAAGCAAACTTTATGTTAGGAACACAACTTTATGTTCGGAACAAGGGACAAGAAAGCAATTACTAACAATTAACAATAGACGACTTAAATTAGTACTGAAAAAAATCACTGTAAATAAATTAATCCCTTAGGGCAAGAGCTGTGTAGGTGTTATATGAGAGGAGGGAAAGGAATGATATAGGACAGACTATGGGACAAGAAAGGCAAGAAGAAGGGGAAGAAAAACAAAAGAACAGAAAAAGAAAGAAAACTAGAGAGATAAAGTTATAAGTGATGTGGTAGTGATGTCATAGGAAATTTGAAGAAAATGAAGGGTAATATTGACTTTTCAACTGATGAAAAAAAACTGATGAAATGACATTTTTTTCCAGAACAATTTGTACCCATGGTCATATGTGGAGAACTGGATTCCAAAATAATGAACTCAAGGCCGTAATTTTTGATGATGTACCTGAAGCTCTTGAGAAGTGGCATGCTCTAGGCATCGAGGTTGGTTTGAGATTCTTCATTTTCTTTCATTAATTGTTTCCCCAACTTTATTTTCTGGTGTGTTTCTGTGCCCTAGAATGGGTTGCAATTATCTTGCAAGACTTGTGGTCATTTGTTGTTTCTTTTCTGATTTGGTGTTTTGATTACGTGACTTTGATTTCCCTCGACATGCACTTAATTGATTTCCCTCGACATGCACTTAATTAATTTCCCATGGCTGTTTGTGTAAGTTACTATACGTCAACTCTTGGTTATCTTTCCTCAGGTGTACATATATTCTAGCTGTAGCAGATTGGCACAAAGGCTCATATTTGGTAATACGAATTATGGGGACTTGAGAAAATACTTGTGTGGATTTTTCGATACCATAGTAGGGTATATTACACACTCCTTGAATGGATTTCTTTATTTTAAAAAGCTATTCTATTACTGTTTCATTCTAGGTAAATCATCATTCACTACAATTATGTGCATGAACAAGAAAGAAACAAGCAGTTATGTTGAAATATTAGAATCTGTGGGAGTAGATAGGCCATCAAAGATCTTATTTGTGACTGATGTCTATCAAGAAGCTATAGCTGCCAAGGCAGCAGGTAGGATGCTTAATTTTTGATCTTTTGGAAAGGTTTGAATGATCCAAACCATTGATTAGACAAAATAGTTGAAATTTGAACATTGAGACTCATGTTAAAAAATTCCCTGAGGCATTGGTTGAGATTGCCTTAACCATTGGTACTTGAATTCTAATACATGTTTCAAGTTTGGAGGTGATAATTTCTGTGCAGCCAGGAAATGGACCTCTACTTGAAAATCTGGGTTCAAGATAATCAACTCTTTCCTAGAGATCTAAGATTTAGGTGTGTTCACTCTAAGCTTACTTTAACACGACATAGTTATAATTAATGATGATATAAGATTTATGCCTTATTGCTTTTTTAGTTCTCTTGAATTAAGTGTATCCTAGCCTTCACAAAAAAAATAAAAAATTAAATTAAAAAAAAACAAGTCTGCTATAAAGTTTTGAATCTAATTTGTGATTTTGTATACCTCTACCTACAGCAGCCCTAGCAAGAACATGGGCCAACTTTACATGCAACCTCATGAACTTAGTTTTTTTTTTTTTTTTTTTGGGATAGAAAAGGTGCTTCATAGAAGAAAAGTCAATATTTAATAGAGTATGTTGTATTTTAATACCCCTAGCACCATCAAACAGTTGATAAGAGAAATACAATTCGGCATAATGAAGAACATTATGAGCTCAATGTCTCTCTTAAATTCTTTTTTGGTTAAAGAGGTTAACAACACTTTAACATCTTCAAGCAAACCAAATAAATTATAATCAATCTATTTTTCATGATGAGATAATTGCAAGAATAATTGAATTTTGGCGCTATTTGCTTAAACTACCATTGAAAGATTAGTGTAAAGATAATTATTGCAAAGAATTCTAATGTACTTGGTAATAGAATCTTAGACTTGACCCTCGGTGATTTGTATTTATGGACAAAAAGAATGACTATCAACAAAAGTTATAGAACCTACAAACCAATTAAATCTAGAATTAAAACATGACTATCAACAAAAATTACAGTACATAGAATTCATTGACCAATGAATAGCAGAAACAGTCACATTGACCACTGCTCAAGGTATAAACCTTTGAATTAAAACATGGAATTCATTATTCATAAGCAATCATTGTAAATCTCGTAGAATTTTGGATAAATGACTATTGACAAAAATTACAAATATAACGATCCCAGTTTTGACCCAACACTTGTGGTAGTTCGGACTCGGGCTTATGGTTTCTGAGTGTTGTACATTGTCTTTTACTCTTTATTCCTTCTTAAATTTGGTTATTTGGATGTGTTAAGTATGTTTGGAACAGGTTGGTTACTTAGTTTTCAAACCTTGTACTGCCTAGAATTTTGGTCCTCTACTCGAGCGGGACTTCTTGCACTTGAGCGGGGTTTGCAAACTCTCAGTACTTTGCACGTCTGCAAAAGTACTGGAGGGGTGTTTTTCACGCTCGAGCAGCGTTTCTGACGCTCGAGTGGGTGGGCACTCGAGCGTCCCTTCTTGTGCTCGAGCGGTTTGTCTGTTGTCTGTAAAAGTACTGGAGGTGTGTATTCTGCGCTCGAGCGGGCCTTTTCTTGCACTCGAGCAGAACAACTTATTATATCTGACGCTCGAACGTCAACTCTTCCGCTCAAGCAAACTGTGCGTATAACAGATCACGAAAATGACTTTTTACATCACTTTTTCAGATCTTTTCTTCTAAAAACCCTAAAGTGAGACCTTCTATCTCTAAAACACACACACACACACACTCTCTCTCTACTTCTTCTCTTTGATCCGTTGATCTCTCTGCCCTAGTGTCTTTGGAAAAAGGATAGAGCATCTTGGGAGCTTCACTTTGAACCGATTGAGATTTGGTTTCGGCGTCGTTGGAGTTTCATGCTTGCTCAATTTGTCTTCTAAACGTGAGGTAGAGACTCTCTGCACCTTAATATGGGTTTTAACTTGGTTATAGGTTGTTGTATGAAAATGTTGAGATGTTAGGGATGTTTTGAGCAAACCTAGGGTTTGGGTTAAAGTTTGAAAAGAGGGGTTTCTATGTGAGTTTTGTGTAAATGGTTTTGGGGTTTGGATATGAGGTTTTTATGTGTCAAAATAGTTGATTTTAGCCTTTGGGTTGATATTTGAAAAATGAGGAGTTTTGTCTTAAAATGTCTTGGATAATTATTTTGTACAAATAATGAAATTGGTATGGGGAATGTGAAATTGGGAGGATGTATACATGAATGGTGTTGTTGGATTTGTTTAATCACTCACCTATGGAAATTTGATGAATTATCTGTTATAAAGACTGCATATCTATTTAGAGATAACTATTTTGGGCTATCGGTAGAAGATAGTCATGATTGTTGCAGACACTGTATATGAATTAGGCAAATTTAAAATAATCCTTTAACCATTATCATTGAATATGATATGAATGATATACATTGTATATGTATGATATTTGGGAGGAGAAATGGGATGGATTCCATGTTTTGAGGAGAAGAAAGGGGATGGACTCTATTGAACTAAGTTGGCCTGTGTGTCCAGGGTGAAAGTCCCGAAAACCATTTGTATACATGGGTGTCGATTCCCGCGGATGAAATTTCCATAAAATGGCAAATAGAAGTGAATGTATTTATATGATGATTTATCTGTAGAAACTTGTGAGATGTAACCTCTGTTGACGGATTAAACACAGTGGATGTATTTATTAAAACAAAATAAATGAATTGAAGTTTAAGTTTTGATATAACATAATTGTGGAAAGAGTTCCGCGGATTTTGTCGTAGGACGATGAACATGTGAATCATACTTATATCATGTTAATTCTCATATACTGTGTTAGTATGTTTCTACTGGGCTTTGGCTCACCCTATTTGGAAAACCATTTTCAGGTACCGGTGATATGTTTCCTCAAAGGACGTAGTTTGGGAGGACCTAGGAGCTGAATGCTCTATTTTGTTGTTTTGTACTTAATGTTCATTCAAGCCAAGGGCTTTATACGTACAGAGTTTATGACACTCTCTTTTGTTGTAACCAAGCAATGTCTTGGAAATGTGTAAGCCCGTAGGGCATTTATTTTTGTTGATCATTAACTAGCATCATATGCTATAGATTCAGAATGTACATTTATGAATGTATATTGCATGTGTTATCTTTTGTACTATAAACTTTGATGAATGAAAGTATAATATTTTCATTAACATTCTGTTATAAAAATGGGATTTATTGTAATAATTTGGGGGTGTTACAACTTGGTATCTACCGGGTTTGAATACTTTAGGTACGTGGGGAGTGGTTAATACCACAATGGGTTTATCTTGCTTGGTTGAGACGTCAGTATGTATTGTATGCTTATGTCGTAACATGCTTATATGATTATATGGGTATGGGATTTAGTTCCTAAAATATTGATTAGGTCTACGGGTTTCTGGAAATCCTATTAGAAGAGCACTTGGTCACTGTTGTTTCTAATTGGAACTCTAATAACGTCGCGGGACGGTCATTATCTAGGAAGGAAATTCGTAGGTGTTTATGTGATTATGCGCTTATATGGAGTGATTTATTGTTGTCCATTGCATTAGGACGTGAGTGAGTTACCTTCGGCATATTTGTAAATGTGCTAATCTCTTTCGTTACCTTTATTAGGATGTCAGGACGTGGACGTAGTGGTGGTAGGCGTGGTAGGCCTAGATGGCAAGAGATACCAATACCGGATGATATTCTGGCACAGGAGGAGGGTGTTGGTCAGGCCAACGTTGTCGAACCAGTTGATCAGTAGGCCATGGGCGCCTTAGCCCGCAAGATGGCCAGAGCATTGCAGGAGTCCATGGACATTCTTAGGGCTAAGAATCAAGTCTAGGCCCAAGTAGCTAAGACAGGCCATCTTTCTTGAAGAGGGAGTTCTTCCGGTTGAATTCGAACGAGTTTTTGGGTGATCCCAAAGAGCTGCTGAAGCAGATGAGTGGCTAGAGCAGATAGTGAAGACGTTCGAAATGCTTGGCATCGAGGACGACCAGTTGATGGTGACCTTGGCGTCTTTCCAGTTAAAGGGGGATGCGGGTTAGTGGTGGAAGTATGCGTGTGGGCGCATTGAGATGACTTGGGAGGCTTTTGTTAGCGCCTTCCAGGAGAAGTTTCTACCTCTCATTGTTAGAGAGAAGTTAAGAGACCAATATTCTAGGCTAGTGCAATTGAACACACCTGTGGCAAAGTTCGAAGCCACAATTACTAGCTTGTCTAGGTCTGCACTCGAGCTTGTGGCGACTGAGGAACGTTGTTACTTGGAGTTTGAGAAGAGGTTGAGGACTGGGCTAATATTTAAGGTGGCCGGTTCGATGATTAGAAATTACGGACGCCTTGTGAAGGCGGTGGCTAATCTTGAGACTGTAATGCAGATGGAGGAGGAGAGGATGAGGGGCTCTAGGAAGAGTCAGGTTGCCCAAGGGGACAGTAAGAGGCAGAGAGGTTCTAATTCTTAGTAGTCCTAGGGAGCATAGTCGAGGTCTTCCTTTCCAATACCAAGTTTGGGTTTTAGGAGAGGCGGTTAGGGGGATTTCACTTGTTTCAAGTGTGGCCAGTTAGGCTACAAGTCTTCGGCTTGCCCGTAGAGAGGAGGAGGGCAGCAAGCAGCTTCGTGTTTGGCTCGTTCTTAGAGCCAGAGTCAGGGGAGAGGGCAACCGTTTACATGTTATCAATGTGGGCATGCGGGTCACCTGAAAAGATTTTGCCCATAGTTGGGTGGCACACCTGGTGTGTCTGGTTCGAGACAGACACAGAGCCACCAGCCAGCACAGTCAACACAGGCCTCGAGGGCCAATCAGGAAACCTTTTTGGCTCAGTTAGTGCATCAATCCTATGCTCCAAGGGGTGAACAGGTAGATCAGAGGCCTACAGGGCGTGTGTATGATGTTACCGCGCTAGATCTAGTGCCAGCGCCTTCTGTTGTGAGAGGTACTTTCTTGTTTTGCAATTCAGCTATTAATGTGTTAATTGATACGGGTGCATTCCATTCATTTATCTCGTCTGCATTTGCATCGATTTTGGGATTAGAGTTGGCCCAGTTAGTATCTCCTATTTGTGTGGTGTCACCTATTGGGGGTGAAATGGTTTTAAAATAAGGGTGTCGGGGTTGTGATATAGAGATTGCCGATCGCCGACTTACCTTTTTATTTGTCTTGATGGATATGTCTTGTTTTGATGTTATATTGGGTATGGATTGGTTGTCTTCATACCGGGCTGTTATAGATTGCTACCGTCAGAGGGTTACTGTATGTACCTTGAATGGGGATTGTTTCCATTTCTTGGGAGACTGGGTTGGTAAAGTCTTATCATCGGTTTATGATCTGCGTGGGTGGAGTGAACTTTGTTGTCTACTTGCTAGTTTCTTTAGCAGTGAGTGTGATGAGGCCCGGGCTGAGTTGCCAAGAGTGATTTGTGAATACTCGGATGTCTTTCCCGAGGATCTTACTAGTATACCGCCTCACCGAGAGATCGAGTTCTCTATTGATTTAGTGTCTAGCATGGCACCGATCTCTATGGCTCTGTATAGATTTGCACCTGCTAAATTGAGTGAGTTGAAGATTCAACTCCAAGAATTATTAGATAAGGGCTTCATCCGCCCTAATACTTCGCAATGGGGAGCATCGGCCTTGTTTACCAAAAAGAAAGATGGTGCATTGCGGCTTTGTATAGATTACCGAAAGTTGAACCGGGTAACTTTCAAGAACAAGTACTCAATGCCTCGTATAGATGATCTATTTGATCAATTGAAGGGGTCTTGTTGCTTCTCGAAGATAGACTTGAGATCGGGTTATCACCAGTTGAGAGTGAAGGAGGAGGACATCTCAAAGACGGCATTCCGTACGCGGTATAGCCATTACGAGTTCCTAGTGATGCCTTTTAGGCTGACTAATGCACTGACCGTGTTCATGGATTTGATGAATTGGATTTTCCGCAAGTTTCTAGACCGTTTTGTAGTTATCTTTGTGGACGACATCCTGATTTATTCACTCTCTGAGGAGGGACACGAGGAACACTTGCGGGTAGTACTTGAGTTACTTAGAACCCATAAGTTGTATGCTAAGTTTGGGAAATGTGAGTTCCGGCTGAAAGAGGTTAATTTCTTGGGCCATGTGGTATCCGGGGAAGGGGTGACTATAGACTCATCCAAGATAGAGGCAATTCAAGACTGGGAACGACCAAAGAATGCTTTCGAGATCCGTAGTTTCTTGGGGTTGGCCGGGTATTACTGCCGATTTGTGAAAGATTTTTCTAGACTAGCCTCACCATTGATGAAGCTGACGAGGAAAGAGATCAAATTCGTGTGGAGTGAGACCTGTGAGAAATCATTCCAAGAACTTAAAGTTAGGCTAACCACTGCTCCATTTTTGATTATTCCAGAGAGGGGTTTGGGCTATTCAGTATATTGTGATGCCTTGTGAGAGGGCTGAGGATATGTTTTGATGTAAGAGGGAAAGGTAGTAGCCTATGGCTTGCGGCAATTGAAGACACATGAAAGGAACTACCCTATTCACGACTTAGAGTTAGCGGCGATGATTTTTACTTTAAATATTTGGAGGCACTATCTGTATGGTGAGAGATTTGAGGTATTTTTGGATCACAAGAGTCTAAAATATCTGTTTACACAGAAATACTTGAATTTGAGGCAGAGGAGGTGATGGAGTTCATAGAGGATTATGATTTCAAGCTACATTATCATCCCGGGAAAGCCAATGTTGTGGCCGATGCATTAAGTAGAAAATCTATTAGTAGCATAGCTTGTATTGCAATCCAAGAATGGGAGATGTTGGGGTACTATTGGGGAGTTTGACTTGCATCTTGGCAAGTCAGTTGAGTCTGCCGCGTTGTTTTCAATAGTTGCACAACCTACACTTGTGAATCGAGTGATGGAAGCACAGAATGGTGACCTTGAGACGAAATCCCTCTGGGAGAAGATCTTTAATGGGAAGGTAGAGAAGAACTTAAACACGTATCCTGATCGGAGTGTGAGATACTGTGATCGTTTGTTTGTGCCGGAGTTTTGCCGAGAGGAAGTACTCCGAGAGTTTCACCATTTGCGCCTTGCGATGCATCCGGGAGGCACAAAGATGTATCACGACCTTAGTCGCCAGTTTTGGTGGAGGGGTATGAAGAAGGATGTGGTTGTGTTTGGATCGAAATGCCTTACTTGTCAACAAGTGAAGGGCGAACATCAGAGGCCGGAAGGTTTATTGCAACCTTTGCCTATAGCTGAGTGGAAGTGAGAGCATGTCACAATGGATTTCGTCGTGGGTCTTCCTAGAACTCAATAGGGTAGTGATGCCATTTGGGTAGTAGTTGACCAGTTAACCAAATCGGCGCACTTTATACCTATGCATGTGAGTGACTCAGTAGATTTCCTTGCAAACTTGTATATTCGGGACATAGTGAGGTTGCACGGAGTCCCAGTAACGATTGTATTGAATAGGGATCCGCGTTTCACGGCCCAATTGTAGAAAAGTTTGCAGAGTGCTTTGGGCACTAGACTAACCTTTAGTACTATTGTGTATCACCCTCAGACTGACGGGCAGCCAGAGCGTACCATTCAGATTTTGGAGGATATACTTCGGGGTTGTGTCCTCGATTTTAAGGGTTTGTAGGAGAGGTATTTGCCCTTAGTGGAATTCGCTTACAATAACAGTTTCCAATCGAGTATTGGCATGGCACCATTTGAGGCTTTGTATGGCTGACCGTGTAGGTCCTCTATGTGTTGGGCCGAGGTGGGTGATGCACTTATGTTGGGCCCGGAGTTGGTCTGGAAAACGACGGAGAAGGTTGCGCTTATCCGTAAGAGGTTGATTACGGTCCAGAGTCGTTAGAAAGTTACACCAACCATAGGAGGAGACCCTTGTTGTTTGAGGTGGGAGATCATGTGTTCTTGAAAATATCACTTAGGAGGGGTTTGATGAGGTTTGGAAGGAGTGGGAAGTTGTCCCCTCGATTCGTTGGACCTTTTGAGATCTTTGAGCGGGTCGGAGAGGTTGTTTATCGTTTGGCATTGCCGTTACAACTTTTCGGAGTCCATGATGTGTTTCATATTAGCATGCTTCAGAAATATAAGCTGGATCTATTGCATGTATTGGATTGGACTGACTTAGAGGTAGACAAAGACGTCTCGTATGAAGAGAGACCGCTGAGAGTCTTGGATACTCGGGATCAAGTCTTGCGAGGCAAGACAATTCCCTTAGTAAAAGTATTATGGAAGCATCATGAGGTCGAGGAAGCGACTTAGGAGCCTGAATTAGAAGTCCGAGAGAAATATCCGGATTTGTTTGTGGGTGCCTGAATATGTATGGAGATTTTGATTATGTTAATGGAATGTAATAACATTGTATATGTCTTAAATTATGAGAAGATTGTATATGTTTTAAGAATATGAAATATCATGTATATTGTATCACTTTTGGGAGTATTGTATATGCCATATAAATTTCAAAAAAAGAACTTGGATTTTGATTAATCATTTCACGTGATTTGGGAAAGTGTGAATTGTGTATTCAGTATTAAGATATTGTTTAATTTGTTGTTAAGAATGGATGACTGGTGAATAGGTCATGGTGATGGAATTGAATGATTATCATGGTCGTAAATAGTTTTAACCACGTTTTAAAAATTAATTTGGAATTTCAAGAACAAAATTCTTTAACGGGGGAAGGTTGTAACGATCCCAGTTTTGACCCGACACTTGTGGTAGTTCGGACTCGGGCTTATGGTTTCTAAGTGTTGTACATTGTCTTTTACTCTTTATTCCTCCTTAAATTTGGTTATTTGGATGTGTTGAGTATGTTTGGAATAGATTGGTTGCTTAGTTTTCAAACCTTGTACTGTCCAGAATTTTGGTCCTCCACTTGAGCGGGACTTCTTGCGCTTGAGCGGGGTTTGTAAACTCTCAGTGCTTTGCACGTCTGCAAAAGTATTGGAGGGGTGTTTTTTACGCTCGAACGGGTGGGCGCTTGAGCGTCCTTTCTTGCGCTCGAGCGGTTTGTTTGTTGTTTGCAAAAGTACCGGAGGTGTGTATTCTGCGCTCGAGCGGGCCTCTTCTCGCGCTCGAGCAAAACAACTTATTGTGTTTGACGCTCGAACGTCAACTCTTCCGCTCAAGCGGACTATGCGTATATTAGATCGCGAAAACGACTTTTTACCTCACGTTTTCAGATCTTTTCTTCTAAAAACCCTAAAGTGAGACCTTCTCTCTCTAAAATACACACTCTGTCTCTCTACTTTTTCTCCTTGATCCGTTGATCTCTCCGCCCTAGTGTCTTTGGAAAAAGGGTAGAGCATCTCGGGAGCTTCACTTTGAACTAATTGAAATTTGGTTTTGGCATCGTTGAAGTTTCGTGCTTGCTCCATTTGTCTTCTAAACTTGAGGTGGGGACTCTCTACACCTGAATATGGGTTTAACTTGGTTATAGGTTGTTGTATGAAAATGGTGAGATATTGGGGATGTTTTGAGCAAACCTAGGGTTTGGGTTAAAGTTTAAAAATAGGGGTTTCTATGTGAGTGTTGTATAAATGGTTTTGGGGTTTGGATATGAGGTTATTATGTGTCAAAATAGTTGATTTTAGCCTTTGGGTTGATATTTGGAAAATGAGGAGTTTTGCCTTAAAATGTCTTGGATAATTATTTTGTACAAATAATGAAATTGGTATGGGGAATGTGAAATTGGGAGGATGTATACATGAATGGTATTGTTGGATTTGTTTAATCACTCACCTATGGAAATTTGATGAATTATTTGTTATAAAGACTGTATATCTGTTTAGAGATAATTGTTTTGTGCTATCGGTGGAGGATAGTCATGATTATTGTATACACTGTATATGAATTAAGAAAATTGAAACTAATCCTTTAACCATTATCATTGAATATGATATGAATGATATACATTGTACATGTATGATATTTGGGAGGAAAAAGGGGATGTACTCCATGTTTTGAGAAGAAGAAAGGGGATGGACACCATTGAACTAAGTTGGCCTGTGTGTCTAGGGTGAAAGTCCCGAAAACCATTTGTATACATAGGTGCCGATTCCCGCGGACGAAATTTTCGTAAAATGGCAAATAGAAGTGAATGTATTTATATGATGATTTATCTGTAGAAACTTGTGAGGTGTAACCTCTGTTGACGGATTAAATGCAGTGGATGTATCTGTTAAAACAAAATGAATGAATTGAGGTGTAAGTTTTGATATAACATAATTGTGGAAAGAGTTCCACGGATTTTGTCACAGGACGATGAACATGTGCATCATACTTGTATCTTATTAATTCTCATATACTGCGTTAGTATGCTTCTACTGGGCTTTGGTTCACCCTATTTGAGAAACCATTTTCAGGTACCGGTGATATGCTTCCTCCAAGGATGTAATGACCCCGAAATGCATGTCATAATTATCCGTAATTAATTACGTATTTATATGAAGTAATTGGGAATTACCTGTTAGAATTAAAAAAAAATAATAATAATAATAATAATATCTGGTAGAATTACAACTTCGGGACTGAAATTGATGACCGTGACGGGTTCGGAAAATGAAATTGAGCACGCCTGTGTGATACCGAGAATTTTTAGAACCATTTGGGAAATTTAATTGAGGACTGAATTTCGTCTGATTCGTTAGGCCTTGTTTGGCTCAAGATTATGGGACAATATTATATATATGTTTATAGATAAGGATGTTGACCCTTATTTGACTCATTGACTCAACACAAGAAAAGAGAAGAAAAATCTGGGAGAGAGAGAGAGGGAATTCGTGGAGAAGAGAGGAAAGCAAGGGAAAGAAGAAGGAAAAGGGGAAATCAAGCTTAATTCTCTCCAATTAAGAACTCAAGGTAAGGATCTCCACCTAATTTCTTGTATTAAGGTTGGACCATCTAGAATCTCATGGTTGATAAATGGAATTGAAGGGAAGTTATGTCTAATTTGAGCATATTGACCTTAAATAGTATGATTCATGGTTATTTGGCATATTTGAGAAGAACCTCCATGGATGTAAAGAAATGAAGTTTTAAATGTGTATGTTCATGATTTTTCATTTTCAATCAAGGTTGGATTTTGTATATAATGCATTTGGGTTGGTTGAGAAGCTATAATGTTTGATTCAAGTTGTGTTTCAAGTGTCTTGAGACCTGGATTTCATAAATGTTGAAGTGGTTTTGCGAAAAGGAAAAGATGAAGCTTTGGAAAAGTGCAGAATTTCGGACTGGTTTTCATGCAGATTTTCGCAGTCCGCTCGAGCGGGGATTTGGCCGCTCGAGCGGAGATTTCGCACATCCAGTATCTCTGGCACAGTTACAGTCCGCTCGAGCGGGGGTTTGGCCGCTCGAGCGGGGACCTATTTTTCAGGAATTTTGGGAAGTTGTTTCAGTTCATTTATGGCATGACTTACATGATTTTCACATGTTATTTGCATCATTTGGCATCTCATGAACATGAAATTACATAAGGGAAGAATAGAATGTCATGAAGTACACGATTTAATGATAATGTATATTGAGGAAATGTGTTATAATATTGTTAATTGCAAGTCAAGAAGTGAAGACCGTGCAACCGGTTTTGGAAACCCACTGTAAGTGACATTTCTGTAAAGTTATGTTGATAAGCAATATATTTGAAATGTTATACGGAATGCTATATGATATGATATGTTTTGAAATGAGATTTTAAACTGTGAACGAATATCCTGATTTGCGAATCTAGTATGGCATCCATAGATAGTCCTAAGTGGACCAGTTTACGAGATCTCGGTATGTGTTTAATCGGTGTCCGGGACCGGTTACTCTAGTCGTTAGTCGACAAATGTTATGCTATGTTATGCTCTATGGAGTATGCCATTATGTATGTTCTTATGAGATGATTATGATTATGATTATGATTATGAATGATATGTTTTATGGATTTATATGAAATGTTGGAGTTCGTTCACTAACCCCTTTACGTTAATGTTACTTGCTGAGCTTTAGCTCATTGTTTGTATTTATGTATTTATAGGTGAGCATTCAGGGAGTCAAGCCTAGGCGGGGTCTTGTCGAGCCGCCGTTTTGAAGCCTAACCAGATGTTTTGAGTGCCTCCGAGTTGGGGCTAGGCCTGGAAGGCCGTACGAGCTTTGTTTTTGGTTGTATAGCTGTGGCGTGAGCCTATGTTTTGTATGTGAACTTTTGTTACATGTTATGTAATGTAGTGGGTAAATTACCATTTTTGGCATGTAAATGTATGTTCATATAAATGCATTGCTCTTTGGACTAAGTTTTGTGTTTTCGCTTCCGCGAGCCCCGTTTATTTATGTTTTGTACAGTAAGGCCTGTGGTAATCTAGGATTACTGGCCGGTTACGATGCCAACCTTCTCGGGGCGGGTTTGGGTCGTGACAGAATGGTATCAGAGCGCACGAGTTAATTTACCCACACACGTGTCCATAAGAGCTGTAGGGTGTCCTAGAAAGAAATAGGGCATGGCATAAACACATGTGCATGTGTGTGTGTGTGCGTACGTTTATGGAAATGAGCACTGTGTATGATGAGGCAGTAAAGGAAACAGTATATGGAAAATGAAATGTGCTAATTGTTATGCGTTCTATAGACCAATGGAAGATACCAATGCAAGGCATGTAGATGAAACAGAATCTTCTGATGTTAGAATGACACGGTTAGAAAGAATGGTAGAGGTTTTGACTGGGTTGGTTAGACAACAACTAGAGCAAGGCCAACCACCACAGAGACAGCCATTTCCGCCTCCTCCACCACCACCAATGCAAGTGGAACAGATGAATAATGATGATATTATCACCTTGACACAGAAATATAAGAAACTGAAACCACCAGAGTTTGCAGGAGGGATTGACCCCTTAAAAGCGGAGGCATGGGTACTTGAAACTGAAAAGATCTTTGAAGTATTTCCGTGTACTGATGTCTACAAAGTGTTGTTAGCAACCTTTACTTTGACAGAAGAAGCCCGAAGATGGTGGATGCTCGTACGAGGTGAGCATAGGGATTTGACATGGAACCGCTTCAAAGAGATGTTCTATGAAAAATATTTCCCACAGTGCATGCGAGATAGGAAAATATCCGAATTTGAACAGTTGAAGCAAGACACTATGTCCGTAGCGGAGTATGAAGGTAAATTTACTGAATTAGACCGTTATGCTCCTCATATGGTTGATACAGAATACAAGAAGGCAAGGAAATTTGAGGGTGGCTTACATGTTGAGGTACTTGACCGGGTAAACGTGTTGAAATTGGAAAAATATGTTGATGTACTTGACAGGGCCTTAATGGCTGAAACAAATATTGCGGCTTTGAAAACATCTAACTTAACAACCATGACAGAAGCGGACAGTAAGAAATTCAAGAAATAGAAAGTGGAAATGGTTAGTCAATCAGTGGGCTCCGTGAATGATAAATCGAATTTAACCATTAATGATAATACAAAGGGAGGTGTGCCTACTTGTAAAGAATGTGGAAAGCAACATTGGGGTATTTGTCGCCGTGGATCTGGAGTTTGCTACAAATGCGGACAGAAAGGGCACATAGCTAAAGTTTGCCCACAAGTTTACGCAAGGAATGAGAGACCCAGTGCTAGTGGAGTTAACTCAACAGTGACACCGAAGACAACCACAACAGCCACCCCCGAGGGGAATACTTTGAGGCAAGCAAGAGTTTTCACCCTAGTTTCAGATAAAACACAGGATACTGGCAAAGCGAAGACAGGTATGATTTTAATTATCTATTATGATGTTAGCATTGATACCTATGCGATGGAGAATATTGAACCTTTGCTATGGATTGTTACATCTATGTCGCGACCTCTGCATTGAACGCTATGGAACTTGTTGTTTCTTATGTGTTTGACTGCTATGATATTGCCTTCATTGCTATGAGATGGATCCACGAACTACTTTATGTGTTTGAATGACTACGGACCGAATAATAACATGTGATTTCTGATTGAGATTATGCCAGGATAAGCAAAGTTTGGAGGACCAAACCTCTTAAGGTGGGGAGAATGTAATGACCCCGAAATGCATGTCATAATTATCCGTAATTAATTACGTATTTATATGAAGTAATTGGGAATTACCTGTTAGAATTAAAAAATAATAATAATAATAATATCTGGTAGAATTACAACTTCGGGACTGAAATTGATGACCGTGACGGGTTCGGAAAATGAAATTGAGCACGCCTGTGTGATACCGAGAATTTTTAGAACCATTTGGGAAATTTAATTGAGGACTGAATTTCGTCTGATTCGTTAGGCCTTGTTTGGCTCAAGATTATGGCACAATATTATATATATGTTTATAGATAAGGATGTTGACCTTTATTTGACTCATTGACTCAACACAAGAAAAGAGAAGAAAAATCTGGGAGAGAGAGAGGGAATTCGTGGAGAAGAGAGGAAAGCAAGGGAAAGAAGAAGGAAAAGGGGAAATCAAGCTTAATTCTCTCCAATTAAGAACTCAAGGTAAGGATCTCCACCTAATTTCTTGTATTAAGGTTGGACCATCTAGAATCTCATGGTTGATAAATGGAATTGAAGGGAAGTTATGTCTAATTTGAGCATATTGACCTTAAATAGTATGATTCATGGTTATTTGGCATATTTGAGAAGAACCTCCATGGATGTAAAGAAATGAAGTTTTAATGTGTATGTTCATGATTTTTCATTTTCAATCAAGGTTGGATTTTGTATATAATGCATTTGGGTTGGTTGAGAAGCTATAATGTTTGATTCAAGTTGTGTTTTAAGTGTCTTGAGACCTGGATTTCATAAATGTTGAAGTGGTTTTGCGAAAAGGAAAAGATGAAGCTTTGGAAAGGTGCAGAATTTCGGACTGGTTTTCATGTAGATTTTCGCAGTCCGCTCGAGCGGGGATTTGGCCGCTCGAGCGGAGATTTCGCACATCCAGTATCTCTGGCACAGTTACAGTCCACTCGAGCGGGGGTTTGGCCGCTCGAGCGGGGACCTATTTTTCAGGAATTTTGGGAAGTTGTTTCAGTTCATTTATGGCATGACTTACATGATTTTCACATGTTATTTGCATCATTTGGCATCTCATGAACATGAAATTACATAAGGGAAGAATAGAATGTCATGAATTACACGATTTAATGATAATGTATATTGAGGAAATGTGTTATAATATTGTTAATTGCAGGTCAAGAAGTGAAGACCGTGCAACCGGTTTTGGAAACCCACTGTGAGTGACATTTCTGTAAAGTTATGTTGATAAGCAATATATTTGAAATGTTATACGGAATGCTATATGATATGATATGTTTTGAAATGAGATTTTAAACTGTGAACGAATATCCTGATTTGCGAATCTAGTATGGCATCCATAGATAGTCCTAAGTGGACCAGTTTACGAGATCTCGGTATGTGTTTAATCGGTGTCCGGGACCGGTTACTCTAGTCGTTAGTCGACAAATGTTATGCTATGTTATGCTCTATGGAGTATGCCATTATGTATGTTCTTATGAGATGATTATGATTATGATTATGATTATGAATGATATGTTTTATGGATTTATATGAAATGTTGGAGTTCGTTCACTAACCCCTTTACGTTAATGTTACTTGCTGAGCTTTAGCTCATTGTTTGTATTTATGTATTTATAGGTGAGCACTCAGGGAGTCAAGCCTAGGCGGGGTCTTGTCGAGCCGCCGTTTTGAAGCCTAACCAGATGTTTTGAGTGCCTCCGAGTTGGGGCTAGGCCTGGAAGGCCGTACGAGCTTTGTTTTTGGTTGTATAGCTGTGGCGTGAGCCTATGTTTTGTATGTGAACTTTTGTTACATGTTATGTAATGTAGTGGGTAAATTACCATTTTTGGCATGTAAATGTATGTTCATATAAATGCATTGCTCTTTGGACTATAGTTTTGTGTTTTCGCTTCCGCGAGCCCCGTTTATTTATGTTTTGTACAGTAAGGCCTGTGGTAATCTAGGATTACTGGCCGGTTACGATGCCAACCTTCTCGGGGCGGGTTTGGGTCGTGACAGAATGGTATCAGAGCGCACGAGTTAATTTACCCACACACGTGTCCATAAGAGCTGTAGGGTGTCCTAGAAAGAAATAGGGCATGGCATAAACACATGTGCATGTGTGTGTGTGTGCGTACGTTTATGGAAATGAGCACTGTGTATGATGAGGCAGTAAAGGAAACAGTATATGGAAAATGAAATGTGCTAATTGTTATGCGTTCTATAGACCAATGGAAGATACCAATGCAAGGCATGTAGATGAAACAGAATCTTCTGATGTTAGAATGACACGGTTAGAAAGAATGGTAGAGGTTTTGACTGGGTTGGTTAGACAACAACTAGAGCAAGGCCAACCACCACAGAGACAGCCATTTCCGCCTCCTCCACCACCACCAATGCAAGTGGAACAGATGAATAATGATGATATTATCACCTTGACACAGAAATATAAGAAACTGAAACCACCAGAGTTTGCAGGAGGGATTGACCCCTTAAAAGCGGAGGCATGGGTACTTGAAACTGAAAAGATCTTTGAAGTATTTCCGTGTACTGATGTCTACAAAGTGTTGTTAGCAACCTTTACTTTGACAGAAGAAGCCCGAAGATGGTGGATGCTCGTACGAGGTGAGCATAGGGATTTGACATGGAACCGCTTCAAAGAGATGTTCTATGAAAAATATTTCCCACAGTGCATGCGAGATAGGAAAATATCCGAATTTGAACAGTTGAAGCAAGACACTATGTCCGTAGCGGAGTATGAAGGTAAATTTACTGAATTAGACCGTTATGCTCCTCATATGGTTGATACAGAATACAAGAAGGCAAGGAAATTTGAGGGTGGCTTACATGTTGAGGTACTTGACCGGGTAAACGTGTTGAAATTGGAAAAATATGTTGATGTACTTGACAGGGCCTTAATGGCTGAAACAAATATTGCGGCTTTGAAAACATCTAACTTAACAACCATGACAGAAGCGGACAGTAAGAAATTCAAGAAATAGAAAGTGGAAATGGTTAGTCAATCAGTGGGCTCCGTGAATGATAAATCGAATTTAACCATTAATGATAATACAAAGGGAGGTGTGCCTACTTGTAAAGAATGTGGAAAGCAACATTGGGGTATTTGTCGCCGTGGATCTGGAGTTTGCTACAAATGCGGACAGAAAGGGCACATAGCTAAAGTTTGCCCACAAGTTTACGCAAGGAATGAGAGACCCAGTGCTAGTGGAGTTAACTCAACAGTGACACCGAAGACAACCACAACAGCCACCCCCGAGGGGAATACTTTGAGGCAAGCAAGAGTTTTCACCCTAGTTTCAGATAAAACACAGGATACTGGCAAAGCGAAGACAGGTATGATTTTAATTATCTATTATGATGTTAGCATTGATACCTATGCGATGGAGAATATTGAACCTTTGCTATGGATTGTTACATCTATGTCGCGACCTCTGCATTGAACGCTATGGAACTTGTTGTTTCTTATGTGTTTGACTGCTATGATATTGCCTTCATTGCTATGAGATGGATCCACGAACTACTTTATGTGTTTGAATGACTACGGACCGAATAATAACATGTGATTTCTGATTGAGATTATGCCAGGATAAGCAAAGTTTGGAGGACCAAACCTCTTAAGGTGGGGAGAATGTAATGACCCCGAAATGCATGTCATAATTATCCGTAATTAATTACGTATTTATATGAAGTAATTGGGAATTACCTGTTAGAATTAAAAAATAATAATAATAATAATATCTGGTAGAATTACAACTTCGGGACTGAAATTGATGACCGTGACGGGTTCGGAAAATGAAATTGAGCACGCCTGTGTGATACCGAGAATTTTTAGAACCATTTGGGAAATTTAATTGAGGACTGAATTTCGTCTGATTCGTTAGGCCTTGTTTGGCTCAAGATTATGGCACAATATTATATATATGTTTATAGATAAGGATGTTGACCTTTATTTGACTCATTGACTCAACACAAGAAAAGAGAAGAAAAATCTGGGAGAGAGAGAGGGAATTCGTGGAGAAGAGAGGAAAGCAAGGGAAAGAAGAAGGAAAAGGGGAAATCAAGCTTAATTCTCTCCAATTAAGAACTCAAGGTAAGGATCTCCACCTAATTTCTTGTATTAAGGTTGGACCATCTAGAATCTCATGGTTGATAAATGGAATTGAAGGGAAGTTATGTCTAATTTGAGCATATTGACCTTAAATAGTATGATTCATGGTTATTTGGCATATTTGAGAAGAACCTCCATGGATGTAAAGAAATGAAGTTTTAATGTGTATGTTCATGATTTTTCATTTTCAATCAAGGTTGGATTTTGTATATAATGCATTTGGGTTGGTTGAGAAGCTATAATGTTTGATTCAAGTTGTGTTTCAAGTGTCTTGAGACCTGGATTTCATAAATGTTGAAGTGGTTTTGCGAAAAGGAAAAGATGAAGCTTTGGAAAGGTGCAGAATTTCGGACTGGTTTTCATGTAGATTTTCGCAGTCCGCTCGAGCGGGGATTTGGCCGCTCGAGCGGAGATTTCGCACATCCAGTATCTCTGGCACAGTTACAGTCCACTCGAGCGGGGGTTTGGCCGCTCGAGCGGGGACCTATTTTTCAGGAATTTTGGGAAGTTGTTTCAGTTCATTTATAGCATGACTTACATGATTTTCACATGTTATTTGCATCATTTGGCATCTCATGAACATGAAATTACATAAGGGAAGAATAGAATGTCATGAATTACACGATTTAATGATAATGTATATTGAGGAAATGTGTTATAATATTGTTAATTGCAGGTCAAGAAGTGAAGACCGTGCAACCGGTTTTGGAAACCCACTGTGAGTGACATTTCTGTAAAGTTATGTTGATAAGCAATATATTTGAAATGTTATACGGAATGCTATATGATATGATATGTTTTGAAATGAGATTTTAAACTGTGAACGAATATCCTGATTTGCGAATCTAGTATGGCATCCATAGATAGTCCTAAGTGGACCAGTTTACGAGATCTCGGTATGTGTTTAATCGGTGTCCGGGACCGGTTACTCTAGTCGTTAGTCGACAAATGTTATGCTATGTTATGCTCTATGGAGTATGCCATTATGTATGTTCTTATGAGATGATTATGATTATGATTATGATTATGAATGATATGTTTTATGGATTTATATGAAATGTTGGAGTTCGTTCACTAACCCCTTTACGTTAATGTTACTTGCTGAGCTTTAGCTCATTGTTTGTATTTATGTATTTATAGGTGAGCACTCAGGGAGTCAAGCCTAGGCGGGGTCTTGTCGAGCCGTCGTTTTGAAGCCTAACCAGATGTTTTGAGTGCCTCCGAGTTGGGGCTAGGCCTGGAAGGCCGTACGAGCTTTGTTTTTGGTTGTATAGCTGTGGCGTGAGCCTATGTTTTGTATGTGAACTTTTGTTACATGTTATGTAATGTAGTGGGTAAATTACCATTTTTGGCATGTAAATGTATGTTCATATAAATGCATTGCTCTTTGGACTATAGTTTTGTGTTTTCGCTTCCGCGAGCCCCGTTTATTTATGTTTTGTACAGTAAGGCTTGTGGTAATCTAGGATTGCTGGCCGGTTACGATGCCAACCTTCTCAGGGCGGGTTTGGGTCGTGACAAAGGACATAGCTTGGGAGGACCTAGGAGCTGGATGCTCTATTTTGTTGTTTTCTACTTAATGTTTATTCAACCCAAGGGCTTTATATGTACATAATTTATGACACTCTCTTTTGTTATAACGAAGCAATGTCTTGGAAAGGTGTAAGCCCGTAGGGCATTTATTTTTGTTGATCATTAACTAGCATCATATGCTATAGATTCAGAATGTACTATTATGAATGTATATTGCATGTGTTATCTTTTGTAATGTAAACTCTGATGAATGAAAGTATAATATTTCCATTAACATTCTGTTATAAAAATGGGATTTATTGTAATAATTTGGGGGTGTGACACCAGAACTTACAAATCAATTAAATCTTGAATGCACAGTTCAATTGAATTCAAAAGGTAGGGTTCCAATGAGGTTCTTCCATTGTTGTTTCAAATATTACCCATAATGAATTGTGTATTTACTTCTTTTTTAAGATGTTCAAGGTTTGTAATTCTGATGAAAATTAATGAGTGCATATGTTCAATAAGCAAGGGAAATTAGCAACAAAGATAGAAAAATAGAGAAATTGAGTCTGTGAATGCGTGTGTGTGTGTGTGAGAGAGAGAGAGAGAGAGATAGAGAGAGAGGACCAATACCTGAAAATAGAAAAATAATCGAATACTATTTGAAGCAACATCGGCGGCGCTAACGATTGCTCGGAGGAAAACGCAGGTGACGTCAATAGCGGCACTGAAGAAGGAGAATGGGTAACGTCGGTGGCAGCGTTGAAGGAGGAGAACGAGCTAAAGGAGGAGCAGGGGCGCTGTGTTTTGCGAGAGGGGGATGAGAAGAAAACTGATGAACATAAAAAAAACTAATAAAAGGGGGGGGGGGGGGGAGGGGAATTAGTAACCTATTTTTTTTTTTCAATTTCCTCCAATATCTCAAAATTCTCCCTCCAAAACTGGTGACAAAATAATTTCCTCACCAAAAGTCTCAAAATATAAAAATTATTAACAACGAAAATATATTCCTCACAAAATGATCTCAAAATATTTAAAATCAATTTTTTCAAAAAAATAAATATTTAAAATTATTAGTGACGAAAATATATTCCTCACTAATAATTTTATAATTGGTAACAAATTTTTTTCTCACAAAAAGTTTCAAAATTTTGGCGCCACCCAAAAAAATTGACAGGAAAACCTTCGGTAACGAAACTTAATTTTTTCTACCTAAAAAGAAGTATTTATTGACGAAAATAAATTTCATCACCCATTATTTTTATTTTTTTATTATATCTGACAAAATTTTGTAATTCCTCACAGATTATTTTTATTTAATAACGAAATTTATTTTTTTAACTAATTTTCGTCACCATAGGTTACTTTTGTTGTAATATTGTCTTACTTGAAAAAATTTTCTCATAATTATTAAGTAGAAGTACAATGTAAATAATGTCAAATGAAATTTCAAGAGTAGTTAAAACAATTACTTTATCAATATTAGTTCCAAGAATAGGGAAAATTGGCCTCTCATCGTTACTCTTGCATTGACTCTCTTCACCACATGAAATGGAATTTGTTTTACTAAAATGAAAACTCCATTTTACTTCATTGTCTAGCCGGTTATCTTAGATACTTTGAATTATTTATTTGTTCATACAGACGCAAAAGGTGATTAAAACGTGCTAGGTGATTACAAAAGTTTCAAAAACTTGTTAGGTATGTGTCTAAGCGATTATCTATCTTTTTTCATGCACTTCTTTTCTAAGTTATATCTCATTTGAATTTGCTTAATTTATAGTGATGGGCGTAGCCCAGGAGGGCCCAACCCATAGCCCAGGATGGCCCAACCCACCTTTGTCCTAAGCCTCCTAGACAGTCGCATATTTAAAGCCCAATAGCAATAAGAAGCTGATACTAGCCCAGGTCCAGAAACGTTTAGACATCTGTCAGATAGGGAGTCAGCCATGTGGCAGACAGAGATCGTGCAGAGTTATAGAACCCACACATTAGGCATTAAATGAGGCTGTCATAGCATTAAATGCAGCAAGACCTCTTACGCCGAAGTATGCAAAATCATTGTGACCGATGATAACTAGGCTATAGACTTTCGGCCGATGAGACAATTCGGAATAGACAAGGAATTGATTAGTAAAAGGTGTAAGGAAGCTTTTGAAGTATGTTTGGTAACGGGTAATATTCTTCTTCAACCCTCAACTTTCAATACTCTATTTTTTTACCACTTTTTGTCTAACTGAATCATCAGAGAGTCCACGAGGAGAAACCACTCCAGTCTTGGTACCTCTCTACTGGACCTTTTGCAGGCGGGCATCAAGAAGACGGAGACCAGCAGATCCATGGAGCATGTGGATCAGTCCGACCCATTCCTAGCTAACCCTTTCGCATTATCAATTGATGCAGTCTATAGGAATCCCCTGGTTGACAGTTGTGTTCATTGTCACTGGAGAAAGTTCCACCATCACCCATATTCTACGTAAGAGTGGATGGTTACAACGAGATCCATGGCTTCACAACACAATGTTGGTAACCCTCAAGCTGAGTCTTCTAACCTAAACAACCCACCACCATATTTCGCAGAGCTCACTAATAGCATCAATCGACTAGCCAAACAAAACTAAGCCCTGATTAATGCTTGCTTTAGTGTGACTTACCCGTCCCTCCTCCTCCACCACTACAAGACATTCCTCCAAACCAGGAACAAGCCTGCAATCATCATCCCTTCCAACCACATGTGTCCCAAGGGTCATTCCCACCCTTCGTTCCATAAGCCCAACTATCGAATCTTGAAGAACTGCATGCCCCTCCTCCAAGCTTATAGTTTCACCAAGAGAAACCTCCACCCTTCCATGATCACCCTCCACAACGCCGCACTGCGATCCACGAGGGAGAAGCTAGTAGTGTTCAGCCTCCGCTTCATGCCAAAGGAGACAATGCTTCTATTTGGGACGAAGAACTGTGAGCCATGAAGCTCCAGCTACAGGGGGTCATGCAAAACATACAGAGCAAGCCTTCTTCCACCGCCAACACCCCATTTACCGCTTCTATTAGGGACAAACATCTATCTTCTAAGTTCAAAATGTCGTCGATTGACACCTTCGACGGTACAATCGATCCGGTCAACCATGTGGAAGCATAAAGAACACTCATGATCCTCCATGCCTTTCAAGACGAGATCATGTGTCGCGCCCTCCCCATTACGCTGAAGGGATCGGTACGACTCTGGTTTAGTGAACTTTAGTTGGACTCAGACACTTCTTTTCACTAGCTCAGCGAATCTTTCTTAAGCCATTTCATTGGTGCTCAACAACAGTGGCATCCGGCGACTCAGTTGCTAAATATTCGACAGATAGATGGGGAGTCGCTGTGCAGCTTTGTCACCCATTTCAATACAGAGTCCTTGTAGGTTGAAGAGAACGATGACAAGGTCATTTTAAAAGCCTTCATGGTCGGCTTAAGCTCGTCTGATTTCGTCTTTTTCCTTTCCAAAAATCCTCCAACCACCATGGCTGTCCTTTTCGCCAAAGCCTAAAAATACATGAATGTCGAAAAATCTTTGGCAGCTCACCAAGATTCCATATCTAAGCCCTTACAGTCCAAAGAAAAGAGAAAAGAACTTGAACGTAGACATTCGCAATACACTCACCGACCTCTTCAATATACTAACCGACCTCCACACTCTGATCGGCCGGCCTCCACTAGCCCGCCTGGTCGGTTCGAGCGCACCCCTCTCAACTCACCCATAGAGTAAGTCTTAAACCATATTCAACATGACTATAACCTAAAATGGCCCTAACCATCAAGATCCCCTTCTGTGCGACGGGACCAGTCCAAATACTGTCGTTTCCATCGTGACCAATGTGTTTGTATGATTTTCGATTTGGGCGCTGAAAATTTTCTTCCCTATAAAACGTTCATATATCCATATTTTATTTTGATGATGTCAAAGGGGGAGAAAAATATGATTTAGAATTAATGTGCATGTGCTTTAATTATATGTTGCAGAGTTATCACATATTTTGTTGATTTTAATTTTGTGTAAAATACATACATGTATTGCTATCATAAAAAAGGAGGAGATTGTTAATCACATTGTTTAATTTTGATGATGTCTAAAATATTAATTGAAAAATTGTGATTTTTTTAATATACATATTTTATATTATTTAACACAAAATATTATTTGTTTAAAATATATGATGTATGATATATTTGTTATAAATGAAAATATTTTGAAAACTTTACTATTCATGTTTTTGAAAAATTCGACTGATCACTATTCATCTTTTAACAAATTTGATATTGATTGGTCGTATTATTTTGACAAATTTGATTGTTAGTCTTCTTTTGATAAATTAAGTTTATATTTTATCTTGTTATATGTATGCATGATGGCATGTGTAAAGATTCACATGACAAACATTTCATAGCAAACACTTTATAATATATTAAATAAAAGGTTAGTATTGGTGGAATTTGTATCATATATATATATTAATATAATAAAGAGAAACAGATGGAGCACATCATTTCAAGGGTTATCTTTTTTATGAGCTGTCTGGAGCACCGCGTGAAGGGAGCGACTGTTCTGTTAAGGAGCATCTCATCTCCCAATGGATAAATTTTTGGATATAAATAGAAGTGTTTTGTGTGAAAAAAGAAAGAAAGAAATAACTTGAAGAGAAAAAATCTGTGTGCTCCAAAATTTTGAGTGTATTTTATACTCTGTTCTTTCACTTTTAGATCTAAGTATTGTTTTTGTTCTTACACTTTCATATATACTCTTTGTGAGAGAATTATTGTAAAAGAGAGGTGAAGTACTTATTTTTATTCATTATTTTGTGAGAAAATTTTATAAGGGTGATGCATTTATTGTTAAGTGAGGCTCAATTAAGACCTGTGTAAAATCCACAAGCTTGGTAAAGCCTTGGTGGTGTATTGATTCATTTTGATAGTAAAGAAATTCTCAAGGAGATTCCTTGGAGAGTGGACGTTGGCTCGGCGCACCGAACCACTATAAATCTCAGTGTTTGATTTTTTCTCCATATCTCTCTTACTTTTATATTGATAATTATTGTTCCGTTTTTCATTTGTTAAAATTTTAATATTGAGTTAATTATTTTTTAATATTGCAAAAATTATTTTTAATAACCCAATTCACCCCCCTCTTTGATTGCCTACCTGGGATAACAATTGGTATCAGAGTAAGGACTCTAGTTTTTGTGACTTAATTGTCTTAGAGTAGATTATGGCAACTTCTAGCTATTCTTTACCTGAGAGATAAGCATCCAATAGACTACCATTGTTTAGCGGTACCAATTTCAGCTACTGGAAAACTAGGATGACCATACACATACAATCTAACGATCATGAGTGCTGGTAATTATTTGTAATGGTCCAAAAATTCCTACCAAAATCGTAGATGGCCAAAAGATACCAAAACCTGATGATGAGTGGATTGAATCTGATACGAGAATGACTCAAGTCAATGTTAGAGCCACAAATATGTTATACTGTGCCTTAGATGTCAACGAGTTCAATAGAATTTCTACATGTAAGATTGGAAAAGAAATTTGGGATAAACTCATAGTGACTCATGAAGGAACAGACCAAGTTAAAGAGTCTAAAGTTAGCTTGCTAATCCATAATTATGAGCTTTTTAAAATGAAACCTAATGAAACCATTATTCAAATGTTTACTCATTTTACTGATTTGTAAATAGTTTAACATCTCTTGGTAAAATATATATTAATGCTGAAATTGTAAGAAAAGTGCTCAGGTCATTACCTAAGAGTTGGGAGACAAAAGTCATTGCCATCACAGAAGCCAATGACTTATCAAAGCTAAATCTGAACAAATGAATAAGATATATTCTTACACATGAGCTCATCATGAAAGAAATAGATGAAGAAGAAGACAACAAGAAAAAGAAGGGAATAACTTTCAAAACCACTACTACTTGTGAAGAGAAGGATGAAGAAAATTCAGAATTTAATGATGAAGAAATGGTCTTCTTAACAAAAAGGTTCCAAAAAATTTATGAAAAAAAAATCGAGGAAGAAAAAGATTTTTCAAAAGAGATTTTTAACAAAGGAGAATATAGTAGAAAAGATTTTATAAAAGGTGAAAATAATAAGAAAAATGAAATCACTTGTTATGAGTGTAACAAGCTCGGTCACATCAAAGACGATTGTTTGGAAATCAAGAAACAACACAAGAAAGACAAAAGAAGAGCCATGATTGCTGCATGGGGAGATAGTGATGAAAGTGATTCAGAAAATGGCAACAACAATAATGAAGTTGCCAACCTATGCCTAATGGCATTTGGAGATGATGATGAGGTAAATAATGAGTCTTATTCTTTTGATGAATTACAATCTGCATTTAAATAATTGCATGATGAATTTCGAAAACTTGGCATTAAAAATATTGCACTTAAAAAATTGCTTTCAAATTCAACAAAAGAAAATGAATCTTTATCTAATAAAATTAAAGAGTTACAAAAAGATTTTTTAAAGATAAAAGAAGAAAATGAAATTTTGAAATCAAAAGAATCTTCTATTTTAAAAAAGGAACTAAATGATTTAAAAATTGAAAACGATTCTTTAAAAAATAAGAAAATTACTTTGAATAAAAATATAGAAGATTTGAATAATACTCTTTCAAAATTTATTCAAGAAAGAGACACTTTGGATAAAATTCTTAAAAGTCAAAACCGTACATATGGAAGAGATGGAATTGGGTATAAACCTTTTTCAAAAGAAAAAACTTTCAAAAATGATTTTATTTATGCTTCTTCTAAACACTCACATCTCATGTGTCATTTTTGTGGTAAAAAATGTCATATTTACCATCATATTCTATTAAAAGAAATCATTTTGCTAAAATAAAAAAGAAGTGGGTTCCTAAAGATATTTCAACTTTGTCAAATTCTAACTTTTATGAACCCAAGAAAATATGGATACCAATAGAAAAATTAAATTTTTGTAGGTATGTTTCAAGACAAAATCCAGTAACGATAGATGGTATCTCGACAGTGTATGCTCAAGACACATGACCGAAAATAAAGCCATGTTCACCACTCTTCAATCAAAGGATGGTAGATATATAACCTTCGGCGACAATAGTAAAGGAAAAATCATTGGTGTAGATAGTATTAGTAAAAATCATTCTCCTATTATAGAAAATGTTTTACCTGTTGAAGGTTTAAAACATAACTTGCTTAGCATTAGTCAATTATGTGATAAAGGTAATAGTGTTATTTTTGAGAAAACTCACTGCACACTTGAGAACAACAAAGATAATAAAACGTTGTTTGTAGGACAGGGATATGAGAATGTATATGTGATTGATTTGCATAACTTGTCTTCTCATTTTGATGTTAAATGTTTATCTACAATAAATGAAACTGGTTGGTTATGGCAAAGAAGATTAGGACATGCTTATTTAGATTTAATTTCAAAACTTTCAAAAAATGAGTTAGTCATTGGTTTGCCTAAAATTAGTTTTGAAAAAGAGAAACTTTGTGATGCATGTCAACTTGGAAAACAAACTAGAATTTCTTTTATATCCAAAAATATCGTTTTAACTACTAGACTGCTTCAACTCTTGTATATTGATTTATTCAGATCATCTAGAACATTAAGTTTAAGAGGAAAAATCGTATTCTCTTGTTTGTGTTGATGATTATACTAGATATACATGAGTATTATTTTTGGCACACAAAATGAAGTTTTTTTTATTTATAATTTCTCAAAATTATGTAAAAGAATTCAAAATGAAAAAAGTCTTAATATTTGTAGTATTAGAAGTGATCATGGTAGAGAATTTGAAAATGATGATTTTATTATGTTTTGTGATGACTTAGGAATATATCATAATTTCTTAGCCCCTAGAACTCCTCAACAAAACGGTGTGGTTGAAAGAAAAAATAGGATTCTTGAAGAAATGATCTGTACTATGCTTTGTGAGAATAATTTACCTAGATATTTTTGGGGCTAAAGCCGTTTACACTGCATGTTATGTTGTAAACCGTGCCATGATTAGACCTGTTCTTAAGAAAACCCCTTCTGAACTTTGGAAAGGTAGAAAACCTAATATTAGTCACTTGCATGCTTTTGGTTGTAAATGCTTCGTATTGAATAACAATAAAGATAGCTTAGGAAATTTTGATACTAAATCAGATGAAGCTGTATTTCTTGGTTATTTGAATTCTAGTAAAGCTTATAGAGTATTCAATAAAAGAACTTTACTTGTTGAAGAATCTGCACACGTTGTCTTTGATGGATCTAACAACGTTGTTTCAAAGAATCTTGTACATGATGATACTGCAGAAACACATCCCAGAATGAAGAGCATTTACATAGCAAATAAAGAAAATCCATCTCCTGAACAAAAAGAAGAAATCACAATGAAAAATCTTCAAAAAAAATATGCTCATCTAGAAAACGAATCAAATCTACCAAATGAATGGAAGTATGCTCATGGCTACCCTAAAAAACCTTATCATAGGAGATGTAGCGGAAGGTATAAAAACTCATATCTCTATTAGAAATGTTTGTGGTAATTTAGAATTTGTTTTACAAATTTAACCAAAATCATTTTTAGAAGTTGAAAATGATGATTTTAGTAATGCAATAAGAATTAAATCACTTTGAAAGAAATGAAGTTTGGTTTTTGACCCCTCGACCTAAGGATCATCCCGTAATTGGTACATATTGGCTTTCAAAATAAAATGGATGAATTTGGAATTGTTACTAGAAACAAAGCTAGATTGATAGCCCAAGGTTATAATCAAGAAGAGGGCATTGATTTTGATGAAACTTTTGCACCGGTTGCTAGACTTGAAACTATTAGAATGTTACTTGCTTTTGCATATTTTAAAAATTTTAAATTATATCAAATGGATGTTAAAAGTGCTTTTTAAATGGGTACATTTCGGAGGAAGTCTATGTTGAACAACCTCTTGGTTTTGAAAATCATAAATACTCGAATCATGTTTTCAAACTTTTAAAAGCTTTATATGGTTTAAAACAAGCTCCTAGAGCATAGTATGAAAGATTGAGTAATTTTCTATCTGACAAAAGTTTTTCTTGAGGAAAAATAGATACAACTCTTTTTATAAAAACCAAAAAGGAAGATATGCTAATTGTTCAAATTTATGTTGATAATATTATTTTGGTGCTACTAATGAAAATTTGTGCAAAGAATTTGCTAAAGATATGCAAGGTGAATTTGAAATGAGTATGATGGGGGAATTAATTTACTTCCTTGGTCTACAAATTAAATAAACCAATAATGAAATCCATTTAAATCAAACGAAATATATCAAAGATCTACTCAAAAGGTCTGAAATGAAATCGTCATAGCTTATAGCAACTCCAATGAGCACATCAATAAAAATCGACAAAGATGAGCAAGGTAAACCTGTAGATGAAAAGAAATATCGAGGTATGATTGGTTCCTTACTCTATCTTATTGCAAGTAGACTCAATATAATATTTAGTGTTTATATGTGTGCACGTTTTCAATCTACACCGAAAAAGTCACACATCACCACAATCAAACGAATTTTCAAATATCTTGCTGGTACTCCAAATTTGGGTTTATGGTATCCTAAGGGAACCACTTTTGAACTTTTTGGTTACTCAGATGCCAACTTTGCGGGATGTACACTTGACCGAAAAAGCACTAATGGCCCTTGTCATTTTCTTGGACACTCTCTCACTTCTTGGTTTTGCAAAAAACAAAACTCAGTGGCTCTGTTAATTGCTGAAGCAAAATACATTGACGCTACTGGGTGTTGCACACAATTACTTTGGATGAAATAACAACTTCAAGATTTTGGACTTTACTATGATCATATTCCTATAAAATGCGACAACACAAGTACCATTAACCTTTCTAAAAATCCTATTTAGCACTCACGCACTAAACACATTGAAATAAGGCATCATTTTCTTAGAGATCATGTACTCAAAGGTGACATTGAACTTGAATTTGTGCTTACACATCGTCAATTAGTTGACATATTTATCAAGCCTCTTAATGAAGAACAATTTTGTTATATTAGAACTGAACTTGATATGATGAATGCTCATATATAATAATTATACATATATAATAAATATAAAAAAAATTAAATTTTTTTTGGGTATAAATCCTCTCTCTCTCTTTGCTCTCCCACACTTCGTCTCGCTCTCGCTCTCTATTTTCCTATCTATCTCTCTCACCCGCTTTCCCTCCCTCTCATCACTCTACACCGACTCCATCACCACCATCATTCATCACTTTCATCACTATCATCATCCACTCAAATCCCTCACCGATTTATCAAGATCCATCACTACTCTACACAAAACCTTCATTACCGATCTTCAACATCATTCCCGATTCATCAAGTTCAATTACCGATCCATCAAGATCCATTACCAATCCACCAAGATCCATCACCAATCTACAAACATTCATCCCCGATTTTCTTCATTCTTTCTGATCATCACCATCATCGCCGATCAAAATGTTAAAATTATTTTTGCAATGTGTTATTTTTCTTATTTGGTTGTATGTGCTACAAACTCTTCTTTATTTAATAACCATTGCTTCTACTTGGTATGAAGAAATTATTTTTATTTGTATTTTCTCTTTTTATGCTAGTGCACTCGGTGTAATTGTTTATGGTCGGATCTTAATGGCCCATGGTATTATAAATAGGTAATTTGTTTCTTTCAATTTGTGTAATTTTTAGTGCACTAATTTAGGGAGAGACTCGTATTATGTAATATTTTGAGATTAAAACAATCAAAGAAGCATAATCTTAAGGGGCGTTTGTATATTCTATGCATAATTTCAGGGGGGTATATATATAGTTATCAACTAATGTTTTTTTTTTTTACTCTTATCTTCACCAACAATTCTTTCTATAGCAAAAACAAACAATTTTTTCAAAAAGAAATGCTTGCAGTTTTATTTGAGAAGGAGAAAATATTACTAGATTCCATGTAAGTTTTGAGAAGGCTTCACAGATTTTTTGCGTTTAACTTCTCTCAACAGATTTTCATGAGCCTCCTTTACATGCCTCTCCCTATTTTTAACTTCTGTGAGTCTTGGCATTATAACCGTTGCATAATATTGCACCGTATTCTCCAATTGAGAATTTTTCCTTTCTAGATCTCTCTTCTCCTTATTAGTATTAGCTAGTTGTTGATTTAAAACGCTCACCTCGTCTTTCAGTTGTTGATTCTGTTGTATTATTGCTTGTAGTCGTCGAGCCATATTGGAAACTGTAGCCATCGTTTGTGTACTAAAAGCCATAGTGTTATTAATAGCATCGATATCACTATGATTTCCAAAAACACTAGGACTCTCATTTACTGGAATCACGTACGACTACACTATAGGTAACCTTTCATTTGCCTGAATTACAGGCACCTCAATCATGTCCGAACCATTGATGGCTAAGGTAAGGAATGGCATGATTACACAGAAAGTAAACAATTTTTTTTTCTCTAAAACTACTTGAAAATTTCGTATCTCTACATATCATCTGTCACTTTTTATACACTCCACCAATTCAATAATTGATGCATTTTTGCTCAAATCTCTTGTTTGTCAACATTTTGGACATCGTTGCACAATTTTTCAGGAGATGATACAAAATTCCAAAAATGATCATGAGAAGACATAAGAAACATTATTATATTTTTAGCAAATCAGATTATTTTCTCCAATGTGTTTGTATGATTTTCGATTTGGGCACTGAAAATTTTATTCTCTATAAAACCTTCATATATCCATATTTTATTTTGATGATGTCAAAGGGGGAGAAAAATATGATTTTGAATTGTTGTGCATGTGCTTTAATTATATGTTGCAGAGTTATCACATATTTTGTTAATTTTAATTTTGTGTCAAATACATACATGTATTGCCATCATAAAAAATGAGGAGATTGTTAATCATGTTGTTTAATTTTGATGATGTCTAAAATATTAATTGAAAATTTGTGATTTTTTTAATACACATATTTTATATTATTTGACACAAAATATTATCTGTTTAAAATATATGATGTATGATATATTTGTTATAAATGAAAATATTTTGAAAACTTAACTATTCACGTTTTGAAAAATTCGGCTGATCACTATTCATCTTTTGACAAATTTGATATTGATTGGTCGTATTATTTTGACAAATTTGATGAGTTGTCTTCTTTTGATAAATTAAGTTTATATTTTATCATGTTATATGTATGCATGATGGCATGTGTAAAGATACACATGACAAATATTTCATAACAAACACTTTATAATATATTAAATAAAAGGTCAGTATTGGTGGAATTTGTATCATATATATATATATATAATAAAAAGAAAGAGATGGAGCACATCATTTCAAGGGTTATCTTTTTCATGATCTGTCTGGAGCACCGCGTGAAGGGAGCGACTGTTCTATTGAGGAGCGTCTCATATCCCAATGGATAAATTTTTGGATATAAATAGAAGTGTTTTGTGTGAAAAAAAAAAAGAAAAAAGAAAAAACTTGAAGAGAAAAAATCTGTGCGCTCCAAAATTTTGAGTGTATTTTGTACTATGTTCTTTCACTTTTAGATCTAAGTATTGTTTTTTGTTCTTACACTTTCATATATACTCTTTATGAGATAATTATTGTAAAAGAGAGTTGAAGTACTTCTTATTTTTATTCATTATTTTGTGAGAAAATTTGGTAAGGGTGAGGCATTTATTGTTGAGTGAGGCTCAATTAAGACCTGTGTAAAATCCATAAGCTTGGTGAAGCCTTGGTGGTGTATTAATTCATTTTGATAGTAAAAAAATTCTCAAGGAGGTTCCTTGGGGAGTGGACGTTGGCTTGACGTACCGAACCACTATAAATCTTAGTGTTTGATTTTTTCTCCATATCTCTCTTACTTTTATATTAATAATTATTGTTCTATTTTTTATTTGTTAAAATTTAAATATTGTGTTAATTATTTTTTAATATTGCAAAAATTATTTTTAATAACCCAATTCACCCCCCTCTTTGATTGCCTACCCAGGATAACAAAGATTAGACAAGGTACGGATAAAGAAGTGGCGACGGTAGACTGGCCCCACAAGCAACCCAAACAATGGTCGAAGCCGATCACCTTCATGGATGTGAATTGTACAAGAATGCATTACCCTCATAACGACCCTCTGGTCATTTTTGCTCTCCTATCAAACTACAAAGTCAGGCGTGTACTTGTCGATAATGGCAGTTAATCAGATATTATCTTCCTTAATGCATTTAGACAACTCAGGGTCGGGGAAGAAAAGTTGTCGCCCCTACAAACCCTTTTGGTCAACTTCACTGGGGATCGGGTGACTTCCATAGGCTCCATTGACTTTCCAATCACTATCGGAGAGTATCCACGGCAGTCCACCAAACTTCTCACCTTTCTCGTTGTCAACTGTCTTTCGGCCTACAATATTATACTTGGACACACAGCTTTCAGCGCCCTCCAAGCTATGACATCTACATACCATTTGGCCATGAAGTTTCCAACTGATTAGGGTGTTGGCACTGTGAGAGGCGAGCAGACGATAGCCAAAGAATGTTATGTAGCCTCATTAATGGAGGTCAAGATGATGGAGGCGATAATCATTGAGGGCCTTGATGCCAGAGACAAAGATAAGCTAATTTGGGGAAACCAATGGAGGAGTTAGTTGAAGTACCCATTTCCTTCTCAGACCCAATGAAGACAACCAAAATCAGCAGCCAGCTAAGCCCCCAAGCCAAAGTTGGCCTTATAGCTCTCCTCACTGAACACAAGGATATCTTTGCCTGGACCCATGCAAACATGCCTGGTATCGACCCCTCAACTATCATTTATCGCCTCAGTGTCGAGCCCTAATTCTGATCGATCCACCAAAGCAGCGCGTTTTTTATCCAGATCGCAACAACCTCATTGCTGATGAAGTAGATAAATTGTTGAAGGCCAAGTTTATTAAAAATGTGGACTATCTAAAGTGGTTATCCAATGTGGTTTTGGTTCGCAAGAGCAATGGCAAATGGCGACTCTGCGTGGATTACTCTAGCCTCAACCTCGCTTGCCCCAAGGATAGCTACCCGTTACCCATGATAGATCTTTTAGTTGATACGACGACAAGTCATCAAATGCTTAGTTTAATGGATGCGTTTTCAGGCTATAATCATATCATAATGCATGCAGCCAACCAAGAACACGCATCCTTCATTATAGATAGGGGAACTTACCACTATCGCATGATGCCATTCAGCCTAAAGAACGTGGGCGCCACCTACCCACGATTGGTCAATGCCATGTTCAAAGACCAGATCGGTCGAAATGTTGAGGTTTGTGTCGATGATATGCTCGTTAAAAGCAAGCTAGCTTCATATCACCTATCATATCTACGCAAAACTTTTCAGACCTTGCATAGGTACCAAATGAAGTTGAACCAGGAGAAATGTGCCTTTGGTGTTAAATCTGGCAAATTCTTGGGTTTCATGGTGAGCCACAAGGGAATCGAAGCCAATCTAGAGAAAATCAAAGACCCTAACTGAAATGCGGTCTCCTACAACAGTAAAGGAGGTTCAATGGCTCACTGGTAGAGTAGCCTCTCACAACTGTTTCATTTCAAGAGCAACCAACAAGTGCCTCCTATTCTTCAAGGTGCTTAGAAAGGCTTTTACTTGGAACGCCGAATGTGAAGAGGCATTCCAACAACTGAAACAATGCATGGCCAACCCCCTTCTCCTTTCTTAAGCACTTCCAAGGGAAACCCTTTTTCTCTATTTAGCCGTTTCCTACGTTGTGGTCAGTGCAGCTCTAATCAGAAAAGAAGGCTTTGTCCAATGCCCGGTTTACTACATCAGATGTGTGCTCAGGTGGGCAGAACAGAAATATCCCCTATTGGAGAAATTAGTGCTTGCTCTAGTCATCGCCTCAAGCCGCCTTCGACCATACTTGCAAGCCACTCCATAGTTGTTCTCACAGAACAACCTTTGAAGAAAGTTATGCAGCAACTAGAATCCTTTGGCAGACTTATGTAGTGGTTGGTCGAGCTCAGCCAATATGAGATCTCCTATCGACCCCGCACAGCTATCAAAGGCCAAGTCATTGTGGACTTCATTCTAGAGTTCACTAATGTCGACCTTCCTGAGACTCCCCCTCCCCCTCTCCCCAGTCAACATGACTTCTGAGGAAGTTGACCCTTATTCCTGGACTTTAACGTTGATGGCTCATCCAGAAAAGAGGGAAGCAGGGCTGGGTTAATCCTCACCATCCTAGAAGGGGAAGATCTCAAGTGTGCCCTCTACTTCCAATTCACAACCAGTAATAATGAGGTGGAGTATGAAGCTTTGATAGCAAGTCTCAGGCTGGCTAAAGATGTTGGGATGGATCGCATTAAAGTATTTAGTGATTTGCAACTGGTCATCAAATAGATAAATGGGAATCTCGATGCAAAAGAGGAAAAAATAAAATCGTAAAGGGATATCACCCTACCCCTCACACATCTCTTCAACAGCTTCCACATCAAACACATCCCACGGTTAGAGAATTCCTAGGTAGACAAAATGACCTAATTAGCCTCAGCAGACCAATCAGGCCTCAATCGCAAAGTCAGAATAGACTACTTAGCACACCCAGCAATCTCATAAGATTCACAAGCGATCCACCTACTTCAGAATGAAGATATCCCATGGGAACAAGACATTATCCAATTCCTCAAGCACGAAATATTACCAGGAGATAAGAATGAGGCAACAAGGTCAGAGCTCGGTCGGCCAACTACATTATCATTGAAGGCATCTTGTACAAGTGAGGGTTCTCACTGCCAAACCTCAGGTGTTTAAATACTACCTAGGCCACCTATGTTATGAGAGAAATACATGAAAGGGTTTGTGGCAAGCATTCTGGGGGACGGTCATTGTCTCACAAGATCTTTCACACAGGCTACTTTTGGCCCATGCTCAACCAAGATACCATGGAATTTGTACTTAAATGTGACAAACGCCAACGCTTCACCAACATACCTCACTCTCCTCCAACAAAGCTGATCACGCTTAGCAGTCCTTGTCTATTCGCCAAATGGGAAATCGGCCTGGTAGGCACTTTGTCGACCAACAGAGGCCAATTAAGTTTGCCGTGGTCGCTATCGACTACTTCACTAAGTGGGTAGAAACAGAGCCTCTTGCCAAGATCACTGAGCGTAATACTACCAAATTCATTTGGCAGTCTATTGTATGTCGATTCGGGGTCCCTCAGGCAATTGTTTCAGACAATGGCAAACAATTTGACAATGCCAAATTTAGAAAATTCCATGATGAGCTCAACATTAAGACCTGTTTTTCCTCTCCCGATCATCCCCAAGATAACGGCTAAGTTGAAGCCACCAATCGTTCTCTATTAAAAATTATCAGGACCAAGGCGAACCCCCATAGGGGAGATCCCCTTCGTTTAACATGTGGTGCCAAATCGGTCATCCCTGTGGAGATCGGTCTGCCGACCTCTCGAGTCATGCACCCAAACCCGAAGCTCAATGAAGAGCTACGAAGGGCTAACCTCGACTTCATCGACGAACTTTGAGAAACAGTCGCTGTTAGACTAGCTTCCTACCAACAAAGGATGCGACAACACTATAACCATAAAGTCTGACCTAGAGTTTTTGTCGTGGAAGACCTGGTCCTAAAGGAAGTAACTTTGGCCACCAAAAACCCAACAGATGGCAACCTAGCAGCTAAGTGGAAAGGACCTTATATCGTCAAGTTTAAACCACGCTCAGGCACTTACCATTTGTAAGACATGGAGGGTAGAGATCTTCTCTATCCATGGAATGCCGAGCACTTGAAGCAATATTATCAGTAAAATAATTCCTCATTTGTTTCTCCATCTTGTTCAATTCCAATCACTTATTGTATTTTGTCTTTTCCAAATGCAAGCAAGTGTCTAAGCTGACCTTGGTAGGATTTTATATTAATGAGAAAGACATTCCACTTATGTTACCTATGTCCGTATTTCGCAAGTCTCCAGCTAGATTGAGCCCTCTAAAGCCTCAGCCAGACTAAGCCCTCTAAGCCTTAGCCAGATCGAGCCCTTTGAGCCTCAACCAGACTGAGCATGACGAGCTCAACTAGACTGAGTCCAAAAAGCCTCAGCAAGATTGAGCCCTCCAAGCCTTAGCCAAACGGAGCATGAAAAGCTCAGCTAAACGGAGTCCAAAAAGTCTTAGCCAAACTGAGCCCACCAAGCCTCAGCCAGACTGGGTTCGAAAAGCTCAGCCAGATTAAGCCCTCCAAGCCTCAGCTAGATTGAGTGTGAAAAGCTCAGCCAAACTGAGTCCAAAAAGCCTCAGCCAGACTAAGCATGAAGAGCTCAGCCAGATTGAGTCCAAAAAGTCTCAACCAGATTTAGCCTGAATTAGCTCCCTTAAATTGGCCCAAATATTAGCCAGTCTATTATTTTTTTCATTACACTCCTTCAAAATTGGCACAGGACCTTTATGCAAGTACTGGTCATTTTGGTTCAATTTTACCCCCGCTGTAAGTGGGTTTTTCAGTTGTTATTTCAGCCTTCTTCATTACACCAAATTAGTCTTAATATTTCCTTATTATTTATGAGAACCATAGTCTCAGATCTAACTTAAAGACCAATCAAGCAATAAGATTCTCATATGTTAGTGTTTCAGCCAACTTCAACACAAATTTAAAAGAACACTTCTTAATATTTTCTTACAAATTGTAATCTTTCGTACATTTTTACAAGGGCAAATCAAAACAAAACAAAACAAACAAGACAGAAAAATACTATACTCCCAATAGTTCAACTCGCCTCCTATCTCCTTCCTCCTCACTGAACACCAGATCTTCTTCTTCAATGCCCTCGTCCAGCGGAGTGTGGGCAATGTCTCCCTCTCTTGGCTTTATAGGGGTGAAGTCGATGTATGGGAAGGTCTATTCTACTTTTTGCTTGAAGCTCACCCACCCATTATCCCAATAGATACTCAGCAAATGCTTGAAGTAGTTAGACTGTTGGAAGTTTTGTATTATTTCTGCCTTGGTCTGCCTCTCCACCAGTTTTGCCGTTGCTGTGTTTGAGGGCCCAGTCCCACCTCCTTCCTCCCTGGCTAGACTTATGGCTACAATAGCATCTATGGCCATTTGGAATTCTGTTGACTGCTTATATTGCTCCACAGCTAGGCCATACAAGTCAGGATAGGCCGCTTTCTCTACCGCCATTGTACTTTCCAATCTACCGACCTGCCCATCTCCTCTTCCAGGGCTTTCTTCTCCACACCCAATGCCCTCTCCAACTCTACAATTCATGTCTATAGCTCATCCTTCTCCTTCAGAGATGCATTGTGTAATTCCTCGTTATTGCTCAAAGCCTCCTCTAGTCGATCCCCGGCGGTCTGGCAAGCTTGCACTGCCTTCACACTCTTCTTCTACTCCGTCCCCAATTCAAATTCAAATGCGATTATCCTGCGGCAAGCGATCTCCAGCTCCTTGGAGGATCTATTTTCTTGTGTTCTAACAACTGCCATTTGGTTTCGGCCTCAGCCGCATCCAACTTTGCACGATCAGCTACATGACTCTGCACCAGGGCTAGCCCTTCAAGATTTTTACAATTGTGAGCATGCAGCATCCCTTTTGCGTAGGCATTCTGAGCCATCATGTGCAGACTTTTAGCTTCAGTCTTGGCCACTTGCACTTCCACTGCCGCTTATTCTGATTAGGCCAAAATTTTCTACAGTTCCACCTGCGCCATTACCCTTTTTTCCGAGCAAAGCAGTGGTCAGGGTCAAGGACTCCATCTGGGCAGCACCTATTGCCCTTATCAAATCTGTCTCCCCAAATCGTGAGACATCTCTCACCACCCTATCATTGATTGTCCTTAGCATCTGTTCATATGCTGCCTTGGTGTCGTCCAGCAGGTTGGAGACCTCGACAGTGTCGGTCAGTGTCACGTCAACCACTGCGCTCAGTTATTGAGCGGTGGTGTTCACTATTTCTGCCGATGCACTCGTCCTAGCCGAGCTTGACTGTGCTTCTACCAGGCGCTCCGTCTTCCCCTCTCCCTTCATTTTAGACCCTCTTGCTCCTACCACCTCTGTTTCTGTCTCTGATGGGGGAGGTCTGCAGTCTGTTCCTTTCTTGGTTCTTCTTTCACCCCTACCAAGTCAACCATCTATGCGATAAGGGGGTCAGCCTCTTCTCCTTCCACGACCATCTCAGGCATGGCTTCAATTCCCACTAAGGGAGCTTCAATTGTTCCGACTGACCCCACCGTCGCCTCACTTTCCTTCTTCGCCACAAACCCTTCTTCTGCATCCTCAGTCACCACCTTCCTTCTCTTCTTCAACACCCGCTCTACCTCCACTCTACTCTTTTCCTTTACCGGGTTAGCTGGGGCCTTCAAGGGCACGAAAGTGCTCAAGTCCCTCTCCGCCAGGGGTTTGGATCGTGGATGAGCAGACCTTTTCACGACTGGTTTCAGAGCTAGCCCAACTCCTTCTCCTTATATTTCTCTGTCATTGCGAAGATCCGTTGATCTTCTACTTTTTGCGTTTTTCTCGCCGTCTCCACCTCCTCAAGAGTGGGATCTCCCTCTATGGGCTCAGGACCCAGTTTCGACGCATACAAGGCAGAAGGCATCACGAAATCGTTCATCTTATCCCCTCCTTCTCCCTCTACTGTTTTACTTGCTTCATCCTCCTCTCGCCCGCCGAACTCCTCTTCCCCTTTTCACGGACACATAAAATCTCTTCGTGTGCCATTCCTTGATCGACGAGGGTAGCCTGGCCAGTAATCCTTTCCCAGGCACCACTTACAGGGTCACTCATGTTTCTTGCTGGCCTGACGCCTTGTAGTAGGGAAAAAAACTCATCCACCGACATTTCTTCCATGTCAGTCGCTCGAGGCCAAGAGATCGCACACGCGAACAAAGTCTTCCACGCGTTTGGCGTTAATTGCCCTAGCGCCGCCTCCAAACGGTTTAACACGTCGGTCATAATTTGGGGTAACGACAATCTCAGCCCCCCTAGAATGCCTTCTCATAGAGTGTAAACTCTGTTGACCTGTTGTCTGACGCCCTCTCCTTCGCCGTTGGTAACCTCAATTCCACGTTTGCTGGAATTTGGTACTTTCTTCAGATCTCTTCCAAGTCCTCCATTATCAACGATGACTTGTCGGCCTTCGTGTACTAGTGGTCAGGGGCCACCGAGCTAATCGGTTAGGCTGTTGACATCATCATCATCATGATAGGTCGTGGTGGTCTGTCTGCCCTTCTTTCTACCATTCTCACTCGCTACTCTCACTTCTCTACTTTCTCCGCTAGGGCCACTTCATTGTCATTACCTAGGGCATTAGGTGTCATGGCGAGGGCTCTCTCTTGTGTCATATCTCTTACGTTTCTGAAAACCGCTTCAGTTACAGGGGCAAGGAAATTCAAGATGTGAAACAAAGGGGAGTCCGAGGCTATAAAGAAACGTGAAGTCTGGAATGTGTTGGTTTTTGGCAATAAGGTATGAAAATTGCACAAGTCTGAACGTCCAGGGTTTGCCCTGTGGTTTAAGGGTCACTATTAAAATTTGCCAGTTTAAAACCAATTTCGCCAAGTGGAAGAGAACCAAAAAGACAGATAACAGAAGTAGCACAAAATATCCAACATTTTCGCCTCCAACAAACGGTTCAAACCCCCTATCAACAGCCTAGACTATACCATGTAGACGACCACGATTACTCCCCACACCACTAACTCTCTCTCTTTCTTTACGTCTATCCCCCATCACATCATTATGCACTCTTATGCACCTCGAGCCTTGTGCACCATCAAAGTTGTCAAGTCAACTCGCCCGTCCCTCAGTCGGTCATTTGGTTGGTCAGCCGCCTTCACAGTCGGTTAACTTGCCGGTCGACCACTTCATGGTCGGTCACCCCTGTCGGTTAGCCACCCTTCACCCCGCCCCTACTTGCCCTACTCGTTCGGTCAGACCTCTTGGTCGGCTACCTCACGGTCACCCCGTCGGTCACCTTCGGTCGGTCACCTTTCTAGTTGATCGCCAGCTGGCTGGTCACCTTGCCAGTCGGCCGCCTCAACGATTTTCCACCATTGATCGACCTCACCCGTCCACCCCTTTACTTATTTGGTCCCCTTTTTTCCCGGCTTGGGGGACTACCTTCACCTTTCTTATTCTCTTCATTAGACTAAAGCTGCACTCAGAAACGGAGGACTACTGATGGGCATAGCCCATGAGGGCCCAGCCTATGGCCTACGAAGGTCAACCCACATTTGTCTTACGCTTCCTAGACAGTGGTATGATTAAAGCCCAATAGTAATGAGAAGCCGATACCGGCCCAGGTCCAGTAACATTTAAACATCTGTCAGATAGGGAGTCAGCTATGTGGCAAATAGAGATCCTGTAGAGTTATTGAACCCATACATCAGGTATTGAATGAGGCTGTCATAACATTAAATGTAGTAGGACCTCTCACACTAGAGTATGCAAAATCACCGTGACTGATGGCAACTAGGCTATAGACTTTCGGCCAATGAGACAGTTCAGAATAGACAAGGAAATTATTAGTAAGAGATATAAGGAAGCTTTTAAAGTACATTTGGCGACGGGTAATATTCTCTCTCAACCTTCAACTTTCACTACTCTTTTTTTTTTTTAACCACTTCTTGTGTAACTGAATCATCAGAGAGTCCACGGAAAGAAACCACTCCAGTCTTGGTACCTTCCCATTAGACCTTTTGTAGGCGTGCATCAAGGAGACGAAGACCAGCAGATTCGTTGAGCACGTGGATCAGTTTGACACATCCCTAGCTGACCCTTTGGCATTATCATATAATATAGTTAATTACTTAAAAAGTTCTATTTACAAATGTTATTTTGAGATTATTTGAACCAATAAGTCATTTTTAGTAAAACTAAGAATATTATCAGTTTTTTTTCAATTTTTAAAACTAAGAACATTATCAATTTTACATAGCAATGTTCCAGATAATTATTTCACTAACTGATAAAAAAATTAGAACATAAGATTAAACATTTCTGCTCTTCTACTTATTGGTTTGATTCAACTATTCAATAAAACTGAGAACATTAACAGTTTTTTTTTTTTGGTCTTAAAACTGAGAACATTATCAATTTTTTCATTTTTAATTTTTTTTTGGCACATTAATGTTCCATCATTGTACTCTTTTGTAGACACAAAATTTTCAGTTTTGCACAAAAAAATAATTTAGTTTTGTCAATATTTTCAACAAAAAAAAAAAAATCGGTGTGTTTAGTTTCAATTTTTTGGAAATTGAATTTTTTATTTTTCGTAATTTTTTTTTTTGTTTTTAGTAAATTTTTTTAAAATTTTTTAAGAAGTACCTTACTAAGATGTATCTAAAAAGTAAAATATTTGTGAAAAATCAATAATACACAAAAATATTTAAAAAATGTACTAAATTTTCTTCTTCTTTTTCTTCTTCTTTTTTTTTTTGTATTTTTGTATTTTTGGTATTTAGTGAATTTTTTAAAGAATTTTTTTCACAAATATTATACTTTTTAAGTGTATTTATATTAGGTGTATCTAAAAATTAAAAAAATTTCTTGGAATATTAAAACAATTTAGTGAAAACAAAAAACAAATACGAAAAATAAAAAATTTTAATTTTTTGAAAAGTGAATCTTGAAATAGGAACTACATAAGCCAATTAGATTTTTTTTTAGTTTTTTTCAATTTGAAAGTTGGTATTTTAAAGTTTTGAAAATCAAAATAAATGTCAAATTATCATATTTCTTTATAGATAATAAAAAATAATGAACAATTATTATTTGAAAAATAATTTTGACTACTAAAAATTTAATAAAATTTAAAAGTTCAAAATATTTTAATTAAAACTTAATGAAATATAACTTTTTATAAAGGGCGAATTACGCTAAAGATCCCTATAGTTTAGAACTTGTGTCACTTTGATCCCTAACTTTTCAATTGCGACATATTTGACCATGAATTTTGAATCTTGTTTCAAATAAGGACAATTGAATATACCATTACTCAATGTGAAGGGCAAAGTCGTCAATTTGATAAAATATTAACTAATTAGACAAAAATAAATGTCAAAAACTATTTTTAAATTTTTAAAAATTATTTTTACCCAGCTATGATAAAATTATGTAAAATTGATAAATCTTTTACACATTTATTTATATTTTTTATCAAATTAATTTTTATTATGTGTTTGAATGATGATCATGTAATGGGTGGTTGTTTTTATTTTCATTAAATTAGTGTCTATTTTTGCAAAAATCAAATATTGTGACAACTTTGATATATTTATTAAACCAATTCATTAAATCAAAAAATTCAAAACTAAAAACATTTCATATATTAAATATATCAATTATACATTAAAAGCCTAGCAATCACCCATTACATGATCATCATCTAAACACATAATAAAAATTAAATTGGGAAAAATAAATAAATAAATGTGTGAAAGATTTATTAATTTTACATAATTTTATCTTTGGTGGATGAAATAATTTTTTAAAATTCAAAAATATTTTTTTGACATTTATTTTTGTTAAATTAGTTTATATTTTATCAAATTAACGATTTTGTCTTTAAAATTGAGTAACAGTATCTTCAACTGTCCTTATTTGAAACAAGATTCAAGATTCAAGATTCAAGATTCAAAATTCAAAATTCAAAATTCAAAATTCGAAATTAAATATGTCATAATTAAAAAATTAAGAACTAAAATAACATAAGTATAATTTTCCCTTTTATAAATTAAAACTTATGTTTAAGGCCAAGTTTGGCTACTACAAAATAATCCATCTTTTCATCTTTTTATCTTTTTTTTATCACATCACCTTCTTACTTTTTTACACATCTTTTTATAAAAAGACAAAAAATACACTTATTTAAGTCATCCCAAACAACCCCTTTTTATAATATTACTTTTACTATAAACCCATGTGAAGAAACATAAATAGACGCAGTCATATTGATTCGTATGTGAAAATATAAAGAGGTCCCCCAAATCCCATGTCTCATAATTATCCATTACTACATATAAAGAAGTGGCCCCACAAATTATTTGTATTTTTTCAAATCTAAAGTGTTTCCGTTGTTTGTTTAACCAACTCCACTCTGTTCGGTATGAGTTTTTAAAATTTAAAATTTAAAATTTTGTTATTTATAGCGAATTTTTTTTTATGTTTTAGTTAATTTTTTTTGAATATTTATTTTTTTTAATTTAGATGAACATCAAAAGTAAAATATTTGTGAATAAATTTTGTAATTTCTAATTGTATTTAAATTAAATAGATTTAAAAAATAAAAAATAATTAAAATATTAAAAAAATTCACTAAAAATAAAAAATCAAAAAAGATTTTTAAAAATTCCAAATATTTATATTTTGTACTCTGACAGTATGGGTAAATCTTTCTCTTTCCCCAACTCTATCCATATACATATGGATTATGGATTATATATCTATAAGCTTTGTAGATGATATGTAATAGGACTTTTCTTAAGTGTGTAATTTACACCTTATACTTACGCTTTTCTGTTTGCTGTCCTGTTTTATGTTTACATTTTTCACTTACACCTTTTGTGTTGGTTGCATATGGTGTGTAACAGGACCCTATGTAATAATAACCCAAATCTTCAAATTGTGAGCTTTAAAATTCGTTGGCAATTGGAAATATGGATTCTTACATTGGATACATATCATAATATTACGTGATATGTGTATATATGATCATTTTTTTTTTTTCAAGAAATAAGATTATAAAGTGTATGATAGAATTCAAAATCTAAAAATTAAAACATTTTAAAACGACTAACAGTGAACGGATTTCAAAATAAAATAAAATAAAAATAAAAATCACCAATTTAGGGCATAACTTTCTATGTAACTGCTATTGAGGTATTTTGGAAAAAACCCAAAAATTGAAAAATCAACACCAACTCAACAGTTTGACTTTATAATAAATAATTAGAGCATGCGCATATGATTATTTTATTTCAGAAAAATAAGATTATAAACTGCATGATCGACTTTAAAATTTGAATATTAAAATAAATTTGAAAATATCCGAAATTGAAAGATTTGAAGGAAAAAAAAAAAACACCTAAATTTATAGTATAATTGTCCATGTAACTTCTATAGGGATATTAAAAAAAAAAAAAAAATTAGACATCCATACAATGTCTTTCCTTTATAATAGTATAGAAGATGAGTGATTATCCGGTAGTTCGAGAGATATGTATGATACAAAGCCAATGAAATTCAATTGCAAACTTGAATAATCCATTTGGTCTTCAGTTAAAAACCATTCTATTGCATTCCCAGCAACTATACTAACAGGACAATTCTGGTCTAAAATTGTCATCAAGTTTTCCCAATAAAACTCACAATAACGCTACATACTCTGAAAAAAACACAATTCTTATAATTCCTACTCACTTGTGATCAGTTCAGAAAGGAAAGAAAAAAATAAAAAAATAAAAACACGTGATCGATTCACATCATTTTAGAGAGTTCTGGAATCTCTAACTTTGGGGTCCCAAGGTAAGTGGGGTTGTGGGAATTATGATTTTTTTAGAGATATGTAGCATTATTGAAACTCGTGGTTCGATATTCAAAGGTGAACCTTAGTGAAACGACAACGGTTTCTATTGTTATTTTTGTATATCATGAGTTGAAAATACGAAACAATTCGTGTACTACTTTTCTAGCTCCAAAGACCTATTTTGATAATTGGATTAAAAGTTAAAAAGTTGATTTTTTTTTTTTTATTGTTTTAGATCATATTCACTATGTCTGATTTTAATTTTCTGAATTTAATTTTTTTAATTATATTTTTTATTTTTTTATTTCTAGTGAATATTTTTAAAATCTTAAATATTTTTTTAATTTTTTTTAAATACACCTTATATAGATGTATCTAAAAAATATAATATTTGTAAAAAAAATATTTTAAAAAATCAATAAATACAGAAAAATACAAAAAATGTATTAAAATTTTATTTTATTTATTTATATTTTTGCTATTTAGTGAATTTTTTAAATATTTTTTTCACAAATATTATATTTCTAAATATATTTATGTTAAGTATATTTTTAAAAAAATTTAAAAAATTCAACGAAAACGAAAAAAAAAAAACACAAAATATTTTTTTTTTAAAATTTTTTGAAAAATGAATTCATAAAAATCAAACCAAACAAATTGATTATCTCTACATTCTTTTACATATGTTTTTTAAAAAATAAAAATTAAAAAACTAACTTTTAACCTATTTTCTTCCAAAATAAGTCAAAATATTTTCATGTATCATAGTGTTTGGATGATTCAAATAGATGAAGAAAGAAGCTCTTTTTATCATAAAATCTTCTCCCGTTAATCAACACCAAATTATCGCATAACCAATTCTCTAATTCAAACAAAATTAAATTAAAAACAGCTAATAATAAAAAATAAAAATAAAAAAGATTTACAGCACTCTTGCAAACTTGTTCAAGAAAATCAAAAAAAAGACCGCATTTTGTTGTTCGTGTTTGTGATCACTGAGTCACTCCACAAGCATCTTCGGACACAGCCGGCGAGTCCGACGCGGAGTCGAAACCCTCGTGCGACGGCGACACCTCGACTCCCCGAATCTCATCTATCATCTTGACAACGTGGCTCATTTTAGGCCGTTGATCTGGGGCTGCCGATGTACAAACCATGGCAACTTGCAACAGCCCCACCATCTCCTCCTCGATGTCCTTGTACCTCATCAGCTCCAAATCAAAAACCTCCGCCGTCCATTCCTCTCTCACCACGGACTGGACCCACCTCGGTAGGTCCACCACCCCACCATACCCTGTCACGGATCCCACATTATCCCCCAAAGAGGGGCACTTCCCTGTGAGCAGCTCCAGCAATAGGACCCCAAAAGAGTAAACATCGGATTTCTGGGTGATCTTTCGTGGGTCTAATGCTTCGGGGGCACGATAGCCATTGGATCTCGGGAGGGAGGCTGTTGGAGGCGCAAACACAGAGAGTCCAAAGTCGGAGACACGTGCGTTTCCGGCCTTGTCGAGTAGGATGTTTGTGGACTTTATGTTGCCATGGGTGAGTCTAAGGGACCGGCATGAGCCGTGAATGAAGGCGAGCCCTCGAGCTGCTCCCGCAGCAATCTTCAGCCTTGTTGTCCAGTCTAGAGGGGTTCGCCCTGGTCCCCGATTTCCTGTTAAAAACAGATTTTGATCGTCTCTTTTCATATACTTAAGTTTACAACATATCGTGAAAATTCAAAATCAATCAGTTAGATCATGAAATAAAAATTTTCATTCCATCCATGAAAATAATTACGAAACTATTATCATCTAAACAGACCACAAAAAATTATTCGTCCTAAAGAAATGCTTAGGATCTTTTGCATTGACATTCACATGATTTGATTTTTCTTTAAAAAAAAAAAAAATCAAGTGTCACATTGCAATAATACTAACCTTATCACATTTTCTTATTATATTTTATTTATTAAGTAATATGTCACTACTGAATTGGAAACAAATGAGTGCTCAAACCCATTAAATCAAAACGGTAGTAACACATCATCATAACATTATTAAACACAATAAAAAGAAAATGATTTATTATCGTGTGCGACAAACAATGAGATAAATAAATCTAACACCATCCATTTATACAAGTGCAAATAGATAACGTTAAATGCATTTGCAGAATTATCGCAAATACAGTAATGAATGCTTGACCTACAGGGGGAGATATCTGTTTGTTATGCAGGATGATCCCAACTGGGTACTGGGTCCCATTTACAATTGTATGGTAGCTGCTGCTGGTGATTATTCTGTAGATATATATAGAAGAGGAGGCAAAGGCGAGGCAAAGGCCAAAACAAAACCTTTTTACGCAAGAGAAAAGAACAAAAAGTAGGGGAGGGAAAATAAAGATACTGATTATATATTTCAGAGTGCCATGGGGTCTCTGTGGTTCTGTACAGATACAGACACATGAGTGTTTACCATTCCCCAATGGGAAATTGGTTTTGCAGCTTTGTATGTCCCCCCTCCATTGTCGTGTAAATGTTTTTAATTGGGAAAGGTACAGAGCAATAGTGTGTGTGTGTGTGGGGTGGACCCAATACAAAAAAATCAAATGAAATAAGAGGCAAGCCCCTACTGGACAATTTTTATCTTTTATTTTTTATTTTTTTTGTGTGGCTCATAGGAGTGTTTAGGATTGTTCAAGCTGTAAGGATTTGGGGTGTTAAATCTCAAGTCCCAAGTTCGACTCTTCTTAGGACTAGTCACTCGGGTGATAGCACATAAGGTAAGTAGGGTGAGTCTTTCAAGTTTAGATGAACCGTACCTAAAGTGCTAGTAGCGTGGGTACAAATCCCTACTTGTGTGTAAGTCTGCAACTTACCGTTATATGATTGAGTGGTCCTATTATGTAACACCACCTAAGGTGTCCTTTAAGACTTTGGCTCCCTTACGCTCTTAACCCCAAAGGTTATGTTGTTAGGCATTTTTTTTTTCACTCAGCCAAATTATTGAAATATCATGCATATCACTAGAATAAATCTAGCATACAAATTTATATTACTTGAAGTAATAAGAAATTAAAATTAAAATAAAAAATGCGAATGAAATGCTTTCTTAAATTTATTTGTGAAATAAATGAGTCAATCTATGTTCATATTCTAGTTAATGGTGTGTCATGTTTATTGAAAGAAAAATAAAATAAAAAATTATGGGACATAAACAATAATTTTTTAGGGAAATAAAAAACAATAAAAAAAATTTAAAACCACTAAAAATGTATTTTTTGAAAAATTGAAGAGAGGGATGTGTCCCTCTTGGGCCTATAATGACTCCGTCACTGCATGTAGTTTTCTTTTCATAAATATCAAATAATTATCAAATCTAAACCTTGCGCCGGATCAAAATGACTAAATTGACATTTTTAAACATAAAAATTGCAGAGCACCCACATGAACATCCAAATGTGAATAAAATGGTTCAATGTTGGCTTTTGTTAAAGATGGTCCAATTTCGTCAAATGGGTTATCTAGGAAAATTTTATGGGACCTACTAAATCTACTTTTTTGAAGTATGTCATTACCCAATTCCCACCTGAGACAAATACTTTACAAAAGAAAACATTCAAACGAAGGCTATGAGTGCTACTTAACCAAAGCTGCTTTTTTTTTTTTTTTTTTTTTGACTACATATGTAATTATACTAATCAATTGCATTACAAACTCATTTAGTTAGAAACCTTGCATCCTATTAAGAAATTACTGACTAATACAATTTCACAAAGGAGAAGAATTCACTCACTTTCACTAATTGGACTTTAGTGTTTTACAGCCTCATTTTGAGTCCACTTCGGTGATTTGAAACGGTCAAATTTCAGTAAAATTAAATTAATCAAATGTGAGTAATCATATGTTTGAATCATATTTATTTTTAAAAAAAATAAACAAGTATGATATTAAGAATAGATTGATATCTGATCAATATGATTTTTATTTAAATGATCTAGTTGAGAGGCACTAAAATTTGAAGTGTTAATAGACTCGAAATAGGCCCAGTGAGCACTAAACTAGGCCCTCCAATCTAATTAGTGATAATTAATAAACTAGAGGGAAGCCACCTCCTTTCGCAAACACTACGAAGACCTTACGGTGAAGTTTCTGGATGGGAAACGATTCGCTCAAATCCACTATTTGGACTAGTAGTTGTTTGGGTTTGTCAAGCTTATCATCAGTTTCACTATTCTTTTAGGGTCGTGTGTAAATCATATTGATATGATAATTAAAATACCATAATTTTATTATAAAATCGATCGCACAAGCCTAAACACCATCATCCGATCCTCTGTATAGACTAGACTGGAAAATCCTCACCCTTTATGAATCTCTGTACTCAAACCTAAAATTAGACAATGGATTGCAACTCAATCTCTAAATCGGGATGTTCTGTGTCTAAATTTGTCTCCCCATCTAAATACACTTTTTAACACTAATATCATGGGAAAACTCAAGACACACCGGGCTTGTTTGGTTTGTTTTTGGGAGAGTTGTTTTTGAAAAAAATTTGAGAGAGTTGTTTTAGAAATTTTTTTGGTTTGTTTGGTTGTATATTTTGAGAGAGAAATTTTTTGTGGGAGTTTGGGATAATTTGATATTTTAGAAGAATTGAGTAGATGTGTGTGAGAGAAAAAGTGATTGAGAAGGAGAGAAGAGAGAGAAAAAGTGATTGATTGATGTGTAGGAGAGAGAAAGTGATTTTGGAAATTTTTTTGAGAAAAACTCAAACCAAACAATTTTTGGGAAATTTTTTTCTAAAATTCATCTCCGAAACTCAAACCAAACAAGCCCACCAATTCCCTCCAAACGCTAATCACAACAATTTAAATAGGAATTTAGAGAAAAAACAATGTGCATGAAATATAAATGTAATTTTCTTCTTTATTTTAAAATTTTTTTTTTTATACATCCCTATTCAAATTTATAATCTAAACACACTTTTTCTTTTTTGTTTCTAATTTCTTTCCTAAATTCACGATCTAAACACAAGAAATTAACAATTTGATGAGACTCTTAATCCCATATTATTTTATGGGTAATACTACAAACCAAAAAAATTTATCAAAAATTAACTAAAAAAAAAAAAGATTAAAATCTAATTTTAATCCAACCCATTAACATATTTGCAATTCAAATAACTCTTCCTAAACCTCTAAACAAACTAAACAATAGTAAAAGGATTTTAAGTGTGAGAAACATACCATGAAGAAGCCAAAACAAGTTTCCATTAGGCATATAATCATAAACCAACAACTTCTCATCCCTAGCAAAGTAATAAGACTTCAACCCCACAACATTCTGGTGTCTCAACCTCCCCAAAACCTCCATCTGCTGCTCAAACTCTCTCCTCCCACCAATACTCGCCTCCTTCAGCCTCTTCACCGCCACCACATTGCCGTCGTCAAGCACCGCCTTGTACGCCGTCCCGAACCCACCTTTCCCCAGCATCTCCGCCGAGGCTCGAAGCAAGTCTTCGAGCTCGAACCTCTTCGCACCCTCGAAGAACACCATTCGACCCCTCTCGAAGCCGGGTTGGGTTGTGGTGTGAGGGTACGGGCTCGATGAGTACACGATCTTCTCTCCTTCCAGGATTTGGGACCCTTTTGCGTTTCGGAATTTGCCGCAGTAGCAGTAGAGGAGGACGGACACTACGGCGAGGACTAACACGTCGCCGATTATGATCGCGATTATCATCACCGGGGTTACTTTTCCTACCCCCGAGTGACGTGGGTTTCCCGATTTATTCGGCGTTGTGATCACCGGGATTGAGCTCGGCGAAGACGAAACTACGGGGCTCAATGGAGACGCGATGGCTCCGGATGGTCCGGGTCGGGTCGGGTCACTGGAGAAGCTTTTGTTGTTGTTGTTGCTTTTGCAGGGTGGTAAGGGAGAACCGCACAGGACCAGGTTGAGGGAGAAAGCGGATTCGGGGAAGCCAGAAAGGGATTTGGGTATTTCGCCGGAGAGTGTGTTGCCGGAGACATTGAAGTCCTGGAGATTCGGGAGATCAATCTGGGAAATGGGTCCTGAAAACTGGTTCTCTTCGAGTCGGAGCGTGAGGAGGTGAATCAGACGGTTCACAGTCGCCGGAATCTGGCCTGAAAAGTTGTTGTGAGACAGATCGAGCCGGTACAGACGAAACAGAGACGTTCCGGAGTCCGGAAACTGGCCGGAAAACTGGTTGTAGGAGAGGAAGAGGAGTTTCAGTGCGGTGAGGTTGGAAAGATTTGGAATGGGACCCGAGAGGTTGTTTCGCTTGAGACTGAGAACTCGGAGCTGGGTTAGGGAGGTCAAGGGTTGGAATGTACCGTGGAGGTCTAGGCCTTCGAGAACGAGTCGCGAGACTCGGTTTTGGTGACACGAGACGCCATACCAAGAGCAAGGATCTGTGGATTGGTTCCATGTGTTGAGCTTGTTAGATGGGTCTGAAGCTGCTTTGAACTCCATTAATGGTTCTATGTCTGGGTTTGAAGCTTTGAGGAGAGCGAAATTGAGGAGTATGAGAGAGAGAAGAAAATATGGCTTCGCCATTGTTGGTCTGAAACCAGAGAGAGAGAGGGAGAGAGAGTAGGGAGTGTGAAGAGTGCTTTGTGTTGAGGGTGATGTATGTAGGGGGACAACGTTGGGAAGGGTTGAAGTGTAATTAATGAGATTAATTTGGGTTAATAAATGAAATTTATAGTATTTCACTTTTTGGTGGACACCAGTAAATTTTCTTCTTTTACATGGGATTGATTGAGAGGCAGTTGAACTGAAAAGCATGAAGCATATGGGTTCATGCACCGTGACGTGAACTATTGAAAAGACAAAAATATGCTTAACCCTTCAGGTATATTTATAAGAGTTCGGATTCTCGGGTGCCCTACCCGGCGGCCGTTCCCAGCAGCTCCTCAAAACGATGTCGTTCTGAGATTATTTTGGTTTTTTTTTTTTTTTTTTTCTTTTCTTCTTCCTCGTTCGTTCGAACAGAACCAGAGGGGAGGGGAGGGGAGGGGAAGAAGACAGAGAGGGGGAGGGAAAGGGAAGAGGAGAGAGAGGAAGGGAGAAGAAGAGGGAGCCGCCGGTGGGCCGGACTGGAGGGGGCCATAATCACCGGGGGAGGAGGAGGCGGAGGCGGGCCGGAGGCGGAGGCGACGGCGGTGCAGCTGCTGCGACGAGCTGGATCGGGCGACAATCGGACCGCTGGCGAGCTCGCCCTAAGCAGCCATGGCGGCTCCAGCCCTGGCGAAAAAAAAAAAAAAAAAAAAAAAAAAAAAAAAAACGAAAAAACTCCCAAAACGACGTCGTTTTGGGGGGCTGCTGGGAACGGCCGCCGAGAAGGGCGGCCAAGGATCCGGATTCATATTTATAAGGGTGTAATTTTGGCCCGTCCGGCCCGGCCTTTTCGGGTTCGGGTCGGGTCGGGCCGGACCCATATCGGATTTTGCGGGTTCTCGTAAAAAAAACAGGTCGGGTCAGCTCACGGGTCAGAAAACTAGGCCCAGGCCTTAGTTTAGGCCCAGGGGTATTCGGGCTTTGGACGGGCCAGTGTAGACGCGCCTGCGGGGGCCTTATGTGCTACAGCTCGGACTCGATTTGTGTCGGTTCTTAATCTGATCTCGCAAAGTGCAATGCGGGATTGATAAATTACCAAAGAGTCTAAATCCGGCAAATCGTTTTGGAAAACAGATTTTTAGAAAGAAGTGCTAAACATGGATTGCTTTGTCAGATACAGAGTCGCCAACTAAATATTTTTTAAAGGGGAATTTAGGAAACCCTGACTCGTTTGCCTAAGGCCACGTGTCCGTCATCACCAAAGTTGCCTTGGCTCTAGAACTTGGGTACGATTGGGGAAGGTCAACTATGAGCACCCCCTCTCGCTCGATCCGAAGATCGGCATCTACTAACCATGATATCTTGTTTTGAAAACATATGCATTCTTATTCCGGTTAATTAGTTAGAATTTACTATGTGATGCGCACAACACAAAAGTATAGACTAGATCGCTTAATTTGAAACAAAGCATTGCATATCCGCTCTTTTTTAAAGACAATTTGAAATTTGCTACTCGCAAGTAGGCTAAAACACGGATTTCAATGAGTCGTTCCAACTCAAACAATCCAACCTTCACTCACAGGCATTCAGGCAGTTTACATCACATAAGCATATAGCCACATGGTAAGCATGCTGTCATGTTAACATTCACACACATGCGAGATGCTAAAGCCTAAAAAGCTTACCGAGTACTCCGAGCCAAAACAAAGAACTTGTTAGCAATCAATGTATGATCCAAATCCATGTTAAGTGGCTAATGCATCGCATATAGAGTGCCATTAGAATAGGCTCGGCTAATCCTAAGATGGTATATGAAATGCACAAATAGCACGCATTCAAGTTAGATTTGAAATACTATGCAGTTAGCATGATGCGCCGAGCCCAGTGCATGCAAGACTAATGAATGATGCACGCATGCATAGCATAAGGTATGCTAAATTAAATATGACCTAATACTAACCATCAAAAGCAAGTAAGTAAAAAGGAGAAAGAAGTGGGGGTTGGAAGACATGCACACACGCACTCACACTTATTACAAATTCGCCCTTGCTCGGAGAGACCGAAAGAATATACAAATTAATTAACCTACAAGTTGATTAATTAAATTATACAACACTTAACTAATTAATGAATCAATTAAGCTACTGAAAGCAGTAAAGGGCCTCGGGAAGAGGGATGCACGCATGCTCGGATTGGCTTTGCTCGGAAACGCACCGCCATGCGCAAGCTGCCTCTGTTTACCCTGCTCTGCTCCTCTGAAAATTGCACAATTCCCAAGGAACACTTTCTGAACACTGTGGATGGTCACCGGCCAAGGGGGGGGATACCACCGGCCAAGGAGGAGTGGTCATCGACCATTTGTTGAGCTCTCGGCCACCAATTCATGGCCGGACGGCACTGGATGTGGTCGGCCGGCCAAAGCTTTCTGCAGAACTTGTTTTGACAGCAGCAGAGGGCAAACATGGCATGGCAATGCATTTTCAAGCAAATGTGTGCACCAACACACCCCTTATCATGTTTATGACTCAAAGGAGGATGTTCCTTGATTCTCGGACCACCAATCGCGCATTTCGATGCGTGATGGCCCAAGAAACCAAGTGTGCCATTTTGATATCAAATGAAATGCAAACCAAATAAACACATAAGGCCCAACCTCTATCACTTGATCAAGGGGTAAGGCATGCATGCCAAATGCAACCTAAGCATGTTAGCTAAGTACGCAACATGAGCATGCAAGCAAGCAATGTGCACTAGGCACTCAACCTAAGCAAACAAACATGCAAGGCATGGAACAACTATGCTAATGACAAGCATACAAGATGCAATTAGAACATGCAAGTATGCAAGACAAATAACATGTTAAGCAACTTGACCAAGGAAATACATGCCAAATGCAAAGTGTTTCAAGCATGCCATACATGCGATGGGCTAAGCATGCAACAACACACAAGGCGAGCATGCGACAACATGCAAACAATGGACTTATACCAATTTGGGCAGCTCTTAAATGAGCCCAAAACAGTGGCTAACATGCTCAAGAATGAAGGCTAATGTGCATACAAACATGCATGCATACAAGGTCCAACACTAAGGCACCGAAGAGCAACTTTTAAGCACACTTAAAAGAGACAAACATGGACTAATGGCATGCATATTAAGCTCTGAAAATCATGCTATAAGAGATTCCAAACCAACTAAGCAAAGCAAGCATATCATGCAACCAAGCCTAAAGCCTAAGATTCACCAACGAGGCATTGAACTACACTTAGCAAGACCAAACATCGCATGATTTAAACAACTAAAATCAGAGTTTTAGCATGTCAAAATGAACCTCAAAAACCACTTAGATGGCATCTAAATGACTTACACATGGAAGCATACACAAATGTCCAAACATGGAGCACAAGACTACAACCTTTTAAAGCATTAAAGGAGCATCAAATGCAAGCATACAAGCATACCATGGGGACTGAAATGATGCTATAAGTGATGCCAAACCACTGAAACAAGCTAAGTAATGCATGCTAGGAGGGTCAATGCTCAAGGCATACAAGAGAGGTTGCATGGTAGTTATACAAAGCAAGCCATGGATGACCCAAATAACCAAAAACAGACCTTTAGCATACTAAAACAAGCATAAAAGCTTCACAAAACTAGGCCAAAACAAGTGAGCATGATAGTCTAAATGCTAGGCACATGTTAAGGCAATTTCATGGCATTACAAGACAAGTATGCAAAGCATGCATGGTGTGTCTAAACCAAGTAAAAACAGTGCTATATCATGGCAAGATAAGCACAAATAACACCTAAGACATGGCCAACATGCACTTAAAAATGGTGTTCACACATGAGGCTAAAATGGCCAACATTTTGAGGACAACAAGGAGAGGGGATGGCCCTATCCTTCTTAGGACCTTAAGACACCATCCTTACCACTGAAATCCCTCAAGATTTCAGTGGTAAGGAGGCCCAAATAAGGTGGTCCCGGAGCTCACCAAAATAGCACAAAATGGGGGCAAAACAAGGCCTATGAGGGGTCAAACAACCCCAAAGCTCAAAGCAACCTTAAACAACTATTTTAAGCAAGTAAAAACAAGACTTTTATATGTTATACACTAAGCTCAAAAACAGATGCAAGGTAGGCAAAAAGACTATGCAAAAATGGGGTATTTAAAGGTAAAGTTCTTACCCTTGAAGACCTTCTTAAAAAATGGTGCTCCAGCAGCCTCCTTAGCTCAAAACCAAGTCCAAAACTCTAAAAATAACTCTTTAGTACCTCAGTAGCTAAAGGAAAGTGTAATGGTAGGTGTTTGTATGCAAAACTATGAACAAACACACACTTAAGCACAAAAGGAGAGGGAGATAGAGATAGATAGATACACAAGACCTAACCCTAGTTCAGACCTCTCTCTGGAATTTTTGTAACCCTTGAGGAGGGAGGAGAGGCCCTCCCTTTATAGAGGATCACTCTTGTAAAGCTTACAAAACAAGCTAAGCAAGAGTGAAATCCCTCCATACACGTGTATGGAGAGGGTGCACAGTGTATGCTAGCTAGCACAGCTGGCATAAAAATATCTGCAAAAGCAGATGCATAGTGGTCCGCCAGCCAAAAATGCCAAATTGACCAAAACAATGGTCGGCCGGCCACAAATAGTGCCGGCCGGCCAAACAAATGGCTGGTGGCAACAAAACAATGGCCGGTGGCCTCAAGCCATGGCTGGTGAGGTGTGGGGATGGCCAACAAGCCATTCCCTGCCCCTCAAAAGCAAAACACAAGTGTTTTGTGCAAAACCAAACACAAAACAGTCGAGTCGAGAGATCCAGAGGTAAGGCGCGTGGCCGAGACCTCCGGGAACTCAAGACGAACACAAACATGGATGATCACCGAGTGTTCAAATGGTGACGTCCAAGTCTTGAGGACGGTCAAAAATGGGGTGTCTACAGCCAGTGGGACGGGCCTCGAGCGGGCCCATGGGCTTGGGCTTAGGTCTGGGCTTGGGCTTTCGGCGGGCCTAAACAAGTTTTTAATTTTTTCCACCAAAATTTTATTATTTTCCATTAAAAAAAAACTGGGCATTGGGTGGGTTGGGCGGGCCGGGCCTCGGGCCGGGCTTTTGGGCTGGCCTTGAGCAGGCCAATGAGCCGAGGCCACAGGTCGGGCCGGATTTCAAAAAGATGGCCCAAGCCCTAGCCCAAGACATCGGGCTGGGCTCGGGCTCGGGCCTTCATGGGCCAGTCCCACCTCGGGCCGCGGGCGGGCTTCAGGCCGGCCGCAGGCCACGGGCCAAAATTACACCCCTGAATATTTACAAGGAAAACTAAACCAATCCAAGAAGAGATTGGTAAAACTGGTTATTTTGGACCAATTGAGATGGATTTAACAAATGTTATTTTATCACATTTTTTCAAATGATTTTAGTAAATTATCAAAATACAAAAAACATCAGGATTTTAGTACGATAACAATTAAATTTTAGTTTTTTAATTGTTTCAATTGAAATTTTTAATTTTTAAAATTATATTAATTCTAATTACAATTAATAAATATGGACAATTTAGATAATTTAATTATTTTTTATCAATAGTTCTAGATGATAAGAGCATTCACACCAAACTTTTTAATTTTTTTAGTTAAATTAAAGCTATTTCATTATTTTAGCAATTCACCTTTTAGCACCTAGTGCATCAAACTGTTTATTCTAACTTATTCTTATTAAATATTATTTTCTTATTGTATTTGTTAGTCTTTCTTTTTTTATTAAATTGATAAATTATCAGCCAAATAATTCTTAAAAAAAGCAAAAAAAAAAAAATAAATACCGTTGACCGGTTGACCGGCCGAACTTCCGGTAACACACAAATAGCGATGAACAGTGCATCGCTTGTTGTAATGAGTCACTGTATCGATTCTAAATTTTGATGAGTTGTACGCAAGTTTGATGCAGATAAATTTTTTTGAAGTTTTTAGCTAAAAAATAAAGTTTGAAGAGGTTGATGAGGATGCTCTAACAGTGGCTATGGATTGAAGAAATAAGGAGATGGATGGTAGGAAGCTGGTGAAAGGGAGTAAGCTGTGGGTGGGAAAAAAAGGATCTGGGAGATCTGCAGCGTTTTTGGGCACAACAAGCTACTGTACTTTCTTGTAGAGTGTTGTTCGGAGCCTCTTTCAATAATCTGAACTATTCATATTGTAGGGTTCGTCGAGCAGATCATCCATGCAAAAAATCAAATTGATTGGATATCTACAACCTTATAACCAAAACACATTTGTTTTTATAAAAATAAACGGTTAACATGACTTTCATAAATTTTTAAAAACAATTAAGACCTAATCATAGGGTTATGAATATCCTATTAACTTAATTTTTTACATGAATAATATTCTTAACGAACCTTATAATATGATCGGTTCATATTATCAAAAAAACATTCGAAACAAACTCCCACAAAGGGCCACAGGAAGCTATTAAGACACATCAATATCCCCAAGTCCAAGGAATGAAGAAGAGATAATACCCCCAAGTACAAGGACTGAAGAAGAGTTAGGCCCCGTTTGGTAGAGTTGTGGGAAAGTGATTAGTGATTATAGCTTATAGCTTTAACAATTTATAACTTATAACTGTGAACATAAGTTGATTTTTGACTTATAAATTAAAGCTTCTCCTCCTACACTCAAAGAATAAGTTAAGTTGAACCAAACATATCAAAATAGCTTAAATTAAGCTAAAAGTTGAAATTAACTGAAAATAAGCCTTATCAAACAGGGCCATTGTAGTGGATTGAAGAAGAGACCACTGTAAGGATGTAAGGTGGATATATACAGTAATAAAGTTAAAAATGATTAGATTGCCTAAATTGTCCCTTTTTCCACTATTAATAACTAACCGATACAAAAGATAGTTAAAATTGATATCATTTAAAAAAATTAGGGTTCAATTTGTTGTCAAGGTCAAGCCTTGAGTTTTTTTTTTAATATATACATATATATATATATAATTTTTCATTACTTTTTTATTAATTTAATTTTTTTTATGCTTATTAAAATTTTAAAAACTAATTTTTTTCGCTTTTTAATTTTTAAATTTTTTTTATGAAGGCTTTAGAAATTAACAAATCAGATAAAATTTAATAAATTATTAAATAAAAAATTCAAAACGAAAAAATATTTGTGAAAAAATAGATCAAGAGTGATGATATACATACAAAAAAATTTATACAAAATTCTCATACATAATGACGTAGTTCAATAGCAACCTTTAATTTTAAAACAAAATACTCATAAATATGACTTATATTTATGATATTGTCATTGCTCATTCTTGACGTATTTTTTATATAAATTTTATGTATAAATAGAGTTTTTTATTGATCTAATACAGATTGGTTGACAAAAATCCTAGAGTATTCAATGTAATGGTGATACTGGTGATATAATAGAGTGATGCTAGGGATCATAAACAAATTACCAAATAAATTACCAAACCTCTCACATGGGTGTGGGACCCACACAAATCACATGTGTGTGGGTCCCACACCTGTGTGAGAGGTTTGGTAATCTATTTGGTAATTTGTTTGGGATCTATAGCATTTTCCGATATAATATCACTAACAAACAATAGCCGCCTACATGTTGAGGGTCAACCCCCCACTTTGTAGGACACGGGGTCACTGTTGTGACCCCCACTGCTGTGTTCCTTGTTGTGCATAAAACAACATAGTTTCAGCCTCTTTCTTTTCTTTTCTTTTCTTTTCTTTTCTTTTTTTTTTCCGCTTATGTTCTCACTATGTTTTTTGGCGTGATAAATTGCACTTTGCCCTAAACCCTAAACCCTAAAATAAAAAAAATAAATTTTAAGAATTAAACCCTGAATTCCAAACTCTAAAATATATATATATATATATATATATTAAGAATTAAACCTTAAACCCCAAACCCTAAAATAAAAAAATAAATTAAATATATTTTAAGAATTAAACACTAAACCCTAAACCCTAAAATAAGAAAATAAATTTTAAGAATTAAATCTTAAACCTTAAACCCTAAAATAAAAAATTTAAGAATTAAACCCTAAACCCTAAAATAAAAAGGAGTGTAATTTATTACGTCAAAAAACATAGTGAGAACATAATGAATAAGAAGAAGAAGAAGAAGAAGAAGATGAAGAAGAAAAAAGAAAAAAGGAGGCTGAAACTGTGCCGTTTTAGGCATAGCATGAAACACAACAATGAGGGTCACAGTAGTGACCCCGCTTCCCACTTTGTAGGTGCAACATATACATAAAAGGTAAATGATAAAAAATAATTGAATAATAATATCAATGATATGGTATAGCATTGAATATTTTTCCATATAGAATGGCTTACTCTTGTGGTAAATTTATAAGACAAACAAAGAAGTGTCACAATGTGAACAGAATTGAAAACCACCCAATAATCACTTCATGTAGAGATTTTGTCAAAAGTGTAATTTGCCCTTCGGAGGTGAATCCCCGCCTTCCACACAAGATCTTCATGGCTTGGCCGGCTTCCCTCTTTTCTTTTTTTTCTTTTTTGGATAAATTATACTTTGGAGTGATTTGAAAAATTGGTTAAAAATTAACTTTTTAATTTTTTTTTATCTTTTTGTGTATAAAAAATGTGAGAGGTAATGTGATCCAAAATGGATTAAAAGCTAAAAACTAGCTTTTAGCTAGCTTCTCAAATTGCCCCTTTATCTCTTTTATATTTGGTCTTATTTTTTTACTTTAATTCTTAAAATTTGTTTTTTTTTCAATTTAATCTTTTATGTTTCAAGGTTTTTTCAATTTACTTTAAAAATTAACTTGTGTTCAAAATTAGATAAAAAATAATACATTGACAATTACATTGTGTAAACATATTTTATTATATATAACTCATATTTTTGACAAACTAAACTTTAAAATAATGATTTATTTTTAAATTATGTGATAGTTAACTTGAGATTTTATGCCTAATTTTGAAAAGAAATTCAGAAAACTTTAAAACAGGAAAATTCAAAGTAAAAACAAAAAAATAGAAATCAAAAGTGAAAAAATAACCAACATAAGGAGAAAAATGTAATTTTCTTTTTTTTTTAAAGCGAACCGATCAGTGCAATTAAAGTCAGTCATACAGCTATTAAACAAATGTCAGTTAATGACCCAAACAACCCTCATTTAGCTAATGAATTCCTCTAATTTCCATGGTTATTCAAAGACTGACAGCTAACGTGGGTTCTAATCTCGAAGCTGTTGAGCTAGTTAGAGGCAGGGATATTTTCGTAATTTTAAGACGAGGGCCTTTGCAGAGCCTTGCCTTGCTCGAAGCACCAAAAAAAGCGAAAACGATCTTTCTTCTTCTTCCCTTTTTTTTTTTTTTTTTTTTTTTTTTTTTTTTTTTTTTTTTTTTTTTGCTTTCTCAGAGTTGTAACTTTTGCTTTTTCCATTCAATCGTCTTTTTGGGATTAGGTTTGGCTTCTCAAATAATCATATCTCAATATGGAAGAATTTTAGGTGATGTTTGGCGAGAAGGTTTGGGTGGGTTAAGGGTTAAAATAGTCATAAAAAATAAAATAGGTTATTTTAGCCACAAAAAATAAAACATTAAATCCAACCCATAATCATTATAATCATCTCTCACAAAAAAAGTCAAAAAGTCAAAAAGTCATTCCCAAACCAGGCTAAAATAGCCCATGCTAAAATAGTCAAAAAGCCAAAAAGCCAAAAAGCCAACCCACTTCCCAAACGGAGGCTTAAGGACTTGTAGAATTAATTACAAATTTTATTTTGATGATTTGAATTATGTATTTTTTTCAAATATAAAAAGTAGAATTTATATAAAAAATTAAGATAATTAATTTGTATTACAAAAAATAAAAATTATTTTTGTTATCTATTTTTTGTAATACAAATTTGATTAAAATATATAGTTACCAATATAAAATCATCTTATTTTTTTGCATAAATATTTTATTCAATAAATCCATAAAAATAAACTATTCAAATTACTGAAATCGATTTTAAAATAGACCTATCAAGTCCACTCCCATTTTGAATGAACTTGAATGTGGATTTAAATGCATTGTGTGCTTATGAACAAGTTATTTGGTGTTTTGTAGAGATAATAATTTTTTGGAAAATGTCCCAGACCCACAGTAGGGGTGACCCCACCACCCTCACTGATTTTTGATTGACTTAAATTTTTTTATATTTTTATTTCTTTTCAATCTTGCTCTCATAGCAACACACATGAAACTGAGGCCATGTTTGTTTGGGCGGATTGGATTAGCATTCTCATGACTAATAGTCATAGAATTACGAATTCGTTGGATTATGTATCCTATCTTAACTAATAGTCAAGTTTAAAATAATTAGTCCGTACTTTAAATGTTTAACCAAATATCGGATTAATAATTTTATTAGACTATTAATCCAATCTCAAATTCATATCCACCCAAACAAACATGACCTAAAGGTGCTGGAAGTCACCCCGTTAGGAGTCCCCAGCACGTTGCAATTTTTTGGAAGAATTGTACAGGGAAAAAATATACACGATCATAGAAGGGGTGCAACTTCACGCGGTATTCTGAAAATACCTAATGATTTTTCGTGTTTGAGTTGCATCTCACTACAAAACAACTTGCATCCTCCATATTTCGACATTTTTTTCCCTTGTCCCATTTACAAGTAATTCCCTCTAATTTTTTCCTGCTCCTTTCACTTTGCATCTCCCGATGAAAAAGTAGAGTGGGGACGGGTTGTCCTTTCCCACCTCATCTTATCCAATTCTGTTCTAATTATATTTATTAAATATATTTATATATAAAATATATGTAATTTAATTTTTTTCATTATAATAAAATTAAAATATTAAAATATTATATTTAATATTAATTTTTAATTATTTATTTTTTTATCTTATATAGTATAACTCTTATTAAGTATAAACCATTATTTGTAATATACTATATTATTCATAATTTTATTAATATTTTAAATTTTCAACTTATAAAATTAGCTTTTCTCCAATTTTATCCCCATCACCTCTTGATTTGTGTCGCCCCCGATATGGTATGGGGTATGGGCGGATTACTCCAAACTCGATCTACACCATCCTTAGTGTTTTGGGACAATGCTCAACAATAAAAATTATAGGGTAAATTACAATTTATCCCTTTTATGCATAACTATGAATTGTATGTCTTATTTAAGCTTCGTTTGGGATGTAGATTGTCTTTTAATTTTTTAACTATTTTAACATGGGGTTAAAAGTTTCGTTTGTGATAGATTTTTTTACTTTTTTGATTTTTATAAAAGAAAAAATGAAATGATTATGATTTGGATGTGACATTTTGTCGTATTGACTTTTTAATTTCTTTTGTCTTTTTGTGACTATTTTAACCAAAAAACCTCAAACTTCTTCATGCCAAATGAGCCGTTAGAGATAATAGATCATGTTGCATGTGCATAGGTTATGTTTAGCTATTTTTTCACTTTGACCTTTCAATTTTTTTTTCTTTTTCCTACTTTGACTCTTCATATTTTAATTTTTTTTTTAAATTTACTTCAAAAGCTATGTTTGTTTCCAGTTTTTTGAAAACATTTTTCAAAAAATTATATTTTTTTGTTTTTACCGATTTTTAAAAATATTTTAAGCATATTTTTTAATTTTTAGACACACCTAACATAAATATACTTAAAAAATATAATTTTCGTGAAAAAAATCTTTAAAAAATTTGCTAAATACCAAAAATACAAAAAAAAAAAAAAAAATTTATGTATATTTTTCATATTTTTGTGTATTTATTAATTTTTTAAAATATTTTTCACAAATATTTTACTTTTTAGATACACCTAAGTAAGGTGCATCTAAAAAAGTAAAAAAAAAGTACTTTAAATTTTAAAAATATTCACTAAAAACAAAAAAAATACAAAAAACAGAAAACTTAGTTTTCAAAAAATTGAATTCACAAAACTGAAACTAAACACACTGAATTATGTCTAAAATTAGACAGAAAATGACACATTGATAGTCACATAATATAAAAATATTTTGTTATATATAACTCATACATTTGACATAAATTTAAATCTTAATATAATAATATATTTTTTATAACGTGACACTTTTTTTATCTAATTTTGAATAGAAATTAGCTTTAGAAGTAAATTTGAGAAAAAAATGAAATATAAAGGTTCAAAGTGGAAAAAAAAAAATTACTTCAAGGGCTAAAATGATAAAATGACTTAACATAAAAGGGGTAAAGTATAATTTATCCAAAATTAATCTATATATCCAGCTTATATCTTATATATAATATATTTGAAATGAGTTTTTTTGTTATAAATTTTAGATAAGTCGATTGTGTGTCCATTTGTTACAATATGAATATATTACCATTTGGTAAGTTGAACTTATCATATAACTTCTTGTCCAATAGAGTTGAAGTCTCGTGATCGCACGTGGCTTGTCCTTAGATCTAGATAATTCATGTTGAGATGTGAGCATATTCCATAATTTTTTGAAATAATATTTAGTACCATTTTTCTTTTAAATTTTTGCCTTGAATGAATTTTAATTTTTTTTTGTTAAAGTTACTAGAAGATTCTAAAAAATAGGTAAATAGGTCAACAAACTTGGCTAGAAAAATGACCTTTTTCTAAAATTTAACTCAAGTTTTAAAATTTTTAGAATTGTTCTGTCAATAAAATCTAAGAAAAATAATTGATAAAATTTTATTTAAAAAAAAAAAAAACTAAAAAGTCATTTGCCAAACCCGACTTATACTTTCTTTAAGAGTTAGCTAAAAAGCTAGAATATTGATTAAAAAAAGTGAATGCCAAAAATATTAATTTGTTTGATGCATTCTTAATTTTTAGGTTTCAGCAAAAAATTGATAAAATTTTATTTAAAAAAAAAAAAGTCATTTGCCAAACCCTACTTAGACTTTCTTTAAGAGTTAGTTAAAAAGCTAGAATATTGATTAAAAAAAGTGAATGTTAAAAATATTAATTTGTTTGATACATTCTTAATTTTTAGGTTTTAGCCAAATGAATTAGTATTTAATAAGAAACTTTAAATTCTTGTTTGCTACTTAAAATGTCAAGTTTTATTACTGTTGTTCATTAGCTTATTATCATTTTCGATTATTTTTATTTTATTTCAGGACTTTAGGGGTGGTTTTTGACACCAAAACTAAACTAACATCTAGCAAACCAAAAAAAAAAAAAAAAAAAAAAAAAGAATGCAGAGAAAACTAGAAAAAGATGATTAGGGGTGGTTTGCAGGCACCATTTGGGAGGTCGTTTTGTGGGTTTTTTTTGACTATTTTAGTTACAAAAGATAAAATAGGCTATTTTAGTTACAACAAATAAAACATCACATCCAACCCATAATCATTACATTCTTTTTTCACAAAAAAAATCAAAAAGCCAAAAAGTCTTTCCCGAACCAAGTTTTTTAGCCCAGGCTAAAATAGTCAAAAAAGTCAAAAAGCTAAAAAGCCAACCCACTTCCCAAACCAACCCTAAATAAAGTGTACTTTTTGATTTTTTATGAAATATGGGTTGAGTTTGAAGTGATATGATGAGAGGTGATATGACTTAAATAAGATGATGTGACTTAAATAGAATAGTGACTTTTGATTTTTTGACTTTTTTAATATATGCCAAACAAGTCCAAGGCCTTTGAAGGGCCCAATATGCACGAGAGGAGACAAAATAAATGAAATAGTGTAGGATCATTTGTAGTACTTTAGTGATTAGAAAATGGTAATTGAGAGTTTAACTTTTGCTCTGCATTATTGGCAAGTTCTACTTCTCTTTTCTTCTAAAAGGTGAAGGTTTAATCATTCAGTCTAAGGATAAAAAGAGACAAGTTGGCATTGGTTGATTAGATATATCATTATTTAATTTGTCACATAATTTTTCATATAATAAGACTTTTTAGTTTATTTTATTTTTGTTTTTGTTTTTGTTTTTGTTTTTTTGGTCTTGGTCCCCTATGTGGGGCAACCATGAAATAAAACAGATTCCATAAGCACTTTCCAATGCAAGGTGTAATATCACTAAATATTTTATTCAAACGCTTCATACTTTACATAATTTTTAATATGACATAATTAACTTTATTATTTTTAAAAACATAATAAGTCCTATATATATATATCTATTATTGTATTAATATACACAATAAATAAAATAAAATAGTAAGAAGATAAATATTATTTTTTATACAAAAATATTTGGATATATTACATTGATCTTTTTTGAGATTTGAAAAAGTACAGTAAGTCTTACAATTTTGATATAATTATATTAATTTTATTTATAGTAACTCTAAAGAGGTGAATGCAAATAGTGTGAAAACACAAGGATCAAGAAAAAAAAATGTATATTTTAACATAAAAAAATGACAATTTCATTTTTTCATATGTATAATCGATGGATTATTGATGAAAATAGGATTCAATATTACGTGAATTAAAATTTTAAGGAAGTTTAATATAATTATACTAAAATAGTGAAATTTATTGTATTTGTTTGCAAATCTTATGAAATTATTGTAATTTATCAAAAATATTTTGACTTGGGGGAGCCTACTTGCAAAACAACTCAAAAATTGGGGCGGGAAACAAAATTTATTTTAGGTGGAGAATTGTGCCCGGAGGTGTTATTTACTTTTTTTTTAATTAAGCTTAGTTCATTGACTTGCATAGTGATTGGATGGACTATGGAGAAAAGCACAAATCCTAATCATTCTCCGTTGTCCTTTGTTTGGAAGCACTAAATAAAGCAAAGAAAAAATGAAAAATTCCTGGTAACTCGAATTCTGTGGCCCGAATTTGGCTCAAAATTCAAAACGACGTCGTTTTGGGTTTCGAATTTTTTTTTTCTTCTTTTTCTTTCTCTTCTTTCTCTTCCTTTTCTTTCTTTCTTTTCTTCTTCTTCTTCGTTGAACCAGGCAACACAGGCGAGAGAGTGAGGAGAGGAGAGGAGAGAAGGGCCCTTGCCGCCGCCGATCGTCGCAGCATGCCGCCGATCGTCGCAGCAGCTCCGATCGTCGCAGCCCCGCCGCAGCTCGTCGCAGCCCCGCCGCAGCTCGTCGCAGCCCCGCCTCCGGCCCCGACTCCTCCTCTAGCCCCATTTTTATGGCCCCCTCCTCTCCAGTCCTCCTCCTCCTCCTCCTCCTCCTCCTCCTCCCTCCTTCCTCCTCATCCTCTTCCCTCCTTCTTCTTCTTCTTTTCTTCCTCTGCTCCGAATTCGAGCCAAATTCGAGCCTTCGAATTCGAGCTGCGAATCGGAGCTGAGAAAAAATATGGAAGGTTAGACATGATATCCTCCAAGCTCACACTTCTTGTTTTGTCGTCCTTCCAAAAGTGAGAACAAAAAACGGAAACCAAATTAGTAGCTAGGTTTCTTTGATGGGAAAATGTGTGTATTTCAAAATTTAATTTTAAATTATCAACAAAATTTATAAATATTAATAATTATAATTATAATTTTTTTTCTTCTAAATTTATAACAATTTTGTGAAACCACAACTGTGTTGTAATTTCCTTTTGTTTGATTGGTCTAGTTTTATAGCATTTATATTTTATTATTATTTTTTATTTACAAAAAATATTAAATATAATTATATTTATATTTAAAAATAAAAATAAAAACTTGTATGATGCCACATTTATTTTAAAAACGAGTAATGCTATATAAATAAATTTTTGTTATAAATTGATATGACACTAATCACATTAATAAACTGGATTCCATTTGACATTTCAAAATTTTATGATTATTTTAATATTTTTAAAAATTTGTTCTAAAAAAAAGAGAGAGAATGAATGGTTGAAAGTGGTTGCTAAATGTATTTACCGGTAGTTGGAAGTGATTTTCAACATTAGGGGGAGGTCAGAGGTGATTTGTGGAGGGAGGCTGTTGTCAGCTGGCCAAGGTGATTGTGCCATATATGTTACAACACAAGGACAAGTTTCCTTCGGTTCATTAACTGGAATAGAGGGTTCAATTTGGTAATTTTTGGACCCATTTTAGGTTCAACTCAGTGATTCGAATCATTCAAACTTTAGTGTCTTTCGACTAAATCAATAACCATATGTTTATGGTATGTATTTTTCTTTATTTTTTATTTTAAAAATCAAAGAGGTGTGCATACTTTTTATTGCTTGATTAGGTTAACTAATAAAATGACTTAAAATGGTGATCTAATCAATTATACGAGTTCTAATTCATAGTTCGGAATTTTAGACAAAATGAAAAAAGTAATTTGTTAGATTTATTTAATTTTCTGAAAATTATTTTCGATTAAACATGTAACCCCTAAACAATATTTTTTATTCCGCCCATGTGTACTTTTGTTGTCGTACCGAGATGTGTAACAAATTTACAACTTATTTATGTTTGTTTAAGTTGCACCAAACTGATCATCTCTGTTATATATCTAATGGCTACAAATAGTACAATGATTTTTTTTATACCCATCAAAAAATTGTAAGAATCATGCATATTATTATACTCATAAAAAGTAAATCAATTTCAAAAGATGAGAAGTTATATATGTTTTTGCCTCCCAAAGTTCGAATCCTGGATCCATTATTGATACCCATTAACTATGCGATAGAGAGATCTGAATCCCTTAGGGTCATAGAGTATCGTTTGGAGCCTATTTCAATCATTTGAACTGTTCATATTATAAAGTTTGTCGAGTAGATCATTAATGAAAAAATCAAGTTAATTAGATATTCGTAACTTTATAAAAAGACCACATTTTTTTTGTAAAAAAATAAATAGCTATCATAATTTTGATAATGTTTTTTAAAATAATTAGAATCCAATAATTGGGTTATGGATATACGATTAATTTAATTTTTTATATGAATAATATATTCAACAAACTCTATAATATAAATGGTTCGAATAATCAAAATAGGCTCAAAATAATCTTCAAAAACCTCAGAGCAATTGTGTAACGCCCAAAAAATAATACAATCAACCCATTTCATAACTTATAGTATAAGTAAAACGACATACTTCCATTCATCAGAGTTTAATATACATTTACGAGATGATAACAAAACAAGTTGTACAATTAGTCATATGCCTTGGTGGCTTATATCTTTCTGAGCCACTACTTGGTTACAACAAAACGAGTCTAACTCAATACAAATAAGCCCTTGGCTATAAAAATAAATACAACAAAAGGAAGCTCTTGCTCCAAAGTCCTTCCAAGCTATTGCCTTGGGATGGGGAGGTGGGGGGAGGGGGGGGGGGGGGGGGGGGGAGGGGAGATGGGGCATATCACCAACACCTGAAAATGGTTTTTCCTAAATAGGGTGAGCCATAGCCCAGTACAAACAATCTAACACAATATATGAGTCTTAACAAAGATATAAGTAAAGTGTATATATACAATGTCCATAGTAAAATCATTCTTGTTTTACAAATTCATAATATGTCAAGTTTTATATCCCAATCTTTGTTATCTCAATGTCATCCACATCAATTCATTTCATCTCAACTCATGAGCTAATTTCTTTATTTTCCAGAAAAACCAACTGAGACTACAACTCAGTGGTTCTCAAATCAACACAAAAATCACACCAACACTTCAATTTACCATTTTATGGAAATTTTGTCCGCGGGATTCGGCACCCATGTATACGCGCGGTTTCAGAACTTTCACCCTGGACACACAGGCCAACTTAATTCAATGGAGTCCATCTCCTTTCTCCTCCCAAACATGTTGTACATCCCTCTTCTTTTCCCAAATATCATACATATATAATGTATTTAAAACACAGTCATATTAAATGACAACCAACTAGAGATTAGTTTCAATTCACCTAATTCTCATGCAATTTCTACAACAATCATAGCTATCTTCCACCGATAGCCCACTACAGATATTTCTAAACATATATTCAATCTCAAGACAGATAGTTTATTCAAATTTCCATAGGTGTGAGGTAATACATATCCAATTTCGCCATTTATATCAACATTCATCTAATTTCACATTTACAATACCAATTTCATTTATTTATACAAAATAAATATTTGAAACATTTTAGGACAAACTTCCCTCTTTCCCAAATATCAACCCAAATGCCAAAATCAACTATTTTGTCACAATACAACCTCATTTTCAAACCCTATGACCCTTTATAACACATTCAGTTAGAAACCCCTCTTTTGATTTTTAACCCAAACCTTAGATTTGCTCAAAATACTCCCAAATCCTACCATTGCTATATAACTACCAATAACTAAGTTAAAAGCCATATAAAAGTGTAGAAAATCCCTACCTCAAAATTAGAACACGAGCAAAGCAATGTGGAAACTCCAAAGACGTCGAAACTAAAGTTTATTCGGATCAGAACGTAGCCCTCAAGATGCTCTACCTTTTTATCAAAGGGATTAGGGTGGAGAAACCACTAGATTTAGATGAAAATGTAGAGAGAGAGAGTGTGTGTTTTAGAGAGAGAGGGTCTCAACTTTAGGGTTTGTAGAGAAATGGATCTGAAAAAGTGATGTAAAAAGTCATTTTCGTGAACTGATATACGCACAGTTTGCTCGAGCGCAAGAAGTGACTCTCGAGCGTCAAACACAATAAGTTGTTCCACTCGAGCGCAGCATGCATACTCTTAGTAGTTTTACAGACAATAGACCAATGCTCGAGCGCAATAAAGGCCGCTAGAGCGCCAACCTGCTCGAGCGTAGGAAACGCTGCTCTAGCGTAGAAAACACTCTCCTAGTAGTTTTGCAGACCTGCAAAAGTAGGGGTGAGCATGGACCGGATTGGTCCGGATTGGGAGAAAACCAGGACCAATCCGTTATCTACGGTTCCTAAAAAATTAAAACCAATCCAATCCGTTTAAATTGTGAAACCAATCCGAACCAATCCGTTGAAACACGGATTGGATCGGTTTAGGACCACGGATTTAAATAATTAAATAACAAAAAAAATATAGACATTACATTTTGAAAACCTGTAAATAATATAATCTTAGTGGTATTATATAAGTAAACATCCTATTTGAAAACCTGTAAACAATATTATATAAGTAAACATCCATTCCACTAGCATTCAAAGCAGCCAAGTGGAGTGCAGTACCTCCATTAGATAATCCGCTCTGTGTATCTAACATTCAATATCCAAGTGTGATAATCTTATAGCCAAAATATTTAAATTATTGATTGTAAATCAAGTACCAAAAAAAAATTGATAACTTGTTTGGGTATTCAGAAAGTGTCAGGAAAATGGTATCAGTAACAAGAAGGCTTCACACACATAACCAATCACAGAAAGAACCAATAACTTCATTGAGACAGACAAGCAAAGATCATCATACCTGCCCACGATAATTCCTGAGGTTAATATCAACCCCTGATTCAAGCAACAGAGAGACAATCTGAAGAAAAGAAAAATTAAACCATTATCATCATCATTAAAATACCAATAAATTCAGAATTGACTTAAATCTTTTTGTAAACATTTGCAGACAAGAATGAACTTTGAGATACCTCATGATGGCCTTGAGCTGCAGAGTAATGGAGGGGTGAATTGCGAACTCCAAAAGTCGAATACCTCGCAAGACGGGGATTGTACTCCAAAACAGAGATGAAATTAGAAAAATAAAATAAAAATAAAAACAGAAAATAGAAATACAAACAGAAAAAAAAACAATCGATCTAAAAACAAAAATAAAAACAGAAAAACAAAACAGAAAACTCAGTCTGAGATAAAACAGAACAAAAACAGATGACATGAACAATCACATTTCAGAGTGTGACATAATGAAAACATAAAACATAAACAATCGATCTAAAAACATAATGAAAACATAAAACATAATAAAAATAAAAACAGAAAAAAAAATCTCCTACTTACATGATCTGGGAACCCATTTCAGAGTGTTAGAGATTAAACCTATTTCAGAGTGTTAGAGAGAGAGAGAGAGGAGCTCACCGAAAGAGGAAGACAACAGCTATAGCTATCGATCTAATCTGAGATGGATGATCTGGGAACAAATAAACAAAAATAGTCACCGATCCGAGAGAGAGAGAGATGAGAGATGAGAACACCGAGAGAGAGAGAGAGAGAGCTCACCGACAGAGAGAGACGAGCAGCAGCACACCGATCTGATCTGAGATGGATGAGAGTGTGAGAGAGAACTCAGTCTGAGATGGGAAAGAGAAGAGAGAGAGACACCATCGATATAGAGATTAGAGACCTGAGATGAGAGTGAGGCGTGAATGAGGTGAGGCTGCTGGACCTGGATTAGGTTTACATTTTAGTATTTATAGCATATAAGAAATTATATGGTGTGGGAAGGTATATAGTATAAAAATATAAATTATTTCTAGATGGTCCGGATCGGTTCCAATCCGGAACCGTGGGGTTCAATCCGGAACCGATCCGTGGCCTACGGATTTTGAAATTCTCAATCCGGAACTGAACCACGGATTCAAAAAACCAATCCAAACCTATCGGATTGGACTGGACCGGATCGGATTACGGATTTTACGGATTCCTTGCTCAGCCCTATGCAAAAGTACTGAGAGTTCATAAAGCCCGCTCAAGCGCAAGAAGTGTCGTTCGAGCAGAGGACCAAAAATCTGGGCAACAAGAGTTTGGAAACTAAGTAACTAACTTGTCCCAAACGCAACCATAACAATCCAAAAGCCGAACTTGAGGAGATACAAGGAAAACAAGATGTAAACAATAATATGAAACCATCAAACCCGAGTTCGAAATACAATAAGAGTCGGGTCGAAACCAAAATCGCTATAACCTCCTCTCTTAAAGAATTTCGTCCCTGAAATTACAAATCAAGTTCAAAACCATTTTTAAACTATTTCCAATGATGATAATCTATCAATTTCAATCACCATGACCTATCCTTTGGTCATTCATTTTCACTAACCCAATATACAATTTCCGACACTAAAGTACAAATTATATATTCCCAAGACATTTACAATGTTTAGGATAAACCCAAGTTCCCAAAAATGACACAACATATACAATGTTTCCAAAAGTGATACAACATATAAAATATTCCATATTCTCAAAACATATACAATGCTTATATTGAATCCATGTTTCCAAAACATCCACAACATATACAATGTTTTCGTATTTTTAAAACAAATACAATGCTTTTACAATTCATTAGCATAATCAAAATCTTAATACATGTTCAAACATCAACAAATAAGTCCGGATATTTTTCTCGGACTTCTAATTCACGCTCTCAAGTTGCTTCCTCAACCTCGTGATGTTTCCACAATACCTTAACCAAGGGAATCGTCTTGCCTCACAAGACTTGGTCTCGAGTATCCAAGACTCTCATTAGTCTCTCTTCATACGAGGCATCCTCATCTACCTCTAAGTTGGTCCAATTCAATACGTGCGATGGATCCGGCTCATACTTTCGAAGCATGCTAATATGAAACACATCATGAATCCCGGAAAGCTGTGGCAGCAACGCCAAACGGTAAGCAACCTCTCCAACCCACTCAAAGATCTCAAAAGGCCTAATAAATAGAGAGGACAACTTCTCAATCTTCCTAAATGTCATTAAACCCCGCCTAGGTGATATCTTCAAAAAGACATGATTCTCACCTCAAAAGACAAAGGACTTCTCCTACGGTTGGCATAACTTTTTTGACGACTCTGAGTCGTAACCAACATCTTCCGGATAAGTGCCACTTTCTCCGTCGTTTCCCGAACCAACTCTGGACCCAACATAGGTGCATCACCCACCTCAGCCCAACACACAGAGATTTACATGGTCGGTTATACAAGGCCTCAAACGGTGCCATGCCAATACTTGTTTGGAAGCTACTGTTATAGGTAAAATCCACTAAGGGCAAGTGCCTCTCCCACGACCCCTTGAAGTCAAGGACATAATCTCGAAGTATATCCTCAAAGATCTGAATAGTACGCTCGGACTATCCGTTAGTCTAAGAGTGATACGCTGTGCTAAAAGTCAGTCTAGTGCCCAAGGCACTCTGCAAGCAATGCCATAATCGAGCTGTAAAACGTGGATCTCTATCCGAAACAATCGTCATAGGGACTCTGTGCAACCTTACTATGTCCCTAATGTAAAGGTCGGCAAGATATTCTACCGAATCACTCATGGGCATAGATATAAAATGCGCTGACTTGGTTAACTGGTCAACTACCACCCAAATGGCATTACTACTCCGTTGAGTCCTCGGAAGGCCCACAACAAAATCCATCGTGACATGCTCCCACTTCCACTTAGCTATAGGCAAGGGTTGCAACAAACACCCTGGCCTCTGATGCTCGGCCTTTACTTGTTGATAAGTAAGGCATCTTGACGTAAACACGACCACATCTTTCTTCATACTTCTCCACCAAAACTAGCGACATAGGTCATGATACATCTTTGTGCCTCTTGGATGCACCGCAAGGCGTGAATGGTGAAACTCTTAGAGTACGTCCTCTCGGCAAGACTCCGTCACAAAGAGACGGTTAAGGTATCTAACACTCGAGTCGGAATACACGTTCAGGCCCTTTTCTATCTTCTCACTGGAAATCTTCTCCCGAAGGGTTTCTACCTCAAGATTGCTCTTCTGCGCTTCTAACACTCGATTCACAAGTGTAGGTTGTGCAACTACCGTAAACAAGGTTGTAGACTCCAGGGACTCGCCAAAATGCAAATCAAACTCACTAAGAGTACCCAACATCTCCTATTCTCGGATGGCAATACAAGCTATGCTACTTATTGACTTCCTACTCAAGGCATCAGCCACAATGTTGGCCTTCCCCGGATAACCATGCAACTCAAAGTCATAATCCTCTATAAACTCCATCCACCTTCTCTGCCTCAAATTCAAGTCTTTCTATGTAAACAGATACTTCAGACTCTTGTGGTCAGAAAACACCTCAAACCTTTCGCCATATAGCTAGTGCCTCCAAATTTTCAAGGTGAATATCACCGTTGCTAACTCTAAATCATGAGTAGGGCAGTTCCTCTCATGTGTTTTCAACTGCCATGAGCCATAGGCTACTACTTTCCCCTCTTGCATCAAAACACAACCAAAACCTTCCCGTGAGGCATCACAATACACCGAAGAATAATCAAGACTGGAGCAATGGTAAGTCTAACTTTAAGTTCTTAAAATGACTTCTCACAAGTCTCACTCTACATAAATTTGATCCCTTTCCTCGTCAATCTAGTCAATGGTGAGGCTATTCTAGAGAGATCCTTTACAAACCGATAGTAATACCTGGCCAACCCCAAGAAACTACGGATTTCAAAAGTATTCTTAGGTTGTTCCCATCTTGCATTGCCTCTATCTTGGATGAATCTATAGTCCACCCCTTCCTCGGATACTACATGGCCTAAGAACTTGACCTCTCTAAACCAGAATTCACATTTCCCAAACTTAGCATACAGCTTGCGGGCTCTAAGCAACTCGAGGACTACTTGCAAGTGTTCTTTGTGCTTCTCCTCAGAGGGTGAGTAAATCAAGATGTCGTCCACAAAGATAACCACAAATCGGTTTAGGAACTCACTGAAAATCCAATTTATTAAATCCATAAATACAGCCGGTTACATTAGCCAGCCCGAAAGGCATCACTAGGAACTCATAATGGCCATATCGCGGGTGGAATGCTGTTTTCTGGATATCCTCCTCCCCTACTCTCAACTGGTGATAACCCAATCTCAGGTCTATCTTAGAGAAGCAACAAAACCCTTTCAACTGATCAAACAAATCATCTATATGAGGCATTGGGTACTTGTTTTTCACAGTTACCCGGTTAACTTCCTGTAATCGATATAAAGTCACAACGCTTCATCTTTTTTCTTAGCAGAGGGAGCTGGTGCTCCTTAAGTGAAGTACTAGGGTGGATAAAATCCTTAGCTAACAATTCTTGGAGTTGAATCTTCAACTTACTCAATTCAGCAGAAGCAAATCTATACGATGCCATAGAAATCGGTGCCATTCTAGGCACTAAATCAATAAAGAATTCGATCTCTCGGTGAGGTGGTAAACTAGTAAGATCATCGAAAAAAATGTCGGGATATTCACAAACCACCCTTGGCAACTCAACCCAGACTTTATCACACTCACCACTCAAGAAGCTTGCAAGAAGGTAACTAAGTTCACTCTGCCCATGCGGATCATATACGGTGATAAGACATTATCCACCTGGTCCACCAAGAAATAGAAACATTCTCCACTCAGGGTACATACAGTAACCCTCTGACGGTAGCAATCTATAACAGCCTGATATGACGACAACCAATCCATACCCAAAATAACATCAAAACTAGATATATTAATCAATACAAATGCAAATGGGAGTTGGCGACCGGCAACCTTTATGTCACAACCGACACCCCAGCTTCAAAATAACCCCACCACCAATAGATGACTCTACACAAAGAGGAGATGCTAACTGAGCCAACTCCAACCCCAAAATCGATGTAAATGCAGAAGAGATAAATGAATGGGATGCACCTGTATCAATCAACACATTAGCAACTAAATTGCAAAACAAGAAAGTATCTCTTACAACAGAAGGCGCTGGTACTAGATCCGACGCGATAACAACATACACACGCCTCATAGGTCTCTACCCAACCTGCTCACCTCTCGGATCATAAGTCTAACGCACTAATTGAGCTGAAGAGGCTACCTTATTAGCCCTTAAGGCCTGTGCTGGACTGTGCAAGCTGGTGGCTCTATGTCTGTCTTGAACTAGACGCACCGGGTGTGCCACCCAATTGAGGGCAAAATCTCTTCATATGCCCTGCCTATCCACATTGATAACATGTGAGCGACTGTTCTTTCCCTGACTCTAGCCCTGAGAACGAGCCGAAGACGATGCAGACCGTTGCCCTCCTCCTCTCTGCGGGTAAGCTGGAGACTTGTGGCCCAACTGACCACACTTGAAACAAGTGAAATCTCCCTGACTACCTCTTTCAGAACCCGAACTCGGCATTGGAAAGGTGGACCTCGACTGAGCTCCCTAGGACGACTGGGGGTTAGAACCCCTCTACCTCTCATTGTCTCCCTGATTGTCTTGTCTCCTCCTGGAGCCCTTCATTCTTTCATCCTCCATCTGCATAATGGTCTTGAGATGGGCCGCTGCCTCCACAAGGCACCCATAATCTCTAATCATGGATTCGGTCACTCTAGACATGAGCCCGGTCCTCAATCTCTTCTCAAACTCTAAGCAATGGCGCTTCTTAGTTGCCACAAGCTCGGGTGCAAACCTAGACAAGCTAGTGAAGGTGGTCTCAAACTCGGCCACTAGTGTGTTCAACTGCACCAACTTGAGAATTGGTCTCTCAACTTCTTCCTAACTATAGGAGGCAAAAACTTGTTCTGGAAGGCATTGACGAATGCCTCTGAAGTCACCCCAATACGCCCACACGTATACTTCCACCACTGACTTGCATTTCCCTTTAGTTGGAAAGATGCCAAGGTCACCCTTAGCTGGTTGTCCTCGATGCCAAGTATCTTGAACGTCTTTACTATCTGTTCTAGCCACTCATCTGCCTTCAGTAGCTCTTTGGGATCACCCAAAAACTCCTTCGGATTTGACTGGAAGAACTCCTGTTTCAAGAAAGACAGCCCTACCTTAGCTACTTGGGCCTGGACTTGATTCTCCGCCCTAAGAATGTCCATAGACTCCCGCAATGCTCCGGCCATTTCGTGAGCTAAGGCGCTCATGGCCTGTAGACCAACTGGTTCAGCCACATTAGCCTGACCAACCTTTTCTTCCTACGCCGGAATATCATTCGGTAGATGCATCTCATGCCTTCTAGGCCTACCATGCCTACCACCACCACGTCCACGTCCATGTCCTGATATGCTAATGAAGGTAATAAAAGAGATTAGTACATTTACAAATGTGCCGAAGCTAACTAACTCGCGTCCGAATGTGATGGACAACAGTAATTCACCCTATCTAAGCAAGTAATCACATAAACACGTTATAGACACCCCATTTTTGACCGACGTTAAGACTCATACGTCATCGATTGAGCGCTCGGTGATAGTGCATGTCTTGCTTGTTTCGAGGTTTCGGAGTTTTGGCTAAGAGCCTTGCCTCCAGGCCTCTGAACTCTTTGTGTTTCGGCTCGGTTTGTGGACCAAGCCTTGTTTTCCTTGCCTGAGGAAGGGAGAGGTCTTGTAGACCATCTCTTTGTGGTCATAGACCACTTTTCATGGTCGTAGACCACTTTTTCCGTTTGGAGACTAGTTTCCGATTTTCGGAGCCTTCGGCCGCGTGCCTTGTCTCGGGACCGCTTAACGTTCTCCGTTTGGCATGGTTTTTGAACCACACCTTGTTTCCTTGGCCTAGAGGGCCACTTTGGTTTGGGAGACCACTTTTGTGGTCGTAAACCACATTTGGTGCTTGTTAGCTAGTTTTCAAGGCTCCCGACTGCGCGCTTTGCCTCTCAAACTTTCGTTTTGCATCCGTTTTGGTTTGTTTTTGGTACAAACCTTGTTTTCCTTGTTTGGAAGGTGGTACAAGGGTGGGAGACCAGTTTTTTCCTTGGAGACCACTTTTCTTCCTGCCAGCCAGTTTTTTGATCTAACAACTGGTCTCCTAGGTCTTTAAGCCATCTTTTCTGGTCGACCACCCCACCCCTGGCTTGTTTTCAGTGTGCTGATAATCTCCCACCATGGCCGACCATTTGTTGTCTTGGGAGACCACTTATGGTGGTCGGCCGACCACTTGAAGTAGTTGGCCGACCACTTCAAGTGGTTGGCTGCTTTTTGCCACTTTTTTGGAGATATTTTCCTCCAACTGGCACAACTGGAGGGTACTGAAGCTATCCTCCATACACGTGTATGGAGGGATTGCCTTGAACCTTAGCTTCTCCAAGAAGCTTTGCTTTTGGTTCTCTATAAGAGAGAACCATCTCCTCCTTCCTCTAGGTTCAGAAAAAAGTTCCTTGAGTGATACATATAGTTTTGTATCTATACTTCTTTATTTTGCTCTTGTTTTGTGTTCAAAAGTGTAGTTTTGTCTTACTTTAACACACAAACACACACTCAAACACCTTACCCTTGGAGCTGAGGTCCCTTGAGGTTGTTCTTGAAGTTCTTGGATTGGTTTTGGTCCAAAAACCTACTGGAGTTGCAGCCTTGAAGAAGTTCATCAAGGGTGAGTTTCTAACCCTTAAAACCCCCATTCTTGCTTAAGCTTTTGAGCCCTTTTGCATGCTGTTTTAAGCTTAACTCTTAACTAGAAAAAGTTCTATTTTTGTGTGCTTAAGAAGTTTGTTTAAAGTCACTTTTTCGTTTGGGGTTGTCTACTCCTCTTAGGCCTTGTTTTGAGCCATCCCTTTAGGCTCTTGTTGTAGCCTTTGCATGACCTTCTACCACTGAAATCCAGAGGATTTTCAGTGGTGGAAAGGTGGTTTTGGGGTCTTAAATAGGAGAGGGTCATCCCCTCTCCTTGTATTTTGAATACTTGCCATATATGCCTCATGTTTGAGCATGTGTTTTAAGCTTGTGTTGGCTTGTTCTTAGCATGTATTTGTGATTATTTTGCTAAGGCTTACCACTATTTTTGCTTGGTTTGGTCATTCCTTGCATGGCTTATACACTTGTAGTGTAAATCTTGTAGACTAGCTTTGTATGCTTCATGAAGTAGCATGTCATTCTAGCTTATGTTGAGTCCATTTTAGTATGTTCTTGGGCTTGTTTTACCATGTCATACCTTTGTTAGGGTTTGGTTTGGTCACCCTTTGCATGCTCCATGCACTTGTAGTGCATTTCCATGAAATAGCCTAACATGCATCATGCTTTAACATGTCATTCTAGCATGATTTTGGCTTAACTTCATGAAGCTTTTGTCCATGTTTTAACATGCTTTAGCTCTGATTTTGGTTGTTTTGACCACGCATGACTTTCTTTGTATAGCCATGGTTCAATCTAGCTTGTTAGCTTTGTGCACCAAGTCCATTAGCATGCTTTACTTGGACTATTTGAATGATTTGGCATCATTTATTATGGGATTTCAGTCCATGTTTCATGCTCATGCACTTGCCTTTATCACTTATTCAATGCGTTGGAGGGTTTGCCCCTTTATGCCTTAACATGAACCATTGTGTATGCCTTCATGCCTTAGCTTGCGAGCCATCATTTCAATGTGTTTTTGGGGTTATCTTGCCATGGTATAACTCTAATTTTTGTTGGTTAAGTCATCCCATGCTTGGTCTTAATTGGTGTAGTGAAATCCACCTTATTTGCCTTGTATGCATTATGACTCATGCCCTTCATGCTAGCTTGTTTTGGCTTCCTTCCATGCATGTTTTAGACTCATTTTGACATGTTCTAGGACTGTTTTGGGTTGCCTTGGTCACATACTTCATGCTTTGTATAGCTGTAGTGCAATTGGCCTTGTTAGCTTTGTGTTTTGTTGACTCATGCATGCTATCTTTGAGCTATTTAGATGATTTGGCATCATTTAATACTTCATTTCAGAGCTTATAGCATTGCCATATTCCCACTTCATTCATGCTTTGAATGCCTTTAAGTGTTGTGCATTGTTGCCTAGTTTGTGCCCTAGTGTGTATGCTTGTATGCCTAGGTCTTTGAGCCTCCATCTTAGCATGTTTTGGTCATTGTTTTGGCCTATTTCAGCTCTGTCCATGGTTGGTTCATGCATATTTTCCATGTATTGCATGCCTCCTTTGTAGTCCTCTTTATTAGTTTTCATGCTTTAGGACCTTCGCATGCCATGCTTGCTTTGTTTGAATGATTTGGCATCATTTCATACCTTATTTCAGTACATTTAGTGTTTCCACACTTCCATGTTTATCACTTCTTGAGCACTCTTGAGAGTTGTGCTCTTAGGCCTACTTGGTTGGCCAATGCATTGTGCATGCATACCTTGCCTTTTGTGCCTTGATTTCATCACCAATGGCCACTAATTTGGGCATGGTTGAGGCCCATCCATTTTGGTTTAAGTCCATTGTGCATTGTGTATGCCATGTAGTTCATAGCATTGAGTATGCCATGTTGTTCGCATGATTAATTTAGCATTGTGTATGCCATGTTCATTGCATTGTGTATGCTAGTTACCATTTGCATTGCGTATGCTAGTTGTCATGAGCATTGTGTATTGCCATGTAGTTCATAGCATTGTGTATGCTAGTATGCTAATTTCATGTTTGTACATTTGTCCCTTGCATGTTTGCATGCTTAAGTTACATTGCATTGAGTTGCATGGTTGAGTCGCATTGTGCATGCCATGCTTGTGTTGCATTGTGTTTGGAATAGGTGTTAGTCCAAACACGGGAAATAAAGGACGTTTCATACTTGAAGTGATGAAACGTGCCTTAAATCCCGGTCGCCGACGCTCTTGATCATACATGATAGAGTTCTAGGCCTTATGTGTTTACTTGTGCATTCATTATATATTGAATTGTGCAACTTCGCCTCTCGGCCATCATGCATTGAAATGCTCGATTGGTGGCCCAAGGGTCGAGAACTACACTCCCTTGAGCTCATGACATGATAGGGAGGGTGGTTGTGCACACATATCTTGCAAATACATTGCCATGCCCTTTCTTGCTCTCTGTTGCAGCAAACTAGAATTTAGCAGCAACAACTGGTCGGCCAGCCAGAAAAACTAGCTGGCCGACCACTTTTTCTAGCTTTCTGCAAGAAAAGTGGTCCGCAGGTGGCTGCAGAGACCAAAAGTGGTCGGCCACCCTCCCACAGGACTCCTAAGGTGAAGTTTCAGCTTTCTGGAGCTTGGTGCAAGTTTCTGAGGACAATTGAAAACAGAGGCAAATCGGGGCATCGCATTGGATTTCTGAACTAGGCGACCGGGCTTGCATGCATTCCTCTCCCTTTGAGGCTCCTGATTTACTGCTTTCCTTAGCTACAGGCTTAGATAGTTAGCTTTTTCTTTGTTTTGCACCTTAATAGTTAATGCGTTTAGCTATTTAAATTTGTTTTGTAATAATTAGTTAGCTAGGATTAGTTAATTGATTGTGTTGTAATTATTAGTTTAATTAGCTTAGATTAGCTAGTTAGCTTCTTATTCGGTCCCTCCGTCGAGAGGGCGTAATGTTGTAATAAGTGTGCGTGTGTGTGATGCATGTCTTCCAACCCCCATTTCTTTCTCCCTTTTACTTAACCGCTTACGATGGTTAGTTTTAGGGCATATTTCATTTAGCATACCTTATGCTTGCATGCATGCATCCATTCATCTGTTTTGCATGCACCGGGCTTGGCGCATCATACAAACCTGCATTGTATTTCAAAATATTTACTTGAATACGTGTTCAATAGCATGTTAACAAGTTGCATTTCACATGACATCCTAGATAGCCAAGCCTATTTTAGTTGCATTCTCGCATGTGTTGCATTAGCCATCTTAACATGAACTAGGATCATGCATGATTTCTAACTAGTTCTTTGTTTTGGCTCGGAGTACGCTGTGAGTGTTTACGCTTTAGCATACTGCATGTGTGTTATTGATTGCCATGAAAGCATGCTTGCCATGAGGCTAACTGCTTATTTGATATAACTGCCTGAATGCCTGTGGGTGAAGGTTGGATTACTTGAATTGGAACAAATCATTAAAATCCCAGATTTAGCCTACTTGCGAGTAGCAAACTTCAAACCATTTTCAAATGAATATGTAATGTTTTGTTCCAAATTAGGCGATCTAGTCTATACTTGTATGCTATGCGCATCACGTAGTAAGATTAGCTAATTAACCAGAATAAGAGCACATGTGTTTTCAAAAACAAAATATCATGCTTAGTACAGGCCGATCTTTGATCGGGCGAGCGGGGGTCCTCATTGCATGACCTTCCTCTCTCGTACCCAAGTTCCCGAGCCGAGGCAATTTTGGTGATGACAGACACGTGGCCTTCGGCACGAGTCAGGGTTTCCTAAATTCCCCCAAAATAAAATATTTAGGTGGCGACTCTATATCTAGCAAAGCAGTCCATGTTTGGCACTTTATTAAAAATCAGTTTTCCAAAACGATTTGCCGGATTTGAACTCTTTGGTGATTTATCGGTCTTACATCGCACATTGTAAGATTAGATTCAGAACCGTGATATTTGAGTCCGAACTGTAGTAGTTTAGAGAACAAGACGAGATTCACACTGCCACTCGCAGGCGCGCGCACGGACGTCGGGGAGTTCCCGGGAGCGCGTCTACACACATACACATTTCCTTCCTAGATAATGACCGTCCCGCGGCGTTGCTAGAGTTCCAGTTAGAAACAGCAGTGATCAAGTGCTTTTCTAATAGAACTTCTAAAAACCTGCAGACCCAATCAATATCTTAGGAACTAAATCCTATACCCATAATCATATAAGCATGTTATTACATAAGCATACAATACATACTAACGTCTCAGCTAAGCGAGATAAACCCATTATGGTAATAACCACTTCCCATGTACCCAAAGTATTCAAACCCGGTACGCTCTGATACCAAGTTGTAATGCCCCAAAAATAATACAATCAACCCATTTCATAACTAGTAGTATAAGTGAAACGACATACTTCCATTCATCAGAGTTTAATATACATTTATGAGATGATAACAAAACAAGTTATACAATTAGTCATATGCCATGGTGGTTTACATCTTTCCAAGCCACTGCTTGGTTACAAGAAAACGACTCTAACTCAATAAAAATAAGCCCTTGGCTATACAAAATAAATACAACAAAATGAAGCTCATGCTCCAAAGTCTCTCCAAGCTATTGCCTTGGCGGGGGCATATCACCAACACCTGAAAATGGATTTTCTCAAATAGGGTGAGCTACAGCCCAGTAGAAACAATTTAACACAATATATGAGTCTTAACAAAGATATAAGTAAAGTGTACATATACAATGTCCATAGTAAAATCATTTGAGTTTTACAAAATCATAATATGTCAAGTTTTATATCCCAATCCTTGTTATCTCAATGTCATCTACATCAATTCATTTCAATAACTCATGAGCCAATTTCTTATTTTCCAAACAAACCAACTAAGACTACAACTCAGTGGTTCTCAAATCAACACAACAATCACACCAACACTTCAATTTGCCATTTTACGAAAATTTCGTCCGTGGGAATTGGCACCCATGTATACGCGTGGTTTCAGGATTTTCATACTAGATACAGGCCAACTTAATTCAATGGAGTCTATCTCCTTTCTCCTCCCCAACATGGAGTACATCCCCTTTCTCCTCCCAAATATCATACATATACTATGCATTTAAAACACAGTCATATTCAATGACAACCAACCAAAGATTAGTTTCAATTCATCTAATCCTTATGCAATTTCTACAACAATCATAACTATCCTCCACTGATAGCCCACTACAGATATTTCTAAATAGATATTCAATCTCAAGACAGATAGTTTATTCAAATTTCTGTAGGTGTGACGTAATACATATCCAATTCCACCATTTATATCAACATTCATGCAATTTCATTTATTTATACAAAATAAATATTTGAAACATTTTAGGGCAAACTTCCCTCTTTCCCAAATATCAACCCAAATGCCTAAATCAACTATTTTGTCACAATACAACCTCATTTTCAAACCCTATGACCCTTTATAACACATTCAGTTAGAACCCCTCTTTTGATTTTTAACCCAAACCCTAGATTTGCTCAAAATACTCATAAATCCCACCATTGCTATACAACTACCAATAACTAAGTTAAAAGCCATATGAAAGTGTAGAAAATCCCTACCTCAAAGTTAGAAGACGAGCAAAGCAAGGTGGCAACTCCAAAGACGTTGAAACCAAAGTGTATTTGGATCAAAACGTAGCCCTCAAGATGCTCTACCTTTTTATCAAAAGGGATTAGGGTGGAGAAACCACTGGATCTAGATGAAAATGTAGAGAGAGCGTGTGTTTTAGAGAGAGAGGGTCTCAACTTTAGGGTTTGGAGAGAAATGGATATGAAAAAGTGCTGAAAAAAGTCATTTTCGCGAACTTATATATGTACAGTCTGCTCGAGCGCAAGAAGTGACGCTCGAACGTCAGACACAATAAGTTGTTCCACTCGAGCGTAGAATGCACACTCCCAGTAATTTTATAGACAACGGACTAACGCTCGAGCACAATAAAGGCCACATGAGCACCAACCCGCTCGAGCGTATAAAACGCCGCTCAAGTGTAGAAAACACTCTCCCAGTAGTTTTGTAGACCTGTAAAAGTATTGAGAGTTTGTAAAGCCCGCTCGAGCACAAGAAGTGTCGCTCGAGCGGAGGACCAAAAATCTAGGCAACAAGAGTTTAGAAACTAAGCAACCAACCTGTCCCAAACGTAACCATAATAATCGAAAGGCCAAACTTGAAGAGATATAAGGAAAACAAGATGTAAAAAACAATATGAAACCATCAAACCGAGTCCAGAATACAGCTAGGGTTGGGTCAGAATCAGAATCGCTATAAATTGTCACAGTAGCAGTCCCCATATTCCCCTTCCTCAACCATTGGTACGGGGCTTGACTTGCAATTTTTGGGGACTCAAAATTTTCAAATTTAATAGAATTCATCAAAGTTTTATCAATTTATTGATCAGGTTGACTATGGAAAACATGTAACTTGTTATTAACCTTCACATTTACCTTTCAAATAGGGTGTACTCTATTTGGAGCAATTTAAGGTCTGAAGTGAAGTAGCGTTATCCCCCAATTTGAATGCCTTTGTGTGAAGCAATGAAATTGAAAAAACATCTGGTATTTTTGTTCTAAACAATTTTCTAGATCTTGATTTAATTGTACTATGAAATAAGTATACTAATATTATTTGTAGAGTTTCATGATATTACAGAGTTTTTTATTTTATTTTATTTATTTTATTGTAACTAGTTTTTAAACCCTAGGCAAAATCTGAATTGTAATAATCACAACTATCAAACACAGGCAAAAGAGAGATACAGTTTACCTAATTTTCATCGGTGCACATTACCCTGGTAATAGAAGTATGCATTGTGAATCACACAATGCTATGGCACAATTGAAGAATCTGGTGGTCATCTTGGATGAGAAGACAAGTAAGGCTTAGGTGGGATTTGCAAGGACTCCAGGCTCCCTTTTAGCATCTCTATCACCATGTTCATTGATGGTTGGTATAAGGGATTAGTTTGTATGCACCACAAGCCAACTATAAAAATTTTCCTTGCACTTTCATTTGCCTCATCATTCATAATGCCATGCACTCCAAGTTCTTCATCTAATTCAAGGTGTTTGCATATCCAATGTGGAAAATATATATCATTTGTATGATCAACTTTGACATCAATATTCTTTCATCCTCCAACCATTTCTAGAATCATCATTCCATAACTGTAAACACCTGACTTGTGTGAAATTCCCCCAAAGTTTCTACAAAATACTTCTGGGGCAATATAACCGGCAGTCCCTCTAGCACCCAATAGTGATGCGAGACTCTCTTTCCGTGGGCACAGTTTAGCAAGGCCAAAATCAGAGATCTTTGGGCAAAAGTCCTCATCTAAAAGAATATTATGAGGCTTTATGTTAAAATGCAAACTTCGTATGTTATAACCACGGTGTTAGTACTCTAATCCTCGAGTAATACCGACTACAATTTTGGTGATGCGTCAAGGAATTCCCATCATGAATGAATTTCTCAAGGAATCCATTAGGCATGAACTCATATAGAAATGCTCTATTGTGATCGTCAAAACAAAACCCTAGGAGATTTACAATATTAACATGAGAAGTCCTACTAATAGCTGCAACCTCATTAATAAACTCTTCTCCGTTGTCTTTCAATCCTTTTAGAACCTTTACTGCCACAAGGTAGCCATTTTCTAGCTTTCCTTTGAAAACACAACCATAACCATCTTGACCTATTTTAACTCTGAAGGAGTTTGCCATTTTTCTGATGTTAAAATAAGTGTACCTTTTTGGAGCAAGAGATCTATAATTCTTTAGAAAGGCCTTAACATTTTGGTATTGCTTTGTTTTATTCTTCCAAAAGAATGTGGATTGATCATTTTGTGCAAGTTTCCTTATGATGCAGAACAATAGGAATACTATAATACCAATTCCAGTAACAACTGAAGGAGTTGTAAATGTGAAAAATTAAGCTAATGTGGTAGACAGACAAAGCAATTATCTAAATATACTCCTATATATAAATTGTAACACCCCGACCTTACTTTTGCTTAATTGATTATTTAATCGTTAATTAGCCTTGTGATAATCATTTTTTCATGTGTTAGTATAAGTGTTATGTGAATTATGTGATAAAGAGATTAATTTTGGTTTGAAAGAGGTAATATGTGAGACCTTAAATATTTAATGTCATGTATACGATTAATTTATAATCATGATATTCACATATGAGTCATGTCTCATGTTTAATTGCATGTATGAGAATTTAATTTATGATAGAACAAATTTGTCTAATTCGCTAATTTTCAGATCAATTCAGAAATTTAGTATGAGACTTCACAATCTAAATTGACATGTGTGAGATTAATTTATAGCTATGAAATTTATATATAAATGATTATTTCATGTTTAATTGCAAAATTTATATGTTTATAAGTTTTTGATTCAGTAATTTAAATATGACTGAATAATTGTAATTTAATTGGTATGAGCCTAATTCAAGTTTAATTGTGTAATTAACGGGTGTAATTAAGGGTTGTATATGATTAGATTAACTATATTTAATTAGTTTGATGAGTTGTTTTATGTTAATTTTAATTTGGTAAGTTAATGCCTTATTTTGATGATTTAGTCATCTTTTTGGGTTAAATAGAGTTGTAGAGTGGGTTGGTGTTAGCTTGTGTGTTTTATGTTAAGAGCTTAGAGAGAGAAAGGAGGAAGAGGAGAAGTTAGGGCTTCTTGATTTCTTCTTCTTAAGGTAAGATTTCTCCATCTTTTTCATGTTTTGATCTTGTTTTGCATGGATTCACATACTAGAGCATGTATTTTGGGTTTTGTAGAGAAGTTCATGAAACTTTGCAATCTAGGGTTTGAGATCGATGAGTTCATGCATCTATCTTGTGTTTTATCCTTGTATTCATGCATTTTTCATGATTTTATGAGAGAAATCATGTATCAATCTTGTTTTGGAAGATCAATTGCATGTATATGGAAGTTTTGAGGAGAGATTTCATGAGTTTTGTATGCCAGGGTTTGGAATATATGGATTCTTATGCAATCACTCATAATCATCCATGTATCATTACATTTATTGTAGATTTAAGGTAGAAATCTTGCATTGATTGTGTTTATAGCATTTTTTGCAAGTGTATTTGAAGATTCAAGAAAGTTTCATCATGTTTAAAATAGCAAATGAGAGATTTTGAATTTTATTTTTTGAATATTGAATAAATCTTTTAATTGATGTTATCTAACATGTTTTTAGAACCTTATGACTCATTTTATGAAAGGAATTTGAAGTTTGTTGATGATTTTTAAAGATGAGTTTTCATGTTAAATTTACGAATCAGAAAACTTGGAGATTATTTTGAATCTTGAATTATTTTCTCAATTGAAATTATTTTACTTATTTTTGGAGCTTTGGGACTGTATTGAGGTTGGCTAATTTGAGTTTGAGAAGATTATTATGAAGATGAGTTTTATGTTCAAATTTACGAAGAAGAAATCATTAAATTAGGCTTGATTCTTGGATTAAGTTTTCAATTGACCATGTTTTTCATGTTTTCTTGCATATGGGACCCCTCGGGACATCTAGAGCCTGCATTTTAGTACTCTAAGAGTGTAGACACCCCATTTTTGACCATCCTCAAGACTTGGACGTCACCGTTGGAACACCCGGTGATTACCCATGATTGTGTTTGTTTTGAGTTCCCGGAGGTCCCGGCTGCGCGTTGTACCTCAGGACCTCTCAACCGGCTTGTTCTGTGCTTGGTTTTGCACCAAGACTTATGTGTTTTCGCAATTGAGGGTAGGGGGAGGCTTGTAAGCCATCCCTGGATCCCACCGGCTGCCCCCACACTCCACCGGCACTCCCTTTTAGCCATCGGCACTGTTTTCTCAAAAACTTTGGCCGGTCGGCACTATATGTTGCCGACCGGCACTTTTTTGTGCCGGTGAATGTTTTGGCCAGCCGGTGTGCACCCTTTGAACCCCTAGGACATGGTGCGTGCCAGCTGTGCCAGCTGGAATGCACCATCCCATTCCCCCCGTGCGAGGGTGTGGCAATTTTGCACCCTTTGCACCTTTGCCCTCCCTAAGCTTCTAGAAGCTTGAACCTTTGGCCAAGCTTCTTGGAGAAGCTTGGCCAGTTGTCTTAGCTTCTCTTAGAAGCCAAGACCCCTTTGCCCCCTTCCTTGAACCTTTTGGTCTTGCTTAGCCATTAAGTCTTGGCTTTATTTTGCCTATTTAAAGCTCATTTCATCTCCCTTGAGCTAGGTTAGAATCTTTGAGGGCAAAAACCAGAGATATATCTCTATATCTCTGATATACATCCATATATATCTATATTTCCCTCTCTCTCATCCTTGTGTGTGTGATTTTAGGCCAAAAAGTGTGATTTCACCTTACTTTTGCACCATTACACACACCTTTACACCTTAGCTCAAGATTGAGAGACTTGGGAGGTTGATTGCTGTGGTTTTGAACTGGTTTTGAGCACTGGAGAGTGGCTGCCTCACTTGTTCTTCAAAGGATCTTCAAGGGTAAGAACATCACTTTATATTCCCCATTCTTGCAACCTCTTTCTACCCTCTTTACTTTGTGTTTTTGAGTTTGTGTTTAAAATAAAAAAGTCTTGTTTTTACTTGTTCTTGAACCTTCATTAAGGTCCTTTCTTGGTTTGAGCAAAGGTCCACCCTATTAGGCCTTATATGGCTACTTTTGGTGCCTTTGCTTGAGACCCTCTTTACTTGGTTTTCAGTGGTGAGGAAGATGGCTCCAAGTCTCATATAGGGGAGAGACACCCCTCTCCCTCTTGGCCCTTTGTTTGCCTTCATTTTGGCTCAAAGATAGCATGTGTGTGTAGTCTTGTTTGGCTTCATTTCAGAGTTTTTTTTCAATGTTTTGGAGCATGTTTTAACTCTGTTTTTGGTCGGATTTGTCATCCCTAACATGTCTCTCATACTTGCTTTGAAATGCTCTCTTATGCTAAAAAGTATGCCATGATTTGAGGCCATGATTTTTTGCGTATTTTAGCTTAGTTTCATGAAGATACTAGCATTGTTTTGCTATGTTAGAGGGCTGTGAGCCACTGATTTTGCCATGTTTGGTGTGCTTGGAGTGGTTGCCTTGCATAATGGCTTGTAAACCTTGCTTGCATTCGGCCCTAGTATGTTTAATCCACTTTGATCTTATGATTTGGCATCATTTTAGGTCATATTTTTGCCCCTAATCCATGCTCTCATACTTGCATTCACTTCCCCTTCCATGCTCTAAAGGTGTGCCTTTTGTGCTTAGGAATAGGTATGGTGTATGCTTGCATGATTAATGCATTTTGGGGCTGCCATATACGGGGTTTTGGGCACCATTTTGTATGCTGAAAACCTGTTTTGGTTGTCTAACATGTGCCATGTTTGGTCTTATTAAGTGGTGGTTCAATGCCCCACTTTGTGCCTTAGCCTTAGGCCTTATAACTTGCATGCTTGTATATCATCTTGTTCTTGTTTTGAGGCATGTTTTGCCACTGATTTGGGGGAGTTTGAGGACTGCCCTTTATGGCTTAAGTCCATCATTGCATGCTCATTACATGGTTGTTGCATAATTGGTCAATGAAGCCTTGAGCGCATGCTAGTTCTATGCTTAATTGGTCCCTCTTTGCATGACTTCTATGCTTTCCACATCCTAGTATTTTGCATGCCTAATTTGCTAGCATCTTAGTCCCCATGTTTGTATGTTTGCATGTTTGCATGTTTGCATGTTTGCATGATTGCATAGTTGCATTTCATTGCTTGGTTTGGGGTGTCAAACCAAGTGTGGGAGTTGAGATGTGTTTGTACCTTAAGTGACAAAACACACCTCAATCCCCCATGTCACCAAGGCCTTGGACCAACACATGATAAGGCTTTGGACTTCATTTGCTTGTGTTGCATGCATTTATATCAAAATGCAACCTTGGTTCTTTGGGCTATCATGCATCAAAATGTATCATTGGTGGCCCAAGAACCAAGAGTCTTACCTCCTTGAGTCCCCAAGCATGATAGGAGGCATTGACCATGCTTACATACCCCCAAAATCCATGCCATGCACTGCTGTCTTGCTGCTGGCTGTCAAACTGTCCTCTGCAGGAACTTTCTGCCGGCCGGCAGAAAATAGCGCCGACCGGCACTATTTTTGTGCCGATAAACCTCGCATGCAGCCGGTGGCCAATTCAAGCAGCCGATGACCACTCCCCCCAGCCGGTGTGGTACTACAGATCATTTTGAATGTATTCTGAGATTTTGGGAATTTTTGGAGGGGCAGGGCAGCAAAAACAGAACCAGCAGTGGCACGGTACGGGTTTTCCGGGCAAATTGGATCGAACATGCATCATTCGCGCATCCCGAGGCGGGGCTGAGGCCCTTTTCTCTTATGTTAGCATTTAATTTGATAATTAGAAATTTCTGTAATAATTAATTTATTTTGTATTTGGACTGTATTATTTTTTTAGACCGTATATTCTTTTGGTCCCTCCGGGTGAGGGTATATTTGTAATAAGGGTGTGTGAGTGTGTGTATGTCTTCCAACCCCCCATTTCTTTCTCCCTTTTATTTACCTGCTTATGATGGTAGATTAGGGCATATTTAATTTAGCATACCTTATGCAATGCATGCGTGCATCCATGCATTTGTTAACATACATCAGGCTCGGCACATCATACAAACTACATCGTATTTTCAATTCCAAATTGAATACGTGTTATTTGTAGCATTTCCATATGCCATGTTTAGGATAGCCGAGCCTGCCTAGATTGCATCTTTGTATGCGTTGCATTAGACATTTCAGTATGCTTAGGTCCATGCATGGATTTCTAATGAGCTTCTATTTTGGCTTGGAGTACTAGGTGAGCTTTTATGCTTTAACATCCTTGCATGTGTGTAAGTGTTGCCATGACAGCATGATTACCATGAGGCTAGTTGCTTATGTGATATAACTGCTTGAATGCCTGTGGGTGGAGGTTGGATTGCGTGAGTTGGAACAATTCATTGAAATCCGCATTTTAGCCTACTTGCGAGTAGCACAAAAACTAACATGTTTTTCGAGACAAAACGGATATGCAATGTTTATTTCCAAATTAGGCAATCTAGTCTATACTTTTGTGTTGTGCGCATCACATAGTAATTCTAGGCTAATAACCGGAATAAGGACGCATAAAGTTTTCAAAAACGGATATCATGGTTAGTAGAGGCCGGTCTTCGGACCGGGCGAAAGGGGGTGCTCATAGCTGACCTTCCCCGATCGTACCCAAGCTCCCGAGCCAAGACCACTTTGGTGATGACGGACACGTGGCCTTCGGCACCGAGTCAGGGTTTCCTAAATTTCCCAATTAAAAAAATATTTAGGTGGCGACTCTGTAATCTGGCAAAGCAGTCCATGTTTGGCACTACTTTTCAAAAATCTGTTTTCTCAAACGATTTGCCGGATTTGGACTCTTTGGTTCAGATTTAGAACCGCGACACAAAAGGGAGTCCGAACTGTAGCGCGAGGTCCCCCCCGCGGACGTGCTACAAAGAGCATGTTAGCAATGTTTTGAGCTAGGCATAAGGTTGAAGTTAGGTTTAAGCCGTTTGTTGCATCATTTATGTTCTAAATCTTCAAGTACATACTATGTGTGATATGTAGCTCTTGTGCAAAGCGTTGAGCCGCTGTTTAGAGATTTTCTCATCTTTTCTTCTTTTGAGGTAGGGATTTGTAGTTCTTTTTCAATACTTTCATTTATGGATAGATTTGTGGCATTTTTCCTTATACAAAATTCATCTTTTATGAATTTTGTGATAAATCATGAGATTGGGGGTTTGGGTTTGATGTTATGGGGTTTACCTTTTTAGGTTGGGTTATGATTTTGGATGAATGATGAATAGAAGAGTTGGAATAAAAAGTGTTTTTGTGAAAAGCTTCAATTTCTTCCAAAACCCTAGTTTGACTCAAAGGATGGTTGATGGTTTTTGCTTAAATTGAAAGTGGCCTTATGAAGTTGAGGTGTTAAATTGCACATATCCATGTTTAATTGAAATTTGAAAATATTTGGAAAATCCATGTAAAAATTGTGATTGAACTCTTGTTGTTGATATTCTAAGTTGTGTTATGAGATGAGATTGAGTTTGGGGATTTTGAATTGTGAATTGTATTGATGATATGAGATTTGTGATGAAATGATGAAGCGGAGATTTAAGAAATGTGTTGAGTTATGTTGAGTTGTGTTGTGTTGTAATTGGTACCCATGCGGGGAGTCAAGGTGCCCAATTACCCTATATCACTGGACAAATGTGAGAAAATATTTTTGGTTGTCCACGAGCCCGCCATTTTTAGAGTCAGCAAACATAGAAAAACATGGTTTTTGGTGTCCACGCATTTCTAGAGTCGGCAAATATGGAAAAAGAAATATTTTTGGGTGTTCAATTGCCCCGCCGTATCGAGCCCGACAAATGTGGAAAAAGAAATATTTTTGGGTGTCCAATTGCCCCGCTGCATCAAGTCGACAAATGTGGAAAAATATGAATGTCGGGTGCCCACTATCCCACCGTAACAAGCTGGCAAAAAGTGGAATGTGTTGAGAATTGTGTTGAGTTTGTGATAATGTGTATGACTCATAATAAACTTATGAAATTACAATTTGTTGTGTGATTTTGTATAGAGTGCATATAGAAATTACTTGAAAATAATGGAAAATGAAATGGTAATTGGGTAAGGGGTTGATGATGATGAATTCATCGGGGGTATACCTCCTTAGTGGAGTATGGGACCTAATTAATTTATTAAAAGAATTTGATTGAGTTTAGTGTTGGTTATAATATATTTCATATATTACATCTAACTTTTAGAGGCCCAATGGGTATTTGATAATCTGTTTGGTGACAACTAGGGTTTTGATAAAAAGCCTAAGATAAAACAATAATTTAATGGTATTGGTTTACCTTTGAAGTGCAGTGGCTGCTATAAGGTTTTGGTCACTTTTTTGGTGGGTGTGTTTTTTTCGGCTGCTGCTTGGAAATTCTTTGGCTACTTTGAAGCATTGTTGTTGTGCATATTTGGCTACTTTAGTGAAGATTGATTTGGGTCTATTATTTTGGATCTTCTACAATCTGTTTTGAAGATTTTTGTTCATCTATTTGATGAGATCTTTCCTCTTGATTATTTGGAATTCACCTAAGGGTGGTTTGTGAGACCATTCACGTCTCGTTTATAATCGTTTGGAAACTTTTTGGTTGATAGTGGAATCGAATTTTGATCCCGTGGACGTACCTTATATTGAGGGAACCACGTAAAATTCTTGTGTCGTTGTTGATTTAATTTTTTCGCATTAGTTTTCATTTCCATTGATTAATTTACTTGTGGGAAATCATATATTTTCCCTAACAACTGGTATCAGAGCTTACGGTTTAATTAGGTTTATTTATTTTTGTAAATCAATGAAGGGGAATGTGGGTTGTATGTCTAGCTTCAATGGAAGCAATTGGGTAACTTGGAAAACTAAAATGGATGACCTATTATTTTGTAAAGATTTGTATGGACCCATTGAGGGTGATGGTGGAAAACTCGAGGGTATGAAAGATGATGAATGGAAGAGGCTTAATCAAAAAAGCCGTTAATGTTATCTGTCAATGGATTGATGACAGTGTGTTTCATCATGTTGCTAATGAAACTTCGGCACATGATTTATGAAAAAAATTAGAAGGTCTTTATGATAGAAAATCAGCCACAAATAAAGATTTTCTATTTCGTAAATTGGTTAATTTAAAATATAAAGATGGTAGCCCTATTATGGAACATTTGAATGAAATAATGTGTATTGTTAACCACCTTGCTTCTATGAAAATTATTTTTGATGATGAGTTGCAGGCTTTGATGCTACTTAGTTCTTTGCCTAAAAGTTGAGAGACTTTGGTTGTGACGGTTATTAATTCGGTGCCCGATGGAGTTGTCATAATGAGCCAAGTTACTAGTAGATTGTTGAATGAAGAAACTAGAAGAAAATCAATGAGTTCTTCTCATTCAGAGGCATTTGTTGTGAGAGGTAGAAGCAAAACAAGGGGGAGGAGTAAGACTTCTCATGGTCTTGATCAAAGCTATGGCAAATCAAGAGATGGTTCTTTTTCAAAGAAAGACATTGAGTGCTATTATTACCATGAGAAAGGGTACATGAAGCGGGGATGCCGAAAGCTCAAGAACAAGGAGAAAATGTGTGACAAAAGTATAGATAAGAAGTAAGAAGACACAACGGCGGTTACTATCAATGCTGATCTCATGGTCATTTGTGGAGATGATTGTGTCAATTTTTTGGGCCAAAAGAGCAATTGGGTGATTGATTTCGGTGCTTCTTTTCATGTGACTTCTCGAGTTGATTTCTTCACTACTTACACCAAAGGAGATTATGGGTGTGTTCAAATGCTTAAAGATGTGAGGCATGTTCCAGACATTCGCCTCAATTTGATCTCTACTGGGAAGCTAGATGATGAAGGCTACAACAATAAATTTGGTGATGGAAAATGGAAGCTCACAAAAGGTTCCTTGGTGGTGGCTAAGTGCAAGAAGACTCATACACTTTATTCGATGCAAGGAAAAATTTGTGAATGTATTGTCAATGCACTTGAAGATGATACTTCTACCGAATTGTGGCACAAGTGGCTTAGCCATATGAGTGAAAAGGGGCTGCAAGTTTTGTTCAAGAAAGAGCTTCTACCCGGTTTGAAAGGTACGCATCTTAAAACTTGTGTTCATTGCTTGGTGGGCAAACAACATAGAGTTTCTTTTCATAAAAATGTTGCTTTTAGAAAAGAAAATGTTTTGGAGTTGATTCATTCGGATGTTTGTGGTCCTTTAAAAGTTATAACACATAGTGGTGCACTTTATTTTGTTACTTTCATTGATGATTATTCAAGAAAAGTTTGGGCTTTTGCACTAAAAATTCTAGATGTGTTTAAGCATTTTCAGGCCATGGTTGAAAGAGAAACATGGCAGAAATTGAAGTGCATTTGAACAAACAATGGTGGTGAATACATTGAGCCATTTGATGAGTATTGTCACGACCAAGGTATTTGGCATCAAAAGACAGTTAAGAAGACTTCTTAACAAAATGGTGTTGTCGAGAGGATGAACCGCACCATTGTGGAAAGAACAAGGTGTCTGCTTTTACATGCTAAATTACCAAGATCCTTTTGGGGTGAGGCAATGAGGACAGCGGTTAACGTGATCAATTTGTCTCCTTCATATCCTTTGAATGGTGATGTTCCCGAAAGAGTTTGGACTGGCAAAGATGTGTCTTATGAGCACTTGAGACTGTTTGGTTGCCGAGCTTTTGTTCACATTCTAAAGGATGAAAGGTCCAAGCTTGATAGCAAATCAAGACAATGCATTTTTCTTGGCTATGGGCGTGATGAGTTTGGTTATAGATTGTGGGATCCGGTAGACAAGAAAGCTATTTGAAGCCGTGATGTTGTGTTTCTTGAAGACCAAACAATTAAAGACTTTGGCAAAGGTGATTAACTGGAGCCAAAAATTAGTGATCTTATTGACATGGATCCATTTCCTTCATCTTCAGTTGATGATGAAAATGGGGGAGATGTGCAACCACCTATTGAAGATGTGGAGGATGATGCTAATCCTAATGAAGTTGAGACTGAAATTGAGGAAAGGGCAAACTACCAATAGGTCCTAATAGTTGGACTTAATTTCCATCAAGTCCTATTGAAAATAAGTCTTGGTAAAATTGTCGCTAAAAATAATTTTTTTGAGACAATTTTTTACATGTCGCTAAAAATTGACAATTAGTGACTTTTTTTTTTCATAATTTTTATAAATTGTCGCTAAAACTTACAAAGTGACATTTTTTTATGACAAATTTTTTCCATAGGACCTATTAGATAATAAGTCAACTTATTAGGACCTACATGTAAGTACCCCTTGAGGAAAAGCATCGAACTCAAGAACCGCCACCATAACTTGAGTTGAGAAAATCTACAAGGGATTGACAACCTTCTAAAAGATATCCTCCCAATGAGTTTGTGTTGATATCCGATCAAGGAGAGCCCGAGAGCTACCAAGAAGCAATTAAGCATGCAAAGAAATGTGATTGGAAAAAGGCCATGGAAGAGGAAATGAATTCTTTACTTGAAAACCACACTTATGACTTGGTGAAGTTGCCTAAGGAGAGGAAAATTCTGAAAAATAAGTGGGTCTTCAAATTGAAGAATGATAGCAAGAATCTAAGGTACAAGGCATGTCTTGTTGTGAAAGGCTTTGGGCAAAAGAAATGTGTTGACTTTGATAAAATTTTCTCGCCGATTGTGAAGATATCTTCTATTTGGGTTGTACTTGGCATAACTACAAGTATGAACCCTGAAATTGAACAATTTGATGTGAAGATTGCATTTCTTCATAGTGATCTTGAAGAAGAAATTTACATGGAGCAACCAGAGGGTTTTGTGGAAAAAGGGAAAGAGAAATTTATTTGCAAATTGAAGAAAAATTTGTATGGCCTCAAGTAAGCCTCGCGACAATGGTATAAAAAAATTTGACTGTTTCATGATGAATAATGGTTTTTCTAGAACCACTTTGGACCATTGTGTGTTTCTGAAAATTTTTCCAGATGAGAAATTTATTATTCTTTTACTTTATGTTGATGACATGTTAATTGTGGGTCAAGATTCTACCATGATTAGCAAGTTGAAGTTAGAGTTAAGTAAGACTTTTGTTACGAAAGATTTGGGATTGGCTAAACAAATACGTGGTATGAAAAGTGTTTGTGATCACAAAAAGGGGCTGATTTGGTTGTCTCAAGAAAGTTACATTGAGACAGTTCTTGAGAGGTTTAACATGGATAAAGCAAAGCTGGTTGGTTGTCAACTTGCGGGTCATTTCAAGCTTATTTCAAATTAATGTCCTAAGTGAGAAAGACAAGGAAGAGATGCTGAAAATTCCTTATGTTTCAGCGGTTGGTTCTTTGATGTATGCCATGGTTTGTACATCGCCGGATATTGCTCACGCCGTTGGTGTGGTGAGTCGGTTTCTCTCTAATCCGGGTAAAGAACATTGGGCAGCGGTAAAATGGATTCTAAGGTATCTTTAAGGGATTTCGACAGTGTGTTTGTGTTTTGGGGATGGTAAGTCGATGCTTGATGGGTTCACGGATTCTGACATAGCCGGTGATGTTGATTCTAGGAAATCTGTTTCGGGGTATTTGATGACTTTTGCAGCGGGAGTTGTGGCATGGCAATTTAAATTACAAAAATGTGTTACTCTCTCAACTACCAAAGCTGAATTTATCGCTATTACAGAAGCTTGCAAAGAAGAGTTATGGTTGAAGAAATTTTTGCAAGAATTAGGTTTGAAGCAAGAAAGGTATGTGCTTTATTGTGATAGTCAAAGTGCTATTCATTAGAGTAAAAATTCTACTTTTCATTCGAGATTGAAACATATTGATGTGAGATATCATTGGATTCGTGATGTGTTAGATTCGAAATTGTTGCAACTTGAAAATTTCACACGGATGATAATATTTCGGATATGTTGACTAAGACTTTGTCAAGAGACAAACATTTGAAGTGTCGAACTTTGGTGGATATGATTGATGTCTCCACCTAAGTCGGTAGGGGGAGAATTATTGGGTATACCTCCTTAGTGGAGTATGGGACCCAATTAGTTTATTAAAAGAATTTGATTTAGTTTGGTGTTGGTTATAATATATTTTATATATTATATCTAACTTTTGGACGCCCAATGGGTATTTAATAATCTGTTTGGTGGCAACTAGTGTTTTGATAAAAAGCCCAAGATAAAACAATAATTTATTGGTATTGTTTTACCTTTTGAAGTGCAGTGGCTGCTATAAGGTTTTGGTCCCTTTTTCAGTGGGTGTGTTTTTTCGGTTGCTGCTTGGAAATTCTTTGTCTGCTTTGAAGCACTTTCTTTGTGTATATTTGGCTGCTTTAGTGAAGATTGATTTGGGTCTATTATTTTGGGTCTTCTACAATCAGTTTCGAAGATTTTTGTTTATCTATTTGGTGATGTCTTTCCTCTTGATTAGTTGTGATTATTTGGAATTCAGCTAAGGGTGGCTTGTGAGATCATTCGTGTCTCGTTTGTAATCGTTTGGAAACTTTTTGGTTGATAGTAGAATCGGATTTCGATTTTGTGGATGTACCTCATATTGAGGGAACCATGTAAAATTCTTGTGTCGTTGTTGATTTAATTTTTCCGCATTAGTTTTTATTTCCATTGATTAATTTACTTGTGGGAAATCATATATTTTCCTTAACAGTTTTGTGACCATAACTGAAGATTATGAGTTTTATTTTGTGAATAATAGTAATATCAATTTGAGTTAAGGATTGGGACTTATGGTAATTGTGGTATAATTGGGTTAGAAGCTTAAGTAAAAAGGAAGAATCTTGTGTGAACTTGTGAAGAATGATTTTATGAGGGATGAGTCCTTTAATCTTATAAATGACGAGTCTTCTTAATAAGATGTTTTAGGAAAGGAAAGGAGAAAGGAACGAAGCAGAAAGACCTTTATTTTTTGTATATCTATGATTTGGTGTGTTTATGTGGTATCTTCATAGTTATAGCTATGTATGAGTTAAAATTTTGTTTTGAAATGTATAAAAGAGAAAAATGGGGCTTTCGCTCAAGTTTGAAATGTTTTCAGTATTTTGACGAATTGATGAATAATCTATGATGATTTGGAGATTTTGTGAAAATATGAGGAAAAGCCCTAATTTTCTTAAAAACCTTAGTGTCACGACCCAAACTCGCCCCTATAGGTTTAACATCGCAATCGGTCAGTAATCCTAAGATTACCGAAGGCCTCTGAACAAATTAACAAATTAAGGGGCTAACGGAAGCAAATATCAAAATATAATTGTCCATAGAGCCGTGCAGACTTATATGGGATAGAAAATTTAAACTCATATTCACATTTATTATGACGTCAGCCTTACATACAGAAGACACATAAACTTGTCCAAACAAAAGAAAAGAAAATAAAACTTAAACCTTGTTCATTAACTTGGTCACAAACATTGTCTACAAAAACTTGACCACAAAAAACTTTCGGAACCTCATCGGGAGGCGCACTGGTTGGCTGACACAAACGGATCCAGACTGGAAGTCTCAAGCCTGGTCATGCGCCTGATCAGCTACATACATAATATAAATAATGAGCTAGAGCGCAATGAATAACAACAAAGTATAAGTTTTATGAATGATGTTCATAACAGACTCAAAAATCAGATTTCAATTCGGAAACAGATTCATATACGTATTCAGACTTGTAAACAGTTATACGTGGTATATCCATTAGCGCTAACAGATCATATTGGTCATAAAGATTTATATATAGAGCAGATGGTCATTAAGACCCATATTCACATGAGATGGTCATAAAGACCCACTTGCAGATCATATAGTTGATTATGCATAATCAGTTCCATGAATGGAATCCACTTGAAACCCTAGCACCAGGTAACATATAAAATATCAAATTATGCTAAGGATGCCACGATTACATTTCAGAAAGCTAGACAATCATTCATGGTTCAGAAAATAGCATTTCAAAAAATGGAGCGTATCGTATCATTCAGAAAATATTTATAGTCAATGTAGACACCCCATTTTTGACCGTCCTTAAGACTTGGACGTTATCATTTGAACACTCGATGATTATCCATGCTCGTGTTTGTTTTGAGTTCTCAAAGGTGTGGACGTGCCCCGCGTGAGGGCCTCACCCCACAGTTCGGACTCAAATTGTCATGGTTCTTAATCTGAACCAAAGAGTCCAAATCCGGAAAATCGTTTTGAGAAAACAGATTTTTAGAAAAGAAGTGCCAAACATGGACTGCTTTGCCAGATACAGAGTCGCCACCTAAATATTTTATTTTGGGGAAATTAGGAAACCCTGACTCGTTTGCCAAAGACCACGTGTCCGTCATCACCAAAGTTGCCTCGGCTCGGGAACTTGGGTACGATTGGGGAAGGTCAGCTATGAGCACCCCCGCTCGCCCGATCAAAGATCGGCCTCTACTAATCATGATATCTTGTTTTAAAAACATTAAGTGCTCTTATTCCGGTTAATTAGCCTAAAATTACTATGTGATGTGCACAGCAAAACAAGTAAAGACTAGATCGCCTAATTTGGAACAAAGCATTGCATATCCATTTGTTTGAAAATGGTTTGAGATTTGCTACTCGCAAGTAGGCTAAAATACGGATTTCAATGAATTATTCTAATTCAAACAATCCAACCTTCACCCATAGGCATTCAGGCAGTTATATCACATAAGCAATTAGCCTCATGGCAAGCATGTTGTCATGGCAAACACTCGCACGCATGCAAGGATGCTAAAGCATAAAAGCTTACCTAGTACTCCAAGCCAAAACAGAAACTAGTTAGTAATCAATGCATGATCTTAGTTCATGTTAAGATGGTTAACGCAACACAGGCAAAATGCAGCTAGAATAGGCTCGGCTAATCTAAGATGGCATATGAGATGCTACAAATAACATGTATTCAACTTGGAATTGAAATACAATGCAGTTAGCATGATGCGCCGAGCCCGGTGCATGCAAGACAAATGTATGGATGCACGTATGCATAGCATAAGGTATGCTAATTTAAATATGCCCTAATACTAACCATCAAAAGCAGGTAAGTAAAAGGGAGAAAGAAGTGGGGGTTGGAAGACATGCACACACGCACCCACACTTATTACAAATTCGCTCTCGCTCGGAGGGACCAAAAGAATAATACAGTCTGGATAATGAATCAACTATCCTAGCTAATTAATTATTACAGACTCTCTAATTAATTAACAAATTAATCACAAAAATAATTTGAATGTGAAGCTAGAGAGAGTGCCACAGCTCTGCCTCGGAACGCGAATGATGCATGCTTGACTCACCCCGCTCGGAAACTCGCTACCATAGCACTGTTGCCTCTGTTTACACTGCCCTGCTCCTCTGAAAATTTGTACAAGTTCCAAGGATGCTTCTCTGAACACTGGGGAGCATCACCGACCAAGTGGGGACACCACTGGCTGAAGGGAATGGTCATCGACCATTGGTTGGGCCATCGGCTAATTGTACTTGCTCGGTCGGCACTCCAAGTAGCCGGCCGGCTATTTCTTCCTGCAGAATCCCTTGAAGAACCCTTGAAGAACAACAAGTGCAGCCCCCTTTTTCTGATCAAAATCAGTCCAAAACCTCAAGAACAAACCCTCAATGCCTCCCAAAATCGAAGTATGGTGTAGTAGTGTGTGTTAGTGCAAAACTAAGAAGAAATCACCCTTTTGGCCCTTAAACACACACACAATGAAGAGAGAGAGGGAGAAATAGAGAGAGAAAGTGTATATCAGATATATATATGTATTTTGCTCTGGTTTTTGCTGAACCAACCCAAAGGAGGAGGAGGGGACTCTTATATAGACAAAGGAAAAGGCTAAGCGTCCAAGAGAAGCTATCCTAAAGGGGTCAAGTCTTCCAAAGGAAGCTAAGCTAAGGGTGCAAGTTTCTTGAGGAAGCTAAGACAAAGGGTCAAGCTTTCTCAAGAAGCTTGAGCAAATGGTGCAAGAAGTTGGATCAAAAGGGTCAAATGCTCAAAACAGCCACACCCGTGCATGGGGGGCAAGGTCCGTGCATTCCAGCTGGCACAGCTGGCATGCATTATGCCTAAAAAAAGCAAAAAGGTTGTATCGGCCAGAGAAGGAGGCCCTCGGCCAAACAGATGGTCGGCCGACCACACCAAAGGCCGACCGACCAATGTTATATTTCATCAATGGCCGGTAGCAAGAAAACACGGCCGGTGGCCTCAAGCTAGGGCCGGTGGGTGTTAGGGGTAGCTAATAAGCTACTCTTTACCCTCAGAAGCAAAAACACAAGTGTTTGATGCAAAATTAAACACAAAACAGTCGAGTTGAGAGATCCGGAGGCAAGGCGCGCAGCCGAGGCCTCCGGGAACTCAAAACGAATACAAACATGGGTGATCACCGAGTGTTCAAGCGGTGACGTCCAAGTCTTGAGGACGGTAAAAAATGGGGTGTCTACAGTTGCCCCTCTTTGATAGAACTCGAAAGTCATAACAATGACGGGAGTGATTGTCAAAGCCCAGAGACGACCCATTTTTTACAAGGCCGAAGACTTAGACAAAACATACAAGTTGCAAATAAAAATATGCGCCCGAAGGCAGGGGCAAAATGCAACTGACAATGCAAGAAGCCGAACATAACTTATGATCATGCAAAGAAAGCTGTAACGAAGCGCAACAATGCAACAATTTTAAGCTAGCAAACACAAATCCAACTACACTACAATGCAGAAAGGATGTAAGAGAATTATGCAATTCTCGCTACGCTTGACGCGGAGAATACAATACCCTGTGCGGCTCGTCTGGTTGCACCAGCTTCAAATGATCCGTACATACAATATCGTGCCTGAAAAAGAAAGAAAACTTAACAGGTACAAAATCGTTAGCAATATGCATAACAATGCAATCGAAAGTGCGCGACAACGCAGGTGAAGTGCGCATAACAATGCAAGGAGGGCACGCGCAACAACGCAAATCGAGTAGGACGCATAACAATGCGATTCGAAACAAACATAATAATGTTAAGTAGGCACAAACACATGTAAGTAAAGTATACGTAACAACGTATACAATGTGTGAAGGAACTTGAACACATGTGAGTAAAGTACACGCGACAACGCGTACAATGTGTATGATAAGGAACTCGAACACATATGAGTAAAGCATACGCGACAACGCATACAATGTGTATAGAAATTTGAACACATATAAGTAAAGCAATGCACGTATGCATGCAATGTGTATAGAAACTTGAACACATATCAGTAAAGTAATGCACGTATGCATGCAATGTGTATAGGAACTTGAACACATATAAGTAAAGCAATGCACGTATGCATGCAATGTGTATAAAAGGAAACTTGAACACATATAAGTAAAGTATAACGTGGCAACGCATGCAATGTGTATAGGAACTTGAACACATATAAGTAAAGCAATGCACGTATGCATGCAATGTGTATACAAGGAAAATTGTACACATATAAGTAAAGCAATGCACGTATGCTTGCAATGTGTATAGGAACTTGAACACATATAAGTAAAGCAATGCACGTATGCATGCAATGTGTATAAAAGGAAATTTGAACACATATAAGTAAAGCAATGCACGTATGCATGCAATGTGTATAGGAACTTGAACACATATAAGTAAAGCATAACGCGACAACGCATGCAATGTGTATAGGAACTTGAAGCATAGTAAAGACAAGTTATTCATGATGTTGAAATGCAAAGCACTGCAACATAGTACAATTGAAGCGATTTGTGGAGTTCACAAGATACAAAAAGGATACGAGAAGGGGCGCTCCTCGCGCGCACCGAGCATTGCTCGTAAAAGATGTGGCTCGAGGTCAACTCGAAGGTCTACTAATGTTCCGAGAGTGCGCTTCCTCGCATTGTCTTGAGTAAGGAAGGTGCCAAACCATACCGTTGACTTGAACAAGAGTACGGGATGCATCGACCGCGAGGGGAGGTTACCGGTATCAGTCCCGATACTCTGCTGCCCTGCCCTCTTTTGCTTTACTTTCCTTTTTACTGGTAGTTTAAGCACATTGCACTGCCTCAGGCAGGTTTATTATTTTTTCCTCAAAACTGTGTATTTTTGCAAAACACATGATGGAAATGAAACAACTATTTTGTTCAAAAGGTGTTACATTTGTACTTCCTATGCATCGCATCGCGTGGTATCACATAACAACGTGAATGAAATTGAACTTTGTTTGAAAATTGAGCACTCGCATCGTAATAATCAGGTAGTGAACCGACTTACAACTCGATAAGCAAAACAAAGAAACTTGATAAGTCAACCAAGTGCGAGTACAACTCGATAAGCAAATCAAAGACTTAAAGAGAGTGAAATACAACTCGATAAGCAAATGTACAACAACTCGATAAGCAAAAGGGTGTGACCCCGCAAGAATTGATCACCGGAGGGCATCGGTAGAGGTTCCAATCACAATCCCTCAGCATGTTCAACTTATAAACAGCTCATGGAACAGGGGGGGAAGGCCATCGGCCATAAGGAAAGGCCATCGGCCATGAGAAATGTCCATCGGCCAAAAGTGGTGGTCAGTCGGCACTATATTTGGCCGGCCGGCCATGAATTGCAAGAACCAGTAGAATGCTGACATCTATTCTCCACTCAACCTTATCTTCTACAAAAGGCCTCAGCTTCGTGGTTTTTCTCAATTCAACACTGATTTGCTCCAAATGGAAGAGTTTCTTGCCCAGAATCTCTAAGCTTGGATTGCCAACTTGGATGGCTCGGAAAAGCTGAGTTTCCGGGGCTTCGGCATAAACGCACTATTCACTCTGTGTCGTACTCCGCTGCCCCTTTTGTTTCTTCATGCCGCGGCAAGGTTTTGGAATCCGATGACACATGTTTTTAGCTTTGGCGGGCAAGAGGTATGTCCTACCTTCGAAGATTTCCAAGCTTTATTGGAGTCCGAGCGCAACGAAGAGATCTTGCCCCAACTTCGTTTTGGCTATGCCCAAGGTGTCACACCCTAAATCCGAGCATGACCGGCCGTGGCCCACAGGGACTTAGCCCAAGGCACACGTAAGCCTAAACATGAACCCAAAACCATAAAGAATAAATGTGATGATAGCCCAGAAATAAATAAATCAACACTCAATCCAGTGACATACTACAAGTGAAAAACAAGTCATAACCAACTTCCTAAAAACATATATATACTAAATGGGACACAAACCGCCCACAAAATAAAATAATTCTAAATAAAATCCAACCACAATGTATGCACAAAACTCGACAAAGCAACCTAAAACAAATTAAATAAATGCCCTAGAGGTCCATGCAATTGAGTCCCCGCTACGCCATGAGTCCACTCTAAGTCCTTCTAACACCTGGAAATGGTAAACAATTAAGTCAGCTGATAGCTCAGTGAGTAGCAACATGGATAGTAAATACAGTTTTGAAAACAGGGTTCAATTCCAAAATAAGATATATATCACAGAAACTAGATTGGCATACAGTTTGGTAAATACAATTTGTTTCAAAAAGAGGTTCCACAGTTCAACACTTAAAATACTCATGTCTCACAAGAACATGACAAACGACATTTTTCACTTAAAACAGATTATAACATGAACACCAATAATTTTCTGGGTACCAAGAAAAACAAATAATATGCCACACAGTTCTCAAGGCTATAAGCCCCGTTGGATCCAATACCGAACTAAGAGTCATCCTCAGGGTGGCACCTGGGCCTTTTCTCAAAGACGATCCGATTGTCACCTAGTTATTTTTAAAGGTCTTTTCCTTACAATCGTTGAGCACTAGAGTCATCACGGCCCAACCCGGATCTGTTCCCTAGTGGCCAGAGTCACCACACACAGTGGAATAATTTCCCTGGACTAAATACACACATGGTCCCAATAATCAATACACATCAGTTTCGCAAAACATGGTAGTTCATCATTATAAACATGAGACCAAAACAAATAGTTTACAGTATGCCAAGTTCACAGATGTTTCAGAAATAATTTGATTCCATTGATAATATAATAATTTATCAAAACAGTTTAGTCTTAAAACAACAATTTAATTTTCCAACAGTTCAGGGTAGGGGAACATTTATAAAAATACGTAGCATGAAACTACTCACCTGAAACCGAAATAATACAATCCTCGAATAGAGTATAAAAGTCCAACTAGTGCCCAGAACCAAGTATAAAAACTACACGTCACAACTAATTTAAAAATACTAAAAAAAATAGGAACTAAGTAACCTCAACTAAAGCGCACTAACACGGCTCAACCCAACTCACCGTTACTCTTAAATATTACCTAAGTTCATGTTCTTCAAGGTTTAAAATCACCCAAGACATGGTTCCGGTCAAAACTTAATTAATTGTGACTTTAAGATAAAACAGAATTTCAAACAAGCCTTCCCAAGCTATTCGCTAACTTTGAAAATTACAAAACCCACTCCATGCTATTCGAAAAATTCCAATAACCTCCAGATAGGATCTAATATATCCTAAGTTTCAAACCCAATTGGTTTCACTTGATTTGCTTATCAAAATAATTATCTACAATTTATTGTATCGAAATAGGTTGTTTTCTGCAGCACTTTAAAGAAATTGACGGTTCTCTTAATATACACGAGCAATCAATGCAAGGTTAAAAACGTACGAAACTAGACTCGTAACCGGTTCTAATGACACTAATTTGATAATTTTTGGATTTATACCCAAAGAGAACAACACTCCCGAATTTACTGTTTCGGACTGGTTTCCTGGACAGATTTGAATACCCCAATTTATATGGATTTTGACTCCCAAAAATTATGAAAAAAATTCAGATATGCAATTCAATATGTAATTGATCTACTGTAAAAATTTCAGTTCAAAATTCATGCGTTTGATATGGTTTCTTGATTTTTAAAGTTTGTGATTATGCGCAGAATTTTTTTAACTAAGAATAATACCCATTCGTTATACATGAATTAAACTCCTCAAATTTCTTAACAGTATATATATGTACACAAAATATATAAACCTACAACCTCCATGAATGAATAAAATAATAATGGAATAAGGATAAAAACAAAACCAAAAGGAAGAAGAAAGATAAAGACCCACCACACCCAAAAATTCCTCCTTGTTTGCAACACTTCTTTTCTCTTCTTCTTTTCTCTCAACCTTTCTCTCTCTCTCGTGGTGGCTCCTGCTGCTGTTATGAATACTATGAGGCAACCTAGGGTTACATATGTATCTACACAAAAAGGTCCTAAAATATTATCTTTATATTACTTTATTTTCTAACACATTAATTAAATAAAATATAACTATTATTATAACAAAATATACTTACTAACTTGCCCTCAATATTTTTTTTAAAAAAAATAAAAATAAATCTTGCCTCTAAATTAAATGCTTTCACCACAAATTTATTTTAGGTTTAAAATTAATTAAAAGACCCTCCAAATATTTAATTTGCGCATTAGGATTCACCACCAAAATATTTGAGATTGTAACATTATTATTATTTAATTATTTACTTAATTTGTATATTCGGGTTCTCACACAAGGCTTAGGAAAAATGTGTGGGCTCTCAATACCCGACGCTCGATCTTTGATTTATGACGGAATGCTGGATATTCCGAGTTTGATTTGCCGTTTCTCGGGTGCCGGTGACCGCGGTGACCGTCATTGGCGAGGTTTTCGGCAACACGCACTTTGTTTGTGCATGCTATCTCACTTTTTACTTGCCTCAGGCTCTGGAGGATCTAGTGTCCGGTCGATCGAGGTTAACCAAGGTTTGAAGGAGGGTAAGAGTTGCATTGCCATGACTCTGGCTGAGACTTTGATGGGCTTGGACGCTTTCCATCGCCGCGAAACGACCAAATTTGCAGGAAGTCCACTACTGCTGCAGGTAATGTTTCCCACCTAATCTCACATATGTATTGCTCACATCACTCGGCCCTCAGGCTCGGTTTTTCTCACAAAACCCTCTTCTTACTTTTTCTCTCATCGTACATCTCTCTATTCTTTATTCTCTCATTTTTCATCCCTCCTTAGGTGTGGTTGATGGAGAAGTTGCAGGTTGTGGACTCTTGCCCAGCTTACTCAGCTCGCGGTTACTTCTTCAGGCAACGCCTAGTCGATGCCCTTGGTGAGGGTTGGTGGTTTGATTGGATGTGCAGCTTGTCCGCAGACCGCATTGCTTGGCGGTGCCCTTGGCTCAATCTACCGGCAATGGGCTATAGCATGACCCGCCAACCTGGGATTCAGCTGATTGGCTTGACTCACTGTGTGTTCTACTTCCCATTCCGGTTCCAGCGCCAGTTTGGTCATGATCAGACTTTTCCACCAGAGGGGATAGAGTACCCGGCTACATTCCCGATCCGAGGCGCACAGCTTGTACGGTATACGACAGCATGGAGGACTAGAGAGCTCTTGGCCCCCGCTCCCACTTTCAGTTGCACTTTGTCTGATGAGTGCATAGATTGGCTTAATGAGGAGGCACAGATTGGGCCTAGCTTGGCATCAGAGGCTTCGACCAGCTCTGGGAGGGGGCGCAGGAACACCTGACTTAACTATGCCCCGGATTTTTTGTTTTATTAGTACTTTCAAGTTTTCTTTATGAATGTAATAAAAAGCAACTTCAATTTGTATGCAAGGGCAGGAGAACTCTGTATTGAAATCAATGAAATTGAAAGTTGTGGGTACTGAAAATTTTCCGCTTTGGTCCAAAAATGGTCTTAGTTGTAAAAAGATTAATTTGAACAAAGTCAACTTTTATCAAAACTTTTCAAAACTATTTTCGATATGGATCAGAACTGGACACGCCTGAGACCTATCACTGAGATGCACAACATCGGATTCCCGCAACTGGAAAGTTGCCCCTAGTTTGAGTAGCACTGTATCGGAGATTACAACCGAAGCTCTTGAATGCTGAATAGACAAAGATGACCGAACTGATCAAATGGACAAAGTTGATCGGGGAAAAAGCTTATGGCTGGACTTCAGGATGAAGTTGCCTACGTATCCCAAAGATGGGAATCAAGCCTTACGTAGTTCAGGCTTGGGTTCAATCGAGTATTTTCACTCTTCTTTTGCGCTTTAACTTTTGCCAAGGCCGCCCTTTGCGGGTTTTCAACCTTGCGAGCTCAGTTTTTATAATTTCAAATTTTTCGTGCTCTAACTTTTGCCTAGGTCACCCTTTTGGGTTTTCAGCCTAGCGAGCCTCTCAGGGATAATATTTCTTCAACTTGTCCATGTTGATCGGTAGTGAGAACTCTAGGCCATCTAGGTCCATCAAAACGACAGCTCCACCTGACCAAATAGACTTGATAATGTAGGGACCAGTCCAATTGGGTCTGAACTTGCCCCTTGGGTCATGGATGGGAGCTCGGTTGTCCTTGAGTACCAAATCTCCTTCTTTTAGATTCCTGGACTTAACTCTCTTGTTGAAAGCCCGGGCAATTCTGCGCTGATAACCTTGAACGTGGTACAGTGCTTTCAGCCTTCTTTCATCGAAGAGTATGAGTTCTTCAAATCTTCAAATCTCCTTCATTAAGGGCTCTTATTCCGGTTAATTAGCCTAAAATTACTACGTGATGCGCACAACAAAACAAGTATAGACTAGATCGCCTAATTTGGAACAAAGCATTGCATATCCATTTGTTTGAAAATGGTTTGAAATTTGCTACTCGCAAGTAGGCTAAAATACGGATTTCAATGAATTATTCTAATTCAAACAATCCAACCTTCACCCATAGGCATTCAGGCAGTTATATCACATAAGCAATTAGCCTCATGGCAAGCATGTTGTCATGGCAAACACTCGCACGCATGCAAGGATGCTAAAGCATAAAAGCTTACCTAGTACTCCAAGCCAAAACAGAAACTAGTTAGTAATCAATGCATGATCTTAGTTCATGTTAAGATGGTTAACGCAACACAGGCAAAATGCAGCTAGAATAGGCTCGGCTAATCTAAGATGGCATATGAGATGCTACAAATAACATGTATTCAACTTGGAATTGAAATACAATGCAGTTAGCATGATGCGCCGAGCCCGGTGCATGCAAGACAAATGTATGGATGCACGCATGCATAGCATAAGGTATGCTAATTTAAATATGCCCTAATACTAACCATCAAAAGCAGGTAAGTAAAAGGGAGAAAGAAGTGGGGGATGGAAGACATGCACACACGCACCCACACTTATTATAAATTCGCCCTCGCTCGGAGGGACCAAAAGAATAATACAGTCTGGATAATGAATCAACTATCCTAGCTAATTAATTATTACAGACTCTCTAATTAATTAACAAATTAATCACAAAAATAATTTGAATGTGAAGCTAGAGAGAGTGCCACAGCTCTGCCTCGGAATGCGCGAATGATGCATGCTTGACTCACCCCGCTCGGAAACTCGCTACCATAGCACTTTTGCCTCTGTTTACACTGCCCTGCTCCTCTGAAAATTTGTACAAGTTCCAAGGATGCTTCTCTGAACACTGGGGAGCATCACCGACCAAGTGGGGACACCACCGGCTGAAGGGAATGGTCATCGACCATTGGTTGGGCCATCGGCTAATTGTACTTGCTCGGTCGGCACTTCAAGTAGCCGGCCGGCTATTTCTTCCTGTAGAATCCCTTGAAGAACCCTTGAAGAACAGCAAGTGCAGCCCCTTTTTTCTGATCAAAATCAGTCCAAAATCTCAAGAACAAACCCTCAATGCCTCCCAAAATTGAAGTATGGTGTAGTAGTGTGTGTCTTAGTGCAAAACTAAGAAGAAATCACCCATTTGGCCCTTAAACACACACACAATGAAGAGAGAGAGGGAGAAATAGAGAGAGAAAGTGTATATCAGATATATATATGTATTTTGCTCTGGTTTTTGCTGAACCAACCCAAAGGAGGAGGAGGGGACTCTTATATAGACAAAGGAAAAGGCTAAGCGTCCAAGAGAAGCTATCCTAAAGGGGTCAAGTCTTCCAAAGGAAGCTAAGCTAAGGGTGCAAGCTTCTTGAGGAAGCTAAGACAGAGGGTCAAGCTTCCTCAAGAAGCTTGAGCAAAGGGTGCAAGAAGTTGGATCAAAAGGGTCAAAGGCTCAAAACAGCCACACCCGTGCATGGGGGGCAAGGTCCGTGCATTCCAGCTGGCACAGCTGGCATGCATTATGCCTAAAAAAAGCAAAAAGGTTGTATCGGCCAGAGAAGGAGGCCATCAGCCAAACAGATGGTCGGCCGACCACACCAAAGGCCGACCGGCAAATGTTATATTTCATCAATGGCCGGTAGCAAGAAAACATGGCCGGTGGCCTCAAGCCAGGGCCGGTGGGTGTCAGGGGTAGCTAATAAGCTACTCTTTACCCTTTGAAGCAAAAACACAAGTGTTTGATGCAAAATTAAACACAAAACAGTCGAGTTGAGAGATCCTGAGGCAAGGCGCGCAGCCGAGGCCTCCGGGAACTCAAAACGAACACAAACATGGGTGATCACCGAGTGTTCAAGCGGTGACGTCCAAGTCTTGAGGACGGTAAAAAATGGGATGTCTACAGTTGCCCCTCTTTGACAGAACTCGAAAGTCATAACAATGACGGGAGTGATTGTCAAAGCCCAGAGACGACCCATTTTTGACAAGGCCGAAGACTTAGACAAAACATACAAGTTGCAGATAAAGATATGCGCCCGAAGGCAGGGGAAAAATGCAACTGACAATGCAAGAAGCCGAACATAACTTATGATCATGCGAAGAAAGCTGTAACGAAGCACAACAATGCAACAATTTTAAGCTAGCAAACACAAATCCAACTACACTACAATGCAGAAAGGATGTAAGAGAATTATGCAATTCTCACTACGCTTGACGCGGAGAATACAATACCTGCGCTGCTCGTCTGGTTGCACCAGCTTCAAATGATCCGTACATACAATATCGTGCCTGAAAAAGAAAGAAAACTTAACAGGTACAAAATCGTTAGCAATATGCATAACAATGCAATCGAAAGTGCGTGACAACACAGGTGAAGTGCGCATAACAATGTAAGGAGGGCACACGCAACAACGCAAACCGAGTAGGACGCATAACAATGCGATTCGAAACAAACATAATAATGTTAAGTAGGCACAAACACATGTAAGTAAAGTATACGCAACAACGTATACAATGTGTGAAGGAACTTGAACACATGTGAGTAAAGTACACGCGACAACGCGTACAATGTGTATGATAAGGAACTTGAACACTTATGAGTAAAGCATACACGACAACGCATACAATGTGTATAGAAATTTGAACACATATAAGTAAAGTAATGCATGTATGCATGCAATGTGTATAGAAACTTGAACACATATAAGTAAAGCAATGCACGTATGCATGCAATGTGTATAGGAACTTGAACACATATAAGTAAAGCAATGCACGTATGCATGCAATGTGTATAGGAACTTGAACACATATAAGTAAAGCAATGCACGTATGCATGCAATGTGTATAGGAACTTGAACACCTATAAGTAAAGCATAACGCGACAACGCATGCAATGTGTATAGGAACTTGAACACATATAAGTAAAGCAAGGCACGTATGCATGCAATGTGTATAAAAGGAAACTTGAACACATATAAGTAAAGCATAACGCGACAACGCATGCAATGTGTATAGGAACTTGAACACATATAAGTAAAGCAATGCACGTATGCATGCAATGTGTATAAAAGGAAACTTGAACACATATAAGTAAAGCAATGCACGTATGCATGCAATGTGTATAGGAACTTGAACACATATAAGTAAAGCAATGTACGTATGCATGCAATGTGTATAAAAGGAAACTTGAACACATATAAGTAAAGCAATGCACGTATGCATGCAATGTGTATAGGAACTTGAACACATATAAGTAAAGCATAACGCGACAATGCATGCAATGTGTATAGGAAGTTGAAGCATAGTAAAGACAAGTTATTCATGATGTTGAAATGCAAAGCACTGCAACATAGTACAATTGAAGCGATTTGTGGAGTTCACAAGATACAAAAAGGATACGAGAAGGGGCGCTCCTCGCGCGTATCGAGCATTGCTCGTAAAAGATGTGGCTCGAGGTCAACTCGAAGGTCTACTAATGTTCCGAGAGTGCGCTTCCTCGCATTGTCTTGAGTAAGGAAGGTGCCAAACCATACCGTTGACTTGAACAAGAGTGCGGGATGCATCGACCGCGAGGGGAGGTTACCGGTATCAGTCCCGATACTCTGCTGCCCTGCCCTTTTTTGCTTTACTTTCCTTTTTACTGGTAGTTTAAGCACATTGCACTGCCTCAGGCAGGTTTATTATTATTTTTTTCTCAAAACTGTGTATTTTTGCAAAACACATGATGGAAATGAAACAACTATTTTGTTCAAAAGGTGTTACATTCGTACTTCCTATGCATCGCATCGCGTGGTATCACATAACAACGTGAATGAAATTGAACTTTGTTTGAAAATTGAGCACTCGCATCGTAATAATCAGGTAGTGAACCGACTTACAACTCGATAAACAAAACAAAGAAACTTGATAAGTCAACCAAGTGCTAGTACAACTCAATAAGCAAATCAAAGACTTAAAGAGAGTGAAATACAACTCGATAAGCAAATGTACAACAACTCGATAAGCAAAAGGGTGTGATCCCGCAAGAATCGATCACTGGAGGGCATCGTTAGAGGTTCCAATCACAATCCCTTAGCATGTTCAACTTATAAATAGCTCATGGAACAGGGGAGGAAGGCCATCGGCCATAAGGAAAGGCCATCGGCCATGAGAAATGTCCATCGGCCAAAAGTGGTGGTCGGTCGGCACTATATTTGGCCGGCCGGCCATGAATTGCAAGAACCAACAGAATGCTGACATCTGTTCTCCACTCAACCTTATCTTCTACAAAAGGCCTCAGCTTCGTGGTTTTTCTCAATTCAACACCGATTTGCTCCAAATGGAAGAGTTTCTTGCCCAGAATCTCTCAGCTTGGATTGCCAACTTGGATGGCTCGGAAAAGCTGAGTTTTCGGGGCTTCAGCATAAACGCACTATTCACTCTGGGTCGTACTCCGCGGCACCTTCCATTTCTCCATGCCGCGGCAAGGTTTTGGAATCCGGTGACACATGTTTTTAGCTTTGGCGGGCAAGAGGTATGTCTTACCTTCGAAGATTTTCAAGCTTTAATGGAGTCCGAGCGCAACGAAGAGATCTTGCCCCAACTTTGTTTTGGCTATGCCCAAGGCTTAGGACAAATGTGTGGGCTCTCAATACCCGACGCTCGATCTTTGATTTATGACGGAATGTTGGATATTCCGAGTTTGATTTGCCGTTTCTCGGGTGCCGGTGACCGCGGTGACCGTCATTGGCGAGGTTTTCGGCAACACGCACTTTGTTTGTGCATGCTATCTCACTTTTTACTTGCCTCAGGCTCTGGAGGATCTAGTGTCTGGTCGATCGAGGTTGCCCAAGGTTTGAAGGAGGGTAAGAGTTGCATTGCCATGACTCTGGCTGAGACTTTGATGTGCTTGGACGCTTTCCATCGCTGCGAAACGACCAAATTTGCAGGAAGTCCACTACTGCTGCAGGTAATGTTTCCCACCTAATCTCACATATGTATTGCTCACATCACTCGGCCGTCAGGCTCAGTTTTTCTCACAAAACCCTCTTCTTACTTTTTCTCTCATCGTACATCTCTCTATTTTTTATTCTCTCATTTTTCATCCCTCCCCAGGTGTGGTTGATGGAGAAGTTGCTGGTTGTGGACTCTTACCCAGCTTACTCAGCTCGCGGTTACTTCTTCAGTCAACGCCTAGTCGATGCCCTTGATGAGGGTTGGTGGTTTGACTGGATGTGCAGCTTGTCCGCAGACCGCATTGCTTGGTGGTGCCCTTGGCTCAATCTACCGGCAATGGGCTATAGCATGAACCGCCAACCTGGGATTCAGCTGATTGGCTTAACTCATTGTGTGTTCTACTTCCCATTCCGGTTCCAGCGCCAGTTTGGTCATGATCAGACTTGTCCACCAGAGGGGATAGAGTACCTGGCTACATTCCCGATCCGAGGCGCACAGCTTGCTCGGTATACGACAGCATAGAGGACTAGGGAGCTCCTGGCCCCTGCTCCCACTTTCAATTGCACTCTGTCTGATGAGTGCATAGATTGGCTTAATGAGGAGGCACAGATTGGGCCTAGCTTGGCATCAGAGGCTTTGACCAGCTCTGGGAGGGGGCGCAGGAACACCTGACTTAACTATGCCCCGGATTTATTGCTTTATTAGTACTTTCAAGTATTCTTTATGAATGTAATAAAAAGCAACTTCAATTTGTATGCAAGGGCAGGAGAACTCTGTGTTGAAATCAATGAAATTGAAAGTTGTGGGTACTGAAAATTTTCCGCTTTGGTCCAAAAATGGTCTTAGTTGTAAAAAGATTAATTTGAACAAAGTCAACTTTTATCAAAACTTTTCAAAACTGTTTTCGATATGGATCAGAACTGGACACGCCTGAGACCTATCACTGAGATGCACAACATCGGATTCCCGCAACTGGAAAGTTGCCCCTAGTTTGAGTAGCACTGTACCGGAGATTACAACCGAAGCTCTTGAATGCTGAATAGACAAAGATGACCGAGCTGATCAAATGGACAAAGTTGATCGGGGAAAAAGCTTATGGCTGGACTTCAGGATGAAGTTGCCTACGTATCCCAAAGATGGGAATCAAGCCTTACGTAGTTCAGGCTTGGGTTCACTCGAGTATTTTCACTCTCCTTTTGCGCTCTAACTTTTGCTAAGGCCGCCCTTTGCGGGTTTTTAACCTTGCGAGCTCAGTTTTTATAATTTCAAATTTTTCGTGCTCTAACTTTTGCCTAGGTCACCCTTTCTGGTTTTCGGCCTAGCGAGCCTCTCAGGGATAATATTTCTTCAACTTGTCCATGTTGATCGGTAGTGAGAACTCTAGGCCATCTAGGTCCATCAAAACGACAGCTCCACCTGACCAAATAGACTTGATAATGTACGGACCAGTCCAATTGGGTCTAAACTTGCCCCTTGGGTCATGGATGGGAGCTCGGTTGTCCTTGAGTACCAAATCTTCTTCTTTTAGATTCCTGGACTTAACTCTCTTGTTGAAAGCCCGGGCAATCCTGCGCTGATAACCTTGAACGTGGTACAATGCTTTCAGTCTTCTTTCATCGAAGAGCATGAGTTCTTCAAATCTGCTCTGCTGCCAATCTGCTTCGGCTATCTGACACTCAGCCAGCACTCTCAAAGACGGAACTTCAATCTCGATAGGTAGAACGGCCTCCATCCCATAAACTAATGAATACGGAGTCGCTCCAGTAGACGTTCTAATTGAAGTTTGGTAGCCCCACAGAGCAAACGGCAACTTATCTGGCCAATCCCGGTAGGTTTCCACCATCTTCTGCAGTATATGTTTGATATTCTTGTTGGCTGCCTCGACCGCCCCATTGGTTTGCAGCTGGTATGTGGATGACTTATGAAAAGCCACATTGTATTTCTCCAACAAGTCAATCACTTCCTTCTTGAAGTGGGAACCGTTATTTGAAATGATCTCATTTGGGACTCCATAACGACAGATGATGTTGTTTCTGATGAACTTTGCGACATGTGAAGCCTTCAACACCGCATAAGATTGGGCCTCGAGCCACTTTGTAAAATAATCTATCGCGACCAGGATGAACTCGTGCCCAGTCGACCCCTTCGGAGTGACAGCCCCGATCACATCGATTCCCCAAACTAAAAATGGCCATGGCGAAGTCATGCTATATAGTTTCGACAGCGGGATGTTCATGCGGTTTGCATGGATCTAACATTTATGGCATCGCCGAACAAAGCCGATACAATCCTCCTCCATGGTGGACCAATAGTAACCCTGTCTGAGGATCTTCCGAGCCAACATTACCCCGTTCATATGTGCACCACATTCTCCTCTATGGATGGCCTCCATCAGGCGCTTCGATTCTTCGGCTTCTACACACAGCTTATGCATTCCCAGATGACCTCTCTTATACAGTTTACCCCTGCAGATGATGAACTGAACGGCCATTCTTCTGATTGCCCTTTTATCCTTGGCATTTGCCCCCGGTGGATATGCTTCTTTTTCCAAGAAATTCCAAATATCGTAATACCAGGGGTTCTCATCTTGAACCTCATCTATAGCAGCAATCGACTCGTAAGCAGGCACAAATTTTTGGTCGATATTGACTGGACGCATCCGGACTCCAAACGGGATGTCTATCATGGAAGATAGAGTTGCTAGTGAATCTGCGAACCTGTTGTTCTCCCTCAATAGATGAGTAAAGTTCAGCTTCTCAAATCGAGGAATTAACAAATCCAAGGTCCGGTGATACATTATCATCTTTTCTTCTTTGACTTTCCAATCTCCTTTTGCCTGAGATACAATAAGGTTCGAGTCCCCAATGATGTCCAATCGTTTTGCCCCTAGTTCGAGGGCTGCTTCTAGACCGGCAATGCATGCCTCGTATTCTGCTTCATTGTTCGAGACTTTGAGCTGGAGTTTGAATGCTAGAGGGATACGGGAATTGTCGGGTGCTATCAGCAACACTCCTATCCCATATCCGTACTGGCTTGACGCTCCGTCAAAGTACATCGTCCAAGTTTCATCTTTGATGTGCAAAATGGTCTCATCTGGGAATAAGTACTCAACTGCTTCACCCCCTTCCACTGGATGATTGGCTAAGAATTCTGCTACTGCTCTTCCCTTGACTGACTTGCGTATTACATATTTCAAATCGAATTCGGAAAGCAACAGCAACCAACGAGCTAGCCTACCCGTAAGTGCTGGTTTCTCGAAAAGATATTTGATGGGATCTAGTCGCGAAACCAACATTACAGAGTGAGCTAACAGGTAGTGTTGCAGCTTCCTGGTAGCCCATACCAAGGCTAAGCAAGCCTTTTCCAACGATGTGTAGCGAGTCTCATACTCTAGCATCTTCTTGCTCAGATAGTAGATGGCTTTCTCCACCTTATCCTCTGATTCTTGCGCAAGCATACAACCCATTGTAGTCTCAGTTACTGAAAGATACAATATCAACGGTTTTCTCGGCTCTGGCGGTGACAATACGAGTGCGTTCTGTAAATACTCCTTGATTTGTTCAAAAGCAGCTTGGCATCGGCCGTCCCATTGGAATTTCTTTCCTTTCTTCAGGAGACCAAAAAGTGGTTCACAAGTCAAGGTTAAGTTTGAGATAAACCGTCTTATGAATTGCACTTTACCTAGAAAGCCTCGCACCTCCTTTTCAGTCATTGGTGGTGGCATTTCTAAAATGGCCTTGATTTTGGAAGGGTCGACTTTGATACCTCTCTGTGTAATCAGAAACCCTAGCATTTTCCCTGCTGTAACACCAAATGTACACTTCTGAGGATTCAGCCGCAACCGGAATTCTTTGATCCTTTGGAGGAACTTTCGCAAAGCGGTGTAGTGGCCCTCTCTTTCTTTGGACTTGACAATCATGTCGTCCACGTACACCTCAACCTCTTTGTGGATCATGTCATGCAATATTGTGGTCGCGGCCCGTTGATATGTAGCTCCAGCGTTCCTCAGCCCAAATAGCATCACTCTGTAGCAGTAGGTCCCCTACGGGGTGGTGAAGGCAGTCTTTTCTCGGTCTTCAGGTGCCATCACTATTTGATTGTAGCCTGAGAAGCCATCCATAAACGAAAGCAAAGCATGCCCCACTGTGAAATCCACCAACTCATCAATATGCGGCAAGGGAAAGTCGTCTTTCGGACTAGCTCTGTTCAAATCCCTGAAATCTACGCACACCTGGATCTTGCCATCTTTCTTTGGTACCGGAACAATGTTGGCCAACCACGTCGGGTATTCGGATACCAACAGGAAACCTGCATCGATTTGCTTGGTGACCTCTTCCTTAATCTTGATGGCCCAGTCAGGGCAGATCCTTCTGAGTTTCTGTTTGACAGGTCGGGCCTTGGGGTCAAGAGGGATCCGGTGCTGTGCAATCTCCGGATCGATCCCAGGCATGTCTTCGTAGGACCACGCGAAAACATCTTTGAAATCTTTTAATAAAGCGACTAAGCGCTCGCGTTCCTCCGAAGACAACGTGGACCCGATCTGGACTAGCTGCGGGTCCTTCTCAGTACCAATATTCACAGTAGTGATTTCATCCATTAAGGGTTTAACAAATCTCTCCTGCTCTTAATCAATTAATTGTTGCATAATCGGAGGAATTTCTTCCTCGTCGTTGTTGTCAAAAATTTTAAAGTCCTGATTCAAGCAATAAATCGAAGACACAGAAAAGTACTCAGAAACCACATCCACATCATTCTCATTAAGCACATCCAAACCGTCCGATTCTTCTATTACAACAGACTCAAAAGAGAAAGAAAAAGACGACCTGGACAGGACTGTGGCATCCGGGTTATCACCCCTAGGAATACCAGAATAAGACTCAGTTGAGCTGGAACTTGATTCCGACTCACAAGACTCGGTGGAATCAGATTCCGGCTCACTACCTGACCCGGTGCTGCTTGGCAAAAATCCCTCCTCGTACTACCAAATGAGGGAGGGTGCGATGGATGCATCCAAAATAGTTGATGGTAGGCTCGCAGCCATTTCAATCCCGATCATGGACATCGAGGAGTTATCCCCCAAGCACTTCTGTTCGATCGGAGGATCTGAAAGTAGACATGCTAGTGCTACCCCCATTTCAATTTCAACGTCCTCAGACTCCATCTCCTTGCTCTGCTCAACCTCAACTGTTGAGTCTATCTGCTCTTCAGCAACATCATCCCCGGATAATTGAAGATCAAAGAAGATTTCATGCCCCGGCAAGCGCCTCTTCTCGGCATTCAGCCATGGCTCTGGGAAGCCACAAAATGGAAAGTCCTTCCCCTCTCGGACGAAGCGTCCATTTAGGGTACCCTGAATGGGCCGGTGCATTAGTTCGAAAGGCTTCCTTGCCTACTTCGCTCTGGCTCTCCCAGCTATCTCCTTACCTTTCCTTACCCAATCCTCTTTGGTGGGCAGATAACCCAAACCAAAGGTATGGGGGTTGTGCGGCACCTCGGCCAATGCTGCGACGCCCTTCCAGCCACTCTTTCCCAATCCCATCCCGGGGATGTGTTGGAGCCTATTCATGAGGTATACCAATTGAGCACTGACATACAACCCCTCTTTAACAGCCATGATGTTCTGAACTACTCGAGCCTCGGCCAAGGTAAAACCCGACATGAACACATCCTCCATACCGTGCTCAATTTCCAAAACTGGCGTAGATACTTCTGGTGGTGGATGGATCGACGAATTTCCAAAAGCAATGGCTACTCCTTTCCCATAGGGGTATTTCACCATCTTATGCAAGGTGGATGAAACTGCCTTTACCTGGTGCAGCCACGGTCGCCCCAGGAGTAGGTTGAAAGTGGCGGGAACCTCTAGGACGTGAAAGTCTATCTCATGCTATCCCGGCCCCACCTTAGTCTGAATTTTCACTGTTCCCATCACTTCTCTGCTTGTGTTGTCATAGGCCTGAATCACCTGGGCTGTCGGCACAAAGTCTGCAGTTTTTAAACCGATTGCATATGCTGTCCTTGCCGGGCAGACATTGATGGCAGATCCGGTATCAACAAGAACCACCGAGATCCATTTGTTTCTATATTCGACCGAAATGTAGAGTGGCTTATTGTGGTTCGCCCCTCAGGTGGCAATTCCTTGTCGGAGAAAGTCAACATCGGGGCAGTTCCTCTCGGAAAAACTAATCCCACCAGTTGTTCCGGCGTAGTTTCTATCGAGCGCTTGGCCATGTCCATGGCTGATAAGACAGCTTGCCTATGCACCCGCGATGCCATAAGCAGTCCCCAGATAGAGATGTCTGCTTGTATCTTTTTTAGCTGCTTCAGTACAACTTCTTCTTCGAGTTGCTTCTCTTTTTGTTTCTCTGCCTCCTTATCTTTCCCAGACGCCTCTGGCTGATCTAGATGCGGAGGCTTGAAATACCGTCCACTCCTAGTCATATGGTCGACTTCACCAACGTACTAGGTATCATTTTGTTGGTTGCTCCCCCAATCTTCATCCGTGTAGGCAAGACATAAATCATCATCCTCCCACCACATTCCGTCAGCAGCTGATAGACACCTGTCCAGCTCCGGTATGACTGTTCTCGTACTTGCAGTACCCTCCATTCGTATGCTCGCAGCATTCTGTGTTTCTGTGTACATAACAGTTTCAGTCCCCTCATGGGCTTTAGCTTTCCTGATTCTCTCAGAATCCTCAAACCTTTCCTGTTCCAACTGCGTCAGTACAGCTGTTTGTTCAACAACCCCTGTATTCAAAATGCTCCAATCCTGAGCGAGATTCTCGACACCGGCGCTCCCCGGCGATGTAATCTGATTTTTGGCCCTTTCGGCCACCACTGTTATTCTTGCCCCTGCCGGGCCCTGTTTCGGTTGGCATTCTTCCATAACATCCGGTTGATCATCCAACCACCCGGTAGCCTCAGTCGATTCCTCATAATCAAACCAGCTAACTGCTGCGTCCCCTAGATCTTGGTCCCTGAAAAACTGGAGGTTGGCAAGGTCTTCTTCCACAGCCATCAAATCGTCTGCCCTCTATCCAAATTCGTCCCCTTGGATCACACACAGCTCTATCTCTGTCGGCAATTCCACATTTGGCCCATCCTGGCCTGTTGACGAAATGTAGTCACTCGGACTGTATACCTTTTCAATAAAACTCCCAGATTCCTCGGGCTCTGGCTCAACAATCTTATTCTCCTCTGAAATCTCCCCTCATCTGTCGTCGACAGTCACTACCATTGGCTTAGGTTGGGTTCTGGAGATGTCCAACATGCACAAGTCAATGCAATCAGAAAGGAACACCTCCGGCTTAGGTAGGTGGGAAGGAGTGATATATATGCTGGGATCGTAAGTCACGACCCCAGTCTGGATAAAGTTGATTCTTTTGGGAGGTGGAGCTTGGTTGTGTGGTGGGAGAGGGTTTGTTGTGACATGGGGTTTTTCGAGAGACATGATCACCTCGTTATCAATGAGATCTTGGATCTCATGACGTAATCGGTAGCATAGGTCAGTGTCATGACCATACTATTGGTGAAATACACAATATTTGGCTGGGTTGTGGGTAGGAGGAAGTCTTTCCGGTAATGGCCGCGGCTCTAGGGGCTTCAAGTGCCCTTTTCTGATTAAAACCCCCAGAGCTTTGGACAGGGACATATACAGTGGAGCGAAGGTTCTTTGGTTTTTGGGTGGATATTTGGCTGTTTATGTATGGCTTTCGGACGCACCGGAGAATGGCGTAGCTGCCATGGTTCCTGGAGGGGGGTTGGTGGTGACCATGCTCACTTCGGAGGCTCTTGTAGTTGTAGTGCCGCTCGGGCCCGCATTAGTGTTGCGGTTGAAAGTTCTTCGGGGTTGTTCTCTGTCATTATCGATCAAGCCTTGCTTCAAGGCATCCTCGATCTGTACTCCCATCTCATGCAGATTTGAAAAGGTAAGAAAGGGGAGTACGATCATTTTCTGCATCAGTTTGGGTTGGAGATTGCGCACAATCATCCGAATCTGATCCTTGTCAGTGGGCCTTAGGGTCATCATTGAAGCCTTAGCCCTCCAGCGGGTCACAAATTCCGAGAAGCTCTCCTTAGCTTCCTGTCTCGTCGTCTCAAGATCACGGGTCATAATCTCGATCTGTGTGTTATACGAGTATTGTGCAATGAAGGCCTCAGCCATTTTGTCCCAGTTTCTCTTGACATCATCTTCTAATTTGGCGTACCAGATGGCCGCCACACCCGACAGGGTCCGGCCGAATAGAGACAGTTTCTGCAGTCTGGTGAGGCCCATTGGCCTTAAGATATCTGAAAACAATCTCAGGTGCACCATGGGATCCCTGGATCCATCAAATCGGTCGATATGCGGCATCTTGAATCTGTCCGGCAGTGTCACAGCTGCGTCGGTATATCCATCTTCAATGTCAGGGATGGTCTTGACTCCCTGGGATCTCTTGAATAGCGTTTCAAGCTTGCTCAACTTCAATGCTGTGGGATCTATCTCGAACTCAAAGGGGGAGTCCGGTAGGTTGGTGGGAGTTTTGAATAACTGGGGTAGGATCTAGGGTGGGATCGGGGGTGGAGTCGGCCCTATTGGAACGTCTGTATCCCCTTGGATATTCTGGACGTTTGGTGTCTCATCGGGTATCGGAACCCTTGGTGGGGGAGGAGCTTGATGTGAAGTAGATGCCCCGGCTTGCTGTAGCCTTGTGATTAACTCTGCATGTTCCGTCATAACTGTGGCCTGTTGTTTGGCGAATTCCGCCTGTCGGACGGCGTCTTGCTGCATAGTTTTCATGCTCTCTTGGAGCTGGCGCACCATCTCCTCTAAATTTGCCATACTGTTCTGATCTAGTTGTATTGCCGGTATATGTTCACTCTCTGCGGGCGAAATAGGACTCTGATTCCTACTATATCTAGGCGGGGTGGACGAAGCCCTCTGAATTGTCTGTTGAACTGATATCCTCTGCCTAACTGCCCTCCGTCTAGTAACCGAGGGTAGAGAATGATACACTGGTTGTCCGTCTACTAGATTCTTAGATCGATGGAGTCGACGACCTCTTGTCCAGAGTGCTTGGGGAATATCTACTGGGCTAGAAGCAATCGCGCTAAACTACCTAGCAAAAAGATGCATAAAGCGATAATATGGAAATAAAACAACCAGATAAACGGACAGCATAACAGCGTAAAATAAACACACAACACACAGTCGGGTATCACAACACACTGTCGATAAGCTGAATACACTGTTCCTCAATTTCTGATCACTGTTTGCAAATCATTGCCCCTAAGTTTGAATTTGACACCCGCAGATAACTGATTCCTGAAAAACACTGATGCCTGCAGGCCTGATGCCCAAACTCACAGACTGATATGTACGTTCCTGTAGAGATACACTCTAAAAGCACATAGCAGGTAAAAGAGAGCCAAAACACCCCTATGTTGGGGTAGGGTTTCCCTGTCCTATTTTGTCAGGAGCTAGGGTTTCACTACGTACGCAACGGTTTTAAACAACCTATATCAGGTAAGCAACCTGTCCTAGTTTGGAATGGTCACTATGAATTCTGAATATGCACTTGGTCGAAAAGGGTGCCCCGGTAAAATCGGGGTTTGTGTTCCCATACTGGCAGAGCCCGCAACCGGTCAGCCTTATGGCATGCTTTGACAAAGTCAAGCCTCCGGTAAACCGCTCAGGAATAGCAGATGGCCAACACGGTGTCCTAGGCACACCAATGCATATGCAATGCAAAGAAACACATAAGTGTAGTCAAAATAAGATATCACGAGTTCGAGTCAAGTTCTCTATCTCCCCAGCAGAGTCGCCAGAAACTGTGGACGCACCCCGCGTGAGGGCCTCACCCCACAGTTCGGACTCAAATTGTCACGGTTCTTAATCTGAACCAAAGAGTGCAAATCCGGCAAATCGTTTTGAGAAAACAGATTTTTAGAAAAGAAGTGCCAAACATGGACTGCTTTGCCAGATACAGAGTCGCCACCTAAATATTTTATTTTGGGGAATTTAGGAAACCCTGACTCGTTTGCCAAAGGCCACATGTCCGTCATCACCAAAGTTGCCTCGGCTCGGGAACTTGGGTACGATTGGAGAAGGTCAGCTATGAGCACCCCCGCTCGCCCGATCAAAGATCGGCCTCTACTAATCATGATATCTTGTTTTAAAAACATTAAGTGCTCTTATTTCGGTTAATTAGTCTAAAATTACTACGTGATGCGCACAGCAAAACAAGTATAGACTAGATCGCCTAATTTGGAACAAAGCATTGCATATCCATTTGTTTGAAAATGGTTTGAGATTTGCTACTCGAAAGTAGGCTAAAATACGGATTTCAATGAATTATTCTAATTCAAATAATCCAACCTTCACCCACAGGCATTCAGGCAGTTATATCACATAAGCAGTTAGCCTGATGGCAAGCATGCTGTCATGCAAAACACTTGCATGCATGCAAGGATGCTAAAGCATAAAAGCTTACCTAGTACTCCAAGCCAAAATAGAAACTAGGTAGTAATCAATGCGTGATCCTAGTTCATGTTAAGATGGCTAATGCAACACAGGCAAAATGCAGCTAGAATAGGCTCGGCTAATCTAAGATGGCATATGAGATGCTACAAATAACATGTATTCAACTTGGAATTGAAATACAATGCAGTTAGCATGATGCGCCGAGCCCGGTGCATGCAAGACAAATGTATGGATGCACGCATGCATAGCATAAGGTATGCTAATTTAAATATGCCCTAACACTAACCATCAAAAGCAGGTAAGTAAAAGGGAGAAAGAAGTTGGGGTTGGAAGACATGCACACACGCACCCACACTTATTACAAATTCGCCCTCGCTCGGAGGGACCAAAAGAATAATACAGTCCGGATATGAATCAACTATCCTAGCTAATTAATTATTACAGACCCTCTAATTAATTAACAAATTAATCACAAAAATAATTTGAATGTGAAGCTAGAGAGAGTGCCACAGCTCTACCTCGGAATGCGCGAATGATGCATGCTTGACTCACCTCGCTCGGAAACTCGCTACCATAGCACTTTTGCCTCTGTTTACACTGCCCTCCTCCTCTGAAAATTTGTACAAGTCCCAAGGATGCTTTTCTGAACACTGGGGAGCATCACCGACCAAGTGGGAACACCACCGGCTGAAGGGAATGGTCATCGACCATTGGTTGGGCCATCGGCTAATTGTACTTGCTCGGTCGGCACTCCAAGTAGCCGGCCGGCTATTTCTTCCTGCAGAATCCCTTGAAGAACAGCAAGTGCAGCCCCCTTTTTCTGATCAAAATCAGTCCAAAACCTCAAGAACAAACCCTCAATGCCTCCCAAAATCGAAGTATGTTGTAGTAGTGTGTGTCTTAGTGCAAAACTAAGAAGAAATCACCCTTTTGGCCCTTAAACACACACACAATGAAGAGAGAGAGGGAGAAATAGAGAGAGAAAGTGTATATCAGATATATATATGTATTTTGCTCTAGTTTTTGCTGAACCAACCGAAAAGAGGAGGAGGGGACTCTTATATAGACAAAGGAAAAGGCTAAGCGTCCAAGAGAAGCTATCCTAAAGGGGTCAAGTCTTCCAAAGGAAGCTAAGCTAAGGGTGCAAGCTTCTTGAGGAAGCTAACACAAAGGGTCAAGCTTCCTCAAGAAGCTTGAGCAAAGGGTGCAAGAAGTTGGATCAAAAGGGTCAAAGACTCAAAACAGCCACACCTGTGCATGGGGGGCAGGGTCCGTGCATTCCAGCAGGCACAGCTGGCATGCATTATGCCTGAAAAAAGCAAAAAGGTTGTGTCGGCCAGAGAAGGAGGCCATCGGCCAAACAGATGGTCGGCCGACCACACCAAAGGCCGACCGGCCAATGTTATATTTCATCAATGGCCGATAGCAAGAAAACACGGCCGGTGGCCTCAAGCCAGGGCCGGTGGGTGTCAAGGGTAGCTAATAAGCTACTCTCTACCCTCAGAAGCAAAAACACAAGTGTTTGATGCAAAATTAAACACAAAACAGTTGAGTTGAGAGATCTTGAGGCAAGGCGCGCAGCCGAGGCCTCCGAGAACTCAAAACAAACACAAACATGGGTGATCACCGAGTGTTCAAGCGGTGACGTCCAAGTCTTGAGGACGGTCAAAAATGGGGTGCCTACAGAAGGTCTCGGCTACGCGCCTCACCTTAGGATCTCTCAACTTGTTTGTTTTGTGGTTGGTTATGGAGCAAGGACTTGTGGTTTTGCTTCTGAGGGGAGAGGGTGGCTTGTTGGCCATCTCTGCAACCCATCGGCCTTGTTTTATTGCTATCGACCATAAGTGTTGGCCGATCGGCACTCTTTTTGGTCGATCGGCACTCTTTTTGGTCGATCGACCATATTTTCTGGCCGAGACCTTTCCACCTACTTTTGCAGATATTTTTGTGCTAGCTGTGACAGCTGGTGGGCATAATTCTCATCCTCCATACACGTGTATGGGGGGATTGCATCAAGACTCAAGCTTGTTCAACAAGCTTGAGAATTGATTTTCTATAAGAAGGGAGGCCCCTCTCCCTTTCCAGAGGTTCTGAAAAGTTGATATACAAGTTCTATCTCTCTCTCTCTCTATATATATATATATTTTACCTCTCTCTCTCCATTTGCTCTTGTTTGTGCTCAAAAGTGTAAAATCTTCACACTATTGCACACAAACGCCTACTAGAGCACCATCCTTTTGTTGCTGAGGTACTTGGGAGTTGGTTTTAGAGAATTTGGGCTGGTTTGAACTCAGAAAAGCTGCTGGAGTTGTGTTCTTCAAGGGTGAGCCAACTAACCTTTTAATCCCTTGTTTTGGCTTAAGCTTTTAGACCTATTTTCATGATGATTTAAGCTTAATTTTCTACTGTAAAAAGTTCTGATTTATCATGCTTGTGATGTTTGTTTAAGGTCACTTTTGTGTTGGGGGTAGTCTACCCCCTCTTAGGCCTTGTTTGGCCTTATTTTGAACCATCCTTTTAAGCTATTGGGACCACCTTGTTTGGGCCTTCTCACCACTGAAATCCAGAGGATTTTCAATGGTGGAAAGGTGGTTTTGAGGTCCCAAATAGGAGAAGGTCATCCCATCTCCTTGTGTTTTGTATGCTAGTATAAATGGCTCATAATAGTAGCATGTTTGCTTAGCATGTTTTGGCTCCATTTTAGCAAGTATTTGGTGTTATTCTGCCATGCTATACCTCTGTCTAAGGTTGGTTTAATAGCCTCTTACATGCACCATGCACTTGTAGTGCAATCCTCTCCATTGCCTTAACATACATCTTGTGTTTGGACCATCATCCTTTCATGTTTTGGCTCAACTCAAAGAAGCTTTTAGCCTTTTTTTACCATGCTTAAGCTCTAATTTGTGTTGTCTTGATCATATATGCCATACTTTGTATAGCCTTGGTTCAATCTAGCTTGTTAGCTTTGTGTATCTGGTCCACTAGCATGCATTGCTTAGACAATTCTCATGATTTGGCATCATTAGAAATGTTATTTCAGTGCATGTTTCATGGTCATACACTTGCCTTTGTCACTCTTTTAATGCTTAGTTGGTTTGGTGTTTTATGCCTTAAGAGTGGGTCATTGTGCATGCCTCTATGCTTAGGCCTTTGGGCTATCATTTCAATGTATTTTTGGTCTTGTTTTACCATGAGGCATCTCTAATTTTTGTTGTCAAAGTCATGCCATGCTTGGTCTTGGTAGGTGTAGTGTAACCCTCCTTATTGACCTTGTATGCATCTTGCCTTATGTCCTTCATGTTGGCTTGTTTTAGCTTTGGCCCATGCATGTTTTGGACTCACTTTGGTATGCTTTGTGACTGTTTTGATTTACTTAGGCCATATGCTTCATGTTTTGCATAGCCTTAGTGCAAGTGCCTATGCTGGCTTCAAGCTTTGAGCTTTCTTGCATGCCATACTTGCATTGTTTGGTTGATTTGGCATCATTCCATGCATGATTTCAGAGCTTATAGTGTGGTCATACACTTGCATTTTTCGCTCCTTGAGCACCTTTGAGAGTTGTGTTTCTTATGCTTAATTGATAGGCCAATTGGCATGCATGCTTGTCTTGCATTTCTTATCATCATTTCATCATTTTGGCCATTGATTTGGGCATGATTGAGGTCTGTCCATTTTGGTTTAAGTCCATCTTTGCATGTTGTTCAAATGTTGCTACATTGCATCATGCTTGTATGTTTGGGTTGCATTGTGTTTTGCATGCTTGTTGCTTGCATTGTTGTTGCATGCTTGTTGCATTGCATGATTTTGCATGCTTGCTGCATTGCATTGTGTGTGCATGCCTTGCCTCTTGATCAAACATGATAGAGGTTAAGGTCCCTTATGTGTTTTTGTGTATTTCATTTACATTGAATTGTGCGGCTCGGCCTCTTTGGCCATCACGCATCGAAATACGTGATTGATGGCTCGAGAGTAGAGCACTACACTCCTTTGAGCTTCAAACATGATAAGGGGTGTAGTTGCACAACATCTTCTTGCAAATGTATTGCCATGCCTCTGTTTGTACTCTGCTGCAGCAAAAGGAGCAGTTTGCAGGAAAAGATGGCCGATTGGCTATCTAGTGTGCCGATCGGCTAGAAATGTTTGGCCGATAGCCTCATATTTGGTCGATGACCATTATCCACTAGCCGATGGCCACCTCTCTTGGCCGATGACCTCTCGGAGTGTCCATGAGGTGGTTCAGGAGCATCACAGAAGTTGGCATAATTTTCAGAGGTGCAGAAGTGTGCAAACAGAGGCAACATGAGGCATGGCAACGGATTTCTAAGCGAAGCCGACCGAGCATGCATATGCCTCTCTTCTCAAGGCCGTTTTAACTGCTTTGTATAGTTAGTTATTTTGTAATTAATTAGTTAATGTGTTAGCTAATTTAATTCATTGTTGTAAATTCTTAATTAGCTTAATCTTAGCTAATTTTCAATTCGGTGTTGTAATAATTAGTTTAATTAGATTATTAGATTAGTTAGAATAGCTTAGCGTAGCTAGCTTGTGTTATTTATTCGGACACTCCGTCAAGAGGGCATAATTTTTGTAATAAGTGTGCGTGAGTGTGCGAATGTCTTCCAACCCCACATCTTTCTCCCTTTTACTTAACCGTTTACGATGGTTAGTTCTAGGTCAGGTTTTGATTAGCATCCTTATGCTTGCATATTTGCATTCATTCATCTGTTTTGCATGCACCGGGCTCAGCGCATCATACAAACAACATTGTATTTCAATACATTTACTTGAATACGTGTTCAATAGCATGTTATCAAGTTGCATCTCAGATGCCATCTTAGAATAGCTGAGCCTATTTCTAGTTGCATTTTGCATGTGTTGCATTAGCCATCTTAACATAAACTAGGATCATGCATGATTTCTAACTAGTTGTTGTTTTGGCTCGGAGTACACTGTAAGTGTTTATGCTTTAGAATCTTGCATGTGTGTTAGTGCTGCCATGATAGCATGCTTGCCATGAGGCTATTTGCTTAACTGCTATAACTGCATGAATGTTTGTGGGTGAAGGTTGGATTGCTTGAATTGGAACAATTCATTGAAATGCGAGTTTTAAGCCCACTTGAGGGTGGCAAAAATTATGTTTTCTAAGCCCACTCGAGGGTGGCAAATCCACGTCTTAGCCTACTTGTGAGTAGCACCTTCAAACCATTTTCCAACAAACATGAGATGTTTTGTTCCAACTTAGGCGATCTAGTCTATACTTGTATGCTGTGTGCATCACATAGTAATTCTAGCTAATAACCGGAATAAGAACGCATGTGTTTTCAAAAACAAAATATCATGTTAGTAAAGGCCGATCTTTTTGATCGGGCGAGCGGGGGTGCTCATTGCATGACCTTCCCCTCTCGTACCCAAGTTCCCGGGCTGTGGCAACTTTGGTGATGACGGACACGTGGCCTTCAGCACGAGTCAGGGTTTCCTAAATTCCCCCAAAACAAAATATTTAGGTGGCGACTCTGTATCTGGTAAAGCAGTCCATGTTTGGCACTTCTTTATAAAAATTAGTTTTCCAAAACGATTTGCTGGATTTGGACTCTTTGGTGATTTATCGGTCTTGCATTGCACTTTGTAAGATTAGATTCAGAACCGTGACATTTGAGTCCGAATTGTGGTAGCTAATGAACAAAATGGATTTCGCGCCATTTGCCTCCCGGAGCCGGAACGTTCGGGCACGTCTACAGTTTCTGGCGACTCTGCTGGGGATTTAGAGAACTTGACTCGAACTCATGAATCTTGTTTTGACTACACTTATGTGTCTCTTTGCATTGCTTTTGCATTGGTGCGGCTAGGACACCGTGTTTGCCGTATGCTATTCCTGAATGGTTTGCCGGAGGCTCGCTTTGAGAAGCATGCCATAAGATTGACCGGTTGCGGGCTCTGCCACGACGGGAACACAAACCCCGGTTTTTACCGGGGCACCCTTTTTGACCATTCGACCTAGTGCATATCGGAATCTGTAGTGACCATTCCAAGCTAGGACAGGTTGCTTACCCGATTACAGGTTATTTGAAACCGCTGCATGCGTAGTGAAACCCTAGCTCCTGACAAAATAGGATAGGGAAATCCTACCCCTCCATAGGGGTGTTTTGGCTCTTACTTGCTTGATTATGTGCTTTTGGAGTTGGCCTCTACAGGAATGCATGTATCAGTTTGCAAGTTTGGGTATCAGGTCTGCGGGAATCAGTATTTGGGAATTAGTTTTACCTGTGAGTATCAGATTCAGATTTGGGGCAGTGATTTGGGAACAGTGATCAGTGGTTGAGAACAGTTCTTTCAGCTTGTGTTTGCCAACTGTGTGTTGTCTTTATTTAAGTTGTTACGCTGTCTGTTTTTCTGTTCATTGTTTCCTTATTATGCTTTATTTATCTTTTTGCAAGGTAGGTTTAGCACCATTGCATCCGACCAGGTAGATATTCCCCGAACACTCTGGGTTAGAGGTCGTAGACTTAATCGATCCAGGGATCTGATAGACGGACAAGCAGTGTTCTTTTCTTTACCCCCGGTTATCAGACGGAGGTCAAAAAGGCGCAGTGTATGGGTACAGCGGCCGCCAAATTAGTGGTCCACCCCCCCAGTGAACAGTCAGGCTGAGGTCTCAGTTTCTACTGCAGGGACAGATATACCGGTTGTTCAGATAGATCAGCACAATATGGCAGGTATAGAGGAGATGATGCGTCAGCTCCCGGAAAGTATGCAAGCCATGCAGCAGGACGCTGCCCGTCAAGCAGAATTTGCCGCACGCCAGGCTGAGGTTATGGCCCAACTGGCAGAGCTGATTGCTAGACTTCAGCAACAGCAACAACCACAGCAAGCCGGAGTATCTGCTTCGCACCAGGCTCCTCCCCCACCAAGAGTTCCAATACTCGGGGAGACAACACACGTCTAGGACAATACGAACGTTTCAACAGGGCCAGCTCCGCCCCCGATCTTACCCCAGCTATCTAAAGCACACACCAATCTGGGGGATACACCGTTTGAGTTTGAAGTGGATCTGACAGCCCTAAAAGTGAGCAAACTAGGGAAGTTGTTCAAGAAGTCTCAGAGCGTGAAATCCATCTCGGATATAGAGGATGGGTGTACCGACTCGGCTGTGACTTTGCCATACCGGTTTAAAATGTTGCACATAGACCGTTTCGACGGGTCTGGAGATCCTATGGTGCATTTGCGGCTATTCTTGGATATACTAAGGCCGATTGGCCTCTCCAGATTGCGGAAGCTTTCCCTGTTTTGCCAAACCCTGTCGGGTGTAGCGGCTATTTGGTATGCAAAACTGGAGGACTCTGTTAAGAGGAACTGGGAGGAGATGGCTAAGGCCTTTATAGCTCAATACTCCTACAATACATAGATCGAGATCACAACTCGTGATCTCAAGACAACTAGGCAAGAGCCGAAGGAGAGCTTCTCCAATTTTGTGACCCGCTGGAGGGCTAAAGCCTCGATGATGACCATCAGGCTTGTTGACAAGGACCAAATTCGGATGGTTGTGCGCAATCTCCAGCCCAAGCTCATGCAGAAGATGATCGTCCTCTTCCTCCCAACCTTTACAGATCTACATGAGATAGGGGTGCAGATCAAGGATGCGATGAAGCAGGGCCTCATTGATCATGAGAGAGAGCAGCCTAAGAGGGCATTCAACGGCAGTACGAATGCAGGCACAAGCAGTGCTGCAGCTGCCAGATCTTCAGACGTGGGCATGGTCACTGCCACTACCCCAAGAACCCTTACAGCTACACCATTCACTGGTGGGTCCGGAAATAGCTCCTAAACAACCAAGTTTTCACCCCGAGGCCAGAGAACCTTCACCCCACTATACATGTCTTTGTCCAAGGCTTTGGGGGTTTTAATCAGGAAAGGGCACTTGAAGCCCCTAGAGCCACGGCCATTGCCAGAAAAACTTCCCCCCACCTATAACCCGGCGAAGTACTGCGCCTTTCACCAACAACATGGTCATAAAACTGACCAATGCTTTCGATTGCATCATGAGATTCAAGATCTCGTTGACAACAGGGTGATCGTGCCTCCAGAGAAACTGAATGTCACCACCAACTATCTCCCACCACACAACCAAGCTCTACCTCCCAAACGCATCAATCTGATCTAAACTGGGGTTGTGTCATACGACCCTAGTATATATATCACCCCTTCTCACCTACCCAAGTTGGAGGTGTTCATTCTTGAAAGTACTGACTTGTGCATGTTGGACATCTCCCAAACCCAACCTGAAACGGTGGTGGTGGCTATCGAAGATAGAATTGGGTCGACTGTGGAGGCAGATAGGAATGATCAGTCAGAGCCTAAGGGGTCTACAAGCTTCATGTGCAACCCAAGCGATTACATTACTTCAGCAAGCCAGGCTAGGCCGAATGTGCAATTGCCAGTGGGGCAGAGATTTGCATAGTCCGGGAGAATGGACCTAATCAGGGGCTAGATGGCCTAGCGGATCTGGGAGAAGACATTGCAAACCTTCAGTTTTTCAATGAACAAGACTCAGGGGACGTGACTGTCAACTGGTTTAATCTAGAAGGGTCAGCGGAAGCTACCGGGTGGCTCAGCGACGAGCCGGATATTGTTGAGCAACCACAGCTAGAACAGGGTCCGTTTGGGACGAGGAAATCAGCAGTAGCTGGAAGGGCCAACAATCAGATACCACCGGAGAGCACCGGTGTTAAGAATTTTGCTCAGAATATGGGCAGTTTGGGTACGGAGGATACTGAACAGCAGATTGCACTGAAGCAGTTTGAGCGGGAAATGATCGAAGATTCTGAGAGGGCCAGAAAGGCCAAAGCCCCTACGGGGACAAAACGTGCTGTGTCCACAAGGATAGAACGTGCTGTGTGCACAAGAATAGAACGTGCTACGAGCACAGGAACAGAAGGTACTGTGGGCACAAGAATAGTTGTAACGAAGTCGGACAGGTGTTTGTCGGCTGCCGATGGTATGTGGTGGGAAGATGACGACCTATGTCTTGCCCACACCGACGAAGACTGGGGGCAAAGCCAGCCGGATGATACCTGGTATGTTGGCGAGGTTGACCACATGACTAGGAGCGGGCTATATTTCAAGCCCCCGCACTTAGATCAACCAGAGGCGTTCGGAAAAGACAAAGAGGCAGAGAAGCAGAAAGATAAATTGCTCGAAGAGGAGGCTGTGCTGAAACAGCTTAAGAAGATACAAGCAGACATCTCCATTTGGGGACTTCTTATGGCCTCAAGAGTTCATCTACAAGCTGTCTTTTCTGCAATGGACAAGGCCAAACTTTCAATAGACACCACGCCTGAGCAGTTGGTAGGACTGGTTTTTCCGGGAGGAGCTTCCCCGACGTTGACCTTTACTGACAAGGAGCTGCCGCCTGAGGGCGCAAACTATAACAAACCTCTCTACATTTCTGTCGAGTGTAGAGACAAATGGATACCGGTAGTTCTTGTTGACACAGGATCTGCTATCAATGTGTGCTCGTCGAGGACAACATATGCTATCCGGTTGAAGCCCGCGGATTTTGTGCCAACTGCCCAGGTGATAACGGCCTACGACAATACCAGCAGAGAGGTGATAGGGACTGTACAGATTCGGACTCAGGTTGGTCCAGGACAGCAGGATATTGACTTTTATGTCTTGGACATTCCCGTAACCTTTAATTTACTCCTAGGGCGGCCGTGGCTGCACCAGGTGAAGGCGGTCTCTTCCACCCTGCATCAGATATTGAAATACCCCCATGGGAAAGGGGTGGCTATAGTTTTTGGGAATTCGTCAATCCATCTGCCGCCAGAGGTGTCTACACTGGTTTTGGAAATCAAGCATGGCACGGAGGATGTGTTCCTGTCAGGATTTATTCTAGCTGAAGCCCGGGTTGCATAGAACATTTTAGCTGTTGATGAGGGGTTATATGTCAGCGTACAGTCTGTGTACCTCATGAACAAGCTCCAGCACATCCCTGGGATGGGACTAGGAAAAAGTGGCCGGAAGGGCATTACAGTATCGGCCGAAGTGCCGTATAACCCGCATACCTTTGGTTTAGGTTATCTGCCTACCAAAGAGGACTGGGTGAGGAAAGGCAAAGACATGGCCGGGAGAGCCAGAGCCAAGCAGACCGGGAAGCATTATGAGTTGATGCATCGGCCTATCCAGGGTACCCTAAACGGACACTTTGTCCGGGAGGGAGAAGACTTTCCATTCTGCGGCTTCCTAGAGCCATGGCTAAATGCAGAGAGGCGGCGGTTGCCGGGATTCGAGATCTTCTTTGACTTACAGTTGTCCGGGGATAATGTTACCGAAGAGCAAACTGACCCATCAGCTGAGGCTGAGCAGTGTAAAGAAGAGGATTCCGAGAGCACCAAGATTGAAATGGGGGTAGCGCTGGCTTGTCTACTCTCAGGTCCTCTGATCGTACAAGAGTGCTTGGGGGATAACTCAGTGTCCATGATTGGGAATGAAGCGGCTGTGAGCCCATCTTCAAACATTCTAGATGCGTCCATCGCACCCTCCCTCATCTGGCAGTACGAGGAGGGATTTTTATCGAGCAGCACCGGGTCAGGTAGTGAGCCGGAATCTGATTCCACCGAGTTTGTGGAGTCAGAATCAAGTTCCAACTCGTCTGAGTCTGAGTCCAGTATTCCTAGGGGTGACAACCCGGATGCCACAGTCCTGTCTAGGTCATCTCTTTCTTTTTCCTTTGAGTCTATTGTAACAGAGGAATCAGGCGACTTGGAAGTGATTAATGAGAATGGAATGGCTATGGCCTTCAAGTACTTTTCTGTGCCTTTGATTTATTGTATTAATCAGGACTTTCAAAATTTCGATGGAAACGACGAGGAAGAAATTCCTCCGGTTTTGAAATATTTGCTAGATCAAGAGCATGAGAGGTTTGTAAAACCGCTGGTTGATGAAATCACCACAATTAATGTGGGTACTGAGAAGGACCCGCGGCTGGTCCAGATCGGGTCCACGTTGTCTTCGGAGAAGCGCGAGCGCTTAGTTGCTTTATTAAAAGATTTCAAAGATGTTTTCGCGTGGTCCTACGAAGACATGCCTGGAATCGATCCTGAGATTGTACAGCATCGGATCCCTTTTGACCCAGAGGCCTGACCTATTAAGCAGAAGCTCAGAAGAATCCGTCCGGACTGGGCCCTCAAGATCAAAGAAGAGGTCACCAAGCAAATTGACGTAGGGTTCCTGTTGGTATTTGAATACCCAACTTGGTTGGCCAATAAAGTTCCGGTGTCGAAAAAGGACGGCAGAATTCGGGTATGTGTGGACTTCAGGGATTTGAACAAAGCCAGTTCGAAGGATGACTTTCCTCTGCCGCATATCGACGAATTACTGGACTTCACTGCGGGGCATGCGTTGCTCTCATTCATGGATGGGTTTTCTGGCTACAATAAGATTTTGATGGCACCCGAAGACCGGGAGAAGATTGCTTTTACCACCCCGTGAGGGACCTATTGTTATAGGGTGATGCCATTTGGGTTGAAGAATGTTGGGGCTACAAATCAACGGGCTGCGACCACGATTTTGCATGATATGATCCATAAAGAGGTTGAGGTGTACGTGGATGACATGATTGTCAAGTCCAAGGAAAGAGAGGGCCACTACACCGCCTCGCAGAAATTCTTTCAACGGATCAGGGAATATCGGTTGCGGCTGAATCCTCAGAAGTGTACGTTCGATGTTACAGCAGGGAAAATGCTGGGGTTCTTGATCACACAGAGAGGTATCGAAGTCGATCCTTCCAAAATCAAGGCCATCTTAGAAGTGCCACCACTGAGGACTGAAAAGGAGGTGCGAGGCTTTCTGGGTAAAGTGCAATTCATAAGACGGTTTATTGCAAAATTAACCTTGACTTGTGAGCCACTCTTTGGTCTCCTGAAGAAAGGAAAGAAATTCCAATGGGACGGCCGATGCCAAGCTGCTTTTGAACAGATCAAGCAATATTTACAGAACCCACCTTTGTTGTCACCGCCTGAGCTGGGAAAACCGTTGATTCTGTACCTTTCGATGACTGAAACTACAATAGGCTGCATGCTTGCATAGGAGTCTGAGGACAAAGTGGAGAGAGCTATCTACTACCTGAGCAAGAAAATGCTGGACTACGAGACCTGCTGCACTCCGCTGGAGAAGGCTTGTCTGGCCTTGGTATGAGCTACCAGGAAGCTGCGGCACTACCTGTTAGCTCACTCTGTAATACTGGTTTCAGGATTAGATCCCATCAAATATCTCTTCGAGAAACCAGCACTTACGGGTAGGCTAGCCCGTTGGTTGCTTCTGCTTTTCGAATTCAATCTGAAGTATATGACGTGCAAGTTAGTGAAAGGGAGAGCGGTAGCGGAGTTCCTAGCCGATCACCCAGTGGAAGGGGATGAAGCAGTTGAGTACCTGTTCCTAGACGAGGCCATTCTGCATGTCGAAGAAGCACTACAAGAAAACACACCTTTGGCGACTAAATTTTTAGTCGCCAAAAGTCCTTTTTTAGTCGCCGAAAGTCGAATTTTCACTTTCCCTGACTAAATATTTTAGTCGCCGGTTTTGTCGCGAATACACGGTCGCGAATACCTTTGGCGACTAAAAAAGTGTTAGTCGGCAATATACAGGTCTTCAGCGACCAAAGAATTTGTCGCCAATAGTCAATTCCATTTTTGGCAATTATACATTTAGCGACTAAACTTTTAGTCGCCAATAGTGAATTTTTTTTTTATTTATACATTTGCCGACTATTTTTTTCATCGCCAATAGTCAATCTTTTGGCGACCACAAAGTTTAGTCGCCAAAAGCATATTTAAAAAAAAAAAAAAATTACCCTCTATTGTTCCCAGGTTTTGAACCTGAGACCTCCCACATTCTAAACATTTACCAGCACACTCTCCCCACTATGCCACCACAACATCACATGAATATACATGCAACATATATTATTTATATATTACTTTGACCGGTATTAATACAAAACTATATATATAAATATAATTATATATATTCAATATAATTTATGTAAAAAATAAATTATTTAGTAAAAAAAAATTTAGATCACTTTTGGCGACTAAATCTATTATTTAGTCGCCAATTCTATACTTTTGGGCTACTAATTAATTTTCAGTCGCTAAAAAAATATGTTCCGCCTAAAAACGTCCCCTTTTGGCGACTAAACCTGTTTTTAGTTGCCAAAAATGTCCCCTTTTGGCTACTAAAGTGAATTTTAGTCGCCAATTGACTGTTTTTAGCTACTAATTTTTTTTTAGTAGCCAAAAAGCTTGACTTTCAGCGACCAAATTGTTTTTAGTCGCCAAAACACGTAGAACCGGCGACCAAACTGTTTTTTAGTCACCAAAACCTATACTTTTGGCTACTAAATGTTTTTAGTCGCCAAAAACCTTAACCTTTGGCTACTAAAATTTTTTTAGTCATTGAAACCCCTATATTCGGCGACTAAACTGACTTTTAGTCGCTAAAACCCTTATATTCGGCGACTAAACTCTTTTAGTCAGCAAAAGTGACCAATTTTGGTGACTAATTCCATTTTAGTCGCCAATTCTACTACTTTCAGTGACGAAAAATCCAGTTTTAGTCGCCAAATCTGCCTTTTGTTGTAGTGAAGAGACCTGGACGATGTACTTTGACGGAGTGTCAAACCAATACGGGTATGGGATAGGGGTGTTGCTGATAGTGCCCGACAATTCCCGTATACCTTTAGCATTCACACTCCAGTTCAAAGTCTCGAACAATGAAGCAGAGTATGAGGCATGTATTGTTGGTTTAGAAGCCGCCCTAGAACTAGGGGCGAAATGGTTGGACGTCATCGGGGACTCGAACCTTGTTGTATCTCAAGCTAAAGGAGATTGAAAAGTCAAAGAAGAAAAGATGAGAATCTATCACCAGACCTTGGATGTGCTGATTGCTCGGTTTGAAAAACTAAACTTCGTTCATTTGTTAAGAGAGAACAACAGGTTCGCTGATTCATTAGCAACTCTATCTTCTATGATAGACATTCCTTTCGGAGTCCAGATGCGTTCGATCATCATTGAACAGAAATTCGCGCCGGCCTACGAGCTGATTGCTGCTATATATGAGGTACAAGATGAGAACCCCTGGTATTACAATGTCTGGAACTTCTTGGAAAAAGCGGCGTATCCACCAGGGGCAAATGCCAAAGATAAGAGGGCAATTCGGAGAATGGCTGCTCAGTTCATCGTTTGCGGGGGTAAACTGTACAAGAGAGGTCATCTCGGGATGCATAAGCTGTGTGTTGATGCTGAAGAGTCCAAGCGCCTGATGGAGGCCATCCATGGAGGAGAGTGCGGAGTGCATATGAACGGGGTGATGCTAGCCTGGAAGATCCTTAGACAGGGTTCTTACTGGTCCACCATGGAGGAGGATTGTATTGGCTTTGTCCGGCGATGCCACAAATGTCAGATCCATGCAAACTGCATGGACATTCCACCGTCAAAGCTGTACAACATGACTTCGCCATGGCCGTTTTCAGTTTGGGGGATTGATGTGATCGGGGTTGTCACTCTGAAGGGGTCAAATGGGCATGAGTTCATTCTGGTAGCGATAGACTACTTTACGAAGTGGGTCGAGGCCTAATCTTATGCGGTGTTGAAGGTGTCGCACGTTGCTAAATTCATCAGAAACAACATCATCTGTCGCTACGGGGTCCCGAATGAGAATATTTCAGATAATGGCTCCCACTTCAAGAAGGAGGTGATCAACTTGTTGGACAAGTACAACGTGGCTTTTCATAAGTCATCTACATATTGGACGCAGACCAACGGAGCAGTTGAGGCTGCCAATAAGAACATCAAGCGCATTTTGTAGAAGATAGTGGAAACCTACCGGGACTAGCCAGATAAGCTGCCATTTGCTCTGTGGGGCTACTGGACTTCAATTCAAACTTCTACTGGAGCAACTCCGTATTCCTTGGTTTATGGGATGGAGGCTATTCTGCCTATTGAAGTTGAGGTTCCGTCATTACGGGTATTGGCTGAGTGCTAGATAGTTGAGGTAGATTGGCAGCAAAGCAGGTTTGAAGAAGTCATGCTCTATGATGAGAGAAGGCTGAAAGCGCTGTACTATGTTTAGGGTTATCAACGAAGAATTGCCAGGGCTTTCAACAAGAAGGTTAAGTCCAGGAATTTGAAAGAAGGAGATTTGGTGCTCAAAGACAACCGAGCTCCCATCCACGACCCTAGGGGCAAGTTCGGACCCAATTGGACTGGTCCTTACATCATTAAGTCTATCTGGTCAGGTGGAGCTGTCGTTCTGATGGACCTAGATGGCCTAGAGTTCTCCCAACCGATCAACATGGACAAGTTGAAGAAATACTTTCCCTGAGTGGCTCTCGCTAGGCCGAAAACCCGAAAGGGCAACCTAGGCAAAAGTTAGAGCACAGAAAATTTGAAATGATAAAAACCGAGCTCGCAAGGTTGAAAACCCAAAAAGGGCGGCCTTGGCAAAAGTTAGAGCGTAAAAGATGAGGGTTAATACACGAGTGAACCTTAGCTGAACTACGTAAGGCTTGATTCCCATCTTCGAGATGTGTAGGTAACTTCATCCTGAAGTCCAGCCATAAACACTTCCCCGATCAACTTTGTCCATGTGATCATGTTTGGTCATCTTCGTCTATTCTGCATTCAAGAGCTCGGTTGTGATCTCCAGTGCAGTGCTATTCAGACTAGGGGCAACTTTCAAGTTGCTAGGATCCGGGGTTGTACATCTCAGTGATAGATCTTGGGCGTGTCCAGTTATGATCCATATCGAAAATGGTTTTGAAAAGTTTTAATGAAAGTTGATTTTGCTCAAATTAATCTTTTTACAACTTTAGACCATTTTTGGACCAAACGGAAAATTTTTAATACCCACAACCTTCAATTACATTGATTTCAGTACAGAGTTCTTCTACTCTTGAATACAAATTGAAGTTGCTTTTTATTACATTTATAAAGAAAACTTGAAAGTACTGATTAAAGCAAATAAATTCGGGGCATAGTCAGGTGTTCCTGCGTCCCCTCCCAGAGCTGGTCGAAGCCTCTGATGCCAAAGTGGGCCCGATCTGTGCCTCCTCATCAAGCCAAGTTATGCACTCATCAGAGAGGGTGCAACTGAAAATGGGAGCGGGGGCTAGAAGCTCTCTCGTCCTCCATGCTGCGGCATACCGAGCAAGTTGTGCGCCTCGGACCAGAAATGCAGTAGGGTACTCTATCCCCTCTTCCGGGCAAGTCTGATCATATCTGAACTGGCGCCAGAATCGGAACGAGAAGTAAAAGACACAGTGTGTTAGGCCAATCAACTGGATCCCGGGCTGGCGGGTCATGCTGTAGTTCATCGCTGGTAAATTGAGCCAGGGGCAGCACCAAGCAATGTCTACAGCGGACAAACTGCACATCCAGTTGCACCACCATCCCTCGTCTGGGGCATTGACTAGACGTCGTCGGAAGAAATAGCTGCATGCTGAATACGCTGGGCATTAGTCCACAACCTTTAATTTATCCATCAACCATATCTGGGGAGGGATGAAAAATGAGAGATTAAATAATAGAGAGGTGTACGTTGAGAGAAAAAATGAGAAAAGGGTTTTGAGAGAAAAACTGAGCCTGAGGGCCTAGTGATGTAAGAAATATATGTGAGATGGGGTAGGAAGCATTACCTGCAGCAGTAGTGGACTCCCTGCGAATCTAGTCGTCTCCCGGCGATGAAAAGTGTCCAAACCCATCAATGTCTCAGCTAGCATCATGGCGATGCAGCTCTTGCCCTCTTTTAAGCCCTCGGTAACTTCAATCAAACGAGTGTTAAACCCTTCGGAGCCTGGGGTAAGCAAGAAATCAGACGGCATGCACAAGCAAAGCGCATGTCGCCGATAACCTTGCTAGTCATGATCGTCGCGGTCACCGGCATCAGAAAATCAACGAATCAAGCTTGGAATGTCCAGCTCTCTGTCGTGAATCAATGACCGAGCGTCATGCAAAGTAAGGCCGCACATTCGTCCTAAGGCTTGGACATAGCCAAAGCGGAATTGAGGCAAGACTTCTTCATCGCGCTCGGATTCCATTAAAGCTTGGAAATCCTCAAAAGTGGGACACAGCTCTTGTCCGCCAAAGCTAAACACGTGTGTCACCGAATTCCAAAACTTTGCCGTGGCATGAAGGAACGGAAAACGCAGCGGGGTGCGACTCAACGTGAATAGTGCATTTATGCCAAAACCCCATAAATTCAGCTTTTCCGAGCCATCCAAGTTGGCAATCCAATTTGTGAGATTTTGGATGAGAAGTGTTTCCATTTGGTGCAAAAACTGAGCTGAAATGGAGAAAACTATGAAGCTGAGGCTTTTGTAGAAGATAAGGTGTTGAGTGGAAGACATGTGTCAGCATTCTGGAGGTGCTTGCCATTTTTGGCCGATCGGCTAAAAGGAGTGCCGACCGACCATCTTTTTTGGCCGATCGGCTAGTAATGATGGCCGATAGCCATTTCTTGTGGCCGATGGCCTCTCACTTCAGCCGATGGTCTTTCCTCTTTCTATCTAAGTTGTCTATGTGTTGAAGATGTTGAGAACATGTGACTGGTTCCACTTCAAATGCCTTTTGGTGACGATTTTGCGAAGTCGCGCCTGTTTTACTTCAATTTGTTTATTGAGTTGTTGTACTTTTGTTTATCGAGTTGTATTTTGTGTTCTTTAGTCCTTGTCTTGCTTATCGAGTTGTATTTATATTTGGTTAGCTTGTCAAGTTCTTTGTTTTGTTTATCGAGTTGTTTTGTTGTCAGTTGGTTCACTACCTGATTAATGCAATTCGAGCGTTTATTTTTCAAAACAAAGTTCAATCTCATTTACATTGTTATGTAAGGTGATATGATGCGATGCTTAGAATGTAGAAATGCAACACTTTTTCAACAAAAAAAGAGCTGTTTCATTCCATCATATTTTCTTTTGCAAAAGTACATAGTTTTGAAGAAAATAAAACCTGCATGAGGTAGTACAATGTGCTTAAACTACTAGCGAAAAGGAAAATAAAACAAAAAGAGAAAAGCAGCAAAATTTCTCGATCGGCGTCAGTCGCCTTAAGCGCAGGAGTCCGTCCTGGTCCTTTTCCTGGACGAAGGTCCAGGATCTCTACCGTCGGAGTCTGAATCTAAGCCATCCCTAGCCTCATCCTGAGACGACTCTACCTTTGCATCAGACTCGTCATCATCTGGAATTGGCGCCCGTGAGCTACTCCCAGAATGAGTACGCCCGGCTCTACTACGGTGACGTACTGAAATCCCTCGTCATGCTCTCCTCGCTCCTCAGGCAGGTACAGAAGGTTCGGCTGGAGCACCCCCTACGGCTGTTACCTGGAATGGGGCCTGAAAAGAACAATTAGCAAACGTATCAGTTATGCTATGCAAAGTAGCATATGAATACCGAATATAGTGTATGAGTACAGTGCATGAATGCTGTGAGCAGTGTATGGATGCCGTGAGCAGTGTTTGACTATAGTGTATCAGTGCCGTGAGTGGCATGCGAGTGCAGTATATCAAGCGCCGTATTGACAATGCGATGTATCAGATCATGTATGGAACAGATATGCAAGGTCTTGAGACTGCGGTTGAAAGAACTTACCGGGATACTATAAATGCTGAGCAAGTCCATGCACCTCTGCAACATCCCCATCATCGAGGCTGTCAGCTCTAGTGCCTGCCCAATGTACTCGATCAAAGCCTGCAAAAGTGTTGAGGTAATTAGTATTCTGCGGGATATCGAATGAATTGAAATGACTGTACAGAATGTAAAGTATAGTACGTACCGGGGTCGAGCCGCGAACTCCAACAAGCTCATGATCAGCTGGAGGAGGAGCAATGGGTATTTGATAAGTCTTCCCACCCTGTCCTCGGCATGTCATGGTGGTGGGCAGCTCTAGCCACTCCACTCCATATCCCCTCCGGGACCCGCTCCTGTCACGGGCCTGAGTTGCCCTCGGTACTCCTGCTCCTGCTACTGGCGCCGTAGGCCTCTCCCTCTTGACTTGGCGAGCACTGGCCAAGGGTCGCATTAGATAAGTCTCGATGAAGATGGTGTAATCGCCCTCATCTCTGAAGAAGTCAGAGTCCTAGCCGATAGTGAAGTCGATCATCTTCTTCGGGGTATACCTCTTTGTATGCCTCATATGGGTAGGAGGTGGCCTCGAAACTATCTGCTCTGGTAGGCCGAGGGTCTGACGCAGGAAGCGCTCACCCAAGTACCAAACCCGGTAGACCGGACCCTCAAGCAAAACCTTGAACCGGGCAGTCTCCCGAGCACCCGTATACTGCTCTCTCACTACCTCAGGTAGCGCGGCCTAGGGCTACCAAGTGATCTGCAAATGATATACAGTTTGTTATCTGCGGTTGAAAGTACAATGCAAAGCAAAGCTTAAATAAACTTTAATGTTTGAAATACCTCTGCGGTGGTAATGGTGTCGAAGTATCTGCGGAAGAACAGGAAAGACTCCCGTGGCCTCCACTCGCACCTCACATCGAATCGGTGAGAATATGGGACAGCAAGGGACATCTCTACCTCTGGCTCTGGAGCAAGCCTCGGAAAGTAGGCATACACCCACAACTACAGAATGTAAAAGGGCAACAATGAGTAGGCTTATCAGTGAAGCAGTATGCAGATAAAGTAGAAACCAGAGAATGGTGTGCAGTGTGTGCAGTGTATAGCTAGTGTAAAGCAGATTGTGTGTATGTAGTGTGTGTGGTGTACAGATAGTGTAAGGCAGAACTGTAAAACAGAAAGGGAAGGTGTACCTCCCAAGCTCGCCAGTAGCCTCCGAGCAGATGTCCGCTGCGGCGGGATGAAGATCTCATGTATCCGTAAAGCGTGGCCAAGCCTGCGCCACTCCAGTCGTAGCGCCGGATCCACGTCGCGTCTACCAACGCGCTCAACAGATAGAGGGCAACAGTGTTCGCCCGGTCGGCGAATATGGTGGTGCCCAGCAAGAACATGATGAACCCTCGAGCATACTACTCCACCTCCTCACGGGTCGTAGGCGCCTGTATCCGAAACTGGTCCTCAAACCAAGAATACCTCACGAACCCTGGCCGGGAGAGAGGTGGTCGAGCGCCAAGCAAGTAGATCTGGGCAGCGTCCCACTCACCCATGTCGTTGTCAAAGGGAATCGGATCACCCCCTGCTCCAATGCCTGTGAGCATGGAGAAGTCGAAAAGAGTCATCGTCATCTCCCCTGCAGCAGAAAGGTGGAAAGAATCGGTGGTGTCCCACCACCTTTCCACCAGTGCACCCAGAATGGGCCTACTTGCAGTGAGGTGCGAGAGTCCCATGCAGAAAGTACCGAAGCCGGCCTGATCGAGGATATGGCGAACCGCGCCGGGCAACTCCATGTACCATCCTCGGGCAATGGTGTTCCTATACCCCCGGAAGGCATGGGAATCTCCCTGTGTTCAAAGACAAACAGATGCGAAGCAGTATTAGATATACAGTGTTTGAATGCATTCAAAATTGATAAAAATGCAGCGTGTGTGCATGTGTTCGAGTTTACACAGATATTATGAATGATAGTGCTCAAGGTGAACTAAGTATGCGATCTACTAGTGTGTTTGGGTTAATCAGGTAAAGAACAGTATTGGCTATCCGAAGTGTACAATCTACATTATAGAAAGTAAAGAGGAAGGGTATACCTCAGCGGCGCCATAGGAAAGGTGCGACTCCGACTCGCGTAGCAAGAGCTCCAATGGCGCACCTCGTTTGTAGCTCTTGAACTGGCGGATGCTATCGAGAGACAGTATGTGTATCGCCGGCCGGTTTGTCGCCCGGTCGAATGGTCAAACATCGTACGGCAAGAGCTCGACCTCATGATTCGTATCCATCTCTGGGGGAGTCCCACCCCGTGGAATATCGTCCGCCGTCTCGGAAAGGGTGCAAAAGTGGTCGAGGGTATGGAAAATGGGTGAAAATGCAAAAAAGTCAACCGAAAGTCAACCCCGAGGGGGTGAAAAATGGAGGAAAATGACAAGGTTCGGAAGAGGGCACGGGAATCAAGGTAAACTCGGGGGAAACAAACCCCAAGTGGTGGAAATCGGGAAAGAGACACCAAAATCGTGTTTTGTTCGGTTCAAAGTGTGTAAAACAACGAAGGTTTCGCAAATTGAACGTGGTGGGAGGCTCGAAAACAGGAGAAAAGCTCGGATCTAAGGGCGGGAAATGACCTAGAGAGAGAGAGAGCAAGGATTTTCGGCAAGGGAGAAGTGAAAGTATAGGGTTTGGAACCCTATATTTAAAAGCCCGAAGCAAAATGTCAAAACTGTCCTGAATCTGTAATTTTTGGCTGATCGGCCAAATTGTTAGCCGATCGGCTAAATTGTTGGCTGATAAGCCCATTTTATGGTCGATGGATGGCCGATGGCCTCCTATTGTGGTCGATGCACCTCCAATGCCCTTGTTTGGGTCAGTTATGTTGATTGGTACCCTCATCTTTCAAGGAAGTGCAAGAAAATACACTTTTGAAGCTTAAGCGGTCTTCGTGGTGACCTCGAACCGTGTCTTTCGTGTGTGGCACTCGATATGCACGAGGTGTATCCTTTTTCGTATTCTTTTGTATATTGCGAAACTCGAGAATTGCTTTTGAGTATATGGGATTACAATGTTTTGTCATGTTTGTAATAAGCGCACTTGTTATATGTCTTTTCACTCTTGCATTGAGCATGCCTTGTCTTGCTTTGAAGTTGCATCTCAACATCGCGAATAACATGCCTTTACCATGCTTCCGTTGAATACATGCTTTTCCTCGTATTGTTACACATTGTATGCGTTGTCGCGCATGCTTTACTTACATGTGTTTATGCACCTCTTGGCTTGCGTTGTCGCGCATGCCTCTCTCGCATTGTTACACATTGTACGTGTTGTCGCGCATGCTTTACTTACATGTGTTTATGCTTTTCCTCGTATTGTTACACATTGTATGCGTTGTCGCGCATGCTTTACTTACACGTGTTTATGCACCTCTTGGCTTGCGTTGTCGCGCATGCCTCTCTCGCATTGTTACACACTGTATGCGTTGTCGCGCATGCTTTACTTACATGTGTTTATGCTTTTCCTCGTATTGTTACACATTGTATGCGTTGTCGCGCATGCTTTACTTACATGTGTCTATGCACCTCTTGGCTTGCGTTGTCGCGCATGCCTCTCTCGCATTGTTACAAATTGTATGCGTTGTTGCGCATGCTTTACTTACATGTGTTTATGCTTTTCCTCGCATTGTTATAGACATTGCTTGCGTTGTCATGCATGCTTTACTTACATGTGTTTATGCACTTGGCTTGCGTTGTCGCGCATGCCTTTCTCGCATTGTTATGCGTACACTTAGGTTGCATTGTCATGCACCCCTCACTTGCGTTGTCACGCATGTTTTACTTGCATTGTCATGCTTGTTTCAGTTGCATTGTTATGCACCACCTTACTTGCATTGTCGCGCATGCCCTACTTACATTGTTATGCACCTCTGGTTGTGTTTTCATGCACTTTTCACTTGCATTGTTATGCACCTTTGCTTGCGTTGTCACGCACTTTTCACTTGCATTGTTATGCACCTCCGGTTGCGTTGTCACGCATTTTTCACCTGCATTGCTATGCACCTTCTCACTCGCATTGTATGTGCATGTGTTTATCTCATGCTAAGATGATTTCTTCATCTAACGTTGAACATGTGTTTTTACTATATTGTACCTGTTGAATTTCTTTCTTTTGCAAGCATGATATTGTATGTACGGTTCATTTGAAGTTGGTGAAACTAGCCGGTATTGTATGTACGGTTCTTTCAAGAGAAGTTCCGGTTCAGCTGGACTGCTACCCTTCTCCACTCGCATTTGGCATACGTTTGGACGTATCCCTCTCTTCTCGCGTTTGACACGCGTTTGGATGACTGTGCTTTCTTGCACAGTCCTTTCCTCTCCTGCGTATGATACGCTGAGAGATGTTGTGTTTGAGACTCCAGGTGTCCTCGGTAGTCGCATTTAGTCTTCTCCGCGTGAGACGCAGTGATAATTGCATAATTTTCTTACATCCTTTCTGTTGAAATATGTAGGACTGTTATTTCTTATTCGCTTGCTTAAAATGTTGTATTTGTTTTGCATGAATGCTTTATTACAGCTTTCTTTGCATGATCATAAGTTATGTTCGGCATCGTGCATGTCATTTGCATCTGGCCCCTGCCTACGGGCGCATCTCTTTGTCATCTTGTAAGCTTGTCTAAGTCTTTGGCCTCGTGAAAAATAGGTCGTCTCTAGGCTTTGACATTCACTCCTGTCATCTTATGACTTTCGAGTTCTGTCAAAGAGGGGCAACTGTAGACACCCCATTTTTGATCATCCTGAAGACTTGGACGTCATCATTTGAACACTCGATGATCATCCATGCTCGTGTTCGTTTTGAGTTCTCGAAGGTCTCGGCTACGCGCCTCACCTTAGGATCTCTCAACTTGTCTGTTTTGTGCTTGGTTGTGGACCAAGGACTTGTGGTTTTGCTTCTGAGGGGAGAGGGTGGCTTGTTGGCCATCTCTGCAACCCATCGGCCAAGGCCTGATGCCATCGGCCTTGTTTTATTGCTATCGGCCATAAGTGTTGGCCGATCGGCACTCTTTTTGGTCGATCGACCATATTTTCTGGTCGAGACCTTTCCACCAGCTTTTGCAGATATTTTTGTGCTAGCTGTGACAGCTGGTGGGCATAATTCTCATCCTCTACACACGTGTATGGAGGGATTGAATGAAGACTCAAGCTTGTTCAACAAGCTTGAGAATTGATTTTCTATAAGAAGGGGGCCCCTCTCCATTTCCAGAGGTTCTGAAAAGTTGATATACAAGTTCTATATATCTCTTTCTCTCTCTCTTTATATTTTATCTCTCTCTCTCCATTTGCTCTTGTTTGTGCTCAAAAGTGTAAAATCTTCACACTATTGCACACAAACGCCTACTAGAACACCATCCATTTGTTGCTGAGGTACTTGGGAGTTGGATTTAGAGTTTTTGGGTTGGTTTGAACTTAGAAAAGCTGTTGGAGTTGTGTTCTTGAAGGTGTTCTTCAAGGGTGAGCCAACTAACCTTTTAATCCCTTGTTTTGGCTTAAGCTTTTAGACCTATTTTCATGCTGATTTAAGCTTAACTTTCTACTGTAAAAAGTTCTAATTTTTCGTGCTTGTGATGTTTGTTTAAGGTCACTTTTGTGTTGGGGGTAGTCTACCCCCTCTTAGGCCTTGTTTGGCCTTGTTTTGAACCATCCTTTTAAGCTATTGGGACCACCTTGTTTGGGCCTTCTCACCACTGCAATCCAAAGGATTTTCTGTGATGGAAATGTGGTTTTGATGTCCCAAATAGGAGAAGGTCATCCCCTCTCCTTGTGTTTTGTATGCTAGTATAAATGGCTCATAATAGTAGCATGTTTGCTTAGCATGTTTTGGCTCCATTTTAGCAAGTATTTGGTGTTATTCTGCCATGCTATACCTCTGTCTAAGGTTGGTTTAATAGCCTCTTACATGCACCATGCACTTGTAGTGCAATCCTCTCTATTGCCTTAACATACATCTTGTGTTTAGACCATCATCCTTTCATGTTTTGGCTCAACTCAAAGAAGCTTTTAGCCTTGTTTTACCATGCTTAAGCTCTGATTTGTGTTGTTTTGATCATATATGCCATGCTTTGTATAGCCTTGGTTCAATCTAGCTTGTTAGCTTTGTGTATCTAGTCCACTAGCATGCATTGCTTAGACAATTCTCATGATTTGGCATCATTAGAAATGTTATTTCAGTGCATGTTTCGTGGTCATACACTTGCCTTTGTCACTCTTTTAATGCCTAGGAGGTTTGGTGTTTTATGCCTTAAGAGTGGGTCATTGTGCATGCCTCTATGCTTAGGCCTTTGGGCTATCATTTCAATGTATTTTTGGTCTTGTTTTACCATGAGGCATCTCTAATTTTTGTTGTCAAAGTCATGCCATGCTTGGTCTTGGTAGGTGTAGTGTAACCCTCCTTATTGACCTTGTATGCATGTTGCCTTATGCTCTTCATGTTGGCTTGTTTTAGCTTTGGCCCATGCATGTTTTGGACTTACTTTGGTATGCTTTGGGGCTGTTTTGATTTGCTTAGGCCATATGCTTCATGTTTTGCATAGCCTTAGTGCAAGTGCCTATGCTAGCTTCAAGCTTTGAGCTTTCTTGCATGCCATACTTGCATTGTTTGGTTGATTTGGCATCATTCCATGCATGATTTCAGAGCTTATAGTGTGGCCATACACTTGCATTTGTCGCTCCTCGAGCACCTTTGAGAGTTGTGTTTCTTATGCTTAATTGATAGGCCAATTCGCATGCATGCTTGTCTTGCATTTCATGTCATCATTTCATCATTTTGGCCACTGATTTGGGCATGATTGAGGTCTGTCCATTTTGGTTTAAGTCCATCTTTGCATGTTGTTCAAATGTTGCTACATTACATCATGCTTGTATGTTTGGGTTGCATTGTGTTTTGCATGCATGTTGCTTGCATTGTTGTTGCATGCTTGTTGCAGTGCATGATTTTGCATGCTTGCTGCATTGTATTGTGTGTGCATGTCGTGCCTCTTGATCCAACATGATAGAGGTTAAGGTTCCTTATGTGTTTTTGTGCATTTCATTTACATTGAATTGTGCGACTCGGCCTCTGTGGCCATCATGCATCGAAATGCGTGATTGATGGCTCGATAGTCGAGCACTACACTCCTTTGAGCTTCAAACATGATAAGGGGTGTAGTTGCACAACATCTTCTTGCAAAAGTATTGCCATACCTCTGTTTGTACTCTGCTACAGCAAAAGGAGCAGTCTGTAGGAAAAGATGGCCGATTGGCTATCTAGTGTACCGATTGGCTAGAAATGTTTGGCCGATAGCCTCATATTTGGTCGATGACCATTATCCACTGGCCGATGGCCACCTCTCTTGGCCGATGACCTCTCGGAGTGTCCATGAGGTGGTTCAGGAGCATCACAGAAGTTGGCATAATTTTCAGAGGTGCAGAAGTGAGGAAACAGAGGCAACATGAGGCATGGCAACGGATTTCTAAGCGAAGCTGACCGAGCATGCATATGCCCCTCTTCTCGAGGCCGTTTTAACTACTTTTTATAGTTAGTTATTTTGTAATTAATTAGTTAATGTGTTAGCTAATTTAATTCATTGTTATAAATTCTTAATTAGCTTACTCTTAGCTAATTTTCAATTCGGTGTTGTAATAATTAGTCTAATTAGATTATTAGATTAGTTAGAATAGCTTAGCGTAGCTAGCTTGTATTATTTATTCGGACCCTCCGTTGAGAGGGCATAATTTTTGTAACAAGTGTGCGTGAGTTTGTGAATGTGTTCCAACCCCACGTCTTTCTCCCTTTTACTTAACCACTTACGATGGTTAGTTCTAGGTCAGGTTTTGATTAGCATCCTTATGCTTGCATATTTGCATTCATTCATCTGTCTTGCATGCACCGGGCTCGGCGCATCATACAAACCGCATTGTATTTCAATACTTTTACTTGAATACGTGTTCAACAGCATGTTATCAAGTTGCATCTCACATGCCATCTTAGAATAGCCGACCCTATTTCTAGTTGCATTTTGCATGTGTTACAGTAGCCATCTTAACATAAACTAGGATCATGCATGATTTCTAACTAGTTGTTGTTTTGGCTCGGAGTACACTGTAAGTGTTTATGCTTTAGCATCTTGCACGTGTGTTAGTGCTGCCATGATAGCATGCTTGCCATGAGACTATTTGCTTAACTGCTATAACTGCATGAATGCCTGTGGATGAAGGTTGGATTGCTTGAATTGGAACAATTCATTGAAATGCGAATTTTAAGCCCACTTGAGGGTGGCAAAAATCATGTTTTCTAAGCCTACTCAAGGGTGGCAAATCCACGTCTTAGCCTACTTGCGAGTAGCACCTTCAAACCATTTTCAAACAAACATGAGATGTTTTATTCCAACTTAGGTGATCTAGTCTATACTTGTATGCTGTGTGCATCACATAGTAATTCTAGCTAATAACCGGAATAAGAACGCATGTGTTTTCAAAAACAAAATATCATGTTAGTAAAGGCCAATCTTTTTGATCGGGCGAGCGGGGGTACTCATTGCATGACCTTCCCCTCTCGTACCCAAGTTCCCGAGCTGAGGCAACTTTGGTGATGACGGACACGTGGCCTTTGGCACGAGTCAGGGTTTCCTAAATTTCCCCAAAACAAAATATTTAGGTGGCGACTCTGTATCTGGCAAAGTAGTCCATGTTTGACACTTCTTTATAAAAATCAGTTTTCCAAAACGATTTGTCGGATTTGGACTCTTTGGTAATTTATCGGTCTTGCATTGCACTTTGCAAGATTAGATTCAGAACCGTGACATTTGAGTCCGAACTGTAGTAGCTAATGAACAAAATGGATTTCGTGCGATTCGCTGCGCGGAGTCGGGACGTTCGCGCACGTCTACAGTCAACATAGTTTTACAAAATTATTACTCACAGATAGCTCCAGAAGCAGAACAGACAACATAGAAAGATTGGTCAAGTAATGGCGCGTGACCTACACATAAACACGTGACAAATACATATTGAAACACACACTCTGAATGCACTTAACTTATTACATTTCTTTCTTAGTGTGTTTCTAATTTATACCCTTATTAATATGGCCTAAACCATGGCTTAAGAATGCCTAAGATGGAATGAGGATGCAATAATGCACTTTGAAACACTTAGCAAATTTTTTGAAAACAAGGTAGTAGGTTTGAGCGAAGCTTTGGTCACTCGAGCGGTCTGCAAAGTTTGCAAAAGTACTGAATGCTCTCATTTGACGCGTGAGCCAACTTTTGGTCGCTCAAGCCCAGGTTTAAAACAAAGGATGTTCGCTCAAGCGGTCTTTTGGTTACTCGAGCCAACCATCAAACTCTAGAAAAATACTGAGAGCTCATAAAGTACGCTCAAGTGAAAGTTTCAATGCTCGAGCGAATAGAGCGAGTTCTAGAATTTCCAGATTGCTCTTCAAGGTTCAAAACTCAATCCAAAGTACTAAAACTCATTCATTTGGGCCAAAACTTGAGAAAACACATAGAAACTCATATAACAACATTAATTGAACATCATTTTGTAAAATCAAGGTCCAAAGCTCAACCATTTCTTCAAAACTAAATCAAAACTTATATCAAATACATGCATGCAACGTTTTGAGTTCAAACTTTTAAAAGCAAGAGTAAATGAGATGTTAAGTACAAAATCATGTTGGATACTTAAACTTATGCAAGTCTAGGCTCATGCATGTAAGAATTCTTGGAATTCAAACTCAACACGTGATGAATTATGCATGCATGCATGATTTGGTTCTAAATTCTTCACACCTAGTTTAATTTACACTCATAGACTCAAATTCCTCTTTAGGAGTTGAATTCATTACCTAGACTCTTCCATTGGACTCTTAGTAGCTAACTCTTGAGCTAGCAAGCCAATTCTCCAATTTTCTTCCAAATTCCCCTTCTTCTAGCATTGAATTCAATTCCTCTCTCTCTCTCTCTCTCTCTCTCTCTCGCTACATGTTTTTGATCTCAAGAATGAAGTCTAGAATGTTGTTGGATGAGTCTTAAGTGGCCTTATATAGGCTTGATTAGCTTAGGCTAATTAATTGTGACTAGAGCTAAGTTAATTCAACTTAATAATTAATTTATTCTAATTATTTGACTTCGAATCGAAATCCAATTAAAGTTACCATAAAATTCTAAAAATTTAAATTAACACATTGACGTAGTCAATTTCATGTTTGGATGCCGATAAGGCCTTCAGTTAACAAAACAAAGCATAATTTTGAACAGATATTCATATGGCTAACAGATAGGAATGCAAAACACATATACAATGCACAATTAACACATAATCTCATTCCTAAAACTTAATTAGCATTCTTAATTACAAATTAACAACTAATTATAGATCGAGGTTGTTACACTTAGATTCGAAATTTTGGTCTAAAGTGGGTTTTCAATCAGGTTGAGGATTTATTTTATAAATTGAAGACGAATGTTTATTTGAAAGAGAGATTTGAATCAATTGTAAATATTTGAGAAATTGAATTGAAAGGAGTTTATATTCTTGATTTAAGTTGAATTACTATTGATGATAGAAATGTTGATGTGACGTAACAGATAGACAAGTGGAAATAGAGTGTACGCCGGTTGTTTTTTTAATATAAGGGGAACTTGGACTTTAATGTTATAGAATTATAGTATTTGTGAAGTGTAAAATGGAAATGAAATGAGGAATGTCTTGGAATTGGATTAATAAATTTAAAATGATGTTGTTTCTAAAGTATACTTGTTTTCAAAGAAGACTTATGGTTTTTCATATGATGAAAAATAGTATTTGTGGTAGAAAGTTTTCTTGAATGTTCAAATGAATTTTGAGAAAATGATGCCCTATGTATAATATTTTGGACATACAAAATGTCACCTTACTATGTAGTATCATCCTGCATGTATGATCATTTCTGTCCATGTGTTAGTTATTGTTTTAGAACTATGAGATTCCTACTGGGCATTAGTGCTCATCCCATGTTGATGAACTTCACAAGTAATTGAAGATTTCAAATATCAGGACATGGAATTTCCTTCTAGTGCAGTCTTATGATTTTATTTTGAGGTTGTAAGATATACTTGTAGTTCAGAGATCAGTATTTTTCTTGTATATAATATGGATGTAAGCCTCATGGCATTTCTTTTATTTGCATGTAAATGACATTTTTGTGTAACGAGAGGGAACATGTATATCTATTTATTCATCAATTCATCAAAAGATGAATTGTCATTTGTAAATGGGCTTAATTAATGAATAGTGATAATGTTATTCGAGTAATAAACTACGGGCGTGACGTAAATACTGGTTAAGGATGTATATTACATGTTCCTAAAATGAATGGCAACTTCTTTTTGCAGCCACTATCAAAGAGAAAATGCCAGTTACACATTTAAATCGAAGTGGAAAAATGTTGAATTCAAAGTAAGTTTCTATATTCTGGATGAATATGCAAGCTTAACTAGAGGAGAAACAACAATTCAATTAAAACCTAACAAGGTGAAAAACCAATTCATAAAGACCATACTGCTATATGATGAATCTTTCTATTTGGTTTGTGGGTAATTATAGAAAGGTTAATTACATTAGTGATCCTTAAAATATGTGATCTGTCATTTAATCTTTTAATTTTTCCTCTTTGATTTTCAAAACTTGAGATTTGTTACAATTTATTTCCTAATATTAGCGGCATTCAAAATTAATAAGAAGAGGGACATGTACGGTGGGCATAGATGAGGGGAAGAGAAGCTAGAAATGAGGATGTTTGGGCTCATAGAAACCTACAACTTTGAATAGAGGGGCAATGCCCTTATGAAATGGTGGAGCAGATCATGCCAATCTTAGAGGGGAGAAGCATTGAAGAGTGGAAAAAGACTTCCTGAGATTCTTCAAGAAATGTAAAAGAATCCACTCCCAAAGTCAACTTTCTATTATGACAAATATTAACAAATATCTTTATTGTCCTTTCAAAAATAAATACTATGGTTGGAGTTTTACGAAGAGAAGAAGAAGTATGTCTCGAGTTTTATGGAAAAAGGGCCAAAGCGGCAATTGTCCCCTCATTGGTTCTATATCCAATTCATAACTAGAAATTTTCTTTGGTCCTTCGCTAATCTGGGATAAAACCTTGAAAATAAAAAATTCCAAAATAGGAACCAAGCTACTGCTTATGAATCGTCGACTATTCTTTAATAGGCACATGATCAGAGCCCTAAGCTCGTCCATCTACTTGGAATCTTATGGTTTTATGTTCTATTTATACCCTAAAGTTCATTGTAAAGTTTGCTTAAGTCTTTATGCAACAATTTCATAATGTTTCTCACCAACAATCCGAGGTTCTCGAGTGGTAAGTTATTGAGCGGGATGAGCCGCCTCTTTTCCGCAAGCGACCAAGGAACAGGTTCCCTGAACCTCCCTTGGGGGGGGGGGGGGGGGTAACTCTCAATTTGAGATCAAGGGAGATCACCTTTGGAATTTTACATGCAGCCTTAACAAAATCAAAAGCATCAAACACACCCGTTCCCAAAGTATGAATTTTATAGCATTTTGGTCTCAAAGTATTGACTTTTTTTCCAATGTTAGTGCCGTTATTGATTTTGAACATTGATGATGTCAGAGATTAAAGTGTAATAGATAGCATATTTAAGGAATCAAAGTGAAATATATAAAAAATTAAAGACTTAAATGTAACAGACCATTAGTGTAATTAACCCAATACAGAAATATCGGCATGCATAAGCGAAAATTCCAATACCTTCAATGCATTGAAACATTGAGGAGTTGTATTGAGGACAATGGCCTCTGTTGAGGTGACACTCACGTCATTCATTTGACACATGAAATCCCAGAGAGAACTCAGAAGCCAACACTGCGTACAAATCACTGGCATTTTGGTTCCCCATAGCGATTGATGACACCATTGGCAGTTCAATAACTATACAGCTTCATAGAATTCTTTCATGAATAAGAAGAGATTGATGATGATTATCAGGGTTTTTATAGTAAACTGTGTAGCTTTAGTAGCCTTTTTAATCACTGTAACTGTGATTACGATGAAAGAAATCCTCAATCTGCTTATTAGGTGCACCACTGCCGATGGGGCATTTGAAGAAGGTGAGATTGGGGGAGACTGTAAAAGAAACAGAAGGTGTAGTGGGAAGAGTCTAACACGAGTAGAAAGTGAAAACATCACAACTTTTGGATTTTATGAGGCTTCCAAGCCTTTTGTCAGCAACATTAAGGACACGTTGACCATCATTATAAAACTTGCCTTGAAGTTCATACCAATTTTGATCATCCATACCGAAATTGAGTTTTAGAACTTTTTCCCTGCAATCTACAGTGCATAATCTACAATAGGGATAAGTGGTGTTGGAGTAAGGGAAGTTGATTTCCCTAAGATTTCCACACTGGAAGGACTCTGGATAGTGTTGGAATGAGTTGTTGTTTTCTCTAAAAGAGTGAAGAAACGGTAAGTGAGAGAGGACAAAGAAAGCCAAAATGGAGGGGAGGAACAACCATTGTAGATTCATAATTTAGCAGAAAATATATATATATATATATAACCATCAAGAGCGTTTGTATAATGTTTGTTTAGCATCTAGTTTAGTACCATAGAAATTTCCAGATGTTGATCATGTTGGTTTGGCTTCTTGACACGACAATTGACTTGGAAATACTGTTAAAGGAGAGAGGATTGGCACACACACATAGAAAAAGAGAGAGAGAGAGAGAGAGAGAGAGAGAGAGAGAGAGAGAGAAGAATGGGGTGAAAGTAGAGACAAGTGGCCTAATGACATTCACGTATTGACTCTTCAGACCCTTCTTCCCCTAGGGGTGTAAATTTGGCTCGGCTAGGCCTGGCCTATGTCGAGCCTTGCGGGCTCCAGCCAAAATTTGGACCGGGTGTAGGCACCCAATTTTTGACCGACCTCAAGACTTAGACGCCATCGCTTGTGCACTTGATGATTACGATTTTATTTGTTCGCTTTGAGTGCCTGAATTCCTCGGTGGAACGTCCTGTCTTTGAGCCTTTAAAGCTTGTCCATTTTGTACTTTGTTTTGGACCAAAACCTTGTTGTTTCAAGCCTGGAACTTGTGGTGACCTGTCAGTCACCACCATAGGCTGTCGGCCATGGCTCATAGTTGTTGCCCATTGGTGTGGCTGACGGCCACCAGTGTCTTTTTCCAAATATTTGTTGACAGTTGTGCCAGCTGTTGGCACATTGAGCTGCATCTCCCCACACGTGTATGGTGGGATGTTTCTAAGCTCAAGGCTTGTTTTTCTATATATATGGGGGTTCCTCCTCCATTTTTGAGTAGAAAATTTGGAACCAAATTCTCCTTCTCTCTCTCTAGATCTCTCTCTCTCTCTCTCTCTCTCTCTCTCTCTCTCTTGTAATTTTATACACATTTGCTCACAAATCCTACACTTTTGCCTATACATCCTTGATAGAAGTTGCTAGTCTTTAGGCTGAGGTAGCTTGGGACTTGTTTTGAGCTCTAGAAGGAGGCTTTTGGCTTGAATTGTTGGCCAAATTGTGTCTTGGCTTCAAGAGGTATAACACTCTCCTTTTATACTTGTTTTGCACACTTGCTTTGCCATCTATTTCGATTGTTTTGAGGCTGATTTTGAACTATAAAAAGCTCTATTTTTATGGCTTAAAAGTGTTGGTTTGAGGGCATTTTGAGTTAAGTGGTGGTTCACCTTTCTTGCTTCTTTGTTTGTAAAGTTTTTGTGTCTTTGTTCATCACTTTCAAACTAGCTTTTTTGGTTCTTTTAACCACTGAATTTCAGAAGTTTTTCAGTGGCAAAAAACTCATTTTGAAGTCTAAAATTGGAGGGGTTAGCCTCCCCTCCTTGTGTCTTGTTTGCATGCCTAGTTAGCCCCATGTATTAGCTTAATGTTTTAGCTTTTTGTGGCTCAAGTCCAGCATGTTTTACACTCTGTTTTGAACTATTTTGCCACTGTTTTGGCTGTTTGGTGCCTTTTGAGTCTTGTTTTGCATAGTTGTAGTGTAAGTTCTTTCACTAGCTTGGTGTTTTAAGGCTTTAACAATCATTGGTTTGAGTTGATTGCATGTTTTAGTGCTTTTTCTCACCTAATTTCAGCACTTATAATCTCTGCAATCTCCCTCATTTCTTCACTTTTTCATTTGCTTTGAGGGTTGTTTCAACCTTAGAGTTGTTTAAGCTTGAGATGGAGGCTCATGCTTAATGGCTTAATCCTCCTTTGAGGGTTCATTACCAACGGCATGAAGTTTCTCTCATGCCTTAAACTATCCCTTGATTGACACTTCTTTCACCTTAGAAGACACTCACTAATGGACTAATTGATTAAAGAATGATTTGGTAATTAAAATGTGTAAACAAAATTGGCAAGTAAAAGTGGCAAGATAAGCATTTCTTTATGTTGCATTGCATGCGTTCAAATCGGACGTTAGTTTGAACACAAGGAAAATTGAACATTTCATACACAAAAGTGATGAAATATGCCATTTTCCTAGGTCTCCATTGCCCTTGATCATGCATGATAGGGTGATGGTCATTTGAGTCTTGTTTTGCATTCATTAAACTTGTACAAACTTGGTTGTTTGGCCATCATGCAATGAAATTGCTTGGTTGATGGTTTGAGAGCCAAGAGTATCACTTCTTTGAACTTGTTTGATGATAAGGAAGGTAACAGTACAAACAAACCTTCAAAAAGTACACTGTTTTGCTCTGTTTGCTCTCTGTTGCAGCAAGGAAGTCCAAGCCAGTGGTGGTCGATGGCCACCACCAGTAGCCAATCGGCCACTATCAGTAGTCGACTGGCTACTATTGTTGGCCGACCGACCATCAGCAGTGGCTGACCAACCCTCCTGTCGGGCACCAATGCAAATTCTACAGTGTGCTCCTAAGACAAAATAGAGTTGATCTAGAGAGGGAGAAAGCATAAGTGCTTCTGTGCAACGGAGGCTTGCAGCAGCGAAACAGTGGCCTTTCGGGTGAAAAATCAAGCATGCATGCATCCCTCATTTCTTGTGGCCTTGTAGTTAATTTGTTTAGTTAATTAGTTGTAGCTAATGCTTGCAGGTGATGTAATTATTCAAGTTGATTAGTTAATTAGTTCATGTTGTAATTAATTAGCTTAGTTGCTTTATAATTAATTAGTTAAGTATTTAGCTAATTAGTTTGCTTTGTAATATTTAATTAACTTAGATAGTTAACTATTTATTTGTTTTACTTAATTAGCTTAGAATAGTTAGTTAATCCTTTCAAGTGTTGTAGTAATTAGCTTAATTAGCCTAGTTAGCTAGTTAGCTTTTATTCATTCGGACCCTCCTTCGCGAGGGCGTAATGTTGTAATAAGTGTGCGTGCGTGTGTGTATGTTTTCCAACCCCACGTCTTTCTCCCTTTTATTTAATCGCTTTTGATGGTTAGATTACAAATATGTTTTAATTAGTATACCTTATGCTTTCATCCATTCATTCGTATTGCATGCACCGAGGCTTGTCGAATCATTCAAACTGCATTGTCATTTTAATATCTTATTTGAATACATGTTTAATTGCACGTTGTTCAAATCGAATCATATGTCATATCAGTAGCCGAGCCTATTAATTGCATATTGCATGTGTTGCATTAGAGATCTTGTATAGTTAGGAATTTTGCATTATTTTCTAACTCATATCTTTCTAGCTTGGAGTACTAGGTGAGTTTTTATGCTTTAGCATACTCGCATAAGTGTGAATGTTGCCATGATTAGTATGCTTGCCGTGAGGCTATGTGCTTAAATGCTAAACTGCTTGAATGCCCGTGGATGAAGGCTTGTTGTTTGAATTGGAACGATTCAATGAATGTAAGTTTTAAGCCCACTTTGTTGAGTGGCAAATCATGCTTTAAGCCCACTATGTTTGGTGGCAAGTTCGCAAACTTTAAGCCCACTTGAGGTGGCAAATTCAAACAATTTTCGCAAACAAACATGAGTTGAATTGTTCTAAATTGAGCAAACTAGTCTATATTTGCTTGTGCGCATCACATAGTAAAGCTAGCTTAATAACTGGAATAAGATCACATAATGTTTATAAAAAATCATATCATGATTAGTAGAGGCCGATCTTTGATCAGGCGAGCGAGGGTGCTCAATTCATGACCTTCCCTTCTCGTAGCTAAGTTCCCGAGCTGAGGCAACTTTGGTGATGACGGATACGTGGCCTTTGGCACGAGTCATGGGTTTCCTAAATTTCTCCAAAATAAAATATTTAGGTTGCGACTCTGTATCTGACAAAGCAGTCTAGTTTTGGCATTTTTGATCCTAAAATCAATTTTCCAAAAGATTTACCGGATTTGGACTCTTTGGTGATTATCAATTTCACGTTGCACTTGTGAGATTAGATTTAGAATCGCGGGAGTCTAAACTGTAGGGCTTTCTTTCAAACCTTCCGAAAGGGGGCGCGAAAAAGGCGAGCCACAGTTTCTGGCGACTCCGCTGGGGATTTAGAGAACTTGACTCAAACTCATGATATGACATTTTATTTACACTTATGCGTTTCTTTGCATTTGCGTTTGCATGTGCATCGGTGCTCTTAAGTCACAGTGTTTTCCATCTGCTATTCCTGAACGGTTTGTCGGAGGCTCGCTTAGAAAAGCTTGCCAAAAGGCTGACTGGTTGCGGGCTTTGCCACGATGGGAACATAACCCTTGGATCTAGACTACCGCTGTACCGTTTGGTCCTCCTTTCACTTCTTGGTGTTAGGTGTGAGAGGTATATTAGGTAGTCTTACTGAGGTACCCTTTTTGACTAATCAACCTAGTTGTATATCGGAAACCATAGAGACTGTTCCAAACTAGGACAGGATGCTTGCGCAAATGCAGGATTGTGTGAAACCACTTGTTGTGCATAGTGAAACCCTAACTCCTGACGAAACTAGGACAGGGTGACCCTACTCCATCATAGGGGTGTTTTGGCTCTCACTTTAATTGTTATGTGCTTTTAGAGTGAAACTCTATAGGAATGTATGTATCAGTTACAAGTTTGGGCATCAGTCATCAGTTTTGGGGCAAAAATCAGTGTTGAGTACAGCTCTCCAGCTTATGATTGCAACTGTGTGTTATTTGTGTCTGAGCCGAGGTGCTGTGTGGTTTCTAATTTTTACTTTTTTTGGCTTTATTTGTTTTTGCAAAGTAGTTTTTCGTCATTGCTTCAGACGATTCTGTTACCCCCCAAGCACTTTGGACCCGTGTGAGAAGGACTTGCAGATCTGGGGATCTTGTCAGGGGACAGCCAGTGTTTGTTTGACTCCCACCGATTACCAGACGGAGGAGGATTAGGCAGAATTCACCAATCCAGCAATCACCTTTTACTTTGCTTGCGCCCAGTCAGGCCCAGTCTTCTACTTCCACTCCAGAAATAGAGTATTCCCCAGTTCTGATAGCTGAACATCCCCCAGTCAGCATGGAAGATATGCTTCGTTAGCTCCAGCAGACCATTGAGACTATGCAAGGAAGATTATTATAGAAAATGATAGTCTTGCCTTTGTTTACATTTGCTGAGCTCCATAAAATAGGGGTTCAAATTAAGGATGCGGTGAAGCAAGGGCTGATAGACCATGAGAAGGAACAGCCCAAGAGGCCCTTTACACGTAGCTCCAATGCAACTACGGGTGGTAGCACCTCTGCACGGCCTTCGGATGTGAGTATGCTCACCACCACACCCAAAACTGCCAACCTATTCACCAACACCTCCAACACAACTCCACAAACCTCAACCAGCCAAGCCCGATCTCAAAGGGTCTTTACCCCACTCCACATGTCTTTATCCAAAGCCTTAGGGGTCCTGATCAAAAAAGGACATCTAAAACCACTAGAGCCTTGCCCTCTATTCGATCCTTTCCCTCCCAAGACACAACCCGGCCAAATACTGCTCTTTTCATCAATAGCACGATCATGACGCTGATCAATGCTATAGGCTGCGTCATGAGATTCAAGATCTCATTGACAATAAGGTGATAGCGTCTCCCCAAAAGCCAAACATCACTACAAATCCTCTCCCACCATATAACCAAGTCCCTCCACCCCAGCATATAAACCTCATTCATACACTGGCCGTCCTTTATGACCCCAGTATATATATCACCCCTTCCCACCTACCTATGCCGGCGTTGTTCATCCATGAGAGCACAGACTTGTGCATGATGAGCACGTCTCCACTCCAACCCAAACCAACGGTGGTAATAGTGGAAGATAAAGAGAGGCCAGCCTTGGTGGAGAATGTTAGTCCATTGCCTGAGGGCTTTGAGGACTTATCTGAAGGGATGTTCAATCTGAGCTGCTATATTGCGCCAATCAATCAAGCTAAGCTGGAAGTGGTATTGCCAGCAGGGATAGAGGTTAGTGTGGTTCGAGAAGATGGGCCAAGTCAAGGATTAGATGATATAGCTAACCTGGAGGAGGATATAGACAATTTGCAGTTCTTTGATGAGCAAGATCAATGGGACGTGCATATTGATTGGTTTGATCTGAATGGGTCAACAGACACTTCTGGGTGGCTAGGTGATGAACCCGATAGAGTTGAGGGAACTGAATCAAAGCTGGAAGAACAAAAATCAGGAACCGCTACAATGGCCGGAATGGCCAATGGAAAGGGTAAACTACCGAAAAACACCAGCGAAGAACAATTGGCTCAGGAACTGGGCATTGTTAGTACTGTACATACGGAACAAGAAGCCGCGCTGGAGTGTTTTAGGCAAGAAATGAGTGAAAATGATCTGAAAGCTGGAAAAGCTCAACACCTTGCGGGGAATGTTTGTGATAACAGAATGATCCGAACGGAGTTAGACGAGTGTCTGTCAGTTGTCGAAGGGATCTGGTGGGATGACAATGACCTACACTTGGTCTATACTGATGATGATTGGGGTGAAGACCTTCCTGACAACACTTGGTATGTGGAAAAGTCGACCATATGACAAGAAGTGGCCAATATTTCAAACCACCGCATCTGGACCAACCCGAGGCATCCAGGAAGGATAAAGAAGTTGAGAAATAGAAGGAAAATTAGTTAGATAAAGAGGCTGTGTTGAAACAGTTGAAGAAGATTCAAGCTGACATATCTATCTAAGGTCTGCTTATGGCTTCGCGAGTGCACAGATAGGCTGTACTAACGGCGATGGACAAAGATAAGTTGTCCATCGACACCACCTAGAACAACTGGTGGGATTAGTTTTCTCGGGAGGCGTTGCACCAATTTTGACCTTTTCAAACAAGGAATTTTCGCCCGAAGGCTCTCCACACAACAAGCCTTTATACATATCTGTAGAGTGCCGAGAAAAGTGGATACCAGTGGTATTGGTCGACACTGGGTCGGCAATCAACGTCTATCCTTATTGTACGGCTTATGCTATTGGTTTGAAACCGGCCGATTTTATGCCTACAGCTCAGGTGATCTGGGCATATGACAATACAAACAGAGAGGTGATGGGAACAGTGTAGATTAGAGTACAGGTTGGCCCAGCTCAACAGGACATCGAGTTCCATGTCCTAGATGTTCCGACCACTTTCAACTCACTACTTGGGCGACCCTGGCTGCACCAAGTAAAAGCTGTCTCTTCCACCCTCCACCAAATGCTAAAGTACCCCCATGGAAAATGAGTGGCTATAGTCTTCGGGAATTCATCTATACTTCCTCCGCCAAAGGTCACTACACCTGTGCTAGAAATTGTGCATGGCGAAGAGGATGTTTTCCTTTATGGGTTTACCTTGGCTGAAGCCCGGGAAGTGCAGAATATCTTGGTCATCGATGAGGGCTTGTATGTCAGTGCCCAATCTGTATACCTCATGAACAAGCTACAACACATGCCCGGAATGGGATTAGAAAGAAGTGGCCGAAATGGTGCTACTGCGTTGGCTAATGTGCCACATAACCTGCATACCTTTGGCCTTCGCTATATGCCCACCAAAGAGGACTAGGTGAGGAAAGGGAAAGAAATGACAGGAAGAGCCAGAGCTAAGTAGACCGCAAGCGCTATGAACTTGTGCATAGACCAATCCAGGGAACCCTGAATGGCTATTTTGTTCGGGAAGGTGAAGACTTCCCATTCTGTGGTTTCCCCGAACCCTGGTTCCACTCTGAGAGGCAGCGGGTTCCTGGCTTTGAGATTTTTTTTTTGACTCGCAATTGCAAGAGAGTGATACAGAGGAACAGATTGAACTAACCGCTGAGGCTACAAAGAGCACATGAAGTGATTCCGACAGCAATGAGCTTCAAATAGGAGCAGCACTGGCATGTCTCTTTTCGGATCCTTAGATCAACTCAAAGAGCTTGGGGGATAACCTGACCATTTCCATAATTGGGGACCAAGCAGGTGTGAACCCTTCTAGTAGCATCTTGGATACATCTGGCGCACCATCCCTCATTTGGCAGCTGGAGGAGGGCTGCCTATCTAGCAGTTCTAAGTCGGGTAGTGAACCAGAATCTGATTCCACAGAGTCTGTGGAGTCGGAATCAGATTCCGTTTCTTCTGAGTCTGGGTTCGGTATTCCTGGGATTAATAATCTGGATGTTGAGGTTTTGTCTTGGTTGTCCTTTTCTTTTTCTTTTGAGTCGGTTGCAACTGAAGAATTGAATAAGCTGGACCTTTTCAATGAGAATGCCATTGCAGATTCTGAGTATTTCTCTGTGCCTCTTGTTTATTGCATTGATCATGATTGTCAAAATTTTGATAAAAATGATGAGAAGGGAATTCCTTTAGTTTTGAAACATTTGATTAATCAAGAGGAGGAGAGGTTTGCAAAACCCCTCACTGATGAAATCATTGCTATTAATGTGGGTACTGAGAAGGATCCGCGTCTGATCCAAATCAGGTCCACGTTGTCTTCAGAGGAGCGCGAGCTCTTAGTCGCTTTATTAAAAGATTTCAAAGATGTTTTTGCGTGGTCCTATGAAGACATGCCTGGAATCGATCCTGAGATTGTATAGCATCGGATCCCTCTTGACCCCAAGGCCCGACCCATGAAACATAAGTTGCGGAGAATATGCCCGGATTGGGCTTTGAAGATTAAGGAAGAGGTCACCAAGTAGATAGATGCAGGGTTCTTGCTAGTATCTGAGTATCCAACTTGGTTAGCCAACATTGTTCCAGTGCTGAAGACAGATGTCAGAATTCGGGTGGGTGTGGACTTCAGGGATCTGAATAGAGCCAGTCCGAAGGACGACTTTCCCCTGCCGCACATTGATGAATTGGTGGACTTCACCGCAGGCTATGCATTGCTCTCCTTCAGGAATGGATTTTTTTAGGTATAACCAGATTCTAATGGCACCCGAGGACAGAGAGAAAACTTCTTTCACTACGCCGTGGGGAACCTACTGCTACAGGGTGATGCCGTTTGGGCTGAAGAATGCTGGGGCTACCTATCAACGGGCTGCAACCACAATTCTACATGATATGATCCATAAAGAGGTCGAGGTGTACGTGGACGACATAATTGTCAAATCTAAGGAAAGAGAGGGCCACTACACCGCCTTGAAGAAATTTTTTCAACAGATTAGAGAATACAGACTAAGGTTGAATCCACAAAAGTGTACTTTTGATGTAACAGTAGGGAAAATGCTGGGTTTCTTGATCACATAGAGGGGCATCGAGGTAGATCCTTCCAAAATCAAGGCCATCCTAGAAATGCTACTACCAAGGACTGAAAAGGAGGTGCGAGACTTTCTGGGTAAAGTGCAATTTATAAGATGATTTATTTCTAAATTAACCTTGACTTGTGAACCACTATTTGGCCTCCTAATGAAAGGAAAGAAATTCTGATGGGATGACCGATGTTAATTCGCTATCGAGTAGATCAAGCAGTACCTTCAAAACCCCTCCGTGTTGTCGCCGCCAGAGCCAGAGAAGCCCTTGATTCTGTATTTGTCAATAACGGACACAACAATGGGATGCATGTTTGCTTAGGAATCTCAGGATAGGGTGGAGAAAGCCATCTATTACTTGAGGAAGAAAATGCTGGATTATGAGACCCGCTACACTCCGTTAGAGAAAGCTTGCCTAGCCTTGGTATGGGCTACCAGGAAGTTGAGGCACTACCTGTTAGCCCACTTCGTAATTCTGGTTTCGAGATTAGATCCCATCAAATATCTTTGAGAAATCGGCGCTTACGGGTAGGCTAGTTCATTAGCTGCTCCTTTTCTCCGAATTTGATCTGAAGTATGTTACTCGCAAGTCTGTCAATGAGAGAGCAGTAACTGAGTTCCTGGCAGATCACCCAGTCGAAGAGGATGAAGCAGTAGAATACCTGTTCCCAGATGAAGCTATTCTGCAAGTCGAGGAAGAGATTTGGACAATGTACTTTGACGGAGCATCTAATCAATACGGCTATGGGATAGGGGTGTTGCTGATAGCACCCGACAAATCCCATATACCCTTAGCCTTCAAACTCTGGTTCAAGGTATCCAACAATGAAGCAGAATATGAGGCGTGTATCGCTAATTTGGAAGCCGCCCTGGGACTAAGGGCAAAAAGGTTGGACGTCATTGGGGACTCGAACCTAGTTGTCTCAAGCAAAAGGAGACCGGAAGGTTAAAGAAGAAAAGATGAAGATCTATCACTAGACCTTGGACGTTCTGATTCCTAGGTTTAAAAAGCTGACCTTCACATATCTACTAAGAGAGAACAATAGGTTCACTGACACCTTATCAACTATATCTTCCATGATAGACATCCCTTTTGGAGTCTGGATGCGTCCGATCATTATTGAGTAGAGATATATGCCGGCCTACGAGTCTATCGCCGCAATAGATGAAGTGCAAGATCAAAAGCCTTGGTTTTATGATATTTGGAACTTCTTGGAAAAGGAGGTTTATCCACTAGGGGTAAATGCCAAAGATAAAAGAGCAATACATCGAATGACTGCTCAATTTATCATCTGAGGAGGTAAACTGTACAAGAGGGGTCATCTGGGAATGCACAAGTTGTGTATCGACGCAGAGGAGTCAAAACACCTAATGGAGGCCATCCATGGGGGAGAGTGCAGAGCGCACATGAGTGAAGTAATGTTAGCCTAGAAGATTCTCAGGCAAGGTTACTACTGGTCTACCATGGAGGAGGATTGTATCAGTTTTGTTCGGCGATGCCACAAATGCCAAATTCATGCCAATCGTATGAATATTCCACCATCGAAGCTGTACAACATGACTTCACCATGGCCTTTCTCAGTCTGGGGAATTAACATCATTGGCGCAGTCACATCGAAAGGGTTAAATGGGCATGAATATATTCTGGTGGCAATTGACTATTTTACAAAGTAGGTAGAAGCTCAGTCTTATGTAGTGTTGAAAGCAACGCATATGGCTAAGTTCATTCGAAACAACATCATTTGCCGTTATGGAGTCCCAAACGAGATCATTTCAGATAATGGCTCCCGTTTTAAGAAAGAAGTGATCGACTTGTTGCAAAAATACAACGTGGCTTTTCATAAGTCATTCACATATCGGCCGCAAACTAGCAGAGCTATTGAGGCCGCCAACAAGAACATCAAGCATATTTTACCAAAGATGGTTGAGACCTACAGGGACTGGCCAGAAAAATTGCCATTTACACTCTAGGGCTATAGAACTTCTATTCGGATGTCTACTAGGGCAACTCCTTACTCTCTTGTTTATGGGATGAAAGTTGTCCTGCTGATCAAAATAGAAGTTCCATCTTTGCGGGTTATGGCTGAATGCCAGATGGCAGAGGCAGACTGGCAGCAGAGCAGGTTCGAAGAACTGATGCTGTTCGATGAGAGAAGGCTGAAAGCACTGTACCATGTTTAGGGTTATCAACGCAGGATTATCAGGGCTTTTAACAAGAAGGTTAAGTCCAAGAATCTTAAGGAAGGGGATTTGGTGCTGAAAGACAATCGAGCTCCCATCCATAACCCTAGGGGCAAGTTCAGACCCAATTGGACTGGTCCTCATATCATCAAAACTATCTGGTCGGGTGGAGCTGTTATTCTCATGGACTTGGATGGCCTAGAATTTTCCCAACCGATCAACATGGACAAGTTGAAGAAATACTATCCCTGAGAGGTTCACTAGGCCGAAAACCCGGAAGGGCAACCTAGGCAAAAGTTAGAACACAAAAAATTGGAAATAAAGAAAAACTGAGCTCGCAAGGTTGAAAACCCTAAAGGGCAGCCTTGGCAAAAGTTAGAGCGCAAAAGGAGAGCGTTAATACTCGAGTGAACCCGAACCGAACTACGTAAGGCCTGATTCCCATATTTGGGATACGTAGGCAACTTCATCATGAAGTTCGGTCGTAAACACCTCAAATTCAACCGTTCTGTCCATGTGTTGATCGGGTTATCCTTGTCCGTTCTTTATCTGGATGTTTGGTTGTGATCTTCTCTGAAAATTGGTTATAGTGCTGTAGACACCCCATTTTTGACCGCCCTTGAGACTTGGGCACTACTGATGGTCTACTCGGTGATGAAGATGTGCAGTGAAAAGGGTCGATTTCTTCGGCAAGGAGAGAGTCAAATCCCAACTTCATATCCTTTTTTGGACCAAAACAATCTTGATCAAAAGATTTTAGACCTTGAAACCCTCTCTTTCAAAATGTTTTGAAAATAAAATTCCTACGATGTTCCAACGCTTGCATTTCGTTAAATGTTGCGCTTTTTGGTAAACTGAGCGAGGACAAAGTGGAAATGAATGAAAGAGAGATGAAATCTTTAAAAAAATCTTTCAAAACACCTTGTTTAGGGGTTTGGAGTTGAAGAAAAGAGGAAAGGAGAGAAGAAAACTAGTTTGGGAGAAGTTCAGCATGAATCCGGGTAGGACCAAAACTGAGCGGCTTCACCAAAACAGGCATAACTGTTTGCACAGTTGGAATTTTGATACAAGGCTGGCGCCATTGGAAAGCTTACTTCTGGGGTTTCAATTTGGACAGTGTTAGCCACTTGCCAGCCACTTACCAGCCACTTTCTCCTCTTGCCAGCCAGAAATCCGGGTAGGATCGAAACTGCGCGGCTTCACCAAAACAGGCATAACGTTTTGCATAGTTGGAATTTTGATGCAAGACTGGTGCCATTGGAAAGCTTACTTCTGGGGCTTTAATTTGGACACTTGCCAGCCAGTTTTTGGCCTTTCCAGCCACCTGCCGACCACTTTTCATTCTTGTAGACCAGAAAAAGTAGCTGGCCGACCAGTAAAAGTAGCTGGCCGACCACTTCAACTGGTTGGCAGCTTTCCTTCAGTTTCCTGGAGATATTTTCTTGCCAGTTGTGCCAGTTGGTGAGCACAGAGACCATCCTCCATACACGTGTATGGAGGGATGGCTTGGAGCCCTTAGCTTCCTCAACAAGCTTCTTGCTTGATTTTCTATAAGAGGGAACCTTCTCCCTTATGCCTTAGGTTCAGAAAATCTTGCTTGAGCTATACATATCATCTATATCTATAATCCTCCATTCCTCTCTTGTTTTGTGCCTCAAAGTGCATTTTCATCACACTTTTGCACACAAACACATAGTGAAACACCACCCTTTTGTTGCTGAGGCACTTTAAAGTTGGTTTTGGTGTTCTTGGACTGGTTTTGATCCAAAAGAGCTGCTGGAGTTGTTGCTCTAAAGTTGTTCTACATGGGTGAGCTTCTAACCTCTTAAACCCTTGTTTTTTATTAAGCTTTTGGCCCTATTTGTATGCTTATTTTGGCTTGACTTTCTACTGCAAAAAGTTTTGATTTTGCATGTTTTTAATGTTTGTTTACGGTCTCTTTTGTGTTGGGGGTGGTCTACCCCCTCTTGTGCATTGTTTGGCTTTGTTTTACACTATCACTTTAGGCCCTTGAGATCACTTTCTCTTGGCCTTTTAACCACTGAAATCCAGTGGATTTTTAGTGGTAAAACTTTTTTTTTGAGGTCTTAAATAGGAGAGGGTCATCCCCTCTCCTTATTTCTTGTATTCTTGCCTTATTTGCCTCATGTTTGAGCATGTTTGTTAAGCTTGTGTTGGCTTGTTCTCAGCCTATTTTTGGGGTTATTTTGACATGGTGTACCACTGTTTTGACTTGGTTTAGTCATCCTTTGCATGCCTTTTACACTTGTAGTGTAATCCTTACAAACTAGCTTTGTGTGCTTCGTGAAGTAGCATGTTTTTCTAGCATGTTTTGAGTCCATCTCAGTAGGTTTTTGGTGTTCTTTTAACATGCCTTATATCTGTTTTGGCTTTGTTTGATAGCCCCATGCATGCTCCTTGCACTTGTAGTGCAACTCCATTCTATAGCCTAAAATGCATCATGCTTTTGGACCATCATTCTAGCATGCTTTTGGCTCAACTCTACGAAGCTTTTGTTCATGTTTTAGCATGCTCTAGCTCTGATTTGTGTTGTCTTGGTCATGCATACATTGCTTTGTATAGCTATGGTTCATTCTTGCTCATTAGCTTTGTGTATTGAGTCCATTAGCATGCATTGCTTGGACTATTTCCATGATTTGGCATCATTTGAAATGTTATTTCAGTCCATATAATGTTTCCATACACTCACTTTTGTCACTCTTTCAATGCTTTGGAGAGTTGGTGTTTTATGCCTTAAACATGAGCCATTGCGTATGCCTTCATGCCTAAGCTTGTGAGCTATCATTTTAATGTGTTTTTGGGGTTATTTTACCATGATATAACTCTGATTTTTGTTGGTGAAGCCATCTCATGCTTGGTTTTGGTAGGTGTAGTGTAATCCTCCCTATTGCCCTTGCATGATCCATGTTTTGGCCTTTCATGTTGGCTTGTTTTGGCTTCCCTCCATACATGTTTTAGTATCATTTTGACATGATCTAGGACTGTTTTGGGTTATATTTTCCATATGGTTCATGTTTTGTATAGCTATAGTGCAAGTGCCTATGTTAGTTTCAAGCTTTGAGCACTATAGCATGCTTCATTTGTGTCATGTGCATGATTTGGCATCATTTACCATGACATTTCACAGCATATAGGACTGCCATGTTCCCACTTCTTTCACTCTTTGAATGCTTTAAAGGGTTATGCATTGTTGCTTTGTTTGTGGCCTAGTGTGCATGCATGCATGCTTAGACATTTGAGCCCCCATCTCAACATAATTTGGTCTTTGTTTTGACCTATTTGAGCTCTTCCCATGGTTGGTTCGTGCATTTGTGCCATGTATTGCATGCCTCTTCTATAGTCCTCTTTGCTAGCTTTAATGCTTTAAGAACCCTAGCATGCTATGCTCGTATTGTTTGAGTGATTTGGCATCATTTCATACCTAATTCGAGAGCATGTAGTGTTGTCACACTTCCATGTATATCACTTCTTCACTGTGTTTGAGGGTTGTGCTCTTAGGCCTAGTTGATGAGCCAATGCATGTGCGTCCATGTCTTGCCTTTTGGTGCCTTCATTTTAGCATAATGGCCACTGATTTGGGCATGACTGAGGTCCGTCCATATTCGGTTTACGTCCATTGAGCATGTTTGTTTGCATGTTGTTTGCATGCTTGTTATTTGCTTTGTGTTGAAATGTTCATGTTGCCTTGCATTGTGTATGCATGCCATTAGCATCGATAGATTGATTATGTTGCATTGCATTGTGTATGCATGCTATTGGCATTGATAGGTTGCTCATGTTGCATTGCATTGTGTATGCATACCTTACATTGTATTTAGCATGTTTGAGTTACATTGCATATTTGCATGCTTGAGTTGCATTACATGTTTGCATGCTTGAATTGCATTGCATGTTTGCATGCTTGAGTTGCATTGTATTTGTTTGGGTTAGGTGTTAATCTGAACACGAGAAACGAGGGACGTTTCATACTCGAAGTGATGAAACGTGCCTCATTTCTCGATCGCCGATGCTCTTGATCATGCATGATAGAGTTTAAGGCATTTATGTGTATTTGTGCATTCATTTACATTGAATTGTGCAATCTCGACTTCTCGGCTATCACGCATCGAGATGCGTGATTGATGGTCCGAGGGTCGAGAACTACACTCCCTTGAGCTTAAGAAATGATAGGGAGGGTGGTTGTACACACATATCTTGCAAATACATTGCCATGCCCCTTTTTGTTCTCTGTTGCAACAAACTGGAGAAGTGCAGCAAAAAGTGGTCGGCAGACCAGTAAAAGTGGCTGGCCGACCACTTTTTCTGGTCTACAGCAAAGATAGGTAGTCGGTAGGTGGTTGGCAACACCAATAACTGGTCGGCAGCCCTCCTGAGGGTCCCCAAGGTGAGTTAGAAGCTATCTGGAGCTTGGTGCAGTGTTCTGAGAACAATTGAAAACAGAGGCAAGTTGGGGCATCGCGATGGATTTCCGAACGAGGTGACCGGGAATGCATACACTTCTCGCCTCGAGGCTCCTGTTTTATTGCTTTACTTAGCTTCTTTACTTAGCTATCTTATGCTTCGGTTTTGTACTTAAGTAGTTAACGCATTTAGCTGCTTATTTTGTAATAACTAGTTAACTTGTTAGTTAATTAGTTTTGTTTTGTAATAATTAGTTTAATTAGCTTAGATTAGCTAGTTAGCTTATTATTCGGACCCTCCGTCGAGAGGGCACAACTGTTGTAATAAGCGTGCATGTGTGTGATGCATGTCTTCTAACCCCCATCTCTTTCTCCCTTTTACTTAACCGCTTTCGATGGTTAGTTTTAGGGCATATTTCAATTAGCATACCTTATGCTTGCATGCGTGCATCATTCATCTGTTTTGCATGCACCGGGCTCGGCGCATCATACAAACTGCATTGTATTTCAATTTCAAATTGAATACATGTTATCAAGTTGCATTCACATGACATCTTAGAATAGCCGAGCCTATTTAACTGCATTTTGCATGTGTTGCATTAGCCATCTTAACGTGAACTAGGATCATGCATGATTTCTAACTAGTTCTCTGTTTTGGCTCGGAGTACACTGTGAGTGTTTACACTTTAGCATACTACATGAGATGTGTATGTTGCCATGTATAGCATGCTTGCCATGAGACTAACTGCTTAAGTGTTTAACTGCATGAATGCCTGTGGATGAAGGCTTCATTGCTTGAATTGGAATAATTCATCGAAATGCAAGTTTTAAGCCCACTTGAGAGTGCCAAATCATGTTTTTCTAAGCCCACTTGAGGGTGGCAAAATCAGGGTCTTAGCCTACTTGCGAGTAGCAACTTCAAACCATTTTCAAAAAACAAACATGAGATGTTTTGTTCCAACTTGAGTGGTTGAGTCTATACTTGTATGCTGTGCATATCACATAGTAATTCTAGATTAATAATCGGAATAAAAACACATGTGTTTTCAAAAACAACATATCATGTTAGTAAAGGCTGATCTTTGATCGGGCGAGCGAGGGTGCTTATTGCATGACCTTCCCCTTTCGTACCCAAGTTCCCGAGCCGAGGCAACTTTGGTGATGAAAGACACGTGGCCTTAGGCACGAGTGAGGGTTTCCTAAATTTCCCCAAAAACAAAATATTTAGGTGGCGACTCTGTATTTGGCAAAGCAGTCCATGTTTGGCACTTTTTTATAAAAATCAGTTTTCCAAAACGATTTGTCGGATTTGGACTCTTTGGTGATTTATCAGTCTTGCATTGCACTTTGTGAGATTAGATTCAGAACCGTGACACGAGTTCGAACTGTAGTAGCTAAGAACAACGATTCGGGCCCTCGCGCGCGGAGCGGAGTTCCGGGCGGTCTACAAGTGCTTAGTAATGTTATTCAGAAAAGGGACAATTTGCGATCTTCGGATTCGAGGTTGTACATCTCGAGGATAGATTCCGCGCGTGTCAAGTTGTGATCCTTGTCGAAAATGCTTTTGAAAAGTTTTGATAAAAGTTGATTTTTGCTCAAATTTTACCTTTTACAACTTAGACCATTTTTGGACCAAAATGAAAACTTTTAGTGCTCACAACTTCAATTTTATTGATTTCAATACAAATTTCTCCAACTCTCGATACAAATCAAAGCTACTTTTATTACATTCATAAAACTTGAAAAGAAAGATCAAAGCAAATAAACTAGGGGTATAGATGAGTCAGGTGTTCCTGGGTTGAACTGGAATGAGGTACCTAGCCAAATGTGAACCTCAAACGGGGAATGAACCTGAGTATTCTACCTCCTCCTCTGGGCAAGTCTGATCATGTCCAAATTGACGCTTGAACTGGAACAGAAAGTAAAATACACAGTGTGTCAAGCCAATCAGCTGAATGCCAGGTTGCCGAGCCATGCTGTAGCTCATTTCGGTCAGGTTAAGCTAGGGGCAACGCTAAGCAATGTCAGCAGCAAACCTGTTGCACATCCAATGGCACCACCATCCTTCGTTCGAGAAATCAACTAGCAGTTGGCGGAAAAAGTATGCTCGGGCAGAGCATGCGGGGCAAGAGTCCACTACCTTCAGCTTGTCCATAAACCATATTTGGAGAGGGATGAAAGAAAAGAAAGATTAAAGAAAAGAGAGATGTATGTTGAGAGAAAAAATGTGAAAAGGGCTTTGAGAGAAAAATAGAGCATAAGTGCCGAGTGATGTGAGAAACACATATAAGAAAGGGTGGGAAACATTATCTGAAGAAGTAGTGGACTTCTCGCGAATTTGGTGGTCTCTCGCCGATGACTGGTGTCTAAGCCCATCAAAGTCTTGGCCAATGCCAAACCAATGCAACTATTGCCCTCTTTCAAACCCTGGGCTACTTCAACTAGCCGAATGCTAGACCCTCCGAAACTAGGGGCAAGGAGGAAGTGTGCTAGCATGCACAAACAAAGGGCGTGTTGTCGAAAACCCCGCCAAAGAAGGTCACCGCGGTCGCCAACGGCAGAAAATCAATGAATTAGACTGGGAATTTCCAGCTCTCCATTATGAACCAAGGATCGGGCCTCGTGTAGAGTAAGCCTGCATATCTGTCATAAAGCTTGGATGTGACCAAAACGGGGCTGAGGCAAGATTTTCTCATCGCACCGGGACTCCATTAGCACTTGAAATTCTTTGATTGTCGGCCATAGCTCTTGTCCCTCGAAGCTAAAGATGTGTGTAATCAAGTCCCAACATCTAGCCGCGGTATGTAGGAATGGAAAACAAAGTGGAGAACGACTCAGCGAAAAAAGTGCATTTATGCCGAAACCCTAGAAATTCAACTTTTCCAACCCATCTAAAGTTGCAATCCAATTTGAGATTTTTTCGGTAAAGAATGGCTCCATTTGTGAAGAATTTGCAGCTGAAATGAAGAAATCACGAAGCTCAACTTTTTGTAGATGATAAGGCAGTGAGTGGAAGCCAGGTGGCAACAATCTGGAGATTCCTCACCTTCATGGCCAACCGGCCATTGTTGATGGCCGACAGGCCACCTTGGTAGTTGACCAGCCATCACTGGTGGTCGACAACCTTTATTCATGGCCAACAGCCTTCTTGTTTGTCCTGTTGTCCACCTGTGTGCTGAGAATGCTAAAAGCATGTGTTTTGTTCTGTTCTTTATGCATTTTAACGTCTTGTTTTGACTCCTTTTAGTTCTAGCAAGTTTGTTGAGTTGTATTTGAGCTGTTTTATTTATCGAGTTGTTTTGTTGTTTATTGAGTTGTTTTTTTATCGATTTGTTTTGTTTTGTTTATCGAATTGTTGCTATTTTGATTATCGAGTTGTATTACTTTGTTTATTAGTGTTGGTTGGTTCATTACCTGATTAAGAGAGTTGTGCCAATACCATGTTCAAATTTCATTATCAAATTCAATCTCGTTTTCATGCAATGCTATGCTCATGATGCAAAATACAACACTTTTTTCAAATGAAAACTAGTTTTCATTTTGATCATGGTTGTTTTTACAAAAGTGTAGTACAAGTTTTTAAAGCAAATAAAACCTGTCTGAAGCTATACATATGCTAACGTTACTAACAAAAAGAAACTAAGCCAAAAAAAAAAACTATAAGAAAATCAGCACCAGTCGCCTCAGGCTCGTGATGTCCTCTTCGTCCTCTTCCTTGGAGGAAGGGACTCTAGGGCACTGTCTCCGTCAGCGCTGATGTTTGAATCTGAACCAGAGTTTGAGCTGGTGCCATCTCCACTCTCTCTCTCTGAACCTGCCTCGGCATCAGCGTCCCCACTCTCAATATCATACCCTCAATATTATACCCTCAAATGAAGCTAGTAGCTCGAGCATATCCTCGATGTATCCTAGGGGTGCCTACAAATGCATTAGGAATGATTAGTGTCCAAAAGGAACAAATATTAGAAAGAGATTGGAAAACTAAAAAATGTAGTACATACTGGGAGTGCATCATGAGCTCTGACATATCTATGCCCCACTATAGCAGGCTCAATAGGGATCTAGTATGCCTCTCCAATATACCACCAACATAAAAGTGAAGTAGGTAGCTTCGGCCAACCGGTCCTCTGTCTTGCTTGGGTAGCCCCTTTACCATGCGCCCTGGTCGCCCTGGGCACTCTAGGTCTCTCTCTCACAGCTGGAGCCCTCACCCTCTAGCCTTCACGAATACCGGTGAAAGGAGGCATGAGGTGTGTCTGGATGAATGTTGAATAGTATCCCTTCCCGCGAAAGTCGTCGGCCTCTAAGCCCTCCGTCAACTAAATCATCTCCTGGAAGGTGATTCTTTCTGTAGCTCTCATAGATGGCGGGGGTGCTATGGGAACTACCGGCTTAGGCAAACCCTTGGTCTGGCATAAGAACCACTCGCCTAGAAACTAGGCTTGACAAACCGGGCCCTCGAACACAAGCCAAAAACAGGAGGACCCCCAAGCTCCAGCGAACTGGTCCCTGACTCCGACTGACATCGTTGCCCAAGGCTGCCAAGTGATCTATAAATAGAGAATGCACAAATTGTCAGTGGCCATTAGATATCGAAGTATGAATCAAAGCCTATGTAGAATGAAAATAACTGTGAATTTTGAGTTACCTCTACCGCGATTACTGTGTCGAAGTATCGACGGAAGAACGAAAAGGTCTTCCTGGTCCTCCGCAAGCATCTGCCGTCGTACCGATGAGAGTAGGACACAACGAAGGCCATCTCCACCTCCGGCTTCACAGCGAGAGTCGGGAAATATGCATACACCTAAAGTAAGGGAAGGGGCAATAGTGAGTATATAATGTATAGTGTACGGAAAGTACAAGCGTAGATGTAGAAAACAGAATGTGTGCAGAAGGTGTGTACAGTGTATAGAGAGTACAGATATAGAGGATGCAAAGTGTACGGTGCAGAAAGTGTAGTATATGGGTGTAAACAATGTAGTATGCAGTGTACAGAAAGTGCAAAGTAGAAAGTTGAGAAACAGAAAGCAAAGAATGTAAAATAGAAATGTAAAGCGTACCTCCCAGGCTCGCCAGTAGCCTCCGACACTATCTCCACTCCCGCGGGATGTCGAGCTTATATAGTCGTACAATGTGGCTAGGCTTGCACCGCCCCAATCGTAGAGACGGACTTGAGATAAGTCCACCAAAGCGCTCAAAAGATACAATCCTACAGTGTTCGCCCTATTCGTGAACAAGGTGGTGCCGAAGAAGAACATCAAAAAGCCTCTGGTGTAATGCTTGGTCTCCTCTAGGGTCTCTGGCTCGGTCCCCCGGAACTGCTCTGTGAACCAACTGTATCGTACCATCCCTGGTCGGAAGTGAGGCGGGCGTGCCCCTAACAGGTAGATCCAGGCAGCCTCCCACTCATCCATGTCCATATCGTAAGGAATTGAGTGGCCCTTTACTCCTATGTCGGTGAGCATGGAGAAGTCATAGGGAGTCATCGTCATCTCCCCAGCAGTAGAGAAGTGGAAAGAGTTGGTGGTATCCCACCACCTCTCTACCAATGCCCCAAGTAAGGGTCGACTCGCGATAAGGCGCGACAACCCCATGCAGAATAAGCCAAAGTCGGCCTCGTCAATAATGTGGTGGACACCGGCAGGGAGATCCATATACCAGTCCCTCGCGGACGTGGCTCCATAGCCTCTGATAGCTCGAGAGTCCTCTTGTGATCAGAACAATGATATACAGTGGTATGAGAACAAGTAGATGAAAAGGCAGTGTAAGAAATACAGTGCAAGAGTGTGATTAGGGTAAAAAATACAATATAAACAATACAGTTAAAGCAAGAAACGCAATGTATAACGAAGAGAACATGAGAATACAGTGTATACCTCGGTGGCGCCATAAGACAAATGGGAGTTCGGCTCTCGTAGCAAGAGGTCCTCTGGTGCACCTCGCGCAAACCCTTTGAAACCCCGGATACTCTCTAGTGGTAGCGTATGTGTCCAAGGATGATATGTCGTCGGATCAAATGGTTGAATCCTGGGTGGCAGTATCACTGGCTCAGGCTTCGCCTCCATCTCTGGAGACAACTGAGGTGGGATCTCTGGGGAAGCTCCATTGTGAGGTATGTCGTCCGCCATTTGAAAAGAAGACAGGAAAATCCGTGGCAAGCGAAGGAAAATAGGTGAAAAATGCCAAAAGTCAACCCTAAGAGAGAGAAAATGAAAGAAAAAGTCAAAGCCCAGAAAAAGGCACCAAACCCAAGAAGAACTCAAAGGAAACAAGCCTCAAGTGGTGAAACTTCAAGAAAAAACACCAAAATCAAATTTCAATCGATTCAAAACAGAGTAAAGTAAGAGGGTTTAACAAAAAAAATATGCGTGGGACGTTGGAAAACGTGTGTAAAGCTCAGATCTAGAGAAGGAAAGTGTCTAAGGAGAGAGAAGGAGGATTTTCGGCCTTGGAGGAGTAAGGAAATGAAGTATGGATGAGTGTATATAAAGACCCATGGTGAAAAGACCAAAATGGCCCCGATTTGCCATCGGTGGCCGACAATCTTCAGGGGTGGCTGACAGGTGGCTGACACCCTCTCCTAGCGGCCGTCCAGTGCCCAGTGCTCCTATATCGAATCTTGATGTTGTTTTTGTCCCTGTTTCCTGAGTGGTATGAGGAAAGGTCATTGTTGAGTTCGAATTCTCTCTGTGGAAGCTTGAAACCATGTTTTCGGTGATTGTTGTTCATCACTTGTTGAACGAGGTGTATCCTTTTTGCATATCGCAACTTTTTCGAGAGGTAAATCGAAAAGTTGCTACTAAACTTGTTTCAATAGAATATGCTTTTGATTCATGCACAGACTATGCATCTCTTCATTGTGTGCATTTCACACATGCTATTAATCGTGCATAGAACATGCATTTGGTATTTAGCATAGAACATGCTGTTAATTGTGCATAGAACATGCATTTTTGTACTTTGCATAGAACATGCTGTCAATCATGCATAGGACATGCATTTGGTACTTGGCGTTGAATATGCCTTCATGTAGCATTTTTCCTCGATTGTTTCCTTTACATAGAACATACATTCTTACTGTATCGCATTTGTTGAGTTTTATACAGGCACGATATTGAATGTACGGTTCATTCGAGAAAGCAAATAATATTGTATGTACGGTTCACTCAGAGGAGTTCTAGGTAAGATCATTTGTGCCCTTCGAAATGCATTTATTCACTTTCTCTTCTTTCGTGAGATGCGTTTGGACGTATTCACTTTATCCTCTCCTGTGAGACGCGTTTGGATTTATTCACTTTCTCTTCTCGTATGAGACGCGTTTGGATGTATTCACTTTATCCTCTCGCGTGAGATGCGTTTGGATTTATTCACTTTCTCCTCTCACATGAGACGCGTTTGGACGTATTCACTTTCTCCTCTCACGTGAGACACGTTTGGATGTATTCACTTTATCCTCTTGCGTGAGACGAGCTTGGATTTATTCACTTTCTCCTCTCGCGTAAGACGCGTTTGGACGTATTCACTTTATCCTCTTGTGTGAGACGCGTTTGCATTTATTCATTTTATCCTCTCACGTGAGACATGTTTGGACATATTCACTTTATCCTCTCATGTGAGACGTGTTTGGATGTATTCACTTTATCCTCTAGCGTGAGACGCGTTTGGATTTATTCACTTTCTCCTCTCGCGTGAGACGCGTTGGGACGTATTCACTTTACCCTCTCGTGTGAGATGCGTTTGGATTTATTCACTTTCTCCTCTCACGTGAGACGTGTTTGGACGTATTCACGTTCTCCGCTCGCGTGAGACGCGTTTGGACGTATTCACTTTATCCTTTCGCGCGAGACGCGTTTGGATTTATTCACTTTCTCCTCTCGCGTGAGATGCGTTTGGACATATTCACTATATCGTCTCGCGTGAGACGCGTTTGGACGTATTCACTTTATCCTCTAGCGTGAGACACGTTTGGACATATTCACTTTCTCCTCTTGCATGAGACGCGTTTGGGCGTATTCACTTTATCCTCTCGTGTGAGACGTGTTTGGATTTGTTCATCTTTCTCTTATCACGTCAGACACGTTAGGATTGTTTGCTTTTATTAAAAAAACATTTGGGTGTGCCCGGTGTTTACATCGCTTTCCCTCCTCTCACGTGCAATGTGTTAGGACCTCGGTTGAAACCTTGGGTTAGCTCGATGGTTATGTTGCTTTTCGCCTTTCCTGTGTGTCGCATAGTTAAGCTTGCATAATTTTCTTACATCCTTTCTGCATAAAATGTGATTTGGTTCATGATTCTCACGCGTGGCGTGTTCATTTACTTATTTCTTTTCATGTTTGGGATGTTTTATCTTGTTTCGGTTTGTTTGAATGCAGCATTTTCATTGCATTGCATTTGTATTTAAATGTTTCATTGCTTAGCCTCATTGCATGATCATAAGTTATGCTCTTGCATCTTGCCCTAGAACTACGCTGGTTTGATTCCTTGCAAAGGGATACATAGGCAGCTTGTGGGCGCAACCTTTTTGTCTTGCTTGTTTGTTTATCTAAGTCTTCGGCCTTGTCAAAAATGGGTTGTCTCTGGGCTTGGACATTCACTCCCGTCATCTCATTTCAAAGAGGGACAACTATAGACACCCTATTTTTGACCGACCTCAAGACTTAGACATCATCGCTTATGCACTCGATGATTACGATTTTATTTGTTCGCTTTGAGTGCCCAAAGTCCTCAGTGGAACACCCTGTCTTTGAGTCTTTAAAGCTTGTCCATTTTGTGCTTTGTTTTGGACCAAAACCTTGTTGTTTCAAGCTTGGAAACTTGTGGTGACCTGTCGGCCACCACCATAGGCTGTCGGCCATGGCTCATGGTTGTCGGCCATTGGTGTGGCCGGTCGGCCACCAATGTCTTTTTCCAGATATTTGTTAACAGCTGTGCCAGCTGTTGGCACATTGAGCTGCATCTCCCTATACGCGTATGGTGGGATGTTTCTAAGCTCAAGGCTTGTTTTGCTATATATATGGGGGTTCCTCCCCCATTTTTGAGGGCTAGAAAATTTGGAACCAAATTCTCTCTCTCTCTCTCTAGAGTTCTCTCTCTCTCTCTCTCTCTCTCTCTTGTAATTTTATACACATTTGCTCACAAATCCTACACTTTTGCCTATAACCCTTTATAGAAGTTGCTAGGCTTTGGGCTGAGGTAGCTTGGGACTTGTTTTGAGCTCTAGGAGGAGGCTTTTGGCTTGGATTGTTGGCCAAATTGTGTCTTGCCTTCAAGAGGTATAACACTCTCCTTTTATACTTGTTTTGCACACTTGCTTTGGCATCTATTTCGATTGTTTTGAGGCCGATTTTGAACTATAAAAAGCTCTGTTTTTATGGCTTAAAAGTGTTGGTTTGAGGCCATTTTTAGTTAAGGGGTGGTTCATCTTTCTTCCTTCTTTGTTTGTAAAGTTTTTGTGTCTTTGTTCATCACTTTCAAACCAACATTTTTGGGCCTTTTAACCACTGAATTTCAGATGTTTTTTAGTGGCAAAAAACTCATTTTGAAGTCCAAAATTGGAGGGGTTAGCCTCCCCTCCTTGTGTCTTGTTTGCATGCCTAGTTAGCCCCAATGTATTGGCTTAATGTTTTAGCTTTTTGTGGCTCAAGTCCAACATGTTTTACACACTGTTTTGGACTATTTTGCCACTGTTTTGGTGCCTTTTGAGTCTTGTTTTGCATAGTTGTAGTATAAGTCCTTTCACTAGCTTGGTGTTTTAAGGCTTTAACCATCATTGGTTTGAATTGATTGCATGTTTTAGTGCTTTTTCCCACCTAATTTCAGCACTTATAATCTTTGCAATCCCCCTCATTTCTTCACTTTTTCATTTGCTTTTAGGGTTGTTTTAACCTTAGGGTTGTTTAAGCTTGAGATGGAGGCTTATGCTTAATGGTTTAATCCTCTTTTGAGGGTTCGTTACCAACGGCATGAAGCTTCTCTCATGCCTTAAACTATCCCTTGGTTAACACTTCTTTCACCTCAGAAGACATTCACCAATGGACTAATTGATTAAAGAATGATTTGGTAATTAAAATGTGTAAACAAAATTGGCAAGTAAAAGGGGCAAGATAAGCACTTCTTTGTGTTGCATTGCATGTGTTCAAATCAAACGTTAGTTTGAACACAAGGAAAAAGGGAACATTTCATACTCAAAAGTGATGAAATGTGCCATTTTCCTAGGTCTTCATTGCCCTTGATCATGCATGATAGAGTGATGGTCATTTGAGTCTTGTTTTTCATTCATTAAACTTGTACAAACTTGGTTGTTTGGCAATCATGCAATGAAATTGCTTGGTTGATGGTTTGAGAGCCAAGAGTATCACTCCTTTGAACTTGTTTGATGATAAGGAGGGTAACAGTTCAAACAAACCTTCAAAAAGTACACTGTTTTGCTCTGTTTGCTCTCTGTTGCAGCAAGGAAGTCCAAGCCAGTGGTGGCCACTAGTAGCCAATCGGCCACTATCAGTAGCCGATTGGCTACTATTGTTGGCCGACCGACCATCAACAGTGGCTGACCAGCCCTCCTGTCGGCCACCAATGCAAATTCTACAGTGTGCTCCTAAGACAAAATAGAATTGATCTGGAGAGGGAGAAAGCGTAAGTGCTTCTGTGCAACGGAGGCTTGCAACAGCGAAACAATGGCCTTTCGGGTGAAAAATCAAGCATGCATGCATCCCTCGTTTCTTGTGGGCTTTTAGTTAATTTGTTTAGTTAATTAGTTGTAGCTAATGCTTGCAAGTGATGTAATTATTCAAGTTGATTAGTTAATTAGTTCATGTTGTAATTAATTAGCATAGTTGCTTTATAATTAATTAGTTAAGTATTTAGTTAATTAGTTTGCTTTGTAATATTTAATTAACTTAGATAGTTAATTATTCATTTATTTTACTTAATTAGCTTAGAATAGTTAGTTAATCCTTTCAAGTGTTGTAGTAATTAGCTTAATTAGCCTAGTTAGCTAGTTAGCTTTTATTCATTCTGACCCTCCTTCGCGAGGGCATAATGTTGTAATAAGTGTGCCTACGTGTGTGTATGTTTTCCAACCCCACGTCTTTCTCCCTTTTATTTAATCGCTTTTGATGGTTAGATTAGGGACATGTTTTAATTAGCATACCTTATGCTTGCATCCATTCATTCGTATTGCATGCACCGAGGCTTGGCGCATCATTCAAATTGCATTATCATTTCAATATCTTATTTGAATATGTGTTTAATTGCATGTTGGTCAAATCGAATCATATGTCATATTACTAGCCGAGCCTATTAATTGCATAATGCATTGTTGCATTAGACATCTTGTATAGTTAGGAATCATGCATTATTTTCTAACTCATATCTTCATAGCTTGGAGTACTAGGTGAGTTTTTACGCTTTAGCATACTCGCATAAGTGTGAATCTTGCCATGATTAGCATGCTTGCCGTGAGGCTATGTGCTTAAATGCTAAACTGGTTGAATGCTTGTGAATGAAGGCTTGTTGTTTGAGTTAGAACGATTCAATGAATGTAAGTTTTAAGCCCACTTTGTTGAGTGGCAAATTATGTTTTAAGCCCACTATGTTTGGTGGCAAATTCGCAAACTTTAAGCCCACTTGAGGTGGCAAATTCAAACCATTCTCACAAACAAACATGAGTTGAATTGTTTCAAATTGAGCAAACTAGTCTATATTTGCTTGTGCGCATCACATAGTAAAGCTAGCTTAATAACCGGAATAAGAGCACATAATGTTTATAAAAAATCATATCATGATTAGTAGAGGCCGATCTTTGATCGGAAGAGCGGGGGTGCTCAATTCATGACCTTCCCTTCTCGTACCTAAGTTCTCGAGCCGAGGCAACTTTGGTGCTAATGGACACATGGCCTTTGGCACGAGTCATGGGTTTCCTAAATTTTCCCAAAATAAAATATTTAGGTGTTGACTTTGTATCTAGCAAAGCAGTCCAATTTTGAAATTCTCGATCCTAAAATCAATTTTCGAAAAGATTTGCCGGATTTGGATTTTTTGGTGATTATCAATTTCACATTGCACTTGTGAGATTAGATTCAGAACTACGGGAGTTCGAACTGTAGGGCTTTCTTTCAAACCTTCCGAAAGGAGGCGCAAAAAAGGCAAGCCACACTGGGCCGAGCCGGCCCATAGGCTAAAAAATTAGGCCCAAGCCCAGGAGGTATTCGGGCCTTGAGTGGGCCAGTGGGTCTAGGTCGGGCTTGGGTAGGCCTGAACCTTTTTTTCAATTTTTTATATTTTTTTCTACCAAAATTTTATTATTTTCCATTAAAAAAGGCACTACGTGTCGGGCCAAGCCTTGAGTGGACCTTAAGCGGGTATAGATACCCTATTTTTGACCGCCCTTATGACTTAGACACCATCGCTTGCACGCACAATGATGAATGTATGTGCTTGTTAAGTGCTCGAAGTCCTCAGCAGAATGCCACAATTTTAAGCCTTCAAAACCCTGTAAACGTTGTGCCTTGTCTTTGGACCAAAACAACAGTGTTTCAAGCCTAAAAACCCTGGACCTGCAGGCCCATTTTTGTGGGCTGCCAACCACTTTTTTGGGCTGCCGGCCACCTTTGTACCCTGCCGGCCAAGTGTGTGGCTTACCGGCCAAGATTGGTGGCCTGCTGCCCACTTGTGTGTTTTGTAGATATTTTCTAGCAGTTGTGCCAGTTGTTTCCACAGCTACTTGCATTTGCTCCCACATGTATGGATGGATGTTTCTGAGGGAGTGTTATGTTTTTCTATAAATAGAGGACCTCTCTTTTCATTTTTGAGGGTTAGAAAAATTGAAGCAAATTATTTTCTCTCTCTACAATTCTCTCTCTCTATCTCTCTCTCTCTCTCTCTCTCTCTCTCTCTCTCTTACTAGTTCTTGAACCTTTGCTTATACATTCTTAACCAAACCTTGTGGTCTTTGAGCTAAGGTACTTTTGAGCGTACTTTGAGCTCTTGAGGGTGTGTAGGTGTTGATTTGTTGCTTAAAAGTGTTCTCCTCTTCAAGAGATATAGGGCTTGGCTTGTCTCCTTGCTTTATTTGCTTAGTTTCCGATTGTTTTTCTACTGTTTTTGGGTTGTATAAACTCTGTAATTTTGGGCTAAAACTTGTGGTTTAAGGCCAATAAGGGTGGAGGGGTGGCTCACTTTTCTTTCCACTTTGCTTCTCTAGCCTTTGCCCTTGTGTTTCCTACCTTTACACTATCTTGTTTTGAGCTTTTTACCACTGTTTTTCAGAGGCTTTTCTGTGGCAAAAATCATGTTTTGAAGTCCCAAAAATGGTGGGGTTAGCCTCCCCTCCTTGTGTTTTTTACTAGCTTACATAGCTCCATGTTGTAGCTTACTTTTTTAGCTATTTTTGTCTGAATTCCAACACTTCTTTTGACTGTTTTAGGGTAGTTTAAGGACTGTTTTCAGTTTTTCATTGCATTTATCCTTTGTTTTGCATGCTTGTAGTGTAATTGACCTTATAGGTTTGGTGTTTTAGGCATTAGACACCAACTTATTTGAGTTGATAGTGTCTATTTATTGCTTTCCTTGTGATCACCTCTAATTACTTCTGCAACCTCCCTCCTTTCTTGGCTTTTTCTTTGCTTTGAAAGTGGTTTCAAGCTAAGTGCTTGTTTAAGTTTGAGATAGAAGTATTGTGCTTAATGGTTTAATCCATTTAGGAGTTTATTATTAACAGCATGACACTTTTCTCATGCCTAAAACAACATTTGGTTTGATGCCTCTTTCCATTAGAGGACTTAATGATCACTTTTGGACTCAATGGACTAAAGAATGGTTGGTAATTAAAATAGAGTAATAAAATTTGGACTAAAATGGTGTAAGATAATAACTTGTTTAGGGTTCAATCGGGCGTTAATTGAACCCTTGAATCTTGAGTTGTTTCATACTTGTTCGTGATGAAAACGGTTCAAGAGTTATTGTCAACCACTCCCCTTGATCAATCCATGATAGGGAGGGGGTTTGAGAATCTTTTCTTATGCATATTATTGAAATTGTACCATTTGATTCATAGGCCATCATGCAATGAAATTGTATCGATTGATGGTTTGTGAATCAAACTTACTACTCCTTTGAGCTGTTTGATGATAAGGAGGGGTAAATTGTACAAACATTCCTTAAGAATACCCTGCTTGTGCTCTGTTTGCTCTCTGTTGCAGCAGGAAGAACTGGCTCCAGTGGCTGGCCGGCCACTTTTTCTGGCCGGCTGGCCAACTTTTTTTGGACGGCAGGCTACCTTTGGTGGCCGGCTGGCCATTACTTCTGGCCTGCCGGCCACTTTTTGCAAAACCAAGCAATGCCCTTTTTGAAATAGAACAGAGCTGATTCTGAGGTGAAAAATAGTACAAGTGTTCTAACTGCACAACAGAGGCATTTGGCACCAGAATAGTGGCTTTTTCGAGTGGAAATCCGTGCATACATACACATTCCTCGCTTTCCGGGGCTGATTAATTGCTTGGTTAATTCATGTTGCTGTAATTAAATAGTTGTAGCTAGTTAAATTGTCTTGTAAGTAATTAGTTAGTTTTGTGTTGTAATTATTTCTAGACTAGTTGTTTATTTTGTTGTTGTAATAATTAATAGTTTAGTTAATTTATTTCATTTGGGTTTGTAATAGTTAGTTAATTAGCTTAGCTAGTTAGTTTATTCGGACTCTCTTGCGTGAGGGCACAATTGTAATAACATATATGTCTTCCAACCCCATGTCTTTCTCCTTTTTGTTTACTTGCTTATGATGGTTAGATTAGAGCATCATGTTTCATTTAGCATACTCCATGTTTACATCCAATTGTATTGTATGCATCAAGGCTTGGTTCATCATTTTAATTTGCATTGTTAGTTTAACGCTTCTTTGAATACGTGCTTAGACCGCATGCTATCAAATTGATTTACATGTGATGTTAAGTAGCCAAGCCTATTTAGATTGAATATCGCATGTGTTACATTAGTCATATTGTATTAGTTAGGATCATTCGTTTTTCTAACTCTTTCCTCTCTTTTTTTTTTGGCTTGGAGTACTAGGTGAGCTTTTATTTGTTTTAGCATATTGCATTGTATGTTAATGTTGCCATGTAAGGCGTGTTCATCATGAGGCTAAGTGCTTATATGATAAACTATTTGAATGCTTATGGATGAAGGCTAATTGCTTGAACTGGGATGATTTCGATTAATGTACATATAAACTCACTTTTTTAAGTGGTACATTCACAAACTTTTTCAAAAACAAAACATGAAATCAAATATTTCAATTTTTGCAAATTAGTCTATACTTGTGTACGTCATATAGTAACATAACTAATAATCGGAACAAGAGCATATAATGTAAATAAGAATCACATCATGCATAGTAGAGGCCGATCTTTGATCAGGTGAGCGGGGTTGCTCAATTTATGACCTTCCTTTCTTGTACCTAAGTTTCCAAGCCGATACAACTTTGGTGATGATGGACATGTGGCCTTTGGCATGAGTCTTGGGTTTCCTAAGTTTTCCAGAAATATTTAGGTGGCGACTATGTATCTGACAAAGCAGTCCATTTTTGATATTTTGATTCAAAATCAATTTTTTAAAAGATTTACCAAATTTGGACTCTTTGGTGTTTATCTATTTCACAGTGCACTTGTGAAATTAGATTCAGAACCGCAGGAGTCCGAACTGTATGGCTTATCGTCTTCCGAAAGGAGCACGAAAAGTAGCGCTACAGGGGGCCGATGGGTTGAGCCACGGGTCAAGCTGGGCTTCAAAATGATGGCCCAGGCCCAAGCCCAGGGTCTTGAGCAGGGCTTGGGCTTGGGTCCAAACGGGGCCGGGCCTACCCTGGGTTGTGGGTGGGCTTCGAGCCGCTGGCCATTTTTACACTCCTACCTTCCCCTGTCTTTGTTGAATGAATGAATATATGTATACTCATTGACTCTTTCAAACTCCCTCACTTTCACCAAAAAAATTATTTCAATGTGGGGAACTACTTATTTTGTGTAGTAATACTATAATCACAACTACAAAATTTATTTAGAAAATTACTTAAAAATATAAATGAGGATTTCAAATTTATTCTACATTAAAGCTTCAAATAAACAAACTTGTTCGTGAACAGACTCGAGTTTGGTTCAGTAAAGATTCATTTGAATACGGTTCGTTAAATTTCTATTGCGTTCGAAATCAAGCTCGAGCTCGTTAAAATATTAGGTCTCTTTTGGGAACCAACTTGTAACCCAACTTATTGGCTTATTTGAGTCATATCACATCTCTATTTTTTTGCACATTTTCTCATAACAAACCAAAAAGCCAGCTTATAAGCCAAACATACTAAAGCTCGTCTCGTTAGCTCGGCTCATTAGTTGAGTTGGTTTAACATTTATTTAAATAATAGGATAAATATATTATTTATGTATTAAATTGTCACGCTACAAAATTTAGACAATTAAATATTAAATTAGGACTAAACCTTAATCAAAATTCCATCATCCAAATCCTGGGGGTGAAACAAAATCTAAATGTTATCATCTCCATAAGGTTTAAGTAAATTTCAATGCTAAAAAAAATACAAGGGATAAAAAAACTTAACAAACGCCAACCAAACCATCCATCATAAAATCATAACTATCAAATGCCTCTAACATTAAAGTAACAACAACTAGTCAAAACAACTCAAATAATGTAAAGTTGAAAAATAACCCACAATGCCAAATTGTCAAAATACTAAGGTCATAAAAAAATAAATAAACTAATATCAATCATAAACTCCAGAAATCAAAAGAAATCTGAAAGACATGTCCTACGATCGTAGTTATTTCTCGTCACCAACGTAGTCCCAACTAATCCTGCAAAGGAAGCTCAGCTGCGCTCAAATAGAACGCACCTGAGATGTCAAGAGACAAAACGGGTCAGTATACAAGTATACTGGTATAAGTATAAGATTTGGCACCCATGTATCCACCAGACACAAACAAAAGTACATTTAATTCTTATTACGGGACAAGACAAATAGTTTCACCCGCACTGAGACGAGGGGGTAGTTTCCTGAGATATGATGGCATTTAGTTTCTTGCCCGTACATAACTAAATATAAATTGAGTTTAAAATAAATAAAATAAAAATAAAAATATGGTGGGTCAGCCCTACATAAAAAGTTAGTAAGACCCGCCATTCTGCAAATAAATAAAATTAGTATAATTTAATCATAAGTAAATTGTTGAAAAAGTATAAAAACGCACTGCTTCATGCTTAAATCATTCGAAGTGACCAAAACTCAAAGAACAAAAGTTGTATAGAATCAAATTTTCTAAAAGGTAGCTTGGATGAATTTAGTAGAAACTGAACAGGTTGAGAGAAAAACTAGATAGAAGAACCTAGATGGAATTCAACTGAAGAATCTGAAACTGAAAACGAAAAGAAACTTTCCTAAGATGATTTTTTTCGGAAATGTTCAAAACACAACATGTGTTCAAAATAATGTTTTACTTCAGTTTACGCGAGATCAATAAAAATAAGCTTGTTTCGTGAGTTAAAACATCATCTAAAATTTGTATTGCTAAAATGAATAAAAACTATTGTAACCAAGATCATCCAATTATAAGTTTTAATTGATCTTTTTAGTAAAAAGTTAAAATACAAAAGTTGTTTAGAATTACTTATACATGTCTCTACCCAAATTTCGTATTCTAACGAGGTCGTTTACTATTTTTCAAGATGTACAGATCAATACAATTCAAACTAAACCAATAAGTTCATATTTAATTCTTTGTACCTTAACTCCACTATTTTTGTCCTTCACTTCCGGCCTACACATATATCTCACGTGCCTCCCGTATACCTAACACCACTCCAAAGCCAAACTTGCACGGGGATATCTTCCCGAGTTTGGCCTACACTTTCCGGATGGTTAGCATATATGTACGCGCATAAATCAAAGCATTCGTCTACTCTTGAGAACGAGGCAACAATATATATATATATACACAACACCTCATCTACTTATGAGAACAAATATCACAATGTCGAGCCTAAGACATTCAAATAAATCTCATAATCTTCACTTTTCTTTTTTTATACACTCTTTCTCAGCAGCACTTAAATAAAACAACAATTTATGGAGTTATGGTGGAGTATTTGGAATTTATCTATGGGTTCCAAGTTTATTTTAATTTCATATATCCATGAGTGTGATTACAACCACAAAATAAATACATATAAAAACCTTAAACCTTGCATACACAACTAATCAAAATAATTAAAATCAATCCATCATCTTCATGCAAATACAATATCAAACCAACATCAAATAAATAAATAAATAAAAATAACGAAATAAACATAAATTAAGGGAAGTGGGTTTTGCACTCACAATTATTTTTCGAAAATTAAAAGAGTTACTTAAAGAATTAATGAAGTTACCAAAATAAAATGCTAACCCTTTTGTTTTTCTCTCTACCTCACCTATCTCTCCTTGCCTTCTCTCTCTCTTTCTCTCGGCTTGGTGCTGCTTCTTTTTTGTTTTGTTTTGTTTTGTTTTGGTAAGCCTCTAATGCTTATAACCTAATTTACATATTATATTATACAAATACAACATATATAAATATAAATATCCCATATAAGATCAATATAAGTAACTCTTTTATATATATAAATATATATAAATATTCAGATTAATTATGTATATATATATATATATCACTAAATAACATAGTAAATTAATTAAATATTACATTAAATTCCTATGTAGCCACACAATTAATGAAGCCAAAAAAATTAAAGTAATAATAATAAATAATGACTTAAAAAAATATGTATACAAAATAGGATAAATATGTTATTTATATATTTAAATAATATAAATGTAAATAATAGCTAAATTTATTTATATGTAAATAATCGTTAACTATAGATAATACATTTATATAATAGTGGTGGTAGATATTATTACTTTGGTAAGATATTGACTTTTTTCTAGTATGTTTATAGATATCGTATATATAATTGTATAATCAAAATATCAATTGTAATTTTAATCTCATACACAAGTATAAATTTATAATTTCTTTGCTTCGTTATGGCATGTGAATAGCTCAAGCTCAGTTCATTAAATTTTTATTGAGTCGAATTTAAACTCGTTAAAATCTTAATAAATAAGTTCAAACATACTAACGCTCAGCTTGACTTGACTTGTTTATAGCCCTATTCTATATAGGGACTCTACAACACATCTTTCAATCTCTATGGCACACAAATTTTAGGCACATCCCAAACTTAATATTTTGTATAAATTGGAAACTACCTGCATAAATGTGTGATGCTGTTGATGACATTGAAAACTTGAACCTTTTTCTACTCCCTTTGAATATTCTATCTTGAAGGTTACTTGTGTTTGATAAAATTAAAAATTAAATGCTGAACTAATTGAATTGAAAAATTATTTGATAAAAATTAATGTTGAAATTAAGACAAGATGAAATTTGAAATTTATTAGTATTTTTAAATTTTCTCTTTCAATATGAATATATTGTGATGATGGTGAGGTGGCGGAGGCGACAATGACAATGATAATGGTGGTTATGGTGCTAATGATGATGGTGACGGTGGTGGTAGTGTACGATGTGGAGGGATAATGGTTATGGTGATAGTGGAAAGGTGGTGTAGTGGACATAGTGATGGTATTTGTGGTGATTTGATGGTGGTGGCGATTGTGTAGTAGTGATGGTGGTGGTTGAAGCGACAGTTGTTGTAATAGTAAAGATGGTGATGCAAGTGGAGAGTTGTGGTAGTGGTAGGGGTGACATCTATTGTGGTGAGGTCACCTCTGATTATCATTCCCTTCGTGTTTTGGTTGGTGAATTACAATTTATCCCTTTTATGCATCACTATGAGTAATATATTTCATTTATATATAATGGACATGTTTTCTGTGCCCTAGTAGGGGTTATGTTTAGCTATTTTTTTCACTATGACCCTTCAAGTGTGTGTGTGTGTGTGTGTGTGTTTTTTTTTTTTAAATTTTTGAATTTAATTTAATTTTTTTTTTGTTGAGAAAATTAGTCTAAGGTCCCTCTCCCATTTTAATAATGGAAAAGATCTACAATATTATTTTATAATGGATAAGGTCCCTCAACCCTTGACACCCATATATACAGCGAAATTTGATCCCTTTAAATCAAACTGCCTCTCCCTCTTTTCCTCTCTCTCTGCTCTTTTTTCTCCGACAAACTCCACCTCTGTCATGACCTAAACCCGCCCCTCTAGGTTTAGCATTATAACCAGCCAGTAATCCTAGGATTACCAATGGCCTCTGAACAAATTAAACAAAATACAAGGGCTAGCGAAAGCAAATACAACATATAACGTCCATAGAGTTGTGTAGACATACATGGGATAGAAAATATGATACTTACATACATATCTGTGACGTTAATATCCATGTTGGTCTTACGTCATCATTTCAGATACAATCAAAAAGGGGCTTAGCCCAATATACAGAGTTTACAAAAATTGTTCAAACAAACAGAATAAAACAAAATCTTAAAACTTCTTAACAGAACATAACCACACTTTAACTTGGGAACATCCTCGGGAGGCACTGTGGTTGGTTGCCAAAACAGATCCAGGCAGCAGCTTAGGCCTGATCACGCGCCTGATCACCTACATACATAAATACTACAGTGAATTGGAGCCTAGTGAATAATAACAAAGTAAAGGTATTAATGAATATTGTCCATAATAGATTCAGAAATAGATTCATATTCATATTCAGAGCTCACAGATAGTCATACGTGGTACATCCATTAGTGCTAACAGAACAATTGACCCATTTATACAGGACGTAAACAGTTGACTCATGTGCACAGAGACGTTCATAAGGATCCATAACAATTGACCTATGATTAATTTGCCCCTTTAGACTAATTTTGGAAAAAGTGAGGTTAGGGACAAATTTGTCATTTCTGCCTCAAACATCATTTCAAACACATTTTTCAATACAACAACTCAAATAAAAATCCATTATATCTTCCCAAGCACAAAAGCTAAAATAGCCTACTAAAATAGCCAAAAAGCCAAAAAGCCTAAAAAATAGTCACTTCCTAAACACCCACTTAATTCTCTAGCAATTCCTTCTTTCTTACTTGAATTCACTCATCTCACTCTAACTCTCCCTCTCTCACGTTTTCTCCTCAAGAAATGATGAACAAAGAAAGCTCTAGTGTGTGTATAAACTTTATATAGGCTTGATTAATGGACTTAATTAAGCTTGGCTTAACTTAATTTATTCTAATTATTTGGTTCCAAATCACCTTCCAATCAAACCTACCATAACATGCCAAATATTCTAAATAACACGTAAACTTAGTCAATTTCGTGATCAGATGTCGATAAGGCCTTCAATTCGCGTATCGAAATAGAAATACAGACATATATTCCTACCATGAACAGATATAAACACAATTCACACATGATTCCTCATTCATTACTCATTAAGCATTTTTAATTAAGGATTATAGGCTAATCAAAGATTCGGGGTTGTTACAACCTCCATCGCTGGAGTTTATCGTCATCGTCGTTGTCGTCTTCTTTAACTCTCTCTCCGTCAAGCGAAGCTCAAAGCACCCTTATCCATGGACAATTTCATCGATTACGAACAGATCGTCACTTCTGCCAACAGAAACTCTCTCGCTAAAGGCCCCACTGGAGTTGTTATTACCGTTGCCTCTGCTGGTCCCTTATCCTTCTACAAATACACACATGCTCTAGAATACATATATATATATATATAGATAAGCTCGATTCTTCATCTCTTCTTTGGAAAGTTCATAATTGTTCGGTAGTTTCGTAACTGAGCTTTGGTAGGGTTAGGTTTTTTTCGATGGCTTTGGGTGATCCGAGGGGTTCTCGATGTTCGCAATCTTCGGGTGTGGTGTCGAACCATTTGATTATGATTTTGAGTGGTGAAGAAGGAGATTTTGTGGACTACATGGAAGATTTTTTGGATGAAATTAGTGTTTTTTTGATTACATAGACTACTACTGAGATTATTATGCTGGTAGAAGCATATCATTTGCAAAGAAATTTGCAAACCAGAGAAATTTGTGCAAACCGGAGAAATTTGTGCAAACTAGAGAAATTTTAATTTGGAGACCACTATTGAGATTATTATGGTGGTGGAAGCATATCATTTGCCATAGAAATTTGCAAACTAAAGAAATTTGTGCAAACCAGAGAAATTTCAATTTGGAGACCACTACTGAGATTATTATGGTGGTGGAAGCATATCATTTGCCAGAGAAATTTGCAAACCAGAGAAATTTGTGCAAACTAGAGAAATTTTGCAAACTAGAAAAATTTTTGCAAACTAGACAGTGGGAAGTCTAGAGAAATTTGGAGAGAATTTCTCTGGGAAATCTAGAGAAATTCTCTGGATTGAAATTTCTCTTAATCGATGTGTGAGGGACCTCAGACATTATGAAAATATTGGATGTCTTTCATGCTATAAAATCTTAATACCAGGGATCCTAAAAAAAATCCCCATTTTTTCCCCTACTTTGGCTCTTCATATTTCAAGTTTTTTCTAATTTACTTCAAAAGCTAATTATGTTCAAAATTAGACAAAAATAACACATTGATAGTCACATGATAAAAAAATATTTTATTATATATGACTCATACATTTGACATAAATTTAAATCTCAATATAATAATATATTTTTTATGTCATGTGAGAATGTGACATTTTTGTCTAATTTTAAATAGAAATTAGTTTTAGGATTAAATTTGAGAAAAAAATTGAAACATGAAGGGCCAATATAGCGATCCCGGTTTTGACCCATCATTTGTTATATTTCGGACTCGGGTTTAATGTTTCCATATTGTTGTCTACCTCTTTTCTCCCTTATATCTCTTGAAATTGGCCTTTGGATTGTTATGATTGAGTTTGGAATAGGTTGGTTGCATGCTTTTCCCAAACTTAGTTGCCTAGAATTTTGGGGCTCCGCTTGAGCGGGCCTTCTTGCGCTTGAGCGGGAGTTGCACACTCGCAGTACTTGGCGCTTCTGTAAAAGTACTGGAGGAGTGTTTTTTATGCTCGAGTGGCGTTTTCTATGCTCGAGAGGGTGGGTGCTCAAGCGGCTTTCTTTGCGCTCGAGCGGGTTGACTGCGTCTACATAACTTCTGGATGTGTGTATTCTACGCTCGAGCGGGACCTTCTTGTACTCGAGTGGAACGAAATGTTGTGTCTAATGCTCGAGCGTCAAACTCTTCGCTCGAGCGGACTGCGCGTATATCAGATTGCGAAAAGTACTTTTACATCACTTTTTCAGATCTATTCTTCTCAAAACCCTAAAGTGAGACCCTCTCTCTCTAAAATACCCTCTCTCTCTAGATTTTCACCTAGATCTAGTGATCCATCCACCCTTGCGCCTTCATTAAAAAGGTAGAGCTCCTCATGATCATCACTTTGAACCGATTGGAGTTAGATTTTGGCATCTTTGAGGCTTCTCTCTTACTTAGCTCGTCTTTTCTCTTTGAGGTAGGGATATTCTACACCTTAATATGGTTTTTAACCTAGGTATTTGTTGTTATGTATAAATGGTGGAATTTGGGAGGATTTGAGTAAAGCTAGGGTTTGGGTTCAAAATTGAAAGACGGGTTTTCCTCGTTGGTTTACAAAATGGCTCTGCGGCTTTGTATATGAAGTTCCCTAGTGTTAAAATGGTGAGATTTGACCTTGGGGTTGATATTTGAAAGAGGGGAAAAGTATGCCCTAGTTTGTGTTAATTAATCATTTCGCATAAATGATGAAATTGGTATGGAAAATATGAAATTGGAAGGATGTGTGAATGAATGGTGTAGTTGGATTTGTTAAATCACTCACCTATGGAAATTTGATAAATTATTTGTTTAAAAGATTGTATACCTGTTTAGAAATAACTATTTTAGGCTATCGGTGGAGGATAGCTATGATTGTTGTAGAAATTGCATAAGGATTAGGTAAATTGAAACTAATCATTTAAGTTGTGTCATTGAATATGACGGTATGACTAAGGCATTGAATATGTGTTATAGATAGTCATTGTATATGACGATGTTTGTAAATGCATTGTATATGTATTCGTTTTGGGAGAAGAAAGGGGATGTACTCCATTGCTTGGGAGGAGATAGGGGATGGACTCTATTGAGAATTAAGTTGGCCGGAGTGTCCAGGGTGAAAGTCCTGAAACCTTATGTATACATGGGTGCCGATCCCGCGAATGAAATTTTCGTAAAATGGCAAGGTTGAAGTATTTGTATGATAATTGTGTGAAAAACAGAACCACTGAGTTGTAGTCTCAGCTGAGTTATTTGTAAAATTATGTGTAGTTATCATATGACTTAGAATGAGATGAATTAATTCGAAGAGAATAAATGAGAATGGACCGAAATATGAGTAACAATGTTGAATGGTTATGAGGAGAATATAAGTTGGTCATGAATATTGAATATTTATCAGACATTTATATCTTAGTTAAATCTCATATATTGTGTTAGTTTATCTCTACTGGGATTTGGCTCACCCTACTTGGGAAACCATTTTTAGGTACAGGTGATACGCTTTCTCCAAGGGCATAGACTGGGATGACTTTGGAGCTGAAGGCTCTTGTCATTTTTGTCTACATGTTTATTCAAGCCAAGGGTTTTACGTGTATAGAGCTTAGGACTCTTTCTTTGTTGTAACCAAGTGATATCTTGGAAAAATGTAAGCCCATAGGGCATTTATTTTGTTGTTATTGACTTGTATCACATGCTGTAGATTCAGGATGAATGTTTATGAATGTATAATGCATGTAATACCTTTTGTAGTACGAACTCTGATATATGAAAGTGAATGAATTCTATTATATTTATTTCTCTTATGAATTGGGTTATTTGTATTATTTTGAGGGCGTTACAACGAAAATGAAGGAAAAAAATACTTCTAAGTAAGACTTATCAGACAAATTCTCGTCCAATTGACTTGAGGTATCATGATCGCATGGGACTCATCCTTAGATCCAGATAGTTCTCTTTGACTTAAGAAAATGTTGAGATGTGAGCATACTCCATAGTTTTTTGAAATAATATTTTAGTACCATTTTTCTATTAAATTTTTGCCTTTAATGAATTTTAATTTGTTTTTTTCATTTTTTGTTGTTGTTAAAGTTACTAGAAGATTCTAAAAAATATGTAAATAGTTCAATAAACTTTGCTAAATACAAAAAACAAAAGACAAGAAAAATGACCTTTTTCTAAAAATTTAACTCTAGTTTTAAAATTTTTTAAATTGTTCTGTCAATGAAATCTAAGAAAAAAATTGATAATATTTTATAAAAATAATAAAATAGTAAGATGACAAATATTATTTTTTATACAAAAATATTATAATAATTAAATAAAATAAAATTGTAAGATGATAAATATCCTTCAAACTTTAGTGTCTTTCGACTAAATCGATAACCATATGTTTATGGTATGTATTTTTCTTTATTTTTTATTTTAAAAATCAAAGAGGTATGCATACTGTTAATTTGCTTGTTTAGGTTAACTAATAAAATGACTTAAAATGGTGATCTAATCAATTATACGAGTTCTAATTCATAGTTCGGAATTTTAGAGAAAATGAAAAAAGTAATTTGTTAGATCTATTTAATTTTTTGAAATTATTTTCGATTGAACATGTAACCCCTAAACAATATTTTTTGTTCCGTGCATGTGTACTTTTGTTGGCGTACTGGGATGTGTATCAAATTTACAACTTATTTATGTTTGTTTAAATTGCACCAAACTAATCATCTCTATTATATATCTAATGGCTACAAAATAGTATAATGAATTTTTTTATACCCATCAAAAATTGTAAGAATCACATATATTATTATACTCGTAATTAGTAAGACAATTTCAAGATGAGAAGTTATATATGTTTTTGCCTCCCAAAGTTCCAACCCTAGATCCATCATTGATACCCATTAGATATGTGATAGAGATATTCCATTACAACTATGCGATAGAGAGATCTAAATCCCTAAGGTTCGTGGGGTATCATTCGAAGCCGATTTCGATAATTTGAACTGTTCATATTATAAAGTTTGTCAAGTAGATCATTAATGAAAAAATCAAGTTAATTAGATATTTGCAACTCTATAAAAAGACCACATTTTTGTGTAAAAAATAAATAGCTATCATTATTTTGATAATGTTTTTTTAAAATAATTAGAATCCAATAATTGGGTTATGAATATCTGATTAACTTAATTTTTTGTATGAATAATATGTTCGACAAAATCTATAATATAAACCGTTCAAATAATCAAAATAGGCTCAAAATAAATCCTCAAAATCCTTAGAACAATTGTCATAATAGCAGTCCCCATATTCCTCTTCCTCAACCATTGGTACTGGGCTTGACTTGAAATTTTGGGGACTCAAAATTTTCAAATTTAATAGAATTCATCAAAGTTCTATCAATTTATTGATCAGGTTGACTCTGAAAAACAAGTAAATTGTTATTAACCTCCATATTTACCTTTGAAATAAGGTGTACTCTGTTTGGAGCAATTTAAGGTCTAAAGTGAAGCAGTCTGATCCCCTAATTTGAATGCCTTTGTGTGAAGCAATCAAATTGAAAAAACATCTGGTATTTTTGTTCTAAACAATTTTCTAGATCTTGATTTAATAGTACTATGAAATAGGCATACTAGTATTATTTGTAGAGGTTCATGATATTAGAAAAAAATTTATTGTAACTAGTTTTTAAACCCTAGACAAAATCTGAATTGTAGTAATCACAATTGTCAAACACAAGCAAAAGAGAGATACGGTTTACCTAATTTTCACCGGTGCACATTACCTTCGCAATAGAAGTATGCATTGTGAATTTCACAATGTTATGGCATGAGTGTAGAATTTGGTGGTGATCTTGGGGGAGAAGACAAGTAAGGCTTAGGCGGGATTTGCAAGGACTCCAGGCTCCCTTCTAGCATCTCTACCACCCTGTTCATTGATGGCCGGTGTGATGGATCAGTTTGTATGCACCATAAGCCAACTATAATCATCTTCCTTGCACTTCCATTTGCCTCATCATTCATAATGCCATGCACTTCAAGTTCTCCATCTAGCTCAAGTCGCTTGTATATCCAATCTGGAAAATATATCTCACTTGTGTGATCAACTTTGATATCAATATTCTTTCTTCCTCCAACCATTTCTAGAATCATCATTCCATAACTGTAGACATCTGACTTGTGTGAAACTCCCCCAAAGTTTCTACAAAATACTTCAGGGGCAATATAGCCGACTGTCCCTCTAGCACCCAATAGTGATACGATACTCTCTTTTTGTGGGCACAGTTTAGCAAGGCCAAAATCGGAGATCTTTGGGCAAAAGTCTTCATTTAAAAGAATATTATGAGGCTTTATGTCAAAATGCAAAATTCGCATATTGCAACCACGATGCAAGTACTCTAATCCTCGAGCAATGCCAACTGCAATTTTGTACAATGCTTCCCATCCCAATTGGTGATATGTCAAGGAATTCCTATCATATATGAATTTCGCAAGGGATCCATTAGGCATGAACTCATATACAAGAGCTCTATTGTGACCGTCAAAACAAAACCCCAGGAGATTTACAATATTAACATGAGAAGTCCTACTAATGGCTGCAACCTCATTAATGAAATCTTCTCCGTTGTCTTTCAATTCCTTTAGAACCTTTACTGCCACAAGGGATCCATTTTCTAGATTTCCTTTGAAAACACAACCATAGCCTCCTTGACCTAGTTTAACTCTGAAAGAGTTGGTCATTTTCTTGATGTCAAAGTAAGTGTACCTTTTTGGAGCAAGAGATCCATAATTTTTTAGAAAGGCCTCAACATTTCGGTATTTCTCTGTTTTAGTCTTCCAAAAGAATGTGGATTGATCATTTTGTGCTAGTTTCCTTATGATGCAAAACAATAGGATTACTAAAATCCCAATTCCAGCAAAAACTGAAGGAGTTGCAAAACGAGAAAAATTGAGCTAATGTGGCAGAGGAACAAAACAATTATGTAAATATACTCATGCATATAAATACTGGCTAATGACATATATTACCTGTTCCTAAAATCAATGGCAACCTACTTCTTTTTGCAACCACCAGCTAAAAACATTTGATGTATATAGATGCATCTAAATTTATTCATGCTTATAGATATTGATTAGAGGTATATTACCTGTTGGTAGTATGAATATCACGTGTTTTGTTCCTGTAAATAATGCCAAGGAGAAAAACCTCAGGTAATTTGTTAAGACGGAATTAAAAATTGAGAAGTAATAAACAAAACAAGCACATAAGCATACAAAAGATTTATGTGGTACTTTTATAAGTCTACATCCATAGGTGAAGAACATGAAAGCGTTTTACCATGAAAATAGAGAACATAATGAGTCGGTTCTCTCTAAAACACCCCACTGTACAGAAGCTCCCAAGATCATGAACCTTGAAACTCCAAAATGATCCCTTACATATAAAGATCCGAATAATACCAAACAGGGTCAATACAGACACAAATGCAAAATGGGGTAATCCAAATGAGGAGGTTTCAAATGAAGAGAGAGCAATTGAAGAAGATGGGGTAGTCAAAATGGGCAAGATCTTCGTCGATCTTAACATCTTAAAGGGGTTCCATAGACCCTTTCAAATGAAACATTTGTTGGTCCATGGACGAACCCATCTTCAAGAGGTTATAACTAAAAGAAGCTCCTTGATAGAATTGGAAATCTTATTGCTAGAGAAGAATGCTATTTTGTCTAACCAAGTCTAAGAAATCTGGTCGTATGCCTTCTATGAAATAAATAGAAGGCATTGTCCTCCAACTTTGCATGTTGTTTGTTTCTTTGGCCTTGCTCTCAAGCTGTGAGAGTTCTTTTTAGTGCTAGGTTTTGAATGCTCTGTTTTAATGGCTTGCTTAGACATCTTTCTTGTCCCCATAGGGGTGTATCGAGCATATTTTTTGGTATATCTAACCCACATACAACAATACGTAGTAATTTACTAAGCATATTCTGAATGCTTGAGCTTATAACTACAGGAAATCAGTTAATTAATCAAACCCCACCAAGGTAATGAAAAATCCATATGGAGCAGACTTCTACAGATTGAAGATTTTGGCTTAAATCAGAAATAACAGTATGCTTTCTGCAGCAGAGAAATTCCAATACCGTGTTTTGCCTGCTCAGTGCATTGGAACTTGGCGCTGTTGTATTGATGACAATTGCCTCCTCTGAGGTGACACTCACTGCATTCTTTTGACACACTAAATCCGAGTGAGAACTCAGACGACAATACAGAGAACAGATCACTGACATTTCGCTTCCTGCTATCGTTCAACGAAATCACCGGCAGTTGAATATGTGCACAGCTTTGCAGAATTCTGTCATTAATAAGAGATTGATGAGGATCATCAGGGTATTTATAGTAAACTGCATTGCCTAAGCAGCCTTTGTAATAACTGTAACTGTGATTATGGCGTAAGAAATGCTCAATCTGCTTGTCAAGTGCACCGTTGACGCCGGAAGGGCATTTGAAGAAAGTGAGATTGGGGGAGACTGTAAAAGAAACAGAAGGTGTAATGAGAAGACTCGTGGGCAAGTAGAAGGTGAGAACATCGCAACTTTTGGATTTTATGAGGCTTTCAAGGATTTTGTCAGTAACATTTTGGACCTCATGATTAAGAAACTTGTCATGAACTTCATACCATTGTTGCTCCACACCGAAATTGAGTTTTGGAGTTGCTTCGCTGCAATCTACAGTGCAAAACCCACATTGGGGATAAGTGGTGTTGGAGTAAGGGAAGTTTATCTGCCCAAGTCTTCCACACTGGAAGGACTGTGGACAGTTTTGGAATGAGGTGTTGTCTTCTCCAGCAGAGTGAAGAAACAGTAGGTGAGAGAGGACAAAGAAAGCCAAAATGGAGGGAACAACCATTGTAGATTCACAATTTAGCAGATAATAAGAAAACCCATCAAGAGTCTTTGAATAATGTTTGTTAAGCATCTAGTCTAGCACCATAGAATTTTCCAGATGTTGATCATGTTGGTTTGGCTTCTTGACATGGCAATTGACTTGGAAATACTGTTAAAGGAGAGAGGGCTGGCACACAGAGAGAGAGAGAGAGAGAGAGAGAGAGAGAGAAAAGAATGTGGTGAATGTAGAGACAAGTGGCATAATTGTTGTTGATTAGAATGGTGGTCCCGCCAAAGACTCCAATGAAGTTTCACACTCAAGAGAAAGAATATGGCGAATGTAGAGACAAGTGGCCTAATTGTTGTTGATTGGAATGCTGGTCTCGCCAAAGACTCCAATGAAGTTTCTTTTTTTCACACTCAATCTTCTCCTTCTCTGACTAAAGCAAGCACTAATAATGACATTCAGCCATTGGCTCTTCAGAATTTCCTTCCCGCCTTTGTTGAATGAATGAATATATGTATACTCATTGACTCTTTCAAACTCCCTCACTTTCACTAAAAAAATTATTTCAACGTGGGGAACCACTTATTTTGTGTAGTAATACTACAATACAACTACAACAATTTTATTCAGAAAATTACATAAAAATATAAATGAGGACTTTGGATTTATTCTACATTAAAGTTGCAAAAAATAGAATTGTTCGTAAACAGACTTGAGTTCTGTTCAGTAAAGACTCATTTGAACACAGTTTGTTAAATTTTTATTGCGTTTGAATTCGACATCGAGCTCGAACTCGTTAAAATCTTAGGTCTCTTTTGGGAACCAGCTTGTAAGCCAACTTATTGACTTATTTGAGTCACATCACTTCTTTATTTTTTTTACACATTTTTTCGTAATAAGCTAAAAAGTCAACTTTTAAGTCAAATATACTAAAGCTCGTCTCGTTAGCTCGGCTCATTAGTTGAGTTGGTTTAACATTTATTTAAATAATAGGATAAATATATTATTTATGTATTAAATAATGTAAAAATATGTATAAAAAATAGGATAATTATAATATTGATATATTTGAATCATATAAATGTAAATAATAGCTAAACTTATTTATATGTAAATAATATCTAACTATAGATAATACATTTATATAATAGTGGTGGTAGATATTATTATTTTGGTAAGATGTTGACTTTTTTCAAATATGTTTCACTACCAGAAATATGGTTTTTTGCGTCTTCTTTTTTTTTTTTTTTTGCCGACAGATTGTTTAACCATCGCAAAAAATCATTTCTTCCGTCAAAATATAATTTTACTTAAACTCCAAACTTGTTTCACTGTTATTTCTCAATTCTGTCTCCATTTCGCGCTCTCTTCGACTGAAGAAGAGACCTCCAACGGTATGTCTCTCTCTCTCTTTCTACAAATCTCACTGTCAACTCTCTCTCACTCGACTCTCTTTAGATTCTCCACTCTCAATTTTATTGTTCATTTGAAGATTTCGATCAATTGTTGATGAAGATTTGAAGATTTTGATTGATTTTTGATGAAGATTTTGATCGATTCATAATTGGTACGCCTAATTTCTATGAATGAATCCAACTCTCTCTCCCCTCTGTTGTGCCTCCTCTCCGTCACGGGCGCTTGTCTTTCTCTTTCTTGCCAGAGCCGACTGTGGAGACCTCCAATTTTTCAATTCTTGGGTTTAATAGAGTATTTATTTTCAAATTCTTGAGATTTCTATCATTCTCATCTCTCTCTGTTGCTTGGGTTTAACCATTGATCGAATTCTAGGGTTTTCAATTGACGATTTCGGATTACTTGTGAGAAAAGGGCGCATCAAGTAGTAGGCGCATCAAGTAGTACTATTAGTAATATCAGACGCAAATGCTAATGAAGCTCACTGTCTCTCTCTCTCTCTCTCTCTCTCTCTCTCTCTATATATATATATATATATGTACCAATTAGTTCGCTTCTAATGAAGCTTTGGTGCATTGCATTTTAAATTTCGTTTTGAGTCGCATGAAGTTCAATGTGACTCATGTAACTTTGTTTTATGAATTGATTCAAACATTCTAATTTGCTATATTTTCTGTTAAAAAGGCTTCGTGATTGATAGTTTGATTTGAATTTCTGATGCGTTGTGTTTGTTTTTGTATTGCTGTTTGTTATCTGCTTCATTAGTCGTAGTTGATTTCTATATTGCTCTGTTTAATCCTGATTTCAAGCTCTGTATTGTTGTGCATTGCTTCTCTATGCTATCTACCAGCAGGTTTGATTTTCTTTTAATTTGATCCTGTGTTGTATGATGTCAAATTTGTATCTCAATTTAGGTTTAATAGAGTATATATTTTCAAATTCTTGAGATTTCTATCATTCTCATCTCTCTCGGTTGCTTGGGTTTAACCATTGATCGAATTCTAGGATTTTCAATTGACGATTTCGGATTACCAGTGAGAAAAGGGCGAATCAAGTAGTATTATTAGTAATAGCAAACGCAAATGCTAATGAAGCTCACTCACTCACTCACTCACTCTCACTCTCTCTCTCTCTCTCTCTCTATATATATATATATATATATGTACCAATTAATTCGCTTCTAATGAAGCTCTGGTGCATTGCATTTTGAATTTTGTTTTGAGTCGCATGATGTTCAATGTGACTCATGTAACTTTGTTTTCTGAATTGATTCAAACATTCTAATTTGCTATATTTTCTGTTGAAGAGGCCCCGTGATTGATAGTTTGATATAAATTTCTGATGCGTTGTGTTTGTTTTTGTATTGTTGTTTGTTATCTGCTTCATTAGTCATAGTTGATTTCTATATTGCTTTGTTTAATTCTGATTTCAAGCTCTATATTGCTATGCATTGCTTCTCTACGCTCTCTACCAGCAGGTTTGATTTTCTTTTAATTTGATCCTGTGTTGTATGATGTCAAATTGTATCTCAATTTGGTTGAATTATTGTAGGGTTGTATTTGTTTGTATGGGAAATGATGGGTTTAATTTATGTTATTTTGACATTAATTGGCATAGATCTGTGTTTGTTTGGGGGGATTGAGATTGGAATTTGTGGAGATGTTGATCTATTTGTTATGTGTGGTTGATGGGAAAATGAAAGGTTGGAATTGGAAATTTTGATTCTTGTTCAGGGTGAATGGGGAAATTTGAAGGAAAAATTGCAAATCCGTGGAAACAACCCAAAATAATTGCAATTTTCATGGAGGTGCAGGTGGGTTTGTGCTTGGCACGTGGCACAACTCTCACTGCACATGAAAGTGCAATTATTTTGAGTTATTTTTTGTTTTTCCAATTCTTCCGTAATTGAAATTACTCAAATATCAATTGTATGATTAAATGTTTTATTTCTTTTGTTTTTGGGTGATCTGAGTGACCAAACAAGGGACCAGTGTTTGTAAATGATAAAATTACATAGCTAAGACTGATGCCAAGACTGATATTGAAAATTGGTGGGCGTTGGGTGATGCTTATTTATATGCCATTTCGGATTTGGTGTTGAACAATTTATTTATATGATTTATTTGTTTGTATTGTTTGAAGGATTTGCTTTGCCTTTTGGTGCATTATTTTGTGGACATCTATTCGTCTTCTACCATACCATTTTGCAGTGTATTAAGTCATGCTAAGGTCAGCAGTTGAGCTTTCCACACAATGTTAATATTTGGGTTGGGAAAGTTTGAATTTAGCACTACATTTCCCTGTTCGACAAACATTTGAAAGGAGTGGAATATGTGCACTTTTGAGGATATGGAGTTCCTGTACATTATATATATATATATATATATTTTTTTTAATCTTGAATTGTTTCCTTTGCCTTTCGAGGAATGTTGTATATTGCTGATGCTTTTTTTATGTTTCTGGATGATTTGTGTTTTTGGCTTAAGGTTAGTGCACTCTTGTGTACTCTTTGTGCACTTTGATTGTGCCCCCTATGGCACTTTTTTCTTATCTTTTACTTCTCAAAAGAAAGAAAATTATGGAATAATCACTCTCACTCGCTAATTCATTAATTGCTAATCTAAGTGCTGCTGTTAATTCCTTCTCTTGTAAATTGAGTGACTGATAGGCAGTAAATTTCGCTGCATTGCACATGTATTTGGCATCTTGTGAGTTAAGTGGCTGATAAACAATAAATTTATGTTCATTGCACATGTAGTTCGTTTGAAGCTTATTCTAGATTAATCTTTCAGGCCTTGAAGCTGTTTTAGCAAATGGCACTGTTCTTGACATGCTTGGGACGCTACGTAAAGATAATACTAGGTATGACTTGAATCATTTGTTCATAGGTAAAAAACAGTTAACATGGTATAATTATTTTTTCTTTCTTTTTGGTCTGTTCAGTAATGCACCAGTGCTTCGTATTTGAACTAAAAAATCTTTCTTTTATTTGCATGACATTATTTAACTGCATTAGAGATACATTCTTCAAAATTAGAAGGTTTAAGATTAGTAGGACCAATATCAGTCTGAAACATGATTTTGGTAAAGAAAATATAGTTAGAAATGCTGGAGATTGTTAAAAGGCCAAAGGTTTGGAATTCTTGATATCTAGTCTCAAGTTCTTGCCTACAGAATCAGAGTATGTCTTCAACTAGAGCATACATTTTATTGATTATACCCTAATGATGCTCTGATACATTTTAGAGTATGCCCTTCAACTAGTGCTAGTCTCAAGTTCTGAGCATAACTGAGTACAATACATAAATAGTGTGACTAGCATTGTCAATCCTCATGATTTTGGACCAAGGGCATTAAAAAAAAAAAAGAAAAAAAAGAAGAAATAATTGGTTACCTTAATTTTATTTTGGGAACCTTACTTTGTGTAAAAAGTTTGCGGCTCTGCTCTTTTCAAGTAAGGCTGGTGCAAATCCTATGATGTTGATTTTTTTTCTTATGTATTTTAGATGTGAAAGTTTTACATTTAAAGTTGTCTTTTATTTGGCGTATTCGTGAGGTTCTTCTACTTTACATGTTTGTTTATATTGGCAAGTCTTTCTTTAGCAGTATTGAGAGAGTATGGTATGTTGGACATACATAACTTGATTATTTGAATTTTAATATTCATATAAATGGCTTTCACTCTATATTGTGCTCTCATTAGTTGTAACTTCTCTCTCACCTCTCACTGGATATACCTTAGAGTCATAACTTGATAAGTATTCATGTAAAATTGACTTCTTCTCCATGTTGTGCTCTTATTTGCTACAGCTTCTCTCTCACCTCTTGTACAACATATCTTAGAGTCATGAATAGGTATGCCACTATTCGAACAAACATTGAGTAGTCCATAATCTAATTTGGAATTGGTTATTGCTGATAACTTCAATTTTTGAGCAGCAATTTTTGCATCTTTGAGAATATGATGGTGCTCTAGGACTTTTCTCAAACTGCATGATATGAGAGATCATGTCAATAAATCTGAGGTTATCGATTCTTTTTTTTTTTTTTGGAACAGTGATCATCTTGATTCTATTCTTGATGTTGTAAGGAAGGAGGCTGAGAATTGTGATTGCTTGCAAGGTATTTTCAAGTTCTTCCGGGGGTTTTTTTTTTTAATTATTTATTTATTTACCTTCCCATTATTTCTTAAGATGATGTTGGCTGCTGAAACTGATGCCTTTAATTTTTCACCTATTACCTTGAAGATTTATTTGTTAGCTTGGTAGTAATTATATGATCTCACAATTGCAGGACCTTTCTTAATTTCTTGTTCTAAATTCCAAGATCACATGTTGAAATTAGAAGAACATGAAAGTGTAGAAGTGTTAATGTCGCATGGCTTGATAAGATAAAGAGAAACCATGAGGCAGTTGAGAAACTTCCATGGATAATTCTTGCCTAATATGCAGTCAAACTTAGTTGAGAATGAAAATGAATAGAGATAAGACAAACAAACATTCTTGTCAGTCTTTGCTGCTACATACTTTTTGATGTGTCTGAAAATCACTTTTTTGTTCATAGCTTAACATTTTCTCTCTATTTTGCTCATAATCATATTGCTCGTGATGCTTTGTATGCTTGGGCTTGTGAATTTTGACTGTTTAGCACCTAACTATCATCTGTTGGAATTTAAAATGAATTTATAGATATTGTATATATCATTGTTGCTATTTTAAAGCATTCTTGAGCTCCATTTTTTTCCCTAGATTAATACTTGAGCTACTTTGCTCTCTCTTAAAGCAGATGACGAAATCAGAAGATGTTTGCAATCTCAAGAATGGCTACTCTTCTTCCGACTCTATAACAAGACTGTGAAGGATTCTTAAAATCAGAACTACTGTAACCTCAAATGTTCTTTGTAATTGCAAGAGATGAAATACCTTTGTAGGATTATTTCAGGAACTCCTTGTTATTGTTGCACACTTTTTTTTTTTTTTGAAGAAAGAGAATTTTATTAAGGGAAGGAATGGAAAATAATGCATGAATGTTGAGATTTTTACAAATATGTCTTTACATTTAATGTATATAATATTTGACTATATATACATATATCTCTATATATATGATTGTGGCTTTTTTTTTTTTTTTTTTTTTTTTTTTTTTTTTTTTTGCAACGATAAGAAGATGGTCGCTAATACATTGTAGGCATTTTAAAAACTTTTTTGCGACGACAAAAATTTCTGTCGCTATAAGTTGGTTAGGTGGTCGCAAATAGTTTGCGACTGCTGTTTTGTAGTCACAAAAAGTATTTGCCACCTCCATATTTGTGACCCTCATTTGCCATCGCATGGGCCGTCGCAAAAAAGTCTTTTGTGACTGTTTTTTTATTATTTGCTACGGCTTGTTTCAGTCGCAAAAAGTGATTTTTTTTTTTTTTTTGGTAGCATTTATAAATATCGTATATATAATTGTATAATATCAAAGTATCAATTGTAATTTTAGTCTCATACGTAAGTATAAATTTATAATTTTTTTGGCTCGTTATGGCACGTGAATAGCTCGATTTCAGTTCGTTAAATTTTTATTGAGTCAAACTTAAACTCGTTAAAATCTTAAAAAATAAGCTCAAACATACTAATGCACAACTCGACTCGACTCGTTTATAGCCCTATTCTACATATAGACTCCACAACACACCATTCAATCTCTAACGTACACAAATTTTAGGCACATCCCAAACTTAATATTTTGTGTAAGTTGGAAACTACCTACATAAATGTGTGGTGTTGTTGGTGACAACGAAAACTTGAACCTTTTTCTACTCCCTTTGAATATTCTATCTTGAAGGTTACTTGTGTTTGATAATGGTTGTGGTGATAGTGAAGAGATGGTGTAGTGGACGTAGTGATGGTATTGTTGAAAATTATGGTTTTTTATAGGCTTATTTTGGGCCAACTTTAAGCCTAAATTTGAGTGGGACCCACTCGTCTTTTGAGGTGGGTCTAAAAAGGTGACGTGTTCCTTGCCGCATGGCAAGTCACACGGTGCAAATGGTTCGCCAAAACCATTTATGAGTGAATGGAAACTTGACGCTGTTTTCGGATTCATGAAATGAAAAATTAAAGAGTCAAATGTGGGTTACTTTAAAATGATTATCCTACATTGAAACTTTAAGAGAGCTTGTATGTGTATATAAGTTCTAGGTGGACAAACTTAGGATGGGCTCCAAGGAACACCCCAAGTTTGTAGAAAGGAAGAGTTATGGACAAAGTAAGCTTTGGCTCAAACCACCACATGCGCACCATCGTCGCCATCCGTCTGGCCGTGTCCAAGTTGTGGGTTGAGTCCTAACAAAAATTATTTGAATTTCTAAACGAAATTAATTCAAACTTTTGCACCAAATTTGAATTCAAATTTTCTGTCCAAACAATGCCTCTTTCGATCCATTTTCCAGTAGATTCAAACAGAAATTTCAAACTATTTAAACAAATTGCACAAGACAGATTTAATTTCTTTCCCAGACAGATTCAAAACTGGTTTAACAGATTGCATTGGTTCAATTAAAAAACCAGACCTATTCAATTTGAAACCATACCTATTTGGTCCTTCCAAAGAGTCACTATTTAGCCTATAAATACAAGATCTCTTCCAACAGTCTAGAGCATCCGAAAATTCTCTGTTTGCCTTCCATTTTGCTCTCTTGCATAGATATATTCTTCATATTAGTTTTAGACAAAATTCTGAGAGTATAGAACACAGGTTCTAGTTTGCCGAAACAGATTGTTTTTAGTGCTAATACAATCTATGTAAGATCATTATATCCTGGGAGATAGACGCCATTATTCGGCAAACAGCTGCGCGGGGCAAATCTATCTTAAGGACAGTGTGTCACACACTCAACTTGATTATTTTTGTTCTGAAGTTGTTTCGCTAAATAAATTCTGTAAGTAATTTATTTTATTTATTTGATTTGTTTCAAGTTATTTTTATTATACATAGAAGATTGTTCCAACAAGTATATGTAGTGATTTGATGGTGGTGGCGGTGGTGTAATAGTGATTAGGACTGCAAACGAATCGAGCTGTTCATGAATAGCTTGAGCTTGACTCATTTGAGCTCGACTCGTTTAGTAAATGAACAAGCTCAAGCTCAATTTTTAGGCTCGTTTATTAGTCGAGTCGAGCTCGAGTAGCCCTAAGCTTGGCTCGATAAGGCTCGTGAACATAAAAATAAATAAATTAATATTTATTTTTAATAATATATCAAATAAATTTTCAATAATTTATTTTATTTTTTATTTATGTTTGGTGTTTATGTAAATTTACATGTTTGATTGATGAAATTTATTATTAATATAGGTATTATTAAATGTTTTACTCATAATTTTGTATTTTTTTTTTTATCTTAATAAGTAAATTAATTTAAATTTAATTTTTTTTCAAGCTTGAGCTCGAGCTCGAACTCGGCTCGTTTATATAATTGAGTGAGCTCTAGCTGAACTTGGGTTCAACAAATATTTGACGAGTCGAGCTTGAGCTCGATTTTTGAAGCTCGACTAGAGCATGGCTCGAGCTCGAGCTTGACTAATTTTTAATAAATGAGCTTGAACATTCAAAAGTTCGGCTCGGCTCAACTCGTTTGCTGCCCTAGTAGTGATGGTGGTGGTTGAAGTGACAGTTATGGTAGCAGTAAAGATGGTGATGCAAGTAGAGAGTTGTGGTAGTGGTAGGGGTGACATTTGTTGTGGTGAGGTCGCCTCTGATTATCATCACCTTCGCGTTTTGGTTGGTGAATTAGAATTTATCCCTTTTATGCATCACTATGAATTATATATTTCATTTATAGATAATGGACATGTTTTCTATGCCTAGCACAGGTTATGTTTAGCTATTTTTCCACTCTAACCCTTAAAGGTTTCCCTCCTCCCCCCAATTTTGACTCTTCATATTTCAAGTTTTTGTAATTTACTTCAAAAACTAATTATGTTCAAAATTAGACAAAAAATAACACATTAACAATCACATGATACAAAAATGTTTTATTATATATAACTCATACATTTGACATAAATTTAAATCTCAATATAATAATATATTTTTTATGTCATGTGAGAGAATGTGACATTTTCTGTCTAGTTTTGAATAAAAATTAGTTTTAGGATTAAATTTGAGAAAAAAATTGAAACATGAAGGGCTAAAATGGAGAAAAAATTACTTCAAGGGCTAAAATGATAAAATGACTAAACATAGAGGGGGTAAAGCATAATTTGTCCAAAATTAATCTATACGTCCAGCTTATATCTTATATATAATTTATTTGAAATGAGTTTTTTTTTTATTATATATTTTATATAAATTGATTGTGTGTTCATTTGTTACAATACGAATATTTAACCATTTGGTATGTCGAACTTATCAGATAACTTCTTGTCCAACAGAGATGAAGTCTCGTGATCGCATACGACTCGTCCTTAGGTCTAGATAGTTCGTTTCGACTTATGAAAATATTGAGATGTGAGCATACTCCAGAATTTTTGAAATAATATTTTAGTACCATTTTTCTTTTAAATTTTTGCCTTGAATGAATTTTTAAAATTTTTTTGTTGAAGTTACTAGAAGATTCTAAAAAATATGTAAATAGTAAAATGAACTTTGCTAAATACAAAAAACAAAAGGCAAGAAAAATGACCTTTTCTAAAAATTTAACTCTAGTTTTAAAATTTTTAGAATTGTTCTGTCAATAAAATCTAAGAAATAAATTGATAAAATTTTATAAAAATTCTTTTAAGAAAAATACTGAAATGTCATTTGCCAAACCCTACTTAGACTTTCTTTAAGAGTAACCTAAAAAGCTAGAATATTGATTAAAAAAAGTGAATACCAAAAGAATTAATTTGTTTGATACATTCTTAGTTTTAATGTTTCAGCCAAATGAATTAGTATTTAGTAATACACTTTAAATTCTTGTTTGATACTGCATAAGTGCCAAGTTTAATTAATGTTGTTCGCTAGCTTATTATCATTTTTCGATTATTTTTGTTTTATTTCAGGACTTTAGGGATGGTTTTTGACACCAAAACTAAACTAATAACATCTAGCAAAAAAAAAAAAAAAAAAAGAGAAAAAGAAAAAGAAAGAATATGCAGAGAAAACCAGAAAAAGATGATTAAGTGTTTGAAGGGCCCAATATGCATGAGGCGAGACAAAAGAAATGAAATGGAGTAGGATCATTTGTGGTACTTTAGTGATTAGAAAATGGTAATTGAGAGTTTAACTTTTGCTCTGCATTATTGGCAAGTTCTACTTCTCTTTTCTTCTAAAAGGTGAAGGTTTAATCATTCAGTCTAAGGATAAAAACAGACAAGTTGGCATTGGTTGATTAGATACATCATTATTTAATTTGTCACATAATTTTTCAAATAATAAGACTTTTTAATTTATTTTGCTTTTGTGTTTTTTAGTCTTGGTTATGTAGGGCAACCAGGAAATAAAACAGATTCCATAAGCACTTTCCAATGCAATGAGTTGGAATATCACTAAATATTTTATTCAAACGCTTCATACTTTACATAATTTTTAATGTGACATAATTAATTTTATTATTTTTAAAAACATAATAAGTCTCATATATATAATTTTTATTGTATTAATATATGCAATAAATTAAATAAAATAGTAAGATGACAAATATTATTTTTTTATACAAAAATATTTAGGTAAATTACATTGATTTTTCTAGATATTTAAAAAAAAATACAATAAATTTTATTATTTTAATATAATTATACTAATTTTCTTTCTAGTAAGTCTAAATAGGCGAAACTAATGCAAATAATGTGATAACACAAGGATCAAGAAAAAAAGAGAGTATATTTTAATATGAAAGAAATGACAATATCATTTTTAAATATGTACAATCAATGGATTATTGATGAAAATAAGATTAAATATAATGTAAATTAAAATTTTAAGGAAGTTCAATATAATTATACTAAAATAGTGAAATTTATTGTATTTTTTTTTTTTGCAAATCTCAAGAAATTATTGTAATTTATTCAAAATATTTTGAGTTGGGGGAGCCTACTTGCAAAACAACTCAAAAATTGGGCCGGAAACAAAATTTATTTTAGGTGGAGAGGTGTACTTCTTTTAATTAAGCTTAGTTCATTGACTTGCATAGTGACTAGATGGACTATGGAGAAAAGCACAAACCCTAATCATTCTCCATTGTCCTTTGTTCGATAGCACTAAATAAAGCAAAAAAAAAATAGGGAAGGTTAGACATGATATCCTCCAAGCTCACACTTCTTGTTTTGTTGTCCTTCCAAAAGTGAGAACAAAAGGGGAGAAACGTTTGATGGGAAAATAACAAGTGTATTTTAAAAGTTAATTTAAATTAGCAATAAAATTTATAAATATTAATAATTATATTTATAATTTTTTTTTTCTAAATTTATAATAATTTTGTGAAACCACCACTGTGTCGTAATTTCCTTTTGTTTGATTGGTCTGATTTTATAGCATTTATATTTTATTATTATTTTTTATTTACAAAAAATATTAAATATAATTATATTTATATTTAAAAAATAAAAACTTGTTTGATGCCCACATTTATTTTAAAAACGAGTAATGCTATACAAATAAAATTTTGTTATAAATTGATATGACACTAATCACATTAATAAATTGGATTCCATTTGACATTTCAAAACTTTATGATTTCATAACACATGAATTGGTAACATAAAATTATCTATATTGTAATTTTTTAAAAATTTGTTCTAAAAAAAAGAAAGAAAGAAAGAAAGAGAGAATGAGTGGTTGAAAGTGGTTGCTAAAGGTAGTTATCAATGGTTGGAAGTGATTTTCAACATTAAGGGGAGACTAGAAGTGATTTGTGGAGGGAGGCTGTTGTCGGCGGGCAAAGGTGATTGTGCCATATATATTACAGCACAAGGACAAGTTTGCTCCGGTTCACTAATTGGACTAGAGGGTTTAGTTTAGTAATTTTTAGACCCATTTTAGGTTCAATTCAATGATCCGAATCATTCAAACTTTAGTGTCTTTTGACTAAATCGATAACCATATGTTTATGGTATGTATTTTTCTTTATTTTTTATTTTAAAAATCAAAGTGATGTGCATACTTTTCATTTGCTTGATTAGGTTAACTAATGAAATGACTTAAAATGGTGATCTAATCAATTATACGAGTTCTAATTCACAGTTCAGAATTTTAGAGAAAATGAAAAAGGAAATTTGTTTGATTGATTTAATTCTCTGAAATTATTTTTGACTAAACATGTAACCCCTAAACAATATTTTTTGTTCCGCCAATGTGTACTTTTGTTGGCGTACCGGGATGTGTAACAAATTTACAACTTATTTATGTTTGTTTAAGTTGCACCAAATTGATCATCTCTGTTATATATCTAATGGCTACAAAATAGTATAATGATTTTTTTTCATACCCATCAAAAATTGTAAGAATCCATGTACTAGTAATTAGTAAGACAATTTCAAAAAATGAGAAGTTATATATATTTTTGCCTCCCGAAGTTTGAATCTTGGATCCATCATTGTTTCCCATTAGATATGCGATAGAGATATTCCATTACAACTATGCGATAGAGAGATCTGAATCCCTAAGGCTCGTGGGGTATCGTTCAAAGCCTATTTTGATAATTTGAACTGTTCATATTATAAAGTTTGTTGAATAGATCATTAATGAAAAAATCAAGTTAATTAGATATTCGTAACTTTATTAAAAGACCACATTTTTTTTTGGGAGAGTTACAGATAAATCCTGTAATTTGGAATGTTGGTGCAATTAGTCCTTAAATATTTTTATTACTCCATTTGCTTTTGCGGTATATGTGTCTTCCTGAAATGCCCTCGTTTGTTGGGTTATGTGTGAAGACGTTTTGAGTAATTTTGTGGCGTGGGTTTTGATTGGGTGTCATGGCGGGAAAAAGCCCTATATTAGTTTTTCTTTAGTTGTAGTTGTATGACGGTGTGTAGTCATACCGGTTCAACCCGACCCGTACAAATCGCGCCCGCGTGCTATGTTAGGCAAACCCCCAAATCAAGCAAATAGTGTCGTGTAATCCCTAGTTTTTTGGTGTTACCGTTTTAGTGTTACTGGATTTGGGGGATTGTGTGGAATTGGGTGGGTTTGTGGATATTGATTTGGGATTCGGAGGAATACAGTAGGGTTTCGAGTGAGATTGTGCATAATTTTTTCCGAATTTGTGTGGTGGAGGCGCAGTGTGTTGTAGGGTTTGGACGCTGGTTGTATGTAAGGTGTCATGGTGTGAACGTAGACGTGTGGGACGAACATCGATGGTGGCAATGGCGCACAATCGTAAGTTCTTTTTGTTTTTGTTGGTAGTTTTCTTATGTTTTGTTTTTTGTTTTGAAAGTTGTTGAAAGGTGGGTTTGTATTGTTGGTTTTGGAGGGGACCTTTGTTTTGGGTGTGTGGTCCATCACTCTGTGTGACATGGGGGTTATGTTGGGTTCGATTTGTTTTGTTGCTGATTGTCGGCATGTGTCCAACAATGGTGTATGTATGTGACTTGGTTGTTGTGTGTGCAATAATGTGTCGGGTTTGTGTAAGAATCAAAAGTGTGTGTGGTTGGCACATGTTTGGTCCCCACGTTATGTACTGAATGTGTACCTCTGTAGTGATTTTTAATAAATTGGACGTTCATCGTATGTGTCACATGGTCGCATATGTTTGTAATTGCATGTAGCCCATACATTCATTTTTGTAAAAATTTGTATGGGGTTGTTTGTAGTGATAGACGATGGTGTTGTCAAAGTCTGATGACGTAAACAATGTGGAGGGGAGGAGGGGTAGTAATGTTGCAATTTCTGTGTTTATTTTGTTTTGAATAGCTTTTGTTGTGTTACATGATTTTGTAGTATATGTTATGTGGTTGGGATGAAACACTGAATGGATTTTGTTGTTTGAAACAGATAATGTTGTGCAAATAAGGAGCCCGTGGACTAGGTCGGCTGAGCGTAAACTTTTAGAGGATTCAAGTGTGGCGTCGTCGTCGAGGCTTGGTGTGAAGTTGCAGGGGCGTGTTTTGTTTAAACAATCGCAAAGAGTTGGTTAGAATATACGGTTGCCTCGGAAACCAACATAGTGTATAAATTTTCGATCCAATATGGCAGGTGTAATTAAGGTTGTTTCCGAGTTGGGGTTGAGTGAAAGACACTTCCGGCAGCTGAGGCGAACACCGTTTTGGCTAATGTTTGAAGCTAGTATTATTAACAAACCAGACTTCAATGAATACAGGTAATGTGACGATCTGGTGGCTAAAATTTTGAGGACGTTTAAGCTGCGTGACGACGCGTTCTATGTTGGTGGCTGTCCTATTAAAGTTTGCAAAGCTGACATTAGGTTTTTTTTTCGGGCTACAATGTGGTGTCCAGCATTTGGACCTGACGCCAGGCACACGCCCAGCATCTGATTTCATTCAGCGACGTTGTAATGGCGTAGGGCGGATAACAGCGAGTCTGATTAAAACTTTACTTGATGATGCGGTGAAAGGTAATTCGAAGCGCGATGAGGAGGACACTGCTAAGCTGCTGTGTTTATATGTGTGCGTGAAGTTATTTTTCTCAACGTCCGGGGAGACGATCAGTTGGGTGTTTGTTCGGTACATGGACAACTTGGACACTATCCAAAATTATGATTGGACAGCGGCAATACTAAACACGCTGATGGGGTCTGTGCGTGAATTTTGGCAAACTCTGGAGAAAGTTACGGGCTGTGTTGTTGCGCTGCTGGTATGTTGTTTACGTTAAATGATTTTATTATTTTATTGATGTCACATATCATGCACGTTGCCGATATATAAAGTTGTGTAATATTTGTTGAACATGTTGTTGGTATTACGTAGTAATTGATATTGTCTTTGTGCATGCACAGTACTAGCTTTGTGAGCATACGAACATCGTGTCCGCGACTAAACCCATAATGTTCCCCCGATTGTTGAAATGGAACATTAGCACACTGTTGGCCAGAACACGTGGCTTGGATTTGGCATCTGTGTCACAGTTTGAGGTGTGTGAGTACAAGTTTGATGTATGTTATTTGGGTGTGTTTAACATGTTTTTATTTTTTATTTTTTGTGTAGTAGTGCGTAATTGATTTGTGTTATTTTTGTGGCAGGTGATTAGTGGCAGACTTGTGAGCCAACCGTACGAAAAGGTTATAATAGCTGGAGAAGAGTTTGATGGTGGGGAGGACGCTAATATTGATGAAGATCGAGAAGTGGGTGGAGAATACAATAGCTATGGCAGTAATGATTTTTGTAGTGACAGTGGGGGTGGGAACGATATGAACATGGGTGATGGTGGCAACGACGTTGTGGTTGGTATTGGGGTGGCTGCTAAACGGGACGTGAGGGACAGTGGTGATCGTAGCCGAATTGCAACGGAGGGAGGTGTGGTTGCAAAAGGTAAACACAGTGTTGCGGTCGTTGCCGTAAGTTCAGCGGAGGGGGGTTTTGGTGTTATTGTATGTGCAAGATGGGTGGAACGGGTTGGTAATGGCAAGGGGGAACTGGAGAAGACGTTAGCCGAGTTGTACGCACTTCGGACAGAATGTAGACTTAAAGATGGTATGATTGTAGAGTTACAAGCATAGGTGGACCAGCTGGGGAGAATGAAAGAAAAACAAGCTGTGGATATAGTTGATGGTTTCACCTTAGTTTTCAAGGTAAAAGAAGATGAGATGAAGAAGGTGGTGGAGGAACATGTTGAGCTACGAAAAATGATAGGTGTTTTGGAGGAGCAGTTAGCTGAACAAGATGTGCAAAATGTGACACAAGCATTTCGTAAGGTTGCTGACGGTTGCACTGATATGGGGGAAGGCAAGGATGTTGGAATTAAGGATGGGGCGACATTGGATATTGTTGGACAGCGGGGGAATAATGTGTTAACAAAGGGTGACAGTTGTGGGGGTTACGATGACATGACATGTGGTGTAATGGTTGGAGTTAGTGGGAATGGTTCCGATATAGTTGAAGTTGGTAGGTGTGTGACTAGTGGACAACCTGTGAAGGGCGTGTAAAGCTCGTTTGTGAGGAACTTGAAGGGTAAGGTGAGGAAGGAGCTTATAAAGCCAGATTTTGAGTACGATGGTGTGGGTAAAATGATGGTGGGGTGTGGTAAGGTTGTGGATAGTAAGGTAGTGGATGTCCTGCGTAACGGTGTGAGAGGTGGTAATGCTGGACACGCTATTGATGTGGATGTGTGTGCAGTCAGGAGTAGGGAGTGGTCTGGGTTTGATTTAAACAACCGTTTAGGGGTGTGGAAATTGATGACTACAGTGGAGAAAGGGAAAATTAGAGACGCGTATAACAAAGATGGGGACATGTATGTAATGTGTGTGTGATGGAAATAAAATTGGGTTTGCGTGTACATTCGTTTAACATGCATTATGTTTTTTACTTGTAAAGCGGTTATGTGGGCTAGCAGTGGACATGATGTGTGTGTGTACTTTGCGGATATTAAGTCGCTTGTTCAGCCGTTGTCATTGCGTGGCAATGTAAGTAATTGGTTTAAAGTTGTAATGTTATTGTTTGGATGTATATTTTGTTTGAAGTTTACCATTTTGTGGCAGGTGATAGATACCTACGTAGTCTTGTTGATGGAAGAACAAGACAGACTTGTTGTTGGAGTGGAGTTCCCGGATAAGTCATACATTTTTAGTAGCATATGCCTTGTGAGTTTGTGAGTTTGTTTTTGAAGTTACATTAGGAAGCTTTGTGGTGCATGTTTGGAACGATTAAAATCTTATAATCTAACGGGTGAAATAATGATGCAGGATATGTTAAAAAATGATAACACTAATGCACGGGATAGGTTCGTGCTGGACAACTTCGTGGCATGTAAAGATTGTCGGTAAGTCCACTTCCCTATTTGTTTCCGAGCACACTGAATGTTGGTTGTTTATGACACTGAAATGGGTGTCTGGAAACATTACAACTCTATGAGGCCCCGAGTTGGAATGGAAGACAAGCACTTTAAGGAGGCATTGTTTGTCGTGAGTGAAGTGTATCATTATATGTGTGGGGTTAATGTGTTTTTATGTGTTTTGGTTGTGTGTGTTTGCTAATGGGAGGGTATTGTTTTACAGAGGGACACCATTCTTGAAATCCAACGGGGCGTCGTGGCCGGATTGGGCGATGATGACGCAACGCAGATTGGTGAAATGGGTGTGGAGGCAGTCATTGACTGCCCGCAGCAGAAACACGACTCGTACGTGTATTGTACAGATTAATTTGATAGTACATACATCAAATGTAATGTGGTATATGGTTTGTTGGAGGAGTTAATAAGTTGTGTGTGTTTGTGTTGTCGCACATTGCAGGGAGGACTGCACAATCATTATGTGTGCTGTGATGCGTTAGTATGTACATCATGTTGATGTCAATAGATCGTTGTAGGGGGATAACTGTGTCATATTGCGCGCCAACATGGTTAAAGGGTCTGTGAACGACCATGATAGGGGGCTGAAAGATAGTGCATGAAGTATAAAGCTGTTTGGTTTTTGTAATTGGGATTGATTTGTCATTTGGGTTTTTGTTTGGCAATACGGTGGCGCTACGTTATATTCAAATTTTTTATGGGGTTTTGTTTGCACTGTGACGAACTTATTTTATTAAGTTTGTGTTAGTTCTTGTAAATGTTTTGGTTGGTTTTAACGTTGGGTTTTAAATTGTGAATAATAGTAATTGGGGATGGAGGTTTTGCAATTATGTGTTATGTTACATATATGATTGTGTTTTGTACATTTACTAGGGAATTTTGTATGTTGAACTTGTATGGTTGATATAAGTGGAACAGGTATTACGTGGTTGTGTGATGGTGGATGAAGAGTTTTGCATTCCGCATGTAAGATAAAGGTCAGGTGACACAAGTATTAGTAGTGGTGTGTTGTAAAATGTAGATGGGTGACATTGTGAAGGCGTTAAGGGTTAATGTTATTAGTGGCGTGTGTACAGACATTACGTTTGTTGTGGCAATTCAGAAGAGTGGGTAGTGGTGCAATTTGTGTGCTGTTATGTATTGTGTGTTCTCGCTGAAAGCAAATTATCTTACAATAGGAATCAAATTAAGGCAATGGATAATTGAAAATGATTTAACGGAGAAAAGTAAATGAGTATTGCACTACATTATGAATAGGAGACTATTTTGGAACGTTGTCCACAATGCGAAAAGTACTTGGAAATTAAATGCATACATGGGAAATATGTGTAACCCATGATTATTAACTGGGAAAAATAACGTAATAAAATTTTGAAATAGTGTGTTTCCACATGATTGGGTTGATCTGCTATAATGGTTCTTTGCAAGTCTTCTGGTTGTAGTGTACCATGCGGTCGCACCTACTGCAACGTATCGGTTGGACTTCCTCATCGCGTGACGGTATCCTCTTCTTCTTGGGCCTGCCAGGTGGTCGTTTGACAGTGGGTGGCAGTATGACTAAATTGTGTGTTTGGATTGGTGGTTGTTCGACTGTTGGTATTAGTGTTATTGTTGGGCTGTACGACAAGCGATATTTTGAGGCATGGAAGTAAGGCTCAATTAATGTGTACAAATCTTGTCCACTTTTCCGAGCGGCAACAATGGCATGTGAGCATGGGAACCCATTAATCTGCCACTGGAAACACGAGCATATGCGTCTGTCAACATCGACCATGACGGACGGGTATGAGTGTATCTCGTACACGGTGGGGCTTGATTGGCTTACAGTCCATGACCTCCCGTCATTGTATGACTTTTCCAGGTGTTTTTCCATTTTTGGGCATAACACACCATGCCATTTTTGTGACGTTTCCCGTCTGGTGAACTTTTCTACCATCTCTTCAAGTGCAGTAACAGTCGGTGCGTAAGCGCAGTTGTTGAACTTGGTGATCAACCCAATCCGATGGAAATTATTCATATATTTCAGTTTGTCCCTGAGGTTCCTCTGAAGGTGTTACATGCAAAACGCGTGGTGAGCATTTGGGAAGATAATGGGCATTGCCTCCATGAGGCCAACATGCCGATCTGATATGAATGTAAATGTTCTGTCATCATCGAGCGCATTACGAAGATGTTGCAGAAACTATGACCAGTTTGTTGCGTTTTTTGCACCGACAATCGCAAATGCAACTGGAAACAATCCTACGTGGGTCTATGTTGGTTAGTTGGGTGTGAAGGTGTAGGTAGTTCTGTGGAAATATTGATTGGTATGGTTGTGTGCCATATGTGCATTATTTTTGTGTAAATGTTAAATGTACCTCAGTTTCCGTCCTTAGATGTGGCAGCAAGTAAATTCCCTTTGAACCTCCCCTTCAAGAAAGTGCCATCTAGGAAAAGTAATTGTCGGCAATGTTTGAATCCATCAATGCATGCTTTGAATGATATGAAAAAACATTCAAACCGATTGTCATGCTCATCACAATCAATATTGATATAAGTAACCGGGTTGTGTTCCGTTACGGCCCCACTGTGCCATCGTAGCTGATCAAAAGATGTGCTTTGGGCCCCAAATAACTCACCTCTAGCTTTTTCGACACCTAACCAAGCAATGCAGTAACTTATTTTGAGGCCGTAATTTTTTTTCAAATCAAATGCAACATCAGTAGGTGTAGTCAAAGGCTTGTCGCGGATACGATGTGCGAAGATGTCGGAGACCAAGTATGATCCAAAACGGCGGTTGTTGACTGTACGAACAGCGACGCCACAAATGTGTTCATTGTTCCATTTGCGAAGGTAGAAAAAACCATTAGCGTCCAAAACTCGCGCATGTACTAACCATGTGCAACCCTTCGACTCTCGCAACAAACACACAGTGGTAGTTCTAACTGTATCATTTTTCAGGTACTTGAATTCAAAACCACATTCCACCGCATATTTGCAAAGTATTGTTCAAAACTTAGTCGCACCACCTTCAAAACTCTGCCCCACATGAGTTAGTCCGTTAGCCCATGGTGTTGATAAGAATCTCTTTTCATCATGTGGACAGTAGTTTGGCAACAAATCAATATCACACTCATTGTTAATCTGGTGAACAGCGCGTTTGATTCCACATGTGCCAGGGCTTGATATGGTGTCCACAAAATCATCATTTGCTGTTACACAAACATGATTGCGTGACTTGACCATAACCTCGATTAGTTGCAAACGAAAAGAGGATGCAAGCTGAACCATATTTTGCATATCTACATCATTTTGTAATGTGATATTGTTGTAACCTGAAACATTGAAGAACAATCGAACATTACCCGATGTAAGACCACCAAAATTATCACACAAAAAATTAACCAAATCGACAAATGCGTAAGGAGATTTGAGATTGTATGCGACATTGGTGGACTGGAAACAGCACAACAACATAATAATGTCGTCCATCCCTGCATTAAAAATAGTTACAAGCGGTTTAGAAGGTAGGGAGTAAAAGAAGAACACAGAAGCACTTGTGTATGTACCAGACGATAGTAGAATGCACATGCTTAAAAACTCATCAGGAATGGGGGGGCCACAGACGATGATGAAAACTTATGCAACAACTATCATACAAGGAGGGAAATCAATGGATTACCTACAGGCATGTATGCTTACGGCGTTGCAATGCTGATCTCGGTGTAACCCTGAATGTGCTCCCTTTATGATCTGACTGTGGTGACCAAATATTGGACAATATTCTGTGTGACCCACTGGAGGAGATGGTATTACGATATGAACGTGATCCCTAATTCTGTGCCAGAAGATGGGTATTAGGAAACGGACTTAATTCCTAATTCTGTGTGGCCCAGATAAGGAAAGGGTACAACTGACCATAATATGAAAACAAAAATCAAAACAGGACCCACTGGTACTAAATGTTGTAACAAATGGGATCTCTTAGCATATGTGTAAATCGGTAGGACTAAATGGGATGTATGATGGTGATATGGGATTTTTGGATAATTTTCCCTTTATTTTTTGTTAAAAAATAAATAGCTATCATAATTTTGATAATGTTTTTTTAAATAATTAAAATAATTAGAATCCAATAATTGGGTTATGGATATTCGATTAACTTAATTTTTTATATGAATAATATATTCGACAAACTCTGAAATATGAATGGTTCAAATAATCAAAATAGGCTTAAAATAAATCCTCAAAAACCTCAGAGCAATTGTCACAGCAGCAGTCCCCATATTCCCCTTCCTGAACCATTGGTATTGGGCTTGACTTGAAATTTCTGGGGACTCAAAATTTTCAAAATTTAATAGAATTCACCAAAGTTCTATAAATTTATTGATCAAGTTGACTCTGGAAAACATGTAAATTGTTATTAACCTCTACATTTACCTTTAAAATAAGAGGCACTCTGTTTGGAGCAATTTAAGGTCTAAAGTGAAGTAGCCTTATCCCCCAATTTGAATACCTTTGTGTGAAGTAATCAAATTGAAAAACATCTGCTATTTTTGCTCTAAACAATTTTCTAGATCTTGGTTTAATTGTACCATGAAATAAGTATACTAGTATTATTTGAAGAGGTTCATGATATTATAGAGTTTTTTTTAATTGTAACTAGTTTTTAAACCCTAGGCAAAATCTGAATTGTAGTAATTACAACTATCAAACACAAGCAAAAGAGAGATACAGTTTGCCTAATTTTCACCAGTGCACATTACCTTGGCAATAGAAGTATGCATTGTGAATTGCACAATGTTATGGCATGAGTGTAGTTGAAGAATCTGGTGGTGATCTTGGGCGAGAAGACTAGTAAGGCTTAGGGGGGATTTGCAAGGACTCCAGGCTCCTTTCTAGCTTCTCTACCGCCTTGTTCATTGATGGCCAAAGGGAGGGATCAGTTTGTATACACCACAAGCCAACCATAATCATCTTCCTTGTATATCCAATATGGAAAATATATCTCACTTGTATAATCAACTTTGACATCAATAGTCTTTCTTCCTCCAACCATTTCTAGAATCATCATTCCATAATTGTAGACATCTGACTTGTGTGAAATTCCTCCAAAGTTTCTGCAAAATACTTTTGAGGCAATATAACTAGTAGTCCCTCTAGCACCCAATAGTGATACGATAATCTCTTTCTGTGGGCATAATTTAGCAAGGCCAAAATCAGAGATTTTCGACAAAAGTCCTTATCTAAAAGAATATTGTAAGGCTTTATGTCAAAATGCAAAATCCGAATGTTGCAACCATGGTGTAAGTACTCTAATCCTCGAGCAATGCCAACTGCAATTTTGTACAATGTGTCCCATCCCAATTGGTGATATGTCAAGGAATTCCTATCATATATGAATTTCTCAAGGGATCCATTAGGCATGAACTCATATACAAGAGCTCTATTGTGACCATCAAAACAAAACCCCAGGAGATTTACAATATTAACATGAGAAGTCCTACTAATGGCTGCAACCTCATTAATCCAATCTTCTCCGTTGTCTTTCAATCCTTTTAGAACCTTTACTGCCACAAGGGGGCCATTTTCTAGATTTCCTTTGAAAACACAACCATAGCCTCCTTGACCTAGTTTAACTTTGAAGGAGTTGGTCATTTTCTTGATGTCAGAGTAAGTGTACCTTTTTGGAGCAGGGGATCCTTAATTCTTTAGAATGGCCTCAACATTTCAGTATTTCTCTGTTTTATTCTTCCAAAAGAATGTGGATTGATCATTTTGTGCTAGTTTCCTTGTGATGCAGAACAATAGGATTACTAAAATGGCAATTCCAACAACAGCTGAAGGAGTTGCAAAACAAGAAAAATTAAGCTAATGTGGCAGACGAACAAAAAAATTATCTAAATATACTCATGCATATAAATACTAGCTAATGACGTATATTACCTGTTCTTAAAATCAATCGCATCCTACTTCTCTTTGCAACCACTGGTTAAAAACATTTGACGTATATAGGTGCATCTAAATTTATTCATGCTTATAGATACTGATAAGAGGTATATTACCTGTTGCTAGAATCAATATCACATGTTTTGTTCCTGTAAATAATGCCAAGGAGAAAACCCTCAGTCAATTTGTTAAGACGGAATCAAAAACTGAGAAGTAAAAAACAAAACAAGCACACAAGCATACAAAAGATTTACGCGGTACTTCTATAATTCTACATCCATAGGCGAAGAACATGAAAGCGTTTTACTATGAAAATAGAGAACATAATGAGTCGGTTCTCTCTAAAAACCCCCCACTGTACAGAAGCTCCCAAGATCATGAACCTTGAAACTCCAAAATGATCCCTTACATATAAAGATCCAAATGAGACCAAACAGGGTCAATATAGACATAAATGCAAAAATGGGGTAATCCAAATGAGAAAGTTTCAAATGAAGAGAGAGCAATTGAAGAAGGTGGGGTAGTCAAAATGGGCTAGATCTTCGTTGATCTTAACGTCTTAAAGGGGTTCCACAGACCCTTTCGAATGGAACATTTGGGGTTCCATGGACAAACCCATCTTCAAGAGGTTATAACAAAAAGAAGCTCTTTGATAGAATTGGAAATCTTAAGCTTGCTAGAGAAGAATGCTATTTTGTCTAACCAAGTCTAAGAAATCTAGTCATATGCCTTCTATGAAATAATTACAAGGCGTTGCCCTCTACCTTTGTATGTAGTTTTTTTCTTTGGCCTAGCTCTCAAGCTGTGAGAGTTTTTTAGTGCTAGGTTTTGAATGTTCTATTTTAACGGCTTGCTCAGACATCTTTCTTGTCCCCAATAGGGGTGTAACAAGCATAAAAAAAAACAAGATATCTAGCAAGTAATAAGCATAATCCAACTTGAATTTGGCACATATAACAATTCATAATAATTTAGTAAGCATATTCTGAATGCATGAGCTTATAACTACAGGATAACAGTTAATTAATCAAAACCAACCAAGGTAATGAACCAAATTCCATATGGAGCAGACTTCTACAGATTGAAGATTTTGGATTAAATCACAAATAACAGTATGCTTTATGCAGCAGAGAAATTCCAATGCCGTGTTTTGCCTGCTCAATGCTTTTTTTGGGTAACTAAGCCTGCTCAATGCATTGGAACTTGGAGCTGTCGTATCGAGGACAATGGCCTGAGGTTACACTCACCGCATTCCTTTGACACAAGAAATCAGCGTGAGAACTCAAAAGCCAATACAGAGAACAAATCAATGGCATTTCGCTTCTTGCTATCGTTTAACGAAAACATCGGCAGTTGAATAAGTACATAGCTTTGCAGAATTCTCTCATTAATAAGAAGAGATTGATGAGGATCATCAGGGTATTTACAGTAAACTGTGTACTGAGTAGCCTTTGTAATTGTAATTGTGATTACAGCAAAAGAAATCCTCAATCTGCTTGTCAAGTGCACTGTTGACGCCGATAGGGCATTTGAAGAAGGTGAGATTGGGGGAGACTATAAAAGAAACATAAGGTGGTGAAAAGACTCGAGCTCAAGTAGAAAGTGAAGACATCGCAGCTGTTGGATTTTATGAGGGTTCCATGCTTTTGTTAGAAATGGTTTTGGAAAAATCAATTTTTTCCTCAACCTTGGTCTAATTTTTAAGTGGGACCCATGCGCCAAAGTTGGTGGGTCTAAGTGGTAACGTGTTCTATGTCGCGTTGTGATTCACGTGGTATATTTGGTTGCTTAAAACCATTATCGGGTGAATGAGAAATTAAAGCCAAAGTGAGCTCCATGGAAATGGTGTTTGTGGTGAAATTTCCATTAAGATTTGAAATAAGGCTTGTCCGACGTTGGTTTGGTGGACAAACTTTGAGTGGGTTTATAAGGCTTGCATTTGGAACTTAGGGTAGGCCCCAAGGGGCACCAAAGTTTTGTAGAGAAAGAAGTTATGGGCAAAGTGGGCTAGACCCATTGGACCCAAAATAAACACACACGTGCGCGTCACGGTCGGATGGGCGAGCTGGGCGCGGGTGCGTGGTGTGAGGTTGGGTTGGGCTTGTCTACCCCAATACTTATCTTTTTGGGCAAAAAACATTACATTTGAATTTTATTTTTATTAATTGTTTGGAAATAAAATGGCCCCAAGGGGCACCCAAGTTTTGTAGAGGGGGAGGTTATAGGCAAAGTGGCTAGACCCATTGGACCCAAAATAAACACACGCGCATGCTGCCATCCGTCTGTTTGGTCAGGCGCGTGCGTCGTCGTCCGTTAGTCCGATTGGGCGCGCGCCGTCCGTCCGGTCGAGCTGGGCTGGGCTTGGGCGCGGATGCGTGGTGTAAGGTTGGGTTGGGCTTGTCCGCTCCAATACTTATCTTTTTGAGCAAAAAACATTACATTTGAATTTTATTTTTATTATTTGTTTAGAAATAAAATCTGTCCGTTTTTATTTCAAATTCTAGTTGGAAATAAAATTCAAATTTTGGTTTGCACTTCTTCAGAATTTCTGTACAATTCCATGTTTGTCCAAACAGATCCGAATCTGTTCAAATTCAAACCCAAAACAGTTTTTATCTATTTGAAATTTAAACCAGATCTGTCTGAGCAGGTTCTATATGTGTTTAATTCAAACCGAACAGCCACCCTCCCATCTGTAAATAGGCAGTCCCTCATTTGGTTTTTTCACTTAATTTTCATCCAAAATTCTGCCAGCTCTCTTTGCATTTTGCTGCATTATTTTCTTGTGAGAAAGAGTGTAAACACAAAGTGTGTTCGTTGCGTGAATAATTTGTAGTGCTGCTATTATTCGTTGTTGATCATTTAATCCTAGGAGATAGACGTCCGCAATTTGAAAGCACCGTGAAGAAGACGAATCTGTCTTAAGGCACAGTGTTGAACATTGGACTTGATCAGAATTTTGTTTAATAAATACAAAAGGTTAGTAATTAATTTACTTTTTTGTTTTATTTATTTATTTTTATCAAATTCTGATTTTGTTTTTGTAACAAAATAAGAATCTGCTATTGTGTATTTTATTTTATTTACTAGTTTGATTTTTGTAATCAAACAGTCTCTCTCCTTTCTTTATTTCTTCTGTTTGTTGTTAAGTACACAAACATTATTTATTCTTAATACAGTGAAGATTGTCAAACAACTTTTTGTCAGTAACATTTAGGACCTCATGATTAAGAAACTTGTCATGAACTTCATACCACCGAAATTGAATTTTGGAATCGCTTCGCTGCAATTTACGGTACATAACCCACAATGGGGATAAGTGATGTTGGAGTAAGGGAACTTGATCTACCCAAGTTTTCCACACGGGAAGTACTCTGGACAGTTTTGGTATGAGTTTGTCTATTGTCCAGCAGAGTGCAGAAACTGTAGGTGAGAGAGGACAAACAAAGCCAAAATAGAGGGAACAACCATTGTAGATTCACAATTTAGCACATAATAAAAGAACCAAAAAACGTGGGAGAAAAACAAAATTCTCTGTTACTTGAAAGGAGATCTCTGTGAGGTGTGTTTGCTTAAATATTGTTTATAAGAAGACTTCTAGAAAAGATGACTAAAAGTAGAGCCAAATGGTCTACTTGTTCACTACAATGGTTGGTTTGCCAAAGACCGGACAAGTGTTTCCTATTCACCTTCCTCAGTGACCCATCACTATATGAACTTAACCCATTATTCACTCTTAAAACTCTCTCCCATTCTCTCTCCGTATTCTTACATGAAAATTGAAATTTTCAAGAATTTTGAATACCTCAACCAGTCAGGAATTCTGGATTACGACCTCATCCCCAACCATACCCCAATTTAGCTTAGCAAAAGTGTATGGTTTAAATTGTTTAAATTGAAATTGATGATAATCAGGCTTGTTTGGTCCCGATCTAATCCTAAGATAAGTGTTTGGGGGCACTGGTTTGGTGTTGGCCAATGACCCTCTAATTTCTTTGTTAGAGGTGTAGACTTAGGCCCTGTTTGTTTGGCTGATTAGGTTAGATGGGATAAGTAATACGGTAGGATTGAGTAATAAGATTAAAAATGAGGTGGTATTAAGTTGGAGATAAAGGATAACTATACTACTGGATTATTAATACCATGACAATTTATTCTTTGTTTTGTCATCTTCAAATATGATTCAGGTATAAAATTCTATAAATGCCTTTATTAAAAAAATCAATTAAAAAAAAATCATTACTTCATCTTCTTCTCTTAAAAAAATAAAAATAAATAAATAGAATAAGCACAACAACCCACTGGAACAGCCGTGTGCTCTACCCAAAAGTCATGGACCAGTGTCCAAACTCTATTTGAAACATTAATTCCATGCACTCATTTCTCAATCCCAACTTTCCCCCCGCTGTACTAGTCTGGCTGCTCAATGGGATTATGAATCCGACTATAGTACTAATTCGGTTGTTGATCTCACAACCAAACATGCCATGAATGAGACCCACATCTATCATAATTCAATTCCACCACTCATGCAGAAAAACAAACAGGCCTAGAGAGACAGTAGGAATAGAGAGCTTCTTAAGGTTTGTTTGTCCATACATTGGCTCTCTATAGACGGTTTTTGTGTTGGGCTACCAGTGGTAGTGGGCCTCAATCTCACTAGATTGTGGGCCATCATTGGTTGACCAACCTAACTCGGGTCCTAACTAATTATGTATATATTAGAAACTATAAGGACTAAAGTGACACTTCACTTAAACTACAAGAACTAATAGTGTAATTTACCATTTTTTATAAATCAAGTTTAGTTGTGAAAATTTGTATGGGATTAGCATTTCCATAGAACCATGTTTGATTGTCAAAATAAGTGGAATTATGAGTATGGTTGGATTGAGTAATGATATTACTGGTATTGTGGTATTAGATTGTATTGGAGATGTAAGATAAAATGTGTTTATTTATGCATTAGAATGATGATATTAATTGATCAGTATTAATTCTACAAAATTACGTAAAAATCCTTATTATATAAAATATGATTTTGTTATTTTACTTCGCAAAGGCAAACAAAAAAAGTTAGTAAATTTCTCAGATTAAAGCCATTGAAATTTCACTGTTATAACAGGTTTAGTTTAAATGTTACAATTCTATTTTTGAATAAAGAACTTTAAAAAATTATGACCTGCAAAATTACAAATTTGACGGTCGAAAAATACCACTACCACCAACCATTGTCACCAAAGCACAATAATGAGCACCAACAACAAATCATCACCACCTCAAATTAACATCAATTAAGAAAAAAAATAAACCAAAAAATAAATGTACAAGAAGAAGAAGAAAAAAGAAGTTGTAATTAACATACATGAAAGTGGTAAAGAAGATTAGAAGTCTAATGAGATAAAAAAGAACTTAAGCTGGTAAATAATCATGGTGTTGAGATCTATGATTCTAATGAGACAACAGTAATTAATCTTGTCCTCACATGTGGTGTTTTTCATGAAGAATCCTAGAAAATGATAAACAATCCATGCCCTTAGGTTTTTGCATCTCCATAGTATGGGCCAACATTGCAAACAGGTTGCTAGGGGGATTAAGCCTCCATTTTTGTTGATATACTCCAGTGAACATGTTGTTGCTAGCAGTGTGCTCTAAAACATGAGAAAGGTAAACTTACTCTTCTAAATTTTTGAAATTTAGAGACTTTAACTACCAAATAATTTTAAGTAGGATTCTAACACTTACGAAATTATGGTAAAGAAGATACTGCAAATTTTCCAATTTTAGGACTGCTTTGACAAGAGACTTTTTTGGTGAAAACAAGCAAAAAAGTGAACTATTTCAACCTATTAGCCAAAAAGTCACATTATACATATCAACCAATCAATCACTTTTTTCTCAATAATTTTCATTTGAACCAAAAAAAAAATTCTAAACATACTGGGTGTGTTTGATTTGGTTTTGGGAGATAAATTTTCAAAAAAAATATTGGGGAAAGAGTCTAGAAATTTTTTTGATAGGGCAAATTACCTACACCTCTCTTGAGGTTTAGTGAAATTACAGATTCCCTCTTGAGATTTCAGAAATTACATCCCGCCCCCCCCCCCCCCCGAAGTTTATATTTGCATAACAATTTAATCTCTACCGTTAACTGAATGTTAAGAATGGTTAGCTGACATCACTACGAAAATATAAATTGATGGATGATATTGCCCCTGCCGAAATCCCTTTGATAAATCAACAAAATTTACAAAAGAATTACATTAGATGAAAAAAAAAATTAAGTTTTTAGAACCATGTTTGATTTGTTGTTTAGAAAAAAATTTCAGAATTTAAAAAAAAAATAAAAACTAATTTAATAAAAATAAATATGAAAAAATATATTTAATTTGTAAAAATTATTTCTAACCACTCAAAAGATAAAATTACATAAAAATAAAAATTATTTTTTATTTTTTATTTCTTAACCAAATTAATTTTTAATTTTTTTTTAAAAAAAGTAAAATAAATTTCTAAAAATCAAACCAAACATATTCTAAGAATTTTTTGATAAGCCATTTTTTCTATTTTTAACTTATTTAACTATTTGTTAATTTTATGATATTTTCACCATCTGACACTACAATATATAAAAATTTTAGAGACCAATTTTTTAATTTTGCATTTCATAACTTATTTAAAAATGATAATTTGGCTAAATCACAAGGGGAATCTATAATTTAGCTAAACCTCAGGAGGGAATCTGTAATTTAGCTAAATCTCAAGAGGGTGTAGGTAATTTGTCCTTATTTGTCAAAAGAGCATTTTAGTCAATTTATGATATCCGTTAACGGCGTTAATTGCGATGGGACGGGATATAATTTTTGAAACCTCATGGGGGAATCTGTAATTTCGTTAAACCTCAAGGGAGGTGTTGGTAATTTGCCCTTTTTGGTTTGTTTAGTTGTATATTTTGGAAATAGTTTTGAAGTATGAGAGTTTGGGATGATTTGATATTTTGTTGTAATTGAGTAGATATGTGTGAGAGAAAAAGTGATTGAGAAATGGAGAGGAGAGAGAAAAAGTGATTGATTGATGTGTAGGAGAGAGAAAGCAATTTTGAACCAAACAAAATTTTGGAAATTTTTTTTTAAAAATTGTGTTTTGAGAGTTAAACTAAACAAGGCCATTCACTTTTTTCACCTCGAAAAAAAGAAGTCAAAAAATCAAAGAGCCACAAAAAAAAGTCAAATTCCTAAACGGGCACTTAATAAACTTAGCAAGAAAAGAAGAAAAAAGAATGAAGACCTTTGCCATTAGTAATCACTGGATTATGTTCTTCAAAACCCCACTCTGTGAGTGATTTTCTAACCACACTGCCAACTCAGTAATCAGCTGGAGAGAACTAGCAGAATAGATGACACCTGGCTGACCTGTAACAGAAAGAGAAGATTCTGGTGGTGGTTCGTCCACCCGGGGGCACTCCGATGATCAAGTCAGTATATCTCTCAAAGATAATGAATAGTGCTAAACTCACTGTTCAGAATATAAATTGCGTACCTTAGACCCATCGGGGGTGCCTTTCTTTTATAGTTAACTCAATCCTTGTCCTAACAGAAGCCTAGCTTCAATGGATTTTAGCTCAGTACTTAGCCAGGACTCTTTAATAGATAGAGATAAACTCCGTAAGAGCTTTATCCTTATCCATGTTGAGTCCCCTCATCACTCTAGGACTCTTGTGCCCTATCCGTTTATCTCGGATTCCGATATCTTCGGAGGTAACCTCGGTCTTGCCAAGATCACCTCGGCGTCTTGACCAGGACACGTGGCACCTCGGTTGAAACGTTGGCGTCACCTTGGCCACGTGTTGGTATTCGGAAAATATATCCCCACACCCACCATTGTAATTCAATGGATTTAATCTAATTAACTATTATATGGCTTCCATCCAAAGAAGAAGAAAAAAAAAAACTAGAATTGTTCAGATAATTTTATGTTCAGAACTTGTAGTAAATTGCTAACATAACATTTATGTTGTATTTGAATATTGAATTTGTGCAGAGATTTGCAAAGGAAAAAGAAAAAAAAAAGTAAAAATATTTAATTTATACTTTAATTCTTTTCTTTTTCATCGACAAATTACTCCTCAAATCCAATATTTATACGCTACAGGTTACAAAAATTAGAAAAATGAAACCCTCACCTTTTTTTTATTTTTTTATATGAAGTAGAAGTTTCACCAAATATGTTACTCATTTAGCATATGTACTGTACAACCAGCTGACCATTATCAAATTCTCCGAGATGTTATTTTGTTGCATATCCCCCATTCTAAAGAAGAATTACTTCAAGGAGTTCCATAACCCGAATTTGCATAAACATAATTCACTATATTTTACAATTCCACAAACTTTCATGCCATAAATTGTGTCATGCAATTCTGTCGGCCATAATTACACCATCTTCCTTAAAACTAATTTGTGTTACTGAGGGTTTTGTTGATGTCTTTTATGACATTTGATATCGCATCGCCAAACGTATTTTTGCAACATTTGTTGAAAGCAGCACATTGTGTACAAAAGCAAATTCAAGGTGCTGCAAAAGATTAATGAAAACAAAAAAGTATTCATAAGTTGCATACAAAATGATATGGTTTTATTACTTTAAAACAGAGTGCTCATTAAAATAATATTTAATTACCACAATGCCAGTCACATCATTTTGGTGAAAGTTATGTATAAAAATTCTATAAGAATACTATTTTCCTAGTCAAAATGGACTAATGAGTGATCACATTCACCTTCCTCAACCATTGGTACTGGTGTTGGCTGAGGCAAAGAGATTTTTGGGACTCAAAAGTTCCGTATTTATTAGAATTCATTCAAGTTCTATCAATTGAGTAATAAGGTAGACTCTAGAATGTATTGAAAATGCTAATAACCTCCAAATTTGGCTATAAAACAGGGGTGTACTATGTTTGGAACAATTTATGGTCCAGGTGAGGGCATTAATCCCCTTGGGTGGCCTTATTGCCCAATTTGAATGCCTTGTTCTGATTCAATCAAATTGACAAAACAACTGGTGCATCTATTCTAGACTAGTTTCTAAATCTTGGTTTAGTTCTACTGTGAAACAGGCATACACTAACAAAAGCCAATAAAGAGAGAGAATTTACCTAATTTTCACTAGTGCATTACCTTGGCAATAGAAGTATGCATTGTGAATAGGACAATGTTATGGCACGAGTGTAGCTAAAGAATCTGGTGGTGATCTTGGGGGAGAAGACAAGTAAAGCTTAGGCGAGACTTGCAAGGACTCCACGCTCCATTCTAGCATCTCCACCACCTTGCTCATTGATGGCCGGTGTAAGGGATCTGCTTGTATGAACCACAAGCCAACTATAATCACCTTCCTTGCACTTTCATTTGCCTCATCATTCATAATGCCATGCACTCCAAGTTCTTCATCTAGCTCAAGTTGCTTGTATATCCAATGTGGAAAGTATATCTCACTAGTACGATCAACTTCGACATCAATATTCTTTCTTCCTCCAACCATTTCGAGAACCATAATTCCATAACTATAGACATCTGACTTGTGTGAAACTCCTCCAAAGTTTCTACAAAATACTTCTGGGGCAATATAGCCGGCTGTCCCTCTAGCATCTAACAGTGATTCAATACTCTCTTTCTGTGGGCACAATTTAGTAAGGCCAAAATCGGAGATCTTTGGGCAAAAGTCTTCATTTAAAAGAATATTATGAGGCTTTATGTCAAAATGCAAAATTTGCATGTTGCAACCATGATGCAAGTACTCTAATCCTTGAGCAATGCCAATTGCAATTTGGTATAACGCTTCCCAGCCCAATTGGCGATATGTCAAGGAATTCCTATCATATATGAATTTCTCAAGGGATCCATTAGGCATGAACTCATATATGAGAGCTCTATTGTGACCCTCAAAACCAAAAACCCAAAAGAGTTAAAATATTAACATGAGAAGTCCTACTAATGGTTGCAACCTCATTAATGAACTCTTCTCCGTTGCCTTTCAACCCTTTAGAACCTTCACTGCCACAAGGCATCCATTGTCTAACTTTCTTTTGAAGACACAACCATAGCCTCCTTGACCAAGTTTAACTCCGAAGGAGTTGGTCGTTTTCTTGACGTCAGAATAAGTGTACTTTTTTGGAGAAAGAGATGCATAATTATTTAGAAAGGCCTTAACATTCTGGTAGCTCTCTGTTTTGTTCTTCCAAAAGAACGTGGATCGATCACTTGGTGCATGTGTCCATATGATGCAGAACAATGGAATTACTAAACTCCCAGTTCCAGCAGTAGTTGAACAAGTTATAATCAATTAAAAGCGAACAATTAAGCTAATGTAATAACACCAAAAAAATAGCTAAAAATATTCATGTATATAAATATTGATAAAAAATGAATATTACCTATTCCGAGAATCAATATCAACTTCCTGCTTTTTGAAACCACTATCAAGGAGAAAAACATCGATCAGATGTTTAAAAGAAGGGAAAAAAAAAAGTTGAATTCAAATTAAGCTACTTTCCATGTTCTAGATGCATTCGAGCTTTATTAAAGGATAAACTACCCTTAATTAAAAAGACTTAGCTTCACTGTAGTCCATTATTTGGATTGGAGGGTATCAACTCAAGACTTTTTGGCTCACTGTTGCCCCTACATTGGGTCCACTTCAATTATCTAAATAGTTCATATTGTATTACTAAGAAATTATTATTGCAAAAAATTAAATTGATCAAACATTGGAAACCACATGATCGGATCACAAAATTATTCAAAAAGAGCATGGACGGCAAATTTGATTTTAAGAATAAATTGTCAATATTTTTTCATTATTTTGTAATCAAATCATATAGCTACCGATGTTTGATCAACCTAATTTTTTATATGAATGATTTTCTTGTCGACTTACAAAATAAACGGTTCAAATCATTAAAATAGCCCAACATGGATCCACGAGCCCATGACAAAAAAAACTATATCTAATCTATGATTTTTTTTTTCTTCTTCTTATTATAGAACACAAATGAATAGCTATTTTTCTCAAGTGTTTGCTTTCCTAGAATTTTGATACCTGTGAAGAAAAGTAAAGAAAATAAGTTGGTAAATAACTTCGCTGAGCTAATTTGTTTGAAGAACGCAGCGTTTCAATATTTTTTTCTTATTTTACTTTATCTTTTTTCACTTTTTCTTGAGGTTTAGGTATATTCTATTTCAATATGGTTTTAAACTTAATTTTCTGGGTGAATTTTAATGACATTTTTTTTTCAAACTTATTATAACAATTTTAAAAATGCAAAATTGTGGTTATTATTTTTTAATATAGTTGCACATGCATTTGCCTAACCACTAGTTTCTAATTAACATAGGAAGCTTGCTTTCACACCTACGCCCTTAACCAAGTCATCATTCATTCGACTTTAACTACTACAGGAAATATTCTACCCTCTTCTCATGAATCTTTAACCCATCAAGGCAAGATTAAAGATTTTTAGATTGGGTTTTGCAATAATTCAGAAATAACTATGCTTATGCAAAAATTCCAAAGTTGTTTCCTAGTCACCTTCCTCAGCCCAGCACTACATGGACTTAACCCATTATTGACTCTTGAAAACCTCTCTCAGTATTCTTAAAAACCTCTCTCAGTATTCTTACAAGAAATTATCAGAAATTTGAATACCTCAAGCAATCAAAAATTCTGAATTATTAGCTAAATTCATTCCCCAACCAAACCCCAACAGTTATGTGTTTCACAGAAACTTAAAAAAGTGTTGAGAGATATGACACAAAAACAAACTATGATGTAGAAAAGGGTACGTTTTGATTGACTAAAAGCAGTAAATGAAAACCTCAAAAATTGAAAACCGAAGCTTTCATAAAAATCTAAACTCTGAATTCAGGTTGTGAAATATTGCTAAACAAACAATACCAGGCATAACGCGGCAAGCCATTAATTTGCAGGTGTGTCAAGACCTTTATTAGTGGTTGCATAATGAAATTTTCTGGTTGTCGTTTTGACATTGGCCTCCTCCTAGATTGTTGGAAAAATATGGTTTTATAGGCTTATTTTGGGCTAATTTTGAGGCCAAATTTGGATGGGGCCCATATGTCTTTTAAGGTGGGTTCAAAGAGGTAACGTGTTCCTTGCCGCATGGTAAGTCGCACGGTGAAGACGATTCGTCAAAACCATTTATGAGTGAATGGGAAGTTGACGTGCTTTTCAGGTTTGTGGAATAGGAAATTGAAGAAGAAAAAATGTGGGTTTCCTTGAAATGGTTATCCCACATTGGAAACTTAAGAAAACTTATGAGTATATATAAGTTCTAGGTGGCAACTGTAGACATCCCCGAACGTCCCGGGAGGAATCCCCGTTTTGTTCATTGGGCTCACTACAGTTCGGACTCGAATGTCACGGTTCTGAATCTAATCCCGCAAAGTGCAATGCGAGACCGATAAATCACCAAAGAGTCCAAATCTGGAAAATCATTTTGAAAAATAGATTTTTAAAAAGAAGTGTCAAACATGAACTGCTTTGCCAGATACAGAGTCGCCACTTAAATATTTTATTTTGGGGGAATTTAGGAAACCCTGACTCGTTGCCTAAGGCTACGTGTCTGTCATCACCAAAGTTACCTCGGCTCGGGAACTTGGGTACGATTAGGAAATGTCATCTATGAGCACCCCCGCTCGCCCGATCCGAAGATCGGCCTGTACTAAGCATGATATTTTGTTTTGAAAACATATGTGTTCTTATTTCGGTTAATTAGCTAGAATTACTATGTGATGCGCACAACACACAAGTATAGACTAGATCGCCTAATTTGGAACAAAACACCGCATATCCGTTTGTTTGGAAAATGATTTGAGGTTTGCTACTCGCAAATAGGCTAAAACACAGATTTCAATGAATCAATCCAATTCAAGCAATCCAACCTTCACCCACAGGCATTTAGGCAGTTATATCACATAAGCAATTAGCCTCATGGCAGGCATGCTGTCATGTTAACACTCACATACATGTAAGATGCTAAAGCATAAAACATTCACAGTGTACTCCGAGTCAAAACAAGAAACTAGTTAGAAATCATGCATGATCCTAGTTCATGTTAAGATGGCTAATGCAACACATTCGAAATGCAGCTAGAATAGGCTCGACTAATCTAAGAATGGCATGTGAAATGCGACAACTCGATACACGTATTCAAGTTGGAATTGAAATACTATGTAATTAGTATGATGTGTCGAGCCCGATGTATGTAATATGGATGAATGAATGCAAACATGCATAGCATAAGGATGCTCATTGAAATGTGCCCTAGAACTAACCATCATAAGCAAGTAAGTAAAAGGGAGAAAGACGTGGGATTGGAAGACATGCATCACACACACGCATGCTTATTACACAATTGTGCCCTCTCGATGGGGGACCGAATGAATAGTACAAATTAACTAACTAACAAGCTAATTAATTATTACATAACACTTAACTAATTAAGCAAACTAATTAAGCTACTAAAACAGTGAAACAGCCTCGGGAAGAGGGACGAATGCATGCATGCTCGGCTTTGCTTGGATATCCATCGCCATGCTCATGTTGCCTCTGTCTGCACTGTTTTATTCCTATGAAGGCTGCACAAGTCCCAAGGAAGCTTTAGAACCACTCCCTGAGCACTGAGGGATGTCACCGGCCAAGAGATGGGACCACCGGCCATGGAAATATAGTCACGGACCAAAAGTGGGGCCATCGGCCAACAATACATACCCGGCCGGCACTGAAGATGGCCGACCGGCCATCTCTTCCTGCAGAATCCTGTTTTGCTGCAGCAGAGGACAGACAAGGCATGGCAATGCATTTTCAAAGCAATGTTTGCACGACCACCCTCCCTATCATGTTATGAACTCAAGGGAGTGTAACCCTCGACCCTCGGGCCACCAATCATGCATTTCAATGCATGATGGCCAAAGCTCAAGTGTGCAACTTCAATATTAAATGAAATGCATATAAACACATAAGGGGCCCCAAGCCTCTATCATGATTGATCAAGAGGCAAGGGATGCATACTCGATGCTATGCAACCTAAACATGCAGGCATACTAGTGCAAAATGAGCATACAAGCAACAATGTTACACAAGGCAATTAGCATATAACAATATATAAAGACAAGCATGCAAACAAGCATGTGATTTCATTCAATCATGTAACAACATGTGAGGCAAACATGTAACAACATGTTAAGCAACCTAATACCAAAATAATGCATGCCAAATGCACTACCACTTAGGCATGCAACAACATGTTAATAGGCCAAGTATGTAACAACATGCAAGGCAAGCATGCAACAACATGCGGGAATGGTCTTAAACCAAAATGGGCAGCTCTCAAATAAGCCCATATCAGTGGCCAAAGTCAAGAATTAGAGGCATGAAAATGCAAAACAATCATGCACATTTGAATGGTCCAACACTTAGGCAATCATGCACAATCCTCAAGCATGAGCAAGATGTGATAAATATGGGTATATGAAAATGCATTAAGCTCTGAAAATATATGAGGAATGATGCCAAATCAACCAAATAAAGCAAGCAAAGCATGCAAGAAGGTCCAAGGCCTAAGGCTAACCAAAGGGCTCAAACCATGGCCATACAAGGGAAGTCCCAAAGGGTCAAAGGGACTCAAAACAGTCCCAATGCAGGTCAAGACAAGGCCAAAAAACACACTTAGATGTCATCCAAATGGCCCAAGCATGGAAGCATACGCAATGATCCATTCAAGAAGCATAAAACAACAACTCTTTAAGGCATTAAAGGAGCCATAAGTGCAAGCATAGGAGCATACTATATGGACTGAAATAACATTAAAAGTGATGCCAAACCACTAAAATGATCCAAGTAGAGCATGCTAGAGGATTCAACACCCAAAGCCTACAAGCTAGATTGCATGGTAGCTATACAAAGCAAGTCACATGTGACCCAAGCAACCAAAGTCAGACCTTAAGTATGGTAAAACAAAGCTAAAAGCTTCTCAAAGCTAAGCCAAAACATATAAGCATGGTGGTCTAAACACAAGGTGCATGTTAAGGCAGATAAGGGGATTGCAAAGCAAGTATATGAAGCACGTAAGAGCCGACTAAACCCACCCAAAACAGAGTCATGGAATGCTAAAACAACACCAAAAACCCACTGAAATGAGGTCAACATGAGCTAGAAGGACATACTCAAACAAGAAGCATACAAGACTAGTTTGCAAAATTTACACTACGAGTGTATAAACCAAGCATGTCATGACCAAGATAGGAAAAAACAGTGGCTTATGACAGAAAAATAGCCACAAATACCAGCTAAGACATGGCCAACATGAACTTAACAAAGGTGCTCACATGTGAGGTAAATATGACAAGTATTAAAGACAACAAGGAGAGGGGATGACCCTCTCCTTCTTAGGACCTCAAAACACCATCCCCACCACTGAAATCCCTCTGGATTTCAGTGGTGAGAAGGCCAATACAAGGTGGTCTCAGAGCTCACAAAGAAGGGCACAAAAAGAGGCCAAACAAGGCCTAAGAGGGTGTAAACAACCCCAAACACCAAAGTGATCTTAAACAACTATTTTAAGAACTTAAAAATAGAACTTTTATCAGTTATAAGTTAAGCTTAAAAATAGATGCAAGATAGGCTAAAAGCTTGTGCAAAAATGGGAAATAAAGAGGGTAGTTTCTCACATTTGAAGAACCTCTTCAAGAACACCACTTCAGCACCTTTCTCTAATCAAAACCAGCCCAAGAACCCTAACAACAACTCCTTAGAGCCTCAGCAACCAAGGATGGTGTAATGCTAGGTGTTTGTGTGCAATAGTGTGAACAAAACACCATTTAGAGCACAAAACACCCTTTAGAGCACAAAACACACACACAAATGTAAAGAGAGGGAAATATAGAGATAGATAGATACAAAAACTCTAACCTAAAACTCCAGAACCTCTGAGAAGGGAGGAGGGCCTCCCCTCTTATAGGAATTCAATTCCTAAGCTTCTTGGAGAAGCTAACATAAGGAAGCAAATCCCTCCATACACGTGTATGGAGAGGGTGTAATGTGGATGCCAGCTGTGACAGCTGGCATAAAATATCTGCCAAAAGCAGATGGAAAGAGATTGACCAGCAGAAATGGCCGATTGATCAACAAAAGTGGCCGACCGACCAACAAAGGTGCCGACCAGCCACAACTTTTGGCCGATGGCAAGAAAAAGGGGCCGGTGGCATCATGCCTTGGCCGGTGGGTTAAGAGGATGGCCAACAATCCACCCTCTTCCCTTAAAAACACAAATACAAGTGTTTGGTCCATAACCAAGCACAAAACAGTCAAGTTGAGAGATCTTGAGGCGAGGCGCGCGGTCGAGACCTCCGAGAACTCAAAACGAACACGAACATGGATGATCACCGAGTGTTCAAACGGTGACGTCCAAGTCTTGAGGACGGTCAAAAATGGGGTATCTACAGCAACACTTGGGTTGGGCCCCAAGGGGCACTCCAAGTTTGTAGAAGGGAGGAGTTATGGACAATGTGAACCTTGGCTCAAACCACCACATGCGTACGTCCCTGCCACTGCCCAGCCAAGACGTGCTAGGCGCGGTTGTGGGTCAAATTGATTCTAACATTAGCTTTTTAGACAAAATTTATTTGCAGGAAATTATTTAAATTTCTAAACAAAATTAATTTAATTTTTTTTTTTCTGTCCAAAACTGCGCCTCTTCTGGTCCAAGTTCCAGTAATCCAGCAGGTTCATACAGACCAAACATATTCGGTTTTTCCAGGTCAAGTTTTAAACTGCCAGTAGTTTCCAACAGATTGAAACTGCCAGTAGTTATCTGTTCAAACAGTAACTGCACCTGTTCATTTCAAAACAGATTTATTCGGGTTTGAATTTCAGACTTGTTCAGCCCTATAAATACCAGGACATTTCTAGCAGATTTCTCATTTCGAAATTCATTTTTTCTTGCTTTCCTTTGTGCTCTCTTTACATTATTCTTCATTCTAGTTTTTTAGAGAAAAATTCTAATAGTACATAACACAGGTTTTGTTTGTAGTACAAATTGTTTGGAGGGCTATTACAATTTGTGAAGATCATTGTATCTTGGGAGATAGACGCCATTTATCCGTAAGCATCATAGCGGAGCGAATTTGTCTTAAAGACAGAGTGTCACGCACTCGACTTGATCTTTTAAATATTTATTCGGTTTGGTAAAATAAATTCTGTAAGTAATTTTTTTTTATTTGTTTGATTTGTTTCAATTTATTTATTGTACACATAAAATTGTTCCAACAATCTTAAGACAGATGCGAATTATTTTGTGTATACAGAACTTTTCATTTGTTTCCTTTTCTCTTTCTTTTTCTTATAGAAATTATTTTCTGTTGTTTTACAAAATAATATTCTGGTTCGAAAAATAAATAGTAGTAATATACTGTTTGACAAATAGTAGTAATATTTTGTTTATTAATTTTCTTTAACAACTAGTAGCAATATATTGGTAGTCATTAACAATTCAGAATATTTATTTGTGAAATTGGTTAGAATTAAATCTTGATGTTCAAAAATAATTTATGAGTTTTTATTAATTAAAATTCTGTTTTAGTATTTTAATTTTTGAAGTGTTACAGAAATTTAATTTTCTGTGTGGAATTAATATGTTTAAATAAAATTTTATTTTCAAATTAATTAGAAATAAAAGTTACAATTTTTTTTTTTTACAGAATTAAAATTCTGTGTTTGGTTTAAATTTTCTGTGTAGCCTAAAATTCAAATTATAATTTTGTTTTATAATTTAGAATTCATGGCTACTGAAACTGGTCAAACTAATGCTTAAACAAGTACTAGTATGGTGGTTACAATTGCGCCAACCTCTCCTCTTGTTGTGACTATGCCGGTCAATTACGGTGAAAAGCCAGAGAAGTTCTTAGGAACTGATTTTAAAAGATAGTAGCAGAAAATGCTGTTCTATCTTACTACTCTCAACCTGGCACGTTTTCTCTGTGAGGATGCTTTTACTTTGAAAGAGGATGAAACCGACCGGCAAGTGGTTGATGTAGTCAATGTCTAGAAACATACTAATTTCCTTTGCCAGAACTACATCTTGAACGGATTTGACAACACATTATACAATGTCTACAGTCCTATGGCAAAAGAACTGTGGGAGTCTTTAGAGAAAAAGTACAAAACGGAAGATGTTGGCTCGAAGAAATTCGCGGTAGGCAAATTTCTAGATTTTGTAATGGTTGATTCTAAGACTGTGATCAACAAAGTTCAAGATCTCCAAGTCATTCTGCATGACATTCATGCAGAAGGCATGTCCCTCAGTGAATCCTTCTAAGTTGCTGCCTTAATTGAAAAATTACCACAAGACTGGAAGGAATTCAAGAACTATCTCAAACACAAGAGCAAAGAAATGACTTTAGAGGAATTAATTGTGCGTTTGAGGATTGAGGAGGACAACCGCAATTTTGAGAAACGGTCTGGTAAGCATCTAATGGAGTCTAAGGCAAATGCAGTGGAACATGCTTCGAAAGCAAAGAAACAGAAGTTTTCTAGAGAAAGTTCCTCATAAGGCTCTAAAGGTGGGAAGGGGAACTAAGAAGTACAAGTTTAATGGCAAATGTTACATTTGTGACAAAGAGGGACATCGGGCCAAAGATTGTCGTAGCAAACGCAAAGGTAAAGGTAAAGGAAGATCAAGCAAGAAGCCTACTCAAGCCAATATGACCGAAGTGGACAAAATTTCCAATGGTGTTGGGGACATAAATCTTTCTACAGTTGTTTCTGAGGCAAACCTTGTCGAAAATCCTAAAGAATAGTGGGTGGGCACTGGTGCTACTCGACACATTTGTGCCGACAAAAAGATATTCACATCTTATTCTGTGGTGAACAATGGTGAACAACTTTTTATAGGCAACTCCTCGACTTCTAAAGAAACTCTGGAAAGAAACTCACTCTCAACAATGTGTTGCATGTACCGAACATTCGCAAGAATCTAGTCTTCGAATCTCTATTGAGTAAAAATGGGTTTAGACTAGTTTTTGAAAGTGATAAATTTGTATTTACCAAAAACGAGATGTATGTAGGAAAAAGTTACATGTCTGATGGCCTTTTCAAAATGAATGTAATGACTGTTGTACCCTCTGTTATTAATAAAAATACATCTTCTTCTTACTTACTTGAGTCTTCAAATTTGTGGCATGGTAGACTAGGACATGTTAATTATGGACCTTTGCGTAGATTAATTAGTATGGAATGTTTACCTAAATTTGACATTGATTTAAATCATAAATGTGAAATTTGCATTGAGGCAAAATTAACTAAATCTCATTTTCATTCAATTGAACGAAGTATGAAGCCACTTGAATTAATTCATCGTGACATTTGTGATTTTAAATCAATTCAAACTAGAGGTGAAAAAAAATATTTTATCACTTTCATAGATGACTATACTAGATATAGTTATGTTTATTCAAGTCGAACCAAGGATGAAGCTTTGGAAACTTTCATTCAATACAAGAATGAAGTTGGAAATCAACTTGGTAAGAAAATTTAAAAACTTACAAGTGATAAAGGTGGTGAATATGAATCACCTTTTGGTGAGTTTTGTAAAGAACATGAAATAATTCATCAAACCACCGCTCCTTACTCACCTCAACAAAATGAAATTGCTGAAAGGAAAAATAGGACTTTAAAAGAAATGATGAATGCCATGTTAATAAGTTCTGGTTTACCTCAGAACTTGTGGAGGGGAAACAATACTTTCTGCTAATTATTTTCTTAATAAAGTACCCCGAAAAAAAGTAAACCAAACACCTTATGCAATGTGGCATGAGAGAGTACCATCCTACAAACACTTGAAAGTGTGGGGGTGTTTGGCTAAAGTGGTTATTCCTAGTCCTAAAAAGACTAAAATAGGTCCTAAAACTATTGATTGCATTTTCATTGGTTATTTCATGAATTGTAGTGCATATCGATTTTTGATTCATAAGTCAGAACATCCGAAATGCATGTAAATACTATTATTGAATCTTGTAACGTGTCTTGCTTTGAACATGTGTTTCAAAATAAAACTAGACAAGAAACTAGTACTAATAAAAGATCTTATGGTGCTATTACTAGTCATGATCAAGAACAAGAGCAAGAGATAGATCAAAATGAGGAAGAGGAACCTAGGCGTAGTAAACGTGCTAGAACCTCAAAATCTGTTGGTCCAAAATTTCTAACATTCTTATTAGAAAATGAGCCTTTAACTTTTAAAGAAGCTATGTCCAGTCTTGAGGCTCCTTTATGGAAAGGAGCTGTAAACAACGAAGTTGAATCCATCCTGCAAAATCACACTTGGAAATTGGTGGATTTTCCACCAGGTTGTAAACCTCTTGGGTACAAGTAGATTTTCAAAAGAAAAATGAAAGCGGATAGATCAATTGACAAATACAATGCAAGACTTGTGGTCAAAGGATATAGACAAAAAGAAGGTCTTGACTACTTCAACACATACTCACCAGTTACTAGAATAACATCCATTAGAATGTTAATTGCCATTGCATCTTTGTACAATCTAGAAATTCATCAAATGGATATGAAAATTGCTTTCTTAAATGGTGAGTTAGATGAAGAAATTTACATGGAACAACCAGAAGGATTTTTCGTTCCAGGAAAAGAAAAGAAAGTGTGTAAATTGGTTAAATCATTATATGGTTTAAAATAAGCGCCAAAGCAATGGCATGAGAAATTTGACAAAGCAATGATGTCAAATGGATTCAAAATTAATGAATGTGACAAATGTGTTTATATTAAAAACACAAACAACTGTTATGTTATAGTATGTCTTTATGTGGATAATATGCTTATCATAGATAGTAATAATGATATGATTAAAACTACCAAGAAAATGTCGAGTAAATATTTTGACATGAAAGACACAGGGATTGCTGATGTAATACTTGGTATGAAAATTACCAAAACATCAGAAGGTTATGCTTTGTCACAATCTTATTACATTGAGAAAATACTTGACAAGTTTAGCAAAGATGATGATCATCTTGCTAGAACACTTGTGGATGTTAATTTGTTTCTTTCTAAGAATGTATAGGAAAATATTTCTCAATTAGAGTATGCCCAAATTATTCGAAGCTTAATGTACTTGAGGAACTGCACTCGCCTAGATATAGCTCATGCAGTAAGTAAATTAAGAAGATATACAAGTAATCCAGGAGTAGAACACTGGAAAGCTATTATAAGGGTTCTAAGATATCTCCAATTTACTCGTAACATTGGGCTGAATTATACTAGATATCTAGCAGTACTTTAAGGATACTTTGATGCAAATTGGATATCGGATACTAGAGACTCAAAATCCACCAGTGGGTATGTCTTTACTCTTGGTGGTGCGGTTGTATCTTGGAAATCTTCCAAATAGACCTACATTGCTAGGTCTATTATGGAATCAGAGTCTATAGCTTTAGATAAAGCTGGGGAAGAGGCAGAATAGCTTTGCCACTTTCTTGAAGATATTCCAATGTGGCCAAAACCGGTGCCTGCTATTTGCATATATTGTAATAGTCAATCAGCAATAGGTAGAGCACAGAGTCATATGTATAACAGTAAGTCACGAAACATTCGTCGTCGACATAACACCGTGAGACAACTACTCTCTAGTGGAATTATTTCCATTGAATATGTGAAGTCTAAAGACAACATAGCGAATCCACTAACCAAAGTGTTAGTAAGAAAGTTAGTTGAGAATTCATCTAGGGGAATGGGCCTTAAGCCTATTAAATAAGAGTTACCACAACGACAACCCAATCTAGTTGACTGGAGATCCCAAGATCTAGATTCAAAGGGACAATCGAGTTGTGTATGACTCATAAGGATCATTGGGGAGTTAAACTCCTACCCATTTCTATGATGAAATAGTGATGTCTGCAGCGTTTTAGGTTAAGTAAAACTTTTGATTATTCTTATATCTAGGAATACCTAGTGGAGTATGGTAGGATACTCTCATAAGAATCACCTATATGAGTGTGAAATGGGTCGGTTTTATGAGATTTATGAAGGGCTACAATTCTCTAGAGCACTCATGAAAGACCAGGTTGTTTAGGGCCAAAATGAACACAATAGTGAGAACTAAACTATGTCTGGTAATATGTTGTGTGAGTTATATTGTCTTGGTTTACACAAATGGCTGAGCAGTTCATGACATCATGTTCACTGGTTAGCTAGTAAATTCGATAGTGTCTCACAAGGGAAGGTTCAAAGCCAAAAGCTACCTATCCTTTGCGGAATATTTCCAATTTTTGTAATCTTTATAATTAGATCATGTTGTTGTATTTTCTCTCCGTCAAATTCTATTCATGTGGGCGATTGTTGGAAAAATATGGTTTTATAGGCTTATTTTGAGCTAACTTTGAGCCCAAATTTGGATGGGGCCCACACATCTTTCAAGGTGGGTCCAGAGATAACATGTTCATTGCCGTATGGCAAGTCACACAGTGAAGACGGTTCGTCAAAACCATTTATGAGTGAATGAGAAGTTGACGTCATTTTCGGGTTCGTGGAATAGGAAATTGAAGAAGAAAAATGTAGGTTTCCTTGAAATGGTTATCCCACATTGGAAACTTAAGAGAACTTATGTGTATATATAAGTTCTAGGTGACAACACTTGGGTTGGGCCCTAAGGGGCACCCTAAGTTTGTAGAATGGAGGAGTTATGAACAATGTGAGCCTTGGCTCAAACCACCACATGCGCGCTTGTCATCGCCGTCTGTCCATCCATCCGTCCGATAGGCCAGCCAAGCCGTGCCGGGTGTGGGTGTGGGTTGTGGGTCAGATTGGTTCTAACATTAATTTTTAGGGCAAAATTTATTTGAATTTTTTCAAAAATTCTTGCAGAAAATTATTTAAATTTCTGAACAAAATTAATTTAATTTTTTTTTCTGTCCAAAACTATGCATCTTCTGGTCTAAGTTCCAGCAGTGCAGTAGGTTCATACAAATCAAATAGATTCGGTTTTTCCAAGACAGGTTTTAAACTGCCAACAGTTTCAAACAGATTGAAAAAGCCAGCAGTTATCTATTCAAACAGTAACTGCACCTGTTCATTTCAAAACAGATATGTTCGGGTTTGAATTTCATACATGTTCAGCTCTATAAATACCAGGACATTTCCAGTAAATTTTTCATTCCGAAATTCATTTTTTCTTCCTTTCTTTTGTGCTCTCTTTGCATTATTCTTCATTCTAGTTCTTTAGAGAAAATTTTGAGAGTATAGAACACAAGTTTTGTTCGCAGTACAAATTGTTTGGAGTGTTACTACAATTTGTGAAGATCATTGTATCTTAGGAGATAGACGCCATTTATCTGTAAGTACCATAGCGGAGCGAATCTATCTTAAGGACAGTGTTACACACTCGATTTGATCTTTTAAATATTTATTTGGTTCCGTAAAATAAATTTTGTGTAATTTATTTTTATTTGTTTGATTTGTTTCAATTTATTTATTATACACAGAAGATTGTTCCAATAGGTAACACCTCTAACAATCCTCAAACACATGTAATTCGAGAGAGAAGGTATATTACGAAAATGAAGAAGAGAAAGACTTTTACTCACAATAAGAAGAGTGTACTAATTTGCACACTTTATTGATAAACCAAACAACCATTATATAGGCAAGTAAACAAACTGATAGCAGCAAGAAAATAGGAACTACTAAAGCATGAAAATATGAACTGCAGTGGCTACATAACAGACTCAACTTGCTCCTAAAACTAGGCCAAAGTAGGCCACGTACAGCAACTAACTAGGAACAACAGCAAACAAACTTCCTAAATACTGGGACAACTCCTTGACTTTTCTAACAATCCCTCCTTTAAACTGATGTTTCAACATTCAGTTTACTGAAGGTATCCAAAGTGCAAACACCAAGCATTTTTCTTAGCTTCTGAAATGCAAGAAACTTGAGAGACTTTGTTAAAATATCAGTAACTTGGTCTTCACTTCTATAGTAAATTAGATCAATGACTCCATCATTCGTGAGATCCCTCAAGAAATGATACTTCACATCTATATGTTTGCTTCAACCATGTAGAACAAGATTTCTTGACAGCTTTATTGTTGAAGTGTTGTCACAATAAATCAGAGTAGGCTCATCTTCCTTGGATTGTAGTTCTTTGAGAATCTTCTTTAGCCAAATAGCTTGACAAGCACAAGCTGTTGCAGTAGCAAATTCAACTTCTGTAGTTGATAAAGTCACGATTGATTGCTTCCTTGATGACCATGAAACTGCTCCTGTCCCCATCATGAATACATACCCCGACATGCTTTTCCGATCATCTGAATCTCTTGCATAATCACTATCTGTGAAGCCATACAAATCTGATTTTTCTCCCTTCTTGTAGAACAATCCAAACTCTTTAGTACCTTGTAAGTACCGGGAAATTCTTTTTGCAACCAAGAGATGAATCTTTGTAGGACACTCCATATACCTACTAATGACACTTACAGCATGCATTATATCAGGCCTTGTTGTAGTCAAATACATTAAACTCCCCACAATCTGTTTGTAAAGAGTGTTGTCGACCTTCATTCCTCCATTATCTTTGTTTAGCTTTAAGCCAAACTCAGATGGTGTATTCACAGGATTACAATACCAAGATAATAATGCATCATTCCAAGATCAGACATCTTAAATTCAACCATCATGGATTTCTTAAAACTTTCAAACATGGCTGTATTACTTCCAATGTAAATTAAATTATCTACATATAAGCAAACAATGAGCATGTTCCCTCCATCTTCAATTTCTATGAAAAGTGTATGTTCATAAGGACATTTTTGAAATCCTTCCTTCAAAAAATAAGTCTCTATACGTTTATACCAAGCCTATGGAGCTTGTTTTAATCCATATAGAGCCTTTTTTAACCTATACACTTTATGCTTATTGCCAAGTTTCACATAACCAGGAGGTTGATCAATGAATACCTTTTCTTTCAAATCTCCATGGAGGAATGTTAATTTCACATCCAACTGGAAAATAGGCCATGAGTTTTGAGTTGCCAATACAATCACCAATCAGATTGTGTCATGCCTTGCAACCGGAGCAAAGACTTCTTTGTAATCAACATCAAACTCTTGCTTATAGCCCTTAGCCACCAAGCGGGCCTTGTACTTGTTAACTTCACCATTCTCCTTTAGCTTTGTCTTGTAAACCCACCAATTGTTTTGTGCCCTTCTAGAAGATCAGATAACTCCCATGTATCATTTTTTTCGATGGCTGCAATTTCTTCATCCATAGCCTTCTGCCATTTTGAGTTTTTGACAGCACTTTCAAAAATTGTAGGATCATAGTCCGAAAATAGAGCAAAGTGAATGAGTGTGTCTTCAGATTGATCAATTTCGGTTACCTCATAGTCCGACATCTATGATGGTCTTCTTTTGGCATGTTGAGGTCGTTCCTCTTCTTTGATAGTTGCTGGAATTGGCTGTTGTTCATTCTCTACTAGTTGCTGCCTTCCATCTTCATTCTCTCCATCAAAATTAGCAAGAATTTGTTGTTGAACACCATCTTTGTTCCACGACCAAAACTTCTCTTCATCAAAAACAACATCTTGACTGATAATGATTTTCTTGGTGCTAGGATTGCATAGCTTATAAGCTTTTGATTGATCACCAACACCAAGGAAAATGCATTTTTCTCCCTTATCATCTAGCTTTCTCCTCTTCTCGTTTGGAATATGGGCATATGCAACACACCCAAAAATTCTGAAGTGATCCACCGCTGGTCTTCGCCCGCTCCATGCTTCCTTCAATGTCATATTTTGAACAGCAAGAGTGGGACTGTTGTTCAAAATATGAATACTCCAATTTATTGCTTCAGGCCAAAAACTTCTTGTAACTTCGCTTCTTAACAAAAGGCTTCACACCATATTCATAATAGTGCAATTTTTCCTTTCACAAACGTCATTTTGCTGGGGCGTATAAGCTGCAGTAAGTTGCGTCTTGATTCCATGGGTTTCATAGAAATTTGCAAATTCATGTGAGTTATATTCTCCACCACGATCTATGCGAAGAACTTTTATGAGCTGTCCAACCTCTTTCTCAACAAGCGCTTTAAAGCTTTTAAAGGCTACAAAAGCTTCAAATTTTTCCTGCAAAAAATAGACCCATATCTTCCTGTTATAATCATCAATAAAGGTAATTATATATCTTTTACCTCCATTAGAACATGGAGTTATTAGCCTGCAAATGTTGGAATGAACAAACTCTAACGCCTTCTTCGCTGTCCATGATTTCCCTTGTGGAAATTGATTATGGTGTTGTTTTCTAACAACACATTCATCACAAACTTCAGAAGGAGCTGTGCTTTGAGGAAAACCAATCACCATATCTTTCTCTGTAGAATCTTCAATCCACCAAAGTTTAGGTGGCCATAGCGAAAATGCCATAGCCATGCTGCATTCCTCAATTTTGCTAAGAAGCATGAATGAGTGGTGTTATTGAGATACAGTGGAAACATTTGGTTGGCTGTCATGTTAACTTGAGCCATTAAGCCCAATTTTTCATCTTCAATTCTACAGAGTCCGTTTTTTATAGAGATTCCATATCCTTTTTCTTGAAGTTGACCAACACTGAGTAAATTTATTCTTAAATCTAGAACAAAGAGAACATTAGAGATAGTTTGGGTTTAATTTTTATTGGTTTGAATTGCTACCTTTCCTTTTCCCATAGCGGAGACTTTAGAATCATCATCGAACTTCACAACATCATGAAAGGCTTCGTCCAACTCAGAGAATGCAGACTTCTCTCCACACATATAGTTGCTGCACCCAGTTTCTAAGTACCACAGATTCTTGTGGGTTTCCTCTTTCACGTGACACACCATCAAAAGAGACACCTCTTCTTCTTTTTCTGCAAAGTTAGTTCTTTCTCCACTTTGTCTATTCAAATTAGTTCGACAATTCGACTGATAATGGCCACACCTATGACATTTGTAGCATTCAACATTGGACTTGTATGTTGACTTTGGTCTAGTTGATTGATGGCCTCCACGTCCTCTTCCTTTTCCTTGAAATTGATTTTTTTGGTGATGGTTTTGTTGTTGATTTCCACGATCATTATTGTCTTTGCCTCCTCTACCGCGACCTCTGCTTTTTCCTCGTCCTCTATCAACTCTACTTGGTGTAGAGTGACTTTCAGATGAGGCCTTCAATGCGTGTTCCTCTTTCTCCTATTGGTTAATTTTTTGATCATAAACCAACAAAGAACTTTGCAATTCATCATTTGAAAGTTCATTAACATCAGTAGATTTTTTTTTTCTATAGAATAGACAACAAAATTAAATTTTGTTGTCATGGATCGAAGAATCTTCTCAACAATGGTGACATCCTCTACCTTGTCGCCATAGATCTGCATCTTGTTGACGGTTGCCATTGTTCTTGCAAAATAATCTGTCACCGACTCTCCTGATTTCATTCGAAGCATTTCAAACTCCGAATGAAGTGCTTGAAGCTGTTGCCTCTTTGCTCTTGTTGTCCCTCGATACTTTTTCTTCATGGAATCCCAAATATGCTTGGAGGTGTCCTTGCAAAGAATTGTTTCCAAGATTGAGTGATCAATAGCTTGGAAAAGATAATTCTTTGCCTTGAGATCTTTCAGCTTCAGTGTTTCAAGCTCCGTCTTCTACACATCTGTCAACACAACACCTTCGGTTGGTTCTGCTACTCCAGAAACAACCACCAGCCAGTATTCTTTGGACTGTAAGAAGTTCTCCATTAGCGTGTTCCAATGATCATAGTGACCATCAAAGCGAGGAATGGTTGGTTGCACAAAATTTTCTGAAGCCATCGATCTTGTCTATTACTGCAAAAGAAAAACAGGTGATATAGAAATAGAACTGCTGTTATATCACTCTCTATCTCACTTTTTCACTCAGAGGCTCTGATACCACTATTACGAAAATGAAGAAGAGAAAGACTTTTATTCACAAGAAGAAGAGTGTACTAATCTGCACACTTTATTAAAACCAAACATCCATTATATAGGCAAGTGAACAAACTGATAGCAGCATGAAAACAGGAACTACTAAAGCATGAAAATAGGAATTGCAGTGACAGCATAACAAACTCAACTTACTCCTAAAACTAGGCCAAAACAGGCCACGTACAGCAACTAACTAGGAACAGCAGTAAAGAAACTTCCTAAATACTAGGACAACTCCTTGACTTTTCCAACAAGGTATGGGTTAACAGACTGAATGGGTCATCCTCATCATGATTTTTCGTGTTTGATAAATTCAGGGTTGGCTGAATTACTGAGCAGCTAGGTGGAAGAGTGGCAGGAGAGGAGAAGATGGTTTGGATATTTATAGTACAAATTGTAGTCTTTGCAGTTTGTGTGATTATGAAAATCTGTGAAATGATCTTCTTTGGGGGAAACAAGATCAAAATTTTTGTTGCATTTGAAGAAGGTGAGATATGGATAGATTGTAAATGAAATAGAAGCTATATTACACGGACTCTTCAAAATAAATCAAATACTCATGTCAAACACCCGACACTCGGATAAGGGTATGGGATAAGTGTCGGATACTTTTTAACGAATATTTCCTATATAATTGTATATAACACTATTATTATATGTATATATTGTTATATAATTGCTATAAATATATTTTTGACACTATAAGTTACATATAGTACCATTTTCTCTCACATATTTGATTAAAAATATAAAATTATGACAATTTTTTACCAAGTCCGCATACTTTTAAATTTATGGTTTGATGAGTTCGACCTCTAAATACATACTTGCACTCGACACCCACACCCAAGTCCATGTAACATAGAATAGAAGAAGTATTGGGAAAGCTCAAATTCTTGAACAAATGGCAACTTTTATTTTCTAATTGGGTTTGGTCACGGATTTGGGTAAGTTTTCTTCTATTGCTACTAAATCATACCACGGCTATTCTTTTCCCAGTTTGATTTTTGAACGTGGTTCATCACAAGTTACCGTGCACAACCCACATTGGGGATTCGTAGAATTGAAGAATGGAAAGTTTAGTGGATGATGGAATGGCTTGCAGTCGAAGGACTTGGGACAAGTAATCTAGATTTTGTTGTCTTCTTGGACCGAGATCAAGTGAAGAAGAAGAAGATGAGAGAGGACAAAGAAAGCAAGAATGAAGGGAGCAGAAACAGCCATTTGAAAATGGAAATTCCCAGAATTAATCAAAAACCAAAACAACCACACACAAAAGCAAAACAAAATAAACAGGAATGGAATGCTCTTCCTTAAAACAGGGGTTTTGAGATGATGTCAAAGATCTGGTCAACATGGTAGCCGACTTGGATAATTCCAAGCAGCTCTATTTCTTCATTGGAATGGTCAGTGAGCAAAGATTATAATGCAGGAGTTTCCTTCTCACCTTCTTAATTTATTGCTTCAACAAAGCCTACCACACTATTTACGAAGGGACGCATCATAAAAATAAAATTTCGTTACAAACCATTCTAATTATGTTATGAATATTAAAAAATCCGGTAAAATTACATTTTACCTTTTTATGTTTGATTATTTTTTCACTTTAATTCTTAAATTTTATTTTTTCGCACTTTAACCCTTTATGTTTCAAGTTTTTTTCAGTTTATTCTTATATCTAATTTTTGTTCAAAATTAGACAGAAAATGTCATAATAACTGTCATATAATATAAAAAATATATTACTATATTAGAGTTTAAATTTATGTTAAAAATGTGAGTTATATATAATAAAATATTTTTACGCCACGTGCCTATTAATGTATCATTTTCTGTCTAATTTTGAACGAAAAATAGTTTTATGAGTAAATTGGGAAAAACTTGAAACATGAAGAATCAAAATGAAAAAAAAATAAATAAATTTTAAATGGTAAAGTGGAAAAGTGACTAAACAAAATTTATTTTAGGTGGAGAATTATACCCGAAGGTGTAATTTACTTCTTTTAATTAAGCTTAGTTTATTGACTTGCATAGTGATTGCGTGGACTACGGAGAAAAGCACAAACCCCAATCATTTTCCATTGTCCTTTGTTTGGAAGCATTAAGGGTTGGTTTAGGATGTGGGTTAACTTTTTAGTTTTTTAGCTATTTTAGCCAGAGATTAAAAAGTTTCATTTGTGATAAGTTTTTTGGCTTTTTTGACTTTTGTGATAGAAAAAATGAAATGATCATAGATTTGATGTGACATTTTGTCATATTTGGCTAAAACAACATATTTTGTCTTATATGACTATTTTAACCCAAACACTCATCCCAAACGGGGCCTAAATAAAGCAAAGAAAAAATATGGAAGGTTAGACATGATATCCTCCAAGCTCACACTTCTTGTTTTGTTATCGTTCCAAAAGTGAGAACAAAAGGGCAGAAACGGAAACCAAATTAGTACCTTGGTTTGTTTGATGGGCGATAAAATTTATAAATATTAATGATTATAATTATAATTTTTTTCTTCTAAATTTAGAACAATTGAAACCACCACTGTGTTGTAATTTCCTTTTGTTTGATTGGTCTGGTTTTATGGCATTTATATTTTATTATTATTATTTATTTAAAAAATAAAAATAAAAACTTGTTTAATGCCCACATTTATTTTAAAAATGAGTAATGCTATACAATTAATTTTTTGTTATAAATTGATATGACACTAATCACATTAATAGACTAGATCCCATTTCACATTCAAAACTTTATGATTTCATAACACATGAATTTGTAAGAAAAGTTTGTCTATATTGTAATATTTTTAAAACTTTGTTGTGAAAAAAAAGAGAGAATGAGTGGTTGAAAGTGGTTGTTGAAGGTAATTACTGATAGTTGGAAGTGATTTTCAACATTAAGGGGAGGTCAAAAGTCATTTGTTAAGGGAGGATGTTGTCGGCAAGCAAAGGTGATTGTGCCATATATATTGCAACACAAGGACAAGTTACCTCTAGTTCACTAACTGGACTAGAGGGTTCAATTTAGTAATTTTTGAATTTGGTTCAACTCAATGATCTGAATCATTCAAACTTTAGTGTCTCTCGACTAAATCGATAGCCATATGTTTATGGTATGTATTTTTAAAAATCATAGAGTTATGTATACTTTTTATTTGCTTGAGTAGATTAACTGACAAAATGACCTAAAATGGTGATCTAATCAATTATACGAGTTCTAATTTTAGAGTTAGAGAAGAAGGAAAAAAGTAATCTGTTCGACTTATTTAATTTTCTAAAATTATTTTCGATTAAACATGTACCCCTAAACAATTTTTTTTGTTCCACTCCTGTGTACTTTTGTTGGCGTATCAGGATGTGTAACAAATTTACAACTTATTTAAGTTTGTATAAGTTGCACCAAATTGATCCTCTCTATTATATATCTAATGGTTACAAAATAGTATAATGACTCTTTTATACCCATTAAAAATTGGAAGAATTATGTATATTATTATACTAGTAATTAGTAAAATAATTTCAAAAGGTGAGAAGTTACATATGTTTTTGGCTCCAAAATTCAAATCATGAATCCATCATTGATACCTATTAGATATGTAATAGAGATATTTCATTACAACTATGCAATAAAGAGATCTAAATCCTAAAAAATTATAAACATAGAAGTCTTACAAAAGTATAAACATCAAAGCTAACTTATCCAAAAGAAAAGGGGGTTCCTACTGACTGTTGTAAGGCTCGTGGGGTATCGTTCGGAGCCTATTTCAATAATTTAAATTATTCATATTATAAAGTTTGTCGAGTAGATTATTAATGAAAAAATCAAGTTAATTGGATATTTTGTAACTCTATAAAAAGACCACATTTTTTTTTTTTTTGTAAAAAAATAAAGGGGGATTTTTTTTTTTAAGGTCCCTAGTATTAAGATTTTATAGGATAAAGGACATGCAATATTTTCATAGTAGTTGGGGTCCCTCTAACAATTTTTAGAGAAATTTCGATCTAGAAAAATTTCAAAACACAAAGAAATTTGTGAAATTTCTCTGGTTTGAAATTTCTTTGTGTTTGAAACTTCTCTGATTTGCTCAATTTCATTGATTTTCTCTAGGTTAAAATTTCTTTGGTTTGCTTACAAATTTTTCTATGTTTTGACCAATTTTCTTTATGTTTTGACAAAACCAGAGAAAATTGAGATTCGCAACAATCAATTTATGAATCACAATTGAGTCGCCAGTGAGTACATTGCTTTCAAAAATCAAATCACTTTTAACCCAAATGGATTTTCAACTATGTCATTCAGACCATTCATCGAACATGTAATCTACACATAATGATGCCTCCATTAATCTCTCCATCAACACATACCATGAAGCCTATCTATCACAATTTTTTTCAAATCCATTCCATAAAGAAACTAACGAAGTTGAGAAGCAAATGCAAGTGCAAAACTAAAATTGAATTTGACAAATGAAGTTAGGATTCAAATCGCCTCTGATGATTACTTCTGGTCTGCAACAACTTCATGAGAACTGGGTGTGAGCTGTCAATTAGTACAACATAGTCACCAGTGCGTTCATGACCTTTTCCGTGTCTTTATGCCTAGTCCTAGCAAGATTGGTAACCATGATTACAAGACCAAGAAACAAGTTTATACATGTATATATGCATATCTAGAGAGAGAGTAGAGAGAAGAGAGAGAGAGAGAGAAAGAGAGAGAGAGAGAAAGAGAGAGAGAGAGAGGGGAAGGGAGAAGGGAAAACCTCACTACCTTCTTTTTTATCTTCATCATCATTGTCATGAGAGCTCATATTGTGGATGAGGGACCTTAGGGTATAGGGAAAAAAAATATTGTGGACCTTTCTCATTACTAAAAATTGGAGAGGAATGTTAGACTAAATTTCCCAAAAATAAACAACTATCCTACTTTTGATAATTTTTTTTTTTAAATAATTAGAATTCAACCATTATGTTGTGGATATTCGATTAACTTAATTTTTTTATATGAATAATATATTCGACAAACTCTATAATATGAATAGTTTGAATAATCAAAATACGCTCGAAATAAATCCCCAAAAACCTTAGAGAAATTGTCACAGCAGCAGTCCCCATATTCCCCTTCCTCAACCATTGGTACTAGGCTTTTTCGGGACTCAAAAATTTCAAATTTAATATAATTCATCAAAGTTCTATTAATTTATTGATCAAGTAGACTCTAGAAAACATGTAAATTGTTATTAACCTCCACATTTACTTTTGAAATAGGGTGTACTTTGTTTGGAGCAATTTAAGGTCTAAAGTGAAGTAGCCTTATCCCCCAATTTGAATGCCTTTGTGTGAAGCAATCAAATTGAAAAACATCTGGTATTTTTGTTCTAAACAATTTTCTAGATCTTGATTTAATTGTACTATGAAATAAGCATACTAGTATTATTTGTAGAGGTTCATGATATTACAGAATTTTTTTATTGTAACTAGTTTTTAAACCCTAGGCAAAATTTGAATTGTAGTAATCACAATTGTCAAACAAAAGCAAAAGAGAGATACAGCTTACCTAATTTTCACTGTGCACATTACCTTGGCAATAGAAGTATGCATTGTGAATTGCACAATGTTATGACGAGTGTAGTTGAAGAATCTGGTGGTGATCTTGGGGGAGAAGACAAGTAAGGCTTAGGCGGGATTTGCAAGGACAGTAGGCTCCCTTCTAGCATCTCTACCACCCTGTTCATTGATGGCCAATGTGGGGGATCGGTTTGTATGCACCACAAGCCAACTATAATCATCTTTCTTGCACTTTCATTTGCCTCATCATTCATAATGCCATGCACTCCAAGTTTTTCATCCAGCTTAAGTCGCTTGTATATCCAATATGGAAAATATATCTCACTTGTGTGATCAACTTTGACATCAATATTCTTTCTTCCTCCGACCATTTCTAGAATAATCATTCCATAACTGTAAACATTTTACTTGTGTGAAACTCCACCAAAGTTTCTACAAAATACTTTTGAGGCAATATAACCGGCAGTCCCTCTAGCACCCAATAGTGATATGATACTTTATTTCCATGGGCACAATTTAACAGGGCCAAAATCGGAGATCTTTGGGCAAAAGTCCTTATCTAAAAGAATATTATGAGGCTTTATGTCAAAATGCAAAATTCACATGTTATAGCCACGGTGCCAGTGTTTTAATCGTCGAGAATTACCACCTGCAATTTTGTACAAAGCTTCCCACCCTAATTGGTGATACGTCAAGAAATTCTCGTCATGAATGAATTTCTTATGGGATCCATTAGGCATGAACTCAAATAGAAGAGCTCTATTATGACGATCAAAACAAAACCCCAGGAGATTTACAATATTAGCATGAGAGCTCCTACTAATAGCTGCAACCTCATTAATGAACTCTTCTTTGTTGTCTTTCAATCCGTTTAGAACCTTCACTGCCACAAGGCAGCCATTTTCTAGCTTTCCTTTGAAAACACAACCATAGCCTCCTTGGCCTAGTTTAACTCTGAAGGAGTTTGTCATTTTCTTGATGTCAGAATAAGTGTACCTTTTTGGAGCAAGAGATCCATAATTCTTTACAAAGGCCTCAACATTTAGGCATTTCTCTGTTATATTCTTCCAAAATAATGTGGATTGATCATTTTGTGCAAGTTTCCTTATGATGTAAAACAATAGGAATACTATAATCCCAATTCCAACAACAGCTGAAGGAGTTGCAAAACGAGAGAAAATACGCTAATGTGGCAAACGAGCAAAGCAATTATCTAAATATACTCATGCATATAAATACTGGTCAATGATGTATATGTTGGGTTGGTGGACCTTGATAAGTACTGTTTACTCAACCCAACTATTCACTTAAACACTGGGTACTTTCGTAATTCCCTTGTGCTTCTATGTAACCCTAATTCTATACTTATAAATAGATGAGGGAGTGCCTCTTTTAGGTTAATAGAGAGTTGTATTTTTCTGATCATAGTGAAAAACGCAACAGCTGTGGACGTAACCCTATTCTGGGGTAAACCACTTAAATCCTTGTGTTCTTGTGTATGTGATTTGTTTGATTTGTTAATTTCTTTCTTGTTTGTTATTTCATGTCTCACCAATCTTGGTTAGAAAGTGTCAATTCCTAACAACTGGTATCAGAGCATTGGTTTGAGTAGGAGCGATGGCTACAGACGAAAAGGTTAGAATCGATAAATTCAATGGCATAGATTTTGGTTTTTGAAAGATGCAAATTGAAGAGTATCTGTATCAGAAAAACCTGTATGAGCCCCTTTTAGGGATGAAACCAGAAAACATGAAGGATGATAAGTGGACTCTTCTTGATCGCCAAGCGCTAGGTGTTATTCAGCTAACGTTGTCTCATAACGTTGCATTTAACATAGCGAATGAGAAGACTACAGTGGGTCTCATGGCGGCACCCTCAAACATGTACGAAAAATCCTCTGCCTCAAATAAAGTTTATTTGATGTGTAGATTGTTTAATCTGAGGATAATAGAAGGTGTTTCGGTGGTTGAGCATCTAAATGAATTCAATATTGTGGTAACACAATTGAGTTCTGTATCTATCGAATTTGATGATGAGGTTAGGGCTTTGTTTCTCTAATCTAGTTTGCCAGAAAGTTGGAATGGTATTGTAACGGCAGTAAGTAATTCTTCAGGAAAAGAAAAGTTGAATTGCAATGATATTCGAGATTTAATTCTGAGTGAAGAAATTCGTAGGAGGGAATTAGGGGAAACATTAGGTTCTGCCATGAACACAGAAGCCAAAGGAAGATCAGCAGGAAAAAACCTGAATCGCAACTGATCAAAATCTAAACACAGAAGCAAGTCAAGAATTGGAGAGGGACAGAGTTGTTGGAACTGTGGAAAGAAGGGACATCTAAAGGGAGATTGCCAGACATTGAATAAGAACAAAGGTTATCAAAATCAGAAGTCTGCTAATGCTGCAATGGAGGAGATTTATGATGCTTTGATCTTGAGTATTGACAGCCCTCTTGAATCTTGGATTTTAGATTCTGGGGTATCATTCCATTCTACTTCAGAGAGGGAAATCATGGAAAATTACATTGGTGGTGATTTCGGGAAGGTTTATCTGGCTGATGATGAACCTTTGAAAATTGTGGGTACAGGGGATGTAACAATCAGGTTGCCAAATGGATCTGTTTGGAAGATACATAATGTCAGACCTGTGCCTAGTTTGAAAAGAAACTTGATTTCTGTTGGACAACTTGATGAAGAAGGTCATGTTGTAACCTTCATGGATGGTTTGTGGAAAATCACCGAAGGAGCTATGTTTATTGCTCGTGGTCAAAAAGAAGGCACCATTTACATGACTACGAACAATAGGGATACAGTAGTAGTTGTTGGTGAGAAGGAAGACTCAAATCTGTGGCACCAAAGGCTTGGGCATATGAGTCAAAAAGGGATGAAGGTACTTGCATCTAAGGGGAAACTATCGGATTTGAAATCAGTAGAGATTGACTTTTGTGAGAATTGCATCTTCGGCAAACAAAAGAGGGTCAGTTTTTCAAAGGATGGCAAGAAACCGAAGTAAGAAAAATTAGAGTTGGTTCATATAGATGTGTGGGGACCTGCACTAGTTTCATCTCTTGGAGGATCATCATACTATGTTACCTTTATCGACGACTCAACGAGAAAGGTATGAGTTTATTTTCTGAAACATAAATCTGAAGTTTATACTACTTTTAAGAAGTGGAAAGCCTTGGTGGAGACTGAAACAGGTCTGAAAATTAAGTGCTTAAGATCAGATAATGGAGGGGAATATGACGACAATGAGTTCAAGAAATATTGTGCAGAAAGTGGAATTAGAATGGAGAAGACTGTTCGAAAGACACCTCAACAGAATGGCGTTACAGAACGCATGAATAGAACTCTTAATGAAGGTGCTAGAAGTATAAGGATACAGACCGGATTACCAAAGATGTTTTTGGTAGATGCAGTTAACACTGCAGCATATCTGATTAACTGTGGTCCATCTGTTTCATTGGATGGAGAGTTAGCAGAAGAAGCTTGGAGCGGTAAAGAGGAAAATCTTTCTTTTTTAAAGGTATTTGGCTGTGCTTCATATGTGCATATAGATTCTGCTGATAGAAGTAAACTTGATTCGAAATTTGTTAAATGTACTTTTATTGGGTATGGCATTGATCAATTTGGTTATCGGTTTTGGGATGATAAAAATCGAAAAATAATCAGAAGTAGAGATGTCATATTTAATGAGAAAGTAATATATAAAGATAGGGATAAGTCTGCATGTGAATCTGAATCTGTTACTTGTCATGAGCATGTTGAGTTAGAGGAGATTAGTGAGAGTGATTTGAATAGTAGGATTCAGAATAATTCTGGAAAACTTATTCCACAAACTGAGCCACATACTCCTACTCCTAAGTTGAGACGGTTAGAAAGAGAGTCTAAACCTACACAACGTTGATCTCCATCTTTACATTATTTGTTGTTGTCTGATGAGGGTGAACCTGAAAGTTATGATGAGGCTTTGCAGGTTGATGATTCAATTAAGTGGGAGTCAGCTATGCAGGTTGAAATGGATTCACTCATGGCAAACCAGACATGAGAGTTGACTGAATTACCAGTGGGTAAGAAAGTTTTGCACAACAAGTGGGTTTACAAGGTCAGATTGGTTGCAAAGGGATTTTACGAAAAAGAAAGGGTTGACTACACTGAAATTTTCTCTCCAGTTGTGAAGTTGACCACTGTCAGATTGGTGCTGAGAATTGTGGCTGCTGAAGATTTGCATCTTGAGCAGATGGATGTGAAGACGACTTTTCTCCATGGTGATTTAGAGGAGGAAATTTACATGAAGCAACCACAAGGTTTCTTGGCACGTGGCAAAGAGGAGTTCATATGCAAACTTCGAAAAAGCTTGTATGGTTTGAAACAGGCCCCAAGGCAGTGGTACAAGAAGTTTGATGGGTTTATGTGTCGCAACGGTTTTACAAGATGTCAAGCAGATCATTGTTGTTATTTCAAAAGGTTTGACAAAAGTTATATTATTTTGCTCTTATATGTTAATCATATGTTTATCGCATGATCTAGCATTGAAGAGATAAAAAGATTAAAGAAACTTTTGTCTAACCAATTTGAGATGAAGGATCTTGGAGTTGTAAACAAAATCCTTGGTATGAGGATTCACAGGGACAAGGCAAATGGTACTTTGAAGTTGTCACAGGCTGAGTATGTCAAGAAAGTTCTCAAGAGGTTTAACATGGATGGTGCAAAACCAGTGAGCACTCTATTGGCTAGCCACTTCAAACTCACCAAAGAGCAGTCTCCGAAGACCGAAAAAGAGCAGGCTTATATGGAACATGTTCCATATGCTTTAGCTATCGGTAGCATAATGTATGCTATGGTTTGTACTGGACCAGACATTGCACATGCAGTGGGAGTGGTTAGTAGGTACATTAGTAATCGAGGCAAACAGCATTGGGAGGAAGTGAAGTGGATCCTTAGATACTTGAGTGGTACTAAAAGCATGGCATTTTGCTTCAGACGAACCGGCATCGGGTTACATGGTTATGTTGATGCAGACTTGGCTGGTGATATGGATAACAGAAAGAGTATTACTGGTTATGTTTACACATTAGGTGGTACAACAGTGAGTTGGATTTCACAGTTATAGAAGATTATGGCCCTTTCTACAACAGAGGCTGAGTATGTTGCTATTACTAAAGCTGGGAAGGAGATGACTTGGTTACAGAATTTCCTAGCAGAGTTGGGTAAGACGCAAGAGATGAGTATTTTGCATAGTGACAATCAAAGTGCTCTTGCAAAGAATCCGGCTTTTCATTCTAGGACGAAACACATTCAGCTGCGATATCATTTCATTTGTTCACTTGTAGATGATGGAGTCTTGTCTCTTGAGAAGATCTAAGGCAGTAAGAATCCAGTAGATATATTGACCAAGACAGTCACCATTGACAAACTGAAGTTGTGTGCAACTTCAGTTGGCCTTCAAGATTGATGAAAGAAGATCGAGTTGCGGTGTTCCGCTATGTGATGACGATGATGGTGAGCTTGTGTTATCAGGTTTCAAGTGGGAGATTGTTGGGTCGGTGGACCCTGATAAGTACTGTTTACTCTACCCTACTGTTCACTCAAACACTGGGTACTTTCGTAATTTTCATGTGCTTTCGTGTAACCCTAATTCTATACTTATAAATAGATGAGGGGGCACCTCTTTTAGGTTAAGAAAGTGTTGTATTTTTCTGATCATAGTGAAAACCGCAGAAGCCATGGACGTAACCCTATTCTGGGGTGAACTACGTAAATCCTTGTGTTCTTGTGTGTGTGACTTGTTTGATTCGTTAATTTCTTTCTTATTTGTTATTTCGTGTCTCACCAATCTTGGTTAGGAAGAGTCAATTCCTAACAATATATTACCTATTCCTAAAATCAATGGCAACTTACTTCTTTTTGTAGCCACTGTCAAAAAGAAAACGCCAGTTAGACATTTAAAACGACGTGGCAAATTGTTGAATTCAAAGTAAGTTAGTTTCTATATTTTGGCTTAACTAGAGGAGAAACAACACTTCAATTAAAACCTAACAAGGTGAACTACCAATTCATAAAGACCATACTGCTATATGCTGAATCTTTCTATTTGGTTTGTGGGCAAGTATAGAAAGATCAATTACATTAATGATCCTTAAAATATGCGATCCGTCATTTAATCTTTTAATTTTTCCACTTTGATCCTCAAAACTTGAGATTTGTTACAATTTATTTCCTGATATTAGCGGAATTCAAAATTAATAAGAGAAGGGACATGTACGGTGGGCGTAGTAGATGAGGGGTAGAGAAGCTAGAAATGAGGATGTATGGGCTCATAGAAACCTACAACTTTGAATAAAGGGGCAATTCCCTTATGAAATGGTGGAGCAGATGCCAATCTTAGAGGGGAGAAGCATTGAAGAGTGGAAAAAAACTTCCTGAGATTCTTCAAGAAATGTAAAAGAATCCACTCCCAAAGTCAACTTTTTATTATTACAAATATTAACAAATATCTTTGTTGTCCATCAAAAAATAAATGCTATGACTGGAGTTTTACAAAGAAAAAAAGAAAAAGAAATATGACTCGAGTTTTATGGAAAAAGGGCCAAGTCCCATTAGTTCTATATCCAATTCATAACTAGAAATTTTCTTTGGTCCTTCGCTAATCTGGGATAAAAACCTCAAAGTAAAAAGTTCCAAAATAGGAACCAAGCTAATTCCTATGAGTTGTCGACTATTCTTCAACAGGCACATGGTCAGAGCCCCGAGCTCCTCCCTCTACTTGGAAGCTTATGATTTTATGTTCTATTTTACCCTAAAGTTTGTTGTAAAGTTTGCTTAACTCTTTATGCAACAATTTCATAATGTTTCTCACCAACAATCCGAGGTTCTTGAGTGGTAAGTGATTGAGCGGGATGATCCGCCTCTTTTCCACAAGCAACCAAGGGACATGTTCCCATGAACCTCCCTAGGGGGGTGAGTCTCAAATCGAGATCAAGAGAGAGCACCTTTGGAATTTTACATGAAGCCTCAGCAAAATCAAAAGGATCAAACACACACGTCCCCGAAGTATGAATTTTGTAGCATTTTGGTGTCAAAGTATGACTTTTTTTCCTAATGTTGGTGCCGTTATTGATTTTGAACATTGATGATGTCAGAGATTAAAGCGTAATAGATAGCATATTTAAGGAATCAAAGTGAAAAAAAAAATAAAAAAAATTAAAGACTAAAATGTAACAGACCATTAGTGTAATTAACCCAATACCTTCAATGCATTGGAACTTTGAGGAGTTGTATCGAGGACAATGGCCTCCGTTGAGGTGACACTCACGGCATTCATTTGACACATGAAATCCTAGAGAGAACTCAGAGGCCAATACTGAGTACAAATCACTGGCATTTTAGTTCCCAATAGCAATTGATGACACTACCGGTAGTTGAATAACTGTACAGCTTTGTAGAATTCTCGCATTAATAAGAAGAGATTGATGAGGATCATCAGGGTATTTATAGTAAACTGTGTAGCCTGAGCAGCTTTTGTAATCACTGTAACTGTGATTATGGCAAAAAAATTGCTCAATCTGCTTGTCAAGTTCACCGCTGACGCCGGTAGGGCATTTGAAGAAGGTGAGATTGGGGGAGACTCACTACAAGAAAACTGGGTATATGAGACGGAACTATTTGCGACGGCACACTTGCCGTCTCAAAAAGTCACTTTTTGCGACGGCAGAAAATGCCGTCTCAAAAAGCAGAGTATTTGCGACGGCACCATTTGCCGTCTCAAAAAAGCAGAGCATTTGCGACGGCACTATTTGCCGTCTCAAAAAATAAGAGTATTTGCGACGGTATTTTCTGCCGTCGCAAATACTCTCATTTTTTGAGACGGCAAATAGTGCCGTCGCAAATGCTCTGCTTTTTTGAGACGGCATTTTCTGCCATCACAAAAAGTAGCTTTCGTGGTTTTTTTTTTTTAGTGAATATTTTTAAAATTTTAAATATTTTTTTTTAGATGTACCTTACTTAGATGTATCTAAAAAATAAAAAATTTATGAAAAAATATTTTTAAAAATTAATAAATACATAAAAATACAAAAAAAAATGTATTGAATTATTGTATTTTTTTTGTATTTTTGGTATTTAGTGAATTTTTAAAAGATTTTTTTTACAATTTTTTTAATTTTTAGGTGTATTTATGTTAGGTGTGTCTAAAAATTTAAAAAAATACTTAAAATATTAAAAAAAATCAATAAAAACAATATAACACGGAAAACAAGAAAGTATAATTTTCTCAAAAGAGTTTTTGGAAAATTCTAACCTAGCATAGTGATTGTGGTTTTGAGATAGCTTCATATATATACAGTCACAAAATGGTTTGAATAAATTCAACGGTATTTTTCTGTCGCAAAAAAAATTAAAAAAAACAATGTCGTCTTACTCTTTTGATATAACATTTCTCTTTTCATTCATTTTTTCATCTTCCTGTCTCTCTGTCTCTATCTCTCTTCTCTTTATCTCTTTTCATTCATTTCTCTCTATCTCTATCTCTCTCTCTTTCTATGTATGCCTGTTTCTCTCTCTCTCTCTCTCTCTCTCTCTCTCTCTCTTTCTCTCTCTCTCTCTCATTTTCTCTCTGTGTCTCTCGCCTATCTCTCTTCTCTCTATCTCTCTCATATGTTTTCTCTCTCTGTCTCTCTCGCTTATCTCTTTTATCTCTATCTCTCTCATTTCTTTTCTTTTTCTCTCTCTCTCTCTCTCTCTTATCTTTCTATCTCTCTCGCTTATTTCTCTTCTTTTTCTGTGTCTCTCTCTCGCTCATCTCTTTTCGCTCTATTTCTCTCTTTTTTTGTATATCTCTCGCTCATCTCTTGTTTCTCTCTCTTTTTCTATCTTTCCATCTCTCTCTCTCTTTCTCTCTATCTCTTTTTCTGTCTATCTCTCTCTCTCTGTCTCTCTCTCACTCATCACTCTTCTCTCTCTTTCTCTGTGTCTACTTGTCTATTTGTCTATTTCTCCCTCACTATGTTCACCTTGCTCACTCTCTTACTCCCATCTTCTCTATTTATCGAGCTTCTTCTCGATTTATCGATCCACTATAAGAAAATACACTTTTAGCAACCACTTTGTCTATCTCTCTCTCTCGTTCATCACTCTATCTCTGTCTCTCTCTCTCTCTATCTCTCTTCTTTATCTGTCTCTCACAAAATTAAAATATTTTTAAATATTTAAAATATTTAAAAAATTGATTTGAATTAAGTTTTGAACAGAGTTTTGAATTATCTGTCTTCTTTATTTATTGAGCTCCATATCGATTTATCGATCCACTTTGTCTCTTTCTCGCTCATCACTCTGTCTCTCTATCTCTTTTCTCTATTTGTCTCTCACTCATCTCTCTCTCTCACCACCCATCTTCTCTACCACATTTACCACTACTGCAAATGCCATTCAAGTGCCACCACTTTTCTCTTTCTCTCTTTCACTCATCACTCTTTTTTCTCTGTCTGTTTGTCTATCTATCTGTTTGTCTGTCTGTCTATGTGTCTTTCGTTTATCTTTCTTCTCTCTATCTCTCTCATTTGTCTTCTCTCTATGTCTCTCTCGCTCATCTCTCTTCTCTCTATTTCTCTCATCTCTTTTCTCTCTCTGTCTCTCTCGCTCATCTTTCTTTTCTCTCTCTCTGTCTTTTTCGCTTATCTCTCTTCTCTCTATCTCTCTATTTTTCTATTCTCTCTATCGTTCATCTCTTTTCGCTCTCTTTCATATGTCTCTCTCATCTCTTGTTTCTCTCTATTTTTCTATATGTCTCTCTCTATCTATTTCTCTCTCTGTCTCTCTCTATATCTCTTTCTCTCTTTCTCTGTCTCAAACTAGTAGCATTGCAGCTTATGTCTCATTATGTTGCCTTTCCTTCTTCAGACAAGAGATCAATTTACCTCCTTTAGTTGAAACTTATTAGACTACAGGGTGCAAATTTCTAGCCTATTCTGTGACTGTATATTACAATAAAAGTTTATTACACTATTTTGGACTACATTGAATTCCATTATTATTATTATTATTATTATTATTATTATTATTATTATTATAGTTATTATTTTTTGTGAGCAGGGAAAGCTTTGGTTTCTCCAATTGAGAGATGTGCAGTTGTTCCTGATGACAACGTAAGTGTTCTTTCCACAGTCTTCATTGTCTTCATTACTGGTGTTTAAATAGTTGGTTTCTCCAAAAGATTATAATTTGCAACTGTTATCTATTTATTTGTAGGTCAAAAGCATAAATTTTGCCGAGGGGAAGATTTGATTCTAGAAGTAAGGAATTTGCAGCTTGATTTTTGAAATAGGCTCAAAATTGATATCTTGTTGGAAATTTTTATTTTTTTATTTTTTGTAAGAGCATTTAAATATCCAATGTGCTGATTGGTGAATTTTAGATTTTATTTTATTATTATTTATTTTTTTTAGGATTGGGGTGAATTTTATAATTTAAATATGCTTTTATGAACATGTATAGTTTAATTGTTCTTTGTAAAATATTGAATTTGATGGTTTTATCAATTTTTATTTTTATTTTCTGTTATGATGTTTTTGTGAATGGAATGTAAATAATTAGCTGAGAGTGAGAGACGGCACCACCGTCGGAAAAAATAGAAAATTTTAATATTTTTATTAATTTTGTTACAGGTTTTACTTTTTGCGACGATATTATACTGTCGCAAAAAATAGAAAATTTATTATTTTTTAATATTTTTTGCGACGGCATTACACTGTCGCAAAAAATAAAAAATTTCATATTTTTTATACTTTTTGCGACGGCACCACACCGTCGCAAAAAATAGTGTTTTTTTTTTAAAAAAAGACTATTAGCGACGGTATTTTTTTGCCGTCTCAAATAACATTTTTAGCGACGGTAAAATAAGGCCGTCTCAAAAAAGTTGAGAAATTTCAAACGTTATTAGCGACTGCACGGTGCCGTCGCAAAAAGGCAAAAATGCCGTCGCAAAACATTAGCGACGGCACTTGCCGTCGCAAAAACTCTTTTGCAACCCCTGTATTTGCGACCCCCTCTTGCCGTCGCAAAAAGTCATTTTGCCGTCGCAAAAAGTATTAGCGACGGCATTAAGAGTATTAGCAACGATATTTTACCGTCGCAAAAAGTCAATTTTTTTCTAGTGACTGTAAAAGAAACAGACGGTGTAATGGGAAGACTCCAGCTCAAGTAGACGGTGTAATGAGATTGTCGGTAACATTTTGGACCTCATGATTAAGATACGTGTCATGAACTTCATACCATTGTTGATCCACATCGAAATTGAGTTTTGGACTTGCTTCGCTGCAATTTACAGTGCACAACCCACAATGGAGATAAGTGGTGTTGGAGTAAGGGAAGTTGATCTGCCCAAGTTTTTCACACTGGAAGGACTGTGGACAGTTTTGGAATGAGGTGTTGTCTTCTCCAGCAGAGTGAAGAAACGGTAGGTGAGAGAGGACAAAGAAAGCCAAAATGGAGGGAACAACCATTGTAGATTCACAATTTAGCAGATAATAAGAAAACCCATCAAGAGTCTTTGTATAATGTTTGTTAAGCATCTAGTCTAGTACCATAGAATTTTCCAGATGTTGATCATGTTAATTGACTTGGAAATACTGTTAAAGAAGAGAGAGAGAGAGAGAAGAATGGGGTGAAAGTATAGACAAGTGGCCTAATGACATTCACCCATTGATTCTTCAGACTCTCCTTCCCCTGTCTT